>OX038884.1:16587716-17787716 GCA_943789525.1 Agriphila geniculea | reverse complement strand
CAATACCTATTTGAATTACTAAAACTTAAATATTTCACAAACTATAAAACTTACAGCTACGCTAAATATCTCATTTTACAGAACTTTTTATAAACAACAATTTAAAACCAAATAGAACGTTACATATTAATAAACTTCAAAGTAATTAAAACACAAACTAAATGACTCAATCAGTTATAACAAGCTACTGTTTATAAATCAAAGTTCTTACATGAAATAATCACAAACACAGATTCTATCACTAGTAACGCACTTAGCGGTCCATTAAACAGTCTTTTTGCTATACACATTTTAATCACTTTTTTCACTAGTTTTACGCGATTGAAGCTGTCCGTAACACACCCAGTAATTAAAGAATAATTATTTTACAAATTATTTGTTAGAAACATTCGCTTAAGGTGGCACCCTGAGCGAAAACTAGATCCATTGTAGATTTGGCCGATGGATCTTCTGAGAATGAAGGAAAGTGGCGCCGCGGTGAATTTTATTTAATATTTTTCTATTCATTTAGAAGTTATGGTGGAATAAAGAAACTCACATACCCACAAACATACATGAACCCTGAACACAGATACACTACTTTTTGGGGAGTCGTGTAAAAATACTAGCCCATGGGCCCTAAAAACTCTATGTAAAACATTACGAAAATCTTTTTCTATTAATAACTTATTAAATATAAATAAAAACCTCTGAGGGCGCTACTTTTGGTCATACAACTGTCTTAAGCTTACTTGAGGAGGTGTTAAAGAGGTCTATTTCAAATTTTCGTTTCTTCCTTAATCTTAACTAATGAAATAAAGTAGGAAGTTCATTTCTTTTACTTTATGAAAATATCTGTTGAAGTAAATTGTTTACCGACATAAATCCTTCAATTAATAATGTGTTCAATTTGGGAGTTCTTTCAACAAAACAGTTTTTCAGTAATATTTAATGTGGCTCAGATGTAATTCCAAGTGGGACCGCCCCGTTCTTTTTAATATACCGTCTTATCACTGAAAATATAAACCTTAAAAAATACTTTAGTACAGAGTGGAATATTCAACAAGATCAAAAGAGATGACTCAGTACTCGGAGGCAGATACATTCAAATTAGCCGTAAGTATCATAAAATGAACAGAATTACATAAAATTCATTTGAAATGATTCTAATTTAAAATTGTTATGTTTTTGTAAAAAATATGAAAAATATATGATTAGTTTTGAATTTTATTTTTTATAAAAAATTACACGCAGATGTCTAAAATAATAAGTATTACAAGTATAAATAAATATTACAAGTATTCAAAAGTGTGTAGTAAATGGACCCACTATACGCTTATTGTGATCTACAAAGAATCTGACTTCTGTCATTATTTTAAGTTGACGGACAGTTTACGATTCTAAAACCCCTATGTTTTATTAAAATAACTTTATCTTATCACTTACATCGAATATTTTAAAGAAAAGTTGACTTACCACTGTTTAAACCAGATAAGTACTTGAGTGAAATTTAAAAACTCATTTTCGTATTTTGCGTCATAGTTGTTCAATAGTTTTCGATTAAAAGTATGTCGATCACAACGGTGACATTCGCTTAAGCATAAACAAAACGATATCTTTCTAGTGCCGAGAGCAGGCTTACTGTAAAATTTTGCACTAATAGTAGATTGTTATACAAGACGCTAAAATGACCCATTGCATACGAGGGGAATAAATAGAAACCGAGTTAAAACGGGTTTTAGCGTCGTGTGTTACACTCTACTTTTCACTACGATAGCGAGAAAATAAAATACAATATTACCTAAATACCTAGTTTATACTTCCGTAAACGAATCCACTCGTTTTTCTATCCTCCACTTCATAAACCTTTCATACAGTATAATTTGTGCTTGACGGCAAAAGATTAAAATTATTTCTTTCCTATTACAGTCACACAATTCAATCAGTTTGCAATTAGAGAAAAATTCTAATGATTTCGCGCCATACTGTAGCAGCTAAGAAACACAATGCACGCATTCCATAAATAATACACTTTAATATAATTTTACGATTTAAGAGGATGCGTGCATTTGCAATTTTATAAAATTAAGTCTATGATTTCACCGAAGAGATCGCTGCTTTTAGTTCCATTTTCAAAAATAAAAATGAGAAACAGTATTAAATCGAGCGAGTCTTTATTCGTGATTATTCTATCTATGAATAAAGACTTTTTCGTTTTAGTAAGCTCCTTGGTAATAGACAAACATTAAAAAAGAAAAAACTTTATCCCCTAGGTTATTATGCTATTTTATATCGGCTCTTGTACGTTACAATGACGGACTTTTTGAGCAAGAGGAGTAAAAAAATTAATACTTACCTACTCGGCGAAAGAAGAAAATAGTTAGTTCGAAATTCTTTTTCAGTAAGCTACTGTGGCGTGCCGGGCAAATATTTTGGTAAATAAGTACCTAGACAAAATACGACACGCACCAGATCAAATTCTCGGACGGGAATCGAACCCGGCCTTTGTATTTTTTCTATTATATTATTTAATATTGTATAAAAATAGCATTGTGAATGCAAAAATCTCATTGGCGAAGACAAGATATTTTTTGTAACCTATAAGCCAACCTGACTGATGATGATGAGCGAATATGTTATTTATAAATTTTTCAACAAATAAACTAAATAGAAATTATAATACCTATAACTATTATGTTGCTATCCATGGCACAAAGTTCAATCATTCAAAAAGTTTCTCAAGACGGCCTTTATAACTTTTGGGGCCTTCTCTATTGCCATCGACAATGCGGTTAACGTGACTATGAAAACTGTAATTTCCTTATTACGAAAACAATAAGGACGGTTTTCGCAAGCAAAACAAAGTGACAGACACGTGCGGATAATAAAGATCACCTTTATAAAAGTTGACGGTAATGAGGATTTCCTTAGAATAGCTTACATGAAAATTCTATCTTGAAGGAAAAACGATGTAATCTTTTTTATGTGAACAGTTTGTGTAAGATTAAATTTTAGCTTCGACTTACAGTCACGAGCAATAAGATGTATACACTTTAGAACTTATGTGATATAAGTCATATTACGTTTTCGAATAACGTATGACATTTTGACACTAAGAGTTAAATGTGACATAGTTCTAAAGTGTGTACATCTTATTGCTCGTGACCGTACTAAGCACCTGTCTATAAGGTATGTTATGTACCTAGATTGTTATACCCGCAGGTAACTTATTTTCTACATAGTACAGACACAAAATAGAGAGACTCTCTTTATATTGTGGTACAGACTTGTACTATTATGTATTCTGTGGTACCTACAGGTAAACATTAATTCTACAAGGTGTTTGGTAAAAGCTGTTTCATCATACATTTTGATATTTTCGTTATTAATTTTTGTATGAAACACCTGATTTTTAGTTCGCGATTTCAGAATTGGTCCCATAGTAAAAGTTGTTCAGTTTGATGGTATCCAATCTTCCCTAATTTCGGCTTTATGAGGCTATTACGAAACACTCTGTATAAGTACGAGTTTAAGATCAATGGAAAACCGCAAATCAATGTACAGCATTTACACGTATACTTGAGGTCAAAACAATATTTTGAACCTGCAGTTTTTAAAAATTCTTCCCTTAGGAGAGGAGTTATTATGTTATGGTGTCTTCTTTTTATTGTATGGGAAATATTTTTTTGTTCTACAACTTATCGTGTGTAGTATCCAGGGGCGTGCATTGATTTTTCGGCTAGGTAAGCAGTCAGACACTAAAGAGCTAGTTTTAATAATGCTAAAAGTAGTTTGTAATGCTGTTATATGAGCACTGTTTTTATTTTATTAAAAAAAATGGGAAAGGGTAAGTAGGTGTAAAACGTAGTGATTATTTCCTCTGTGAGTAGGTGGGTAAGAATAATTTCTCTAAACAAACGGAATTATCAACACAATTGGACCACTCTTTCTAAAATTGAATTCAGAATATATCATTCAAATTTCAAAACTATTTCTCCATTATTTAATAAGATAATTAGGTAAGTAGTAAATATTTTAAACACATCACAATAAATAAACACAGTAATATTTTTTCTTACATGTCATAATTTCATATTACTAAACAATAAACAAACATGTAAGGCCGGGTCTCCTGCGCCGTGTTTTTGTGTTTTCAAACATCAAAACAATGTTTTCTCAACATGTTTGGGGCGTGGCCTATGAGTTTTGTTTTGCAAAAACACAAAACATGTTTGCCGCAAAAAAAAAAACACAAAACACAAAAAAGTGAATCGGGAGTCGGGACTTAAATAGAAACAAAAAACATGGCTAGCCCAGCACTTGCATTATTTTTTTTTCCGCAAGCGAGCGAAACAGACCTTACTCTAAGCGCTATCGCACACGGACAACTTTTGTCTCCGCAACTTTTTTGTCTCTCACGTGATTTGTATGAAAAGTTGCAGACGACCGTGTTGCTTCGTGTGCGCGCTTCCATATAAACCCGTGGACTTGATGTGAGAGACAAAACAGTTGCTGGGAGACTAAGTTGCCTGTGTGCGATAGCGCTAATGTGGCATGGGACGTATTGCTATCGGCCTGTCGGCTGGTCGGCTATTCTCGGCAAAATCCGTCCACCGTCCAGCCGAGTAACGTTGATTACCTAGCGTTGTTAAATTGCGAAGGTCATGTTTTAGAACGTAATGCGTACAAATAGCTCATTTCTTTCTGTGGTCGTATAACTTTGACGGATTATTTTTCTAAAACTCGTTGTATCAAACGCTCCTAGCTTCGAATATGCATTCCAAAGACTGCCTAACCGGGCATACCGTAGTACTTATTAGCGTAAGGAAAAAGGTTACACAGTGTTCAATAGAAGTTTGGAAATAGAATAACGTACTTGTTTAACCAAATTAGACTAAATTATTTTAATGTAGTGGTATATTTAGTGTGCCAATTTAATAGGTTCGTAGGTATAATGATTGAGGTAAGCACTGCCTTACTGCGTATATGGTATGCACGCCCCTGGTAGTATCCAATTAAAGGTCTTTCTGATCCGGTTCTAAAAAAAATATATCACATCATTACATTTCAGTCACTTGTTTAAAATTAAACCAAAAAATATTTTCAAAACATACCAAGTTTGGGCACCTACAGTGTTGTATGTTTGTGCGAACAACACAACACAAACCGAAACCATATCTTCTTCTTCTTCTTATCGAATGAGAAATAGTGGCCACCTCTGGTGTTAGAGTTTATCAAGCCGCCTGTAAGGCCTCAAACTTGGCTTTACGACTGTTATCAGATGACAACAGCCGGGACCGACAGTTTAACGTGCCCTTCGAAGCACGGAAGCGCTCAGTTGTAATGTCACTTAACGGTCACCCATCCAACACCTGGCCGGACTGAGCGTTGCTTAACAAACGCGATCGAGCACGAGCGCTTCCATATAAATAAAACGGAAGAACAAACAAAAACATTGTAAGTATATTTAATATATTTTAAAAACATTCCTAATACTACTTACCTAATATCAAATAATGAAAAACATCATAGATCATTCCCGTATACAAATAGTCTAATTAGTAGGTATGAACCTCTATACTAAAAAAAGTTGGGAGTTACAAGTCATGATAAAGTTTGGCCACATGATAGAAACTGATCTGTAGGCTGTTCCTAACTAATATTGAGCTGGGCCAAACTATCCTTACATACAATTCCATACGGCGGCGGGTTGAATAGCGAACTTTTCCCGGCTTCATTCTAAAAACTATAACAATTCAGGTTTAGCTAATAGGTCAAATGTGGTATCATTTTCGGATAAATCAATAACGTTAAACTTAGTTCTGATATAAAAAAATGCAATTTATTACGCAGTTTCTGAAAAATTACACAATCACCAACATTTTTAAACTTCATTTTTTTATTTTAGGTATTGGCACTTGTTTCAGTATTTTCAAAAAAACTACCTTAAAGAAGCGTTTTTTAGGTTAATTTGTTTTATGCTTTTGTTATGCTAACTATATTTTATACAATTTGCGCCTAACCCAAGTAGTTTAGGTCCATTGTTTGCGGAGACACAGCTAGTCAAAAATATGCATTTTTTCACTAAATAAAAGGGGTTTCCGTTTCGTTTGGAAGCATTTCCTAGTTTTTTTGTTTATATTTCTGTAAAGTAAATTAAGTTTTCTACAATTTCAGCCTAACTTGAGTAGTCTAGGTTTACTGGTTGCAAAGACACAGATAAGATTTTTTCAATTAATTTCAATAAAAGGCCCATTTTTAACTAGCTATGTCTCTGCAACCAATAGACCCAGACTACTCAAATTAAGCTCAAATTGTAGAAAATTTAATTAACTTTACAGAAATATAAACAAAAAATCTGAAAAATGTTTGTGAACGAAACGGAAACCTTTTTTATTTCGTGAAAAAATGCATATTTTTGACTAGCTGTGTCTCCGCAAACAATGGACCTAAACTACTTGGGTTAGGCGCAAATTGTATAAAATATAGTTAGCATAACAAAAACATAAAACAAATTAACCTGAAAAACGCTTCTTTA
The DNA here is from genome assembly GCA_943789525.1 of Agriphila geniculea. Taxonomy (NCBI): domain Eukaryota; kingdom Metazoa; phylum Arthropoda; class Insecta; order Lepidoptera; family Crambidae; genus Agriphila; species Agriphila geniculea. The sequence goes on along the minus strand of OX038884.1, from coordinate 17,781,199 downwards.
AGGTAGTTTTTTTGAAAATACTAAAACAAGTGCCAATACCTAAAATAAAAAAATGAAGTTTAAAAATGTTGGTTATTGTGTAATTTTTCAGAAACTGCGTAATAAATTGCATAATTTTTATACTAGAAATAAATTCTACGTTATTGATTTATCCGAAAATGATTTATTTTATTTTATTTTATTTATTTTATTTTTAACACAATACAGCTATTTTTACAGGGGTTCCTAATACAATAGTGTAGTCATCTAAAGTTTACAGATACTTATTTAAAAAAAAAATAGTTTCATTCAATTATTACAATTATTAATTACAATATATTTGATACCACATTTGACCTATTAGATAAACCTGAATTGTTATAGTTTTTAGAATGGAGCCGGGAAAAGTGCGCTATTCAACCCGCCGCCGTATGGAACTCTATGTAAGGATAGTTTGGCCCAGCTCAATATTAGTTAGAAACAGCCTACAGATCAGTTTCTATCATGTGGCCAAACTTTATCACGACTTGTAACTCCCAACTTTTTTTTGTATAGAGGTTCATACCTACTAAATGGGCGAAATAACAAAACACGAAAATTGTGGTCTAAGTTCCAATAGAGCCCTAGAAACGCAGAAAATCTTTAATTTCATGGTACTTAATAATAATAAGTTCATGTGCATCAATACCTACTTAATCACTTAATTGTAAAATTAAACCCGATTTTACTTATGTACTGGAATGTACTGGACCGAAAATTCAAATTTTTATCAACAATTATATCATTTGTACCTACATTCTCAGCAAATAAATGATTCTTATTCTTATTCTTACTTAAAAACGCATAAACGAAATACAAATTGTGTTATATTCAGTTTAAATAATGTACTTAGGTACCTATTTATAAACAGTTTCGCAAATCAGTTTATTAAAAGTTGAGCTATTTCCCCAAAAATGGGAAAATTTCCTCATATTTCATCACAAGTTAAAACACAACAACCAATGTTTCAAAGGTTTCTTAGGAACCAATGTTTCATTTTGAATTTCTATTCTTTGCGAAAACAAAGTTGTTTTCAATGATTTTTAAACTCTTACTCAAACAAACTTTTTATGAACAACAATAAATTTATTTTTGGCGAAAAAGTTTCTTTTCAAAGACTTCTAAGTTTTGAAAATCTTTCAACTTTATGAGTATTTTGAATCGCCAGTAATAGTATCATGAGGAAATGTGGTGATGTTTTGCCTAATTTAATTAATTTAAAGATATGGATATTCGTAAGGTTTTTGAGACCCCAAATAGCCATTTTGCAAAAATTCCGATTTAGGTACAAAAGATCAGAGAATAGGTTAGGCCTCAGACAAGCGGTAAGTAGATTGAAAGTGGCGCCACGCTGAATTTTATTCAATATTGTAATTATAATACATACCTTGATAAAACTTTAAGTGAAATTTTTAAGACCCATATTCTAGTATTTTAGAAGATATCATTACATTACCTCGGCAGTCATTTCTAGAAGTAGATCAAAACTGCTAAAAGTGGCCATTTTTGACACATTTGCTATCTACTAATACATGGGAACGTAATGACACTATTATAAATTCAGTGGTAGTGGTTTACTTTCTAAAAATACTAGACTATGGGCATAGAATATTATAGTACTTATGGGTCTTTAAAATTCCACGTAAAGTTTTATTAAAATTCTTTTCTATTAACAACTTATTAAATAAAAGAAGATCAACCTCTGGGGGTGCCACTTTAGGTATGGGATCCACCTCAAACCAATAGACATGATGATTTTTTTTATTTTATATTTCATAAATGATGTTTCAAAAAAATAAACATTGGTAAAAGAATTATTTCGCTAGCATGAAAACTGCCCGAGATATCACAGTTTGAAATGCACACAAATTGGACTCACCCAAAAACGCTCCATACTAACGGCTACTTAGTTATGACGTCACGCCTAGGTAAATTTGTATGCAACGCGGAGGAAATTTGCTCGGCAGCTAAAATGAATATTGTGTTTATCAAAGTGGTTGCTATACATTTTACGGACTAATAAAAGGTATTATTTATTTTAATAAATTTTATAATTTTTAAATGGACTTGTCCACTCAACTTTGAAGGGTCATAAAACAAATACTTAATACTCAATATATAAAACCAAGAGGTATACAAGCTACTCTAAAACATTTATATGTTTACGATTTTTATTAGTATTTCGTTATTTTATTAATTATCGTCATCCCTGTAGATTTGCAACTTACTGAACAAGCACTGAAGTTGGTGTGACAACTTATTGACTGCATGCTGATTCACCGGTGGATGAAAGAGGAAAAAAATATCCTTCGTTCCACCGGTGGAGCCTCGTCGGTGGATCGTAGAGGATTGAGGGCAATATTTTATCTCTTGGGTCAAAAAAGGCTGAGCATCCTTATCAAATGTCAAACCCGAATCAAAAACATTCGGGATAAACATTTAGATTTAAAGTGTTCCGATTTGTGTCTTCCCTAAACCTTAAAGATTTATTTGTCATGGACATCTAAATAATTTCGTTGAGTAGGTACCTATTATGCTGAATTTAAAACCCAAACGTTGGTGGTTTTTGCATCAAACATTGTATTTTTATACTTATGTTAAACTTTGTAGTAAAACAATCATAAAATATAAAACAAATTCAACCATTTCGTAGCTACTGTGCTTAGGCAGAACCTTAAGAACGTCGTCAGTTCTTTTGGGAGTGAAAAAAAACATAACATGGTTACATGGACACATAGAAAAATGACATAGCGATTTACCGATTTTTGTTTTTCCACATGACTTTTTTACTCCTTTTAAACATTTAACGAGAGAGATCAGTTCCGTTTAGTTTTTTCCCTTTAGTTATCCAAGCTTAAAGCCATCAAATTGATAAAACATTAAGCCTCTTGTTAACTTTAAGTCGAATCCACTGTTTTCAAGGTTAATTGGATTACGTATGGATTAAAAACATTGTCGATTTTTCCACCCACGAGCAACTGATGACAGGACGCTAGAGTTTTAACAGGTAGGCTTAAACAAAGCTCTTGAAATGAGCCTTATGTAAAATCGAAGACGATAATGCCTTTTTTTCAGTTTTTGAATTCCCTTTCAATGTCATCTTTTTAAAACTTAGACCCGAACAAAACAACTACATTGCTAGCTGTGAATTGTGTTATCGATTGTAATAAAAAAACCTCATAAAAAATATTTTTCCCATCTAAAAACGTCCGCGCCTCAATCGCGATATAAAAAGTTTATGTTTTGAAAGAGATAGATGAATGTTTAGAACTAATTAGACAACAAAACTTAATAAATTTAAGGAGACGCACGTGCTTCAATCTACTTAAACTAAATTAGATTTGATTAGCGTAAATGAAAAAAGTTTGGTAGGTACTCCATCATTTTCAATTACGTTGAAGATATGCTGTCTAAATTTTCTAAATTATTTTTATGTAGGCTTATCGTGTTCCTCTAACAAATTCATTAAAAATGTATATTATGTTAATGTGGTTGCGATAGGTAGGTTAGGTACAGCTTGTGATAGGTGCATAAAACTTATATAAATAAAAAAATCGGATTGCACTCCGGGAGTGCCGGCAGAAGTGTTTTTGATATTTTGGAATGGTTAGGGAATAATTTTGCACGAATTGCCGTCTTACGAATTTACTCTGCATTTGAATTTACGAATACAGAACAGTATTGTTCGAAAGTCTTATCCATAGCTTGACAGAAAATCTAGAGTTCAGAATTCAATATCAAAACATTGAATTAAAAAATAGCGCGTTGCTATGATGACACAAATGTTTACGTCTTGAAATGACGCGCCGCCATTTTCACCGCGCCCCGTAAAAAGAGAGGGGGATACTTCCGCCGCCGGCTGTCTACTCTCCATCCGTCACATCCATCTTACGAATTTTTGATCAGGGTCACGCGATTCTTACTGACGCGAGTTTAGCATTTTTTCCCCACTACAAAAAAGCGTACAACGCCGCTAAAGAAGTTTCACTTCAAAAATATGTAAAGTATTATTAATTGCGCGCTTGCAGGAGGTACAATTTATTAGTCTGCACTCTAAAAGTAAAATGTAAGAATAATAAATAAATATAAGCCAACATTACAAACATTACTCTGATTCCAAAGTAAGTACCTAAAGCACTTGTGTTCAAATCAGAGACAACGGTGGAACTACAAACACCCAGACATGAGCCAATATAGAAAATTTCGTTTTCTAAATTGACCTACCCGGGGATCTCAGAACAAGCTACCCAGAAATTGAACTATTCGTTGCGTTTGTTGTTCATCGCACGTTTACAACGCAAACTTATAGAATTATGAAAGAGGTATGAAAAACAAGCAATGGAAATAAAAAATTGTTTAAAAAAACAAAAAACCGACTTCAAAAAACCTACCTCTAAAAAGCAAGAAATAATATTCGTAATAATAAAACACGTCTATTGAAGTCGGGTGGGGCTGGAGTACAAATCCCTTTTTTTATTCTAAAAGCCCCACCCGACTTCAATAGACGTGTTTTATTATTACGAATATTATTTCTTGCTTTTTAGAGGTAGGTTTTTTGAAGTCGGTTTTTTTTTAAACAATTTTTTATTTTTTTATTTTTAGTGTAGGTAGCTTTTGTATTAGGTAGTGTAGGTATATTATTTAGGTAGAAATTAAAATCGGCTCAGCCGAACATGAGTTAATCGCGGAGAAACATACATACATGCGGGTCAAACTGAGAACCTCCTTTTTTAAGTCGGTTAAAGAACTACACTTAAGATATCCCTTTTCCAACAAAAAAATAATTATCTTATTCAGTTCATAAACAAAGAAGTTATACGACTGATCATCGAGGTAGTTCACACAAAATCATACTATTTTCGTGTTTTTTTTCAAGATTACTTGAAAAGTACTGAACCGATTTCAAAATTTTAAAAAATGGGACCAGCTTGGGAGTTTACCTAATGTAATAACGTTTGAATCATTTCAATCGGTCCAGCCGTCTTCGAGTAATCGGTGTACATACAAAAAACAAAAAAAAAAAAAAAAAAAAAAAAAAAAAACGGGCCGAATTGAGTACCTCCCTCCTTTTGAAGTCGGTAAAAATAATAAAGTGTCATTTATCATTCATTTGTCAGTGTCAGTTTCATGCGATGGTAAATTCTAGTTTTACGGAAATATAATAAATAAATGAACCGATATACAAACCACTCGACCATGGATGGAGGACGTTAAAGAAGTGTTTGAGACGCTGTCGTAACAAGTGTTGTTACTTAAACACGGTCAAAATACATACCGTAAATCATGTTTCAGCTGGTATCTGCAATATGACGATTATGTTAATAGAAGGGAATTAATTAAGTGGGTGACTGGAAATAATTAAAGGCGACTGTTAATGGGATACTTAAATACTAAACCGGGCAGCGGTTTATTTTTTGGGCGACAAACAGTGGATTCCAAAAATACTTAAAACGGGCGACTACATGTGTGGGTGACAAATAATCTAAATGGGTGACTAAAATACTGAGTGGGCAACTATCATACCAATTAGGTAACTATATAACTGATTTAAGCTACCCAACATGGTATTTTAACACGTTTTTATTAGGTTGCTTTCATGTTTGTTTGTTTTTTGGCATCTCGATTAGGATAATAGTCACCTTTTTTATAAATCCTTCTTAATATTATAAATGTGAAAGTTTGTGGGTTTGGATGTTTGTTGCTCAATAACGCAAAAACTACTGAACATATTTGGTTGGAATTTTGCACACAGATAGTAGATAGCCTAAAACTAAAACATAGGATACTATTTATCCCGGTCAAAGTTTCCCTAGGGATTTTTTCTGAATATCCACGCGGACGAAGTCGCGGGCGGAAGCTGGTAAAACATATGCCAAATTTTAAATGTTTTGTGTGCCCTAAGGTTGTCACCCAAATAGTAATTCGGTCGCCCGTTCTGAATAACTAGTTACTTAATTTGTATTTTAAAGTCACCCATTTTCAATATCTGTTGTCGCCCTCGCTCCGTCGCTCATTTAGTATTTCAGTACGCTGTATTCAGTATTTTTGATACCCAAAATGGGAATTTATTGTTACGCGATTAAATACTACCCTTAATAGAACATGTGCATATGTTCCTATGTGAACATGTTCCTATCACTAAAATCACAAGTTCTCGGCAAATATTCCTCGTTCTCGCCAATAAAGAACTAGTAAAAACTAGTGATAAAACATTCATGATCTTTCTCTACCATTTTCTTGTACTGAAAGTAATGCACTGGAAGTAGGTACATATTTATTCAGTATCACTTAAAGTTTAAATAAGTTTTTCTTTGAGAAGCTCTCAACGTGATGTTTAAATTAAATCCACTTTCCTTGCCGTCAGGAAATCCTGTCCTGATTCGAAAAGTTTTTCTTCGTACTGCTTTTGAAAGTAGTCGTCAGAAAAATAAAATAAAAATTTTCGGGCTTATCTACTCTAGGAAATAGTTGAATACCAGCCTTCCATTTTTAATTCTTCAATGCCCGCGCGGAAAACAATGTGTCTTATTTTCTGGACGTTGAGCATTTCATTTGAAAACGCTACCTAACTTAAAAATAAGCAATTATTTACAAAATTTTATGGTTTACATAAGCGTGTAACATGTGATTTAATTGTGTACTGCTATTTGTTAAGCTAGTTAACCAGAAATAAAGCCTTTCTTTTCATTACACAATACTTAATTATCATAGAAATAAGTAGGATAAAAATATTTCTGTTGTAATTCTAACCTACCAAAATATAATTATTTTGGTAGTTACCTACATTTGTGTAAACAATAACAATGGAAAGATATATGTATTATCACATTTCCTAATATCCAATTAATCATCATTTTGAACGGGTTCGTGGGTTACATTACATTGTTTTTTTTTTATATGTGGGATTTACTCGAGTCAATTTTCTCAATAAGGTGGTTTTACAAGCGATTGTCGATAACTAGCGCTAGTTGACTAAAATCGACCAGCAAGTCGCCTTGAAAATCGACCCATGTAAATCCCACATTACGTAATCATCACATAACTAACAATGAAACAACTGTACAGCTACGGGTACGGCTACGGCTACTGCTACGGCTACGGCTACTGCTACGGGTACGGCTACGGCTACTGCTACGGGTACGGCTACGGCTACTGCTACGGCTACGGCTACGGCTATTGCTACGGCTAAAGTTATGACTACTACATTTACGACTATGGATTAGTTAAATTACTAAAAAAAATTCAAACTATATACTAGAGATGCGCGGAGTACCAATTTTGCCGAGTACCGAGTATTACTCGGTTTTGACTTTACAGAACCGAGTACTCGGCTGAGTTAATCTGTTTAGTTTAGAATATGGTTGCGGAGTATCGCCGCCGGCTGTATGTATGTTTTAAAATGTCATTTGGTCATTTATTTTTATAATAATACTTAAAATTTTCCAGTGTTATAAGTTTATAACTTCATTCTTTTTTACGTTTCGAATGCCTACCGAAATCGATACGAACTAACTGAAATAGTCAATAAACTACTTAGCGTGACATAACTCTACCCAATTCACACACCCCAAATTAGTGATGCAACGGAAGTGTCTTAGCGGAACCAGAAACGGAAAAAGATGTCAAAAGTAAATTTTAGCAGAAACGGATACGGATGCAAAAACGGAAGTGTAAATAATATGAAAAAAAAAACAAATTTACAAATATAATTCTTTATTAAGTATCAAATACACCAAATCTAGATTAGAAATAGATATATTAGAAATCTATTATAGAAAACAATATTGCAACTTTGCAACTGAACATTTTATTAATATTCAAAATTTAGTAGTGGCAAGTTGCGGAAACAGAAGCAGAAACGGATGTTGAAAATCGTGTGGAACTTCCGCACTTGCGGAAACAGAAACATAGATCCGTTGCATCACTACCTCAAACTATGAGCTATCACAGACATAGGCATACCTAAGCTGATTTTTATTTTTCATATGATGGTAAAGAATAATTAATGACGCAGAATTTTCTTAACTCCAGCTTATATTATCAAAATCTTAATGATGTCGATTGCACTGACACATTGATCGTCGCCCACACGACATACTGACGTATCTTAAAATTTTGTCGTAACTGAACTGAATGCTGTAACATACATAATTTCTATTGCTTTTCATTGTCACAAAGTGTCGCACCTGTAGGTAACATAGTTTCAGAGATATACAAGTTTAGGAACGACTTATCTTCAAAGAAATATTTTTTTTCGTTTTACTATATGACATAATAAGCACGTACACGTAAGCGGTGTTTACCTGTAATTAACTTAATACTTAGTTTTTTACTTTACAAAATAATTTTAAGCATGTATTAGTATATAAGTTGTTGGTGAACCAATAAATAAAAATAAAATAATAATGTAACTTAAGACTTTTTGTAAAATTTAAAAATAAAGCTTCTGTTTTATCTAAAAAACGTAAGTAACTTACGATGGTTGGTGGTGTAAAATTAATGAAGTTTTTACCATTTACGACTGTTCGATTTATAAAAAGTGCAAACAAAACAGTGTTGTATTTAGTACAACTTCGGGATCATAATAGAGTATAAGTAGGTAAGGGGGATTTCTACTCCGACGACACCTACGCACCCTCAGCGCCGATGGCCACAACACGTTGCAACAAGACTAGCAGTCGCTATTTACAGTTCACCGCTCAGACCAAATAAAAAAAACCGGTCAAGAGCGAGTCGGACTCGCGCACCGAGGGTTCCGTACAATCATAAATATATTTGGATATGTTACTTTAGTACAGTCTTTAAAAAAGTAGGATAAACGGCAGACAGGTGGAAGGGCGAACAGGCGGACAGTTAATTTACAAATCTTAACCACAGCTGCTTATGGTGACTGAACAACGTTTCAGCCGCTCCACATTGCAAACTGTTTATATTACTAAGTAGGAACTTATTCTTCGTTTATTCGTACGGCAAATAGTAGGTAATTTATATAAGAACCAGTCACCAATTATTACTGTAGTATTAGGTTGCGCCATCTCTTGACCGATAGTGGAACTATTTTAATTCGCAAGTCAGCATTCTTAGGTAACCGCCATCTGTTGACGGGTAGTGAAACTGAAAAAATTATTGTTTGTTTTTTGAATTTCTAAAAAAGTGTGTTATATTGAGACCTCGTTTTATTTTTCCTGTAATCTTTACGTAAACTACTATCACATAGAATTATTTCAGATTTTTCTCTTTACAAACTTCGGAGATAAGGGGGGGGGAACGGTATTTTTTTTTACATTTTTCATCATAAGTCGAAAACTATGCGGCCTAAGAAAAAAGAAAAAAGTGTTTTAAAATGTGCAAACAGCGCTCTTTCATATGATACCCCACACGCCCTAGTCACCTCACTTCAAATTTTTAAGACCCCTTTTCAGTCCCTGTTGTAAAAAAAATATTATTATTTTTATTTCTTTCTTATTTGCAAAATAGTTGGGCAAATGTCATCTTAAACTATTCCAAATTTTAAGTTGATACCATTAGTAGTTCTCGAGATATCCAGCTGTGACAGACAGACAGACAGACTGAGTCACACCATAAGGGTTCCTTTTTTACCATTTTGGTACGGAACCCTAAAAAGTAAGACGGAGTCTTCCGAACGAAGCGGTGAGGCCTGTAAAACTACGCCTTGGCTGTGTACATACACAGTTCACGCACACACGTGTAACGAAACTACGCCTTGGCTTTCCATATGAAACCCTGCCGCCCGGCCCCCGCCCGCCCCCTTGTACGCACACATGTACCATCAAAAACCGGCCTCACTTCATTCCATCTTACTTTTTTATTTGATCTGAGAGTTTACCGTGAATGAGGATCAGTAACAATTTTTGTTTAGTGACTAATTAGAAAGCTTATGCCACCACATGATTAACTGTGAAAATTTTTTTACGATATCTCTTAAACCTGAGAAGTTATAAGAGCTAAAATACTGGTTTTTTGGGGGTCCTTATGACGTCATTGCGACGTACGCGAACCTTATGTCGTACGTGATAAAGCACATATTGCATTGAGCTTTGCATTTCCTTCAAACCATTTTAACTCAACTATTTCTAAACGGATTTCAAAAATTCTTTCACTAGGTTTCATAGCTATCAATATGTGTTTATATTATATCAATAAAACTATAGGATTCAAACCTGTTACTAATCCTCACTGCTTGCTTGGATACCTACTCAAAATTGGTAAGTTTCTTATTGTTTTTTTTTTTATATATACCTAGGCAAGCGCTTGTTCGCTATCACGCCTGATGGTAGGCGATGATGCGATCGACGATGGAACACGCTTGCATAGAAGATACCTATTTACTCGCGACTTGAAGGCCCCCAGATTGTATCTATCGAGAAACACAGACTCAGGAGTAAGGAGTTTCAGTCTCTGGCAGTACGGATGATAAAATTTGAAGCGAATCGCTTAGTGCGAGTCTTTATTATATCCACTAAAAACGGTGGCGCTGATTCGTACGTCTGGTTGTCCGATGGAATAAGGGAGATGGCGGAATTAGGTTGTGCAATTACACTTCACACTCGCCGAAATGTATGCGATAAAAAAACGATAAACTTGCAACCTTACGTCTATGCTCGAGGCTTTTGAGCTTATTACAGAAAAGTTATCGTTGCCGATGAGCTACCTGGCTCTCAGCTCAATGGATTCAAGCATCTGGAGGATGTTGAGGTGGATTTGGCAGAGCCATCTCAAAGATGAGAGCAGTACTCCATACATACACGATCGAACTTGCGCTTAGTAAAGATTGAGCAGCTGTTCCAGCGTAAAGTATTTTCTCACCTTTGCCAGAATGCCAAGCTTTTTAGATGCCAATTGTGCTTTATTCTCAATGAAAAAGCCAAAATTGGAGTCAATGATCTAGTTGTTCTGTAATCGGCACGGATACACCTCGAAAAGTAAGGAGTCAGATAGAAACTACTCCTTTTAGCAGAGAACAGACGCGCTTGGGTTTCGCCCCATTCGGAGACTGTCTGACCATCGCCTCCCTAAGACATTGGACTTGTTCTGCACTGGCTCGAGCATTAGATACGTAGCTCTCTACACTACAAGGGTGCTGTCGTCTGCATATCCCAAAATACCGAGTTTTAGCAGGTCATTAATATGCAGCAGGAACAGCCGCAGCGTTGCAGAGAGTACCGATACCTGAGGGACTCTGGCATTTATAGCCAACTGGTCGGACGAGCAGCCATCAATGACAACCCGAATCGACCAAACCCTCAGGAAGTTCGATATCAGACACACAAACCGGTGGGAAGTCCGTTTGATGGAAGCTTGCCAATAAGGCTATTTATCATGCCACACGCTGTCAAAAGCCTTCAAAATATCAAGAGAAATGGTGAGTACCTCTCCATACCTCTCGATGGCTGCACTTCATTTGTAAGTGGCGTGTGCTAGAAGATCTCCAGTAGATCGGTTTTGCTGAAACCCGTATTGGCGGTCAATGAGCAGGTCGTTTGCTTCTAGATACGACAGGAGCCTATGGTTGAGTAAAAGTTCCATTATCTTACAAAGAATGGACGTGTCCGAGATGGGCCTGGTATTGGCAGGGCCGGCTCGACTGCCCTTTATAGGCACAAGTTGCACGTTGGCCAACTTGAACTTGACCATGACTTTGGTACTTGTCCCTTTGCCGTAAAAACGGTACAGGCATGTTAATACCGGAGCTAATTCAGGCGCACAAGTCCTAAGAACTATGGCTGGTGTATACCAGACATGTGAATAAAGCCAGTGGTCCGGATGGTATCACGTGTCGATCACGAAATGCTTTTCTTACTTCGGTCTGTCTGATGCGGATTAGGTAAATGTCGCAATCGCCACGCTATCGCAGTATGTTGGTAAACTAACTACACAGGGAATCGTTGCTTCATGTCCTCTGGTATTATGATCCCTGCTCGGGATGAGGGGGTGATGCTATTCTTGGCCGACACGTCAAGAGGGGAAGCAAGAAATGTTTTTACTTATTGATTATTCTATGATTCTATATATATTTTTTTTCAATTACTTGTTTTTCCATGCAACTAGCAGCCTTCAAAAATGCCAAAAAAAAACCTAATTAAGAGTAGGTAGTCTTATTTGAGTTGATTATTTATAAGGTAAAAGTGTTGTTTTTTTTAACTATATAAAGTTGTTAACTTGTTTAAATCTGTGTACTGACTGAATAATGTAATTTTAATATTGTGCTATAAAAATTAGGAACTAGATTATGAGTCTTATTTTAGTATGGTAATTTTTAAAATGCTACTCATTGATTTATGATTAAAAATTTTGTTGTATTATGATAGAAATAGTAGGAAATAGCAATTTGTTTATTTGTTTTTGAATAAGGTGATTAAAAACTAATAACTTTTTATAAAATTACTTTTTATTACTTTGCGAATGTAGAGTCGTAACTACATTTTTATCCCGCCTACAAAAAACAAAGTTATCACAAAGTGTCTTATCTGTTTTAAAGCTGTATTACACAAATAATATAAATACATATTGATAATGATGTATGCAGAAAAAAAGAGACAAATATACTTAACTAAATTACATTATTGATTTTCTGATAGAATTTATAATTAAAAAGTTATATCGTGAAATGTTGACACCAAAACCGAAAATACGTTGCTGTGAACATTTTGGTTGATGTTAGTTACGTCTGTATGTCATGTGGGCGACGTGATGTGATGACACTATAAATATAGTGGGGTAAGAGCACTTGCGCACTATTGATGATTATAGATAACTAGCGACCCGCCCTCGCTTCGCTTCGGTGTAGTGTGGAATTTGACACCATGTAACATACGTTCTTCTCGAATTACTCTATCTATTAAAAAAAACCGCATCTAAATCCGTTGCGTAGTTTTAAAGATTTAAGCATACATATGGATATTGGCTCCGTGCACGCTTTTAGCGCCACCTAGCGTGTTGCAACTTTGTTGGCTCTGACCTGACCGTTTTGACGTTTTGATATGTAATGGCGGCATTGTGACAAAATGTTAAAAAATACTATACATATTGTGTTATTAATGTAAATTTCAAAATTACTATGATTTGGGTGGACAAAGTGTTGTGAAAACATTTTTGATCATTTAAATTAAATATGGCAAGTAAGATCTATTAAAAGAGAGTGTTTTATTTTGGTTATATTCGGGTTTGTTTACTTCTTTTTTAGTTGCAGATTTTGTAAAACAAGAGGATAAAGCTACTTTAATAATTTTACTAAGTGATAATAAACATATATAATTATTCCTGTATCGCTAGTAATAAATTAAATATCCTTTTCAAGCAGATTACAGAGCCTTCTTTATTTCTACTTTTTGCCACCATGAGCGCTGCGATCGATTATTATACCTTCGCACCTTGGATGAATTAACCACTGGACGCGAAATGACAGCCATATTCGCCTTTACCCCTCTGCCACTTACTGTGACCGATAGCCTCAGTAAACGATTTTGCGTTGTCAGTGTGACGCGAGAGCTCGAGGCGAAACATTGATAGAAAAAATGGGCAAATGCTCCGTATTGTACTGCAAAAATACTAGTGGAATATCAAGAAATGTTTCTTTTCACGCGTAAGTACATTTTCAACCTATTATAGTAGCTATTTCTTCGTAAAATAAATAAATTTTGGTGTGTAAACAAAGTATAACACGTCATTTTAAAAAAGTACCCTTTGGTAAAGTAAATGCTTTATAAATGGTGCCTTTAATTTAGTTGGATTATATCATTCACTCATTCATTTACTCGTCATTTTTTATTAGTAAAGGGCTGTTACAAGTATCGATAAATAGTATCGATGAAAGTGAATGAATTTAAGTTTTATAAAAAAATAATAAGCATCTTTAATTTTAATAGAAATGGGTATGGATTGCAAATAATTTTGCAGATTCCCAGTTGATCCAGTACGAAAAAGAAAATGGGTAGAAGCAGTTCGCAGGGAGACTACATGGATACCAACCAAACACCACCGTATATGCAGCATACATTTTCAAATAGAATGCTACAATGTTAATTCGTTAAAACAAAAAAAAATTGAATAAAGATTCTGTCCCGACATTGAATTTGCCTAAATCGCATTGTACGCACGACAGAACGGTATGCTAACCAGGTGTCGGCAACCCGCGGCCCGCGGGCCGCATGCGGCCCGTGAGCTGTTTCGGTGCGGCCCGCGGCCCGACCCGCAAAAGTCTACAAACCGAAACGATATCACGTTCTCACGCACAGCTGCGTCTTAATGATGGGCATTTCCCAAATGTCGTACAACATCTGTTTTACAACTTAAAAATCCTTGCGCATATAAACAATACTTTATCCCTATTCATTCATTCATCAATTATTATATTGGCTTTTTAACTTCCGAGCCATATACATTGTCTTGTACATATGTTGTTTCTTTTGTTTGTTATTGGTTGTAATTGTAAAGTTTTACAGTTTTAGTTTTAAGGTCCAAATGCCGACGAACATTAGCAAATAAACCAACGCTCTCGAAAAGTTTACCATTCGATAGTTAACCGTGAAACACGCTGAGCACGCTCTTCTTCTGGTTGTGAATAATTTGTATTTGTAAAGTGATATGGTTTATCTTCCGCCGATTACCCTAACATTGTGATTCCGTTGCTGATTGCCACCACCCGCCGTTAGCGGAATAAGGTACGTATTTTCATTTAATTTACGAGTATTAATTTATCGAAACTTTTTTATGACTTATGTATTTTTGAAACTCAGGACTTAGTACAAGACATGTGTTTATTATTGTTTTAGAAAAATGGCTTCAAAGAAACGTAAGATAGTGGAAGAAAATAGAAGTTTTAATGAAATATGGACAGATTTATATTTTTTTATAGAGTTTAAAGGAAAACCATTATGTTTGATTTGTTAAAAGAGTACATATTGCTGTAGTTAAGGAATATAATCTGAAGCGTTATTACGACAGTGAGCACAAAGCCAAATATGAATGTATAAGAGGAGAATTGCGAGAAAAAAGAATAGCTAGCCTTAAATCGTCATTAAAAAGTCAACAAAACGTATTTAAGGTTGTGGCAGATAAAAATGAATCGGCTCTTCGTGCCAGTTACTTGGTAGCCGAAATTTTAGCGAAAAGTGGACGCCCATTTACTGACAGAGAACTTATAAAAGAGTGCGTCTTAGTTATTGCCGAAGAGGTATGCCCGGAGCAAAAGAAGAAGTTTGAAAATCTTAGTCTCTCTGCTAGAACTTGCACTCGACGTACAGAGAACTTGGGCGCTAACTTGTGTGAGCAACTCAAAGATAAAGCATATTCTTTTGACTGCTTCTCTTTGGCGATGGACGAAAGCACTGATGTATCGGATACAGCTCAATTCCTTATATTTGTACGAGGTATTGATGAAAACTTCACTGTTTACGAAGAACTCGTGAAAATGTGCAGTTTAAAAGGGAAGATTTATTCCACCATTTGGATCAAGCCCTGGAATCACTGAAATTAAGTTGGAAAAAGTAAGTGTAACCACTGATGGAGGTAAAAATATGAGCGGCCAAAACAGAGGTGTTGTGGGGAGAATCTTGAGCAAGCTGGCAGCTTCTGGGTCAGATGTACCAATGATATATCATTGCATTGTTCATCAAGAGGCGTTGTGTTGTAAGATTTTATCTTGGAAAGAAATGATGGCGCCAGTCGTATCGACTGTTAATTTTATAAGGAGAAATGGGCTTACACATCGCCAATTCCAAAAGTTTTTCGAAGATTTGGAGGCTGATCACGGTGACGTCGTCTACTACTGTGAAGTTAGGTGGCTTAGTCGTGCTGCGGTATTGGAACGGTTTTTTGATTTAAGAAAAGAAATTCACTTGAGACTAAACTAAAACTTTTTATCAAGCATATTGATGAAAAAAACCTTGTTCATTTTCCTAAGTGTAAGAAAGCCGTGGAAGAAGCTGGAGATAATTTTCAATGGCAAAATACAAAAATTAAAGATGTACTAATACAACTCCAAGCTGAGTTTGAGAACCGATTTGGTGATTTCAAAAAAGTTTCTCTTAAACTGGAAATTTTTCAAAACCCTTTTGCAGTCGATTTTGATGATGTACCAAGCAATTTACAAATGAATATAGTAGATTTGCAAAGTAATTCCACATTGAAAACAGCTTTCAGAGAAAGCTCTAATTTGGTAAAGTTCTATGGCAGCTTGTCTTGGGAGAATTTCAAAGAATTGAAAAGATTTGCTCAGCAGATGATGACACAAGACAGACGCCATCCACTATACAACCATAAACCGGCCCGGCCTAGGTTGAGTTCCAGAAGAAGTTTCCTGCATTCAGTGCAGCCTCTCAACCAGTCCGCTGAAGCTGCGCGTCTCACAATGTGGCGCTCACGCTTCAGCAACTCAGATCAGAGCACTGGCGTGAAAGAGGGACTGGCTAAGGGATACCATCTTGACTGGCCCACCTGGAGGTCGCTTAACCGTCTCAGGGCTGGGGTGGGCAAGTCTAGAGCAAACCTGGCAAAGTGGGGATACGTTTCGGAACACGACACGGAGTGCATCTGCGGCCATCCTAAGCAGACCATTGCGCATATGACTGGGTGCCCTGCGTGCCCAACAACCTGCACGAACGAGGAGCTGCACGAGGCTACCGAGCGAGCTGTTGCGGTTGCGGCTTTTTGGGCTGCCCATATTTGACCTGTATGTGACCGTCGACTCGAGAAGAAGACGCAGATGATAACTGTGTTTGGCAGTACATATTTGTGTGAGCAGACTTTTTCAATTCTGAACTACCGAAAAAACAAGCATTGCTAACGGACGAACATTTAGACGCGGTACTACGCATTTCCATATCTAAAATGCAAGTGGATATACAAAAACTTGCAAGTCAAATGCAGCCACAAAAATCACATTAGTTAACTTTTTAATTGTGAAAATCTATTAAAGATTTTCACAATTAAAAAGCCTGTGAGCGGTTTCAATGTGACATTACTTTGCCTAAATAGGTACTTCTGCTATAAATATATCGTTTGTGAAGGGAATTTGAAAAACTGAGGTATAAACTCAGTTTGGAGTTGTATTTGTACACTTTTATTTTCGTATTTTACCGTTCACAATTCTTGCCACGGCTATTTTCACACTAAGGAAAATGTTTTGGAAATCATCAAACAGTACCTTTTAAATATGATAATTTTATTAATTTTTAATAAGTATTTTTTTTAATTGTTTTTAGGAAATGTTAAAAATATCACTAGACTAAGTTTTAGTAAAAAAATAACATAGAAAATGGATCAATGCGTTTAATTTTAAATATAAAATCCTACTAATACTATGTATAAATGTGAAAGTTGTGGGTTTGGATGTTTGTTCCTCAATCACGCAAAAACTACAGAACGGATTTGGTTGAAATTTGGCACACAGAAAGTAGATAGCTTAAATT
Organism: Agriphila geniculea; assembly: GCA_943789525.1. Classification (NCBI taxonomy): domain Eukaryota; kingdom Metazoa; phylum Arthropoda; class Insecta; order Lepidoptera; family Crambidae; genus Agriphila; species Agriphila geniculea. The sequence continues at coordinate 17,763,752 of OX038884.1, read as the reverse complement.
AAAACATTTGATACTTTTTATCCCGATATTCTCACGGGGACGGGAACTACGCGGGTAAAACCGCGAGCGGCCGCTAGTATTTTATATACAAAGATGAAATGCGGCCCGCGTTGATTCTCTGGCAACATTAGTGGCCCTTCTCTAGAAAAAGGTTGCCGACCCCTGTGCTAAACAGCTGAACTACGAAAACAGCTCTTATTACCTACTACGTAAAGACGGTCTCAAGGTCAACATGTATACTCTGGGGTGCCGTTGACGTACAAGTCAAAATTTTATAATATAAAACGCAACGGTACCACAGAATAGGCTCGATGACACAGTGACAGTTTTTCAAACGTAAGTAGCCAAAAAAGTATTGGTTTGTTACTTCGATCCAGTTTGTTATAATTAACCGTGCCATAGGTATGTTTTATACGGTCCAGGTCGCGTATGCATATGTTAAAATTTAGTTTTTATTCATGTTCAATGTGTTTTCCTAAGCAATTTTTATTGAGTAGTTAGTTAAAAACAAGTATCATGCAATCGTGATTGCAACTCTACTAACTGTAGTTAGAAAATCGAAATGTTTTATCTACTTTTTACGATTGAATAATCATAATCTATTATTTTGATTACTAACTACAAAATGTAAACGTAGTTATTAATCAATAGTTAAATCTAATGGCCTGAAATTACAGATTTTGGTCATAGTTATATTCTAAAAATCTTAGTAAGATTGTGTTGTGGTGGCCCAGAGTTGGGCAAAATGTGATTACATTTTTACTTAGATTACACAATCTTACTTAGATTTTTAAAATATAATTATGACCAAAATCCGTAATTTCCGGTGTATTTTTTTTAATACCTTATTTGATTTCACTTTTTATGCCAGAATTAGAAACTCATGTTATTTTCATTCAATATTTTAATTTATTAAACTGTTATGACTTTGTTTCACATATTGCTGTAAATTATAGGTAATGAATGTCACAAAATACACAATAGTACAAGTGTACTGTATTAAAAAAAATACTCGATTAAATGACTAAGAAATTAGCGCAAGTTTTTTTTATTCACTTCAAGAGAATGCGTAGGCACCAAACAGACATACCTACCCCAGAATTCATATAACTTACAATTATTGCTTTGCAAAACGGTAATCAACACATACTCGTGATTATCGCAACAACGAAACACCTATTGTAAACCATTTATTATAGTTTCTATGAATTTGTGAGTGCATTTTTACGAGATTTTCTTTTAAGAATTCCACAGAGCAAAAGTCATGAAATAATTTACTAATCTCCTATAAAAATTATGAAAGAACAATTTCGATGCAGTGTAATCATCTTTAATGGTAGTTAATTAATAAACAAACAAAAACAAATATTTCAAATATAAAGTAGTAAGAAATATTACAAATTAAGTCCGTTTCAATATTAATCAAACACATGAATTCAATAAACTCATTAGGTTCATTCATTCATTCACTCTTTACAGTGTCGATAAAAAAATATCGACTTCTCTACGCACTATTGTCATTATTTGACAAGTGTAATCCGCCCTCGCCCCGCAAAAATTGGTTGAACGTGATTTCATACATTTTTCTTACGTTACGTATCCAGTGGTTAATTCATCCAAGCTTCGCACCCTCCCAATAGGGACAGAGAAAGCGACTTTGTTTTATACTAAGTAGTGAGTAGTAATAGATAGTGAAAGCACTAAAAAAAAATTCTTTTTCTGTTTTCCTCCTTTTTCTTCTCTGTTTTTTAACAATTTTAACTTAAACAAGTTACTCGGCCGAGAACGTGTACTATAAAACTTGCCAAGTATGTCGAGTACTGAGGACTTAGGCTTGTATCACAGAACGAGACTCAAGCTTTGATCTCTACTTAAAACTAGTTTTAAGTCGAGTATTAATTCTAGAACTGTGCTCGAGCAGAGATTCAACAACGTGACGGACTACAGCTGCGCCACAAAAAAAAAAGTTGGAAATCTGACTTTTTGACTATGCCATGATGAAGTCTATAGTTTGTCGGAGTTTGTCGCCAAAAACCAGAGTTTGTCGGTCTTCCGTTTAGGAGATACATGTGGCTCAGCTGTAGAGACGTCTCTAGGTCGTAGCGAAAATCTCACATATCTCCTTAACGCAAGACCGACAAACTCTGGTATTTGGCGACAAACTCGGTCGAACTACCGACTATGCCGTCCGTTAACTAAAAGGGCGCAAAGCCACAAAATCAAATTTTGAAATATGAGCGAAAAACGCGGGAAATATTTGAAAAATATGCCACTTGAAAACCATTGGTCGTACAAAATAAAAATAAACGTTCAATTAAAGCTTGATAAATTTACAAACTTATGATCATAATCATGTTTAAATACAATTTGTTTTAAGTCTTAAAAAAACACTTTTTTCCTTTTAGCTGCGCATAACTTGGTAATTTTAAAATAAATACTTAACTATAAAGTCACTAAGTGCACCTTAGCGCCTTTATAGCTTATGATTCCAACATAAATTAAGTGTTTTATTTTTGTGTACAAAAACTATTCCACATTACTTAGCTAAACAGGCATTTAGTTACTTAGCGGCTTTATACTTATGTATTGCCGATTTCCATTTAGCATTAATTCGTAGCTATATTAACACGATAGTGCTTTAGTGCCTTTTTAGGTAAGTTTTTGAATTTAGTGTCGTTTTAAGAATATTTTTTATCAGACTTACTACACTTAAAGGCCGTTAAACGTTAAACCTTTAACTGTAACGACTTTTTAGTTATGTATTAGGGATAAAAATATTCAAAAAGAAAAACGAAATAAATGAAATTCGTTTAGTAAAAACTTTAGAAAAATTAAAAATAAATCAACAGCCGTTCTTGAAAAACTAAAACTTTCTGAACTTATACTATAAAAAAGCTTACAAAAAATATGAACAAGCGTTTGTTTTAAACATATTTAAAAGGTTAATTAATAAAAGGGTCCCGGGTCGGACGGAATTATTCAAGTGGCGACGGTGAAAACTAGTTTCGGGATCTTTAAGCGGCCTGTTGTAAAATTATATCCTATTCCTACTCAATGATTTTCTGTATTTTATATATTTAGTTGTAATTTAAAATTGTTTAGGACTTAGCCATGAATCTTTTACATTTCCCATTTAAATATGCTGCATTTATATCTAGCTGATGTATTTCTAGACCCATTTATACAGCAAGGACCATCAGAAGTCTCACTGACTCTAATCGCGCTACAGGTGCAAAGTTTTTTCATAATCAATGCCATAACGTTGACTGAATCCTTGAGCGACAAGCCTTGCCTTCTTCTTGATTGATTTGTCTACATTAGTTTTAGTAGTTAGAACATATCTACATCCCACAATATTTTTATTTACAGTTCTTTTAACAATTTCCCATGTACCTTTTTGTACAAGACTTCTTACCTCGGAAAGTATAGCATCTTACCATTCTGAATGCTCATGACTTCGCAAAGCATCTTCTAATGTAAGTTGTCCAGTCCCTATAAAATCAACATAATTTTCTATGTCTTCTATCTCAGGTTGATCAATTCTTTCTTCTTCTGTACGATCTTGATCATCGTTATAAAATCTTGGCTTCTCAACTTCCACCATCCTATAGATCTTTTTTGGACGACCAGGCCTGCCAGTGTGCAATAACTTTGGTCTACCACTGCCTCTTTTCGATAATTGTGGATTTTCTAATTGTACATGATCAGTACTTACATTTAAATCTGTCAAAGGTCTCATCATCTCCGATGCTTCATTATCTGTATCTTGAATAGTTTCTTCCTCTCTTTCTTCCTCACACAACGGTTCTGCACAGCCTTCACGCTGTTGAGAATTATAGTCTCTAGAAATGCAAATATCTATAAAAATCTTCTCATCTTGCATACAATACAATCAGACCTATTTAAAATTTTTGGTGTATGTGTCGACCTTTCTACTCTCGACTCACTGAATTTAATATCTCTAGCAATAGTAAATTTTCTTTGCTCTGGAATCCATACTCTAAAACCTTTAGAAGTTTTAGGATATCCTACAAATATACCAGATATTCCTCTTGGATCGAATTTGCCTTTATTTGAAGTCTTATCAAGAATGTATACCTTAGATCCAAACTTTTGTAAATAATAAATTTTACTGGTCGATCGAACCACTTTTCATATGGGATCTAGGACAACGGTTTCTTAGATGGTTTGGCGTGTAAATAGCCAAGCACCTTTGGGGTGGATTAAACCTAAAATATTATGGCTGGGAATATGAGAAGACAACGATTAGGATGCTCTCTGTGCTCACTAACCTGGTGGATGATGCGGAGCAGCTCACGCCGTCCGAATGGTCTTTAGCGACAGCACTTTGAAGTCGCACAAGATTTTAGAGTTTTTTTTGACCACATTCTTCAAGATGATTTTTCACGTTGCTTTTTCAGAAGAAGACTATGTTTTAAGTAAAAATATCAAGCTCAAAAAATCTTTTATCCCTTGCGAGATTCGAACCCGCAACCTTTGACTACGTAGTCCGGACCACTAAGTTAAAACGCCGACATAATAAGCCATCAAGCTAGTAAAATAAAATAGCCCCATTTGAATAATTCCATCTACTATAAGCTGGCTAAATCATTACTAAATATATGTATTAGGTAGTCTCAGCGATTACTCCATACCATCAAAGACCATGCATACAACTTTAAAGCGGAAAACCTAGCTATTGGTATCTATATGGCATGGCGCATAGTAACTAGAACGTTACAAAAATTCCTGCCCCCGAGTTTGCGCTTATGATACGCATAAATTATTTATTTACTACAATTACTACTTTAAAATAGTATTTACTTAATTACCTCGGAATTTTTTCAGCCATTCTAAATGTGGCGGGAAATCCCTCCACTCCGCGAGCGATACATGTCCTCACGTGACGTTAGCTAGTGTCAACTAGGGACACAACTGCGTGGCGTGGGGGTGAGATTTAAGCTTCGTATACTGCCCGGCATATATATTGGCAAGAGAAAGAAAGGGACAAAAGATGCGCAGTAGCCATAAACACTAAGTTTATGGCTACTGCGCATCTTTTGTCTCTTTCATTCTCTTGCCAATATATATGCCGGCATCTGTACAGACTGAGGCGAATTCCGCGCGAAATTCGCGAGTGCGATCACGTAACTCAAAGCGATAGCCATAGCCATAGCCATTGTCAAAGAAATTGCTATGGCAATGGCTATGGCTATGGCTATTGCTTTGAGTTACGTGATCAATATCTGTCAAAATGAGAGACGCGCGCGATTCGCTCGCGTCGGTTTGGCCGGAGCTTTAAGAGTCGAGAGCAAATTGCGTCTTTTTAGCCAAGTACTGTGCCTTAGCGTCTTTTTAGCGGAGGATTTGTACCATAACATGAGTAACTAAAGGCGGTTAGAGATTTGTGAAAAGTATTTCTTGATTACAAATGTATTAGTACTACGCTAAAAGGACGTAAGCGGATTTTAACGACTTTCTAGTGTAGTGTTTTTATTAGACGCCTTTTTAGCCTAGGATATTGATGCAAACTACTAATATAAATCTTGGCTTGAAAGTAATTAAAGTATCTTTAGGACTTTCTAGTGTAGTAGTGTCAAAAAACGTCTTTTTTGCTAAGCAAAAATTAGGAGAAATATTGAACAATTATGGCGTTTAAGGTTAGAAGTGACCTTTTAGTTAAATATGGATGGTTAACGTACTTTTAGTTGCGTAAACTACTACTTTTTTAGTGTTTAACGACCTTTACGTTAAAAATATTTCAAAAAGTATAAACATTACAAATATGGTACTTAGACAGATCGATAGAGATTTTTTTTCTACATACGATGCCGTTGAAACCTCAAAATCGACCCTATGAGGGTTAACGCCTTTTTTGTTAGTGGACGGCAGTATAGATATGACTAATGTCCCTCCCCCCCCCCAAATCAAGGAATTCAATTTTTTTAAATGAATTTTGAAATTTTACCAAACCTCCTCAAAATGTATGAAAAAACCGAATATCATTTGAGGGAAGCTTATTTTAGGACGATGCTTGACTGCGTAGGTTAGGTTTACGTTTTCGCTAGTGTTGCCAGGGTTTTATTTCTATTAGTAAAGGTTAATATTAGGGCAAGGGGTGGATGGGAGGGAGAGAGGATACCTCTCCCCACCTAAGCATTTTGTGCGGAAAATGCATAGTTTATTGTTAAGTTTAATTTTGAAATTTAATTATCCTAACCTCAAAATGTATGAAAAAATCATTTAAGGGGGGAGAGCGAGGGGAAAAGAATAGAGTAGAGAGGGGGGACTCCCTACAAAAGCTTTAAGGGGTACCTACTTATAAATAATGATATTTTGTGTTGTCTATTAAAAAAAATCATGAAAATTAAATTCCAAATCGCATTACTTGACAAACTTAAGAAGGGATGGAAGAATTCCCCCTCTCTACTCTACTCTTTTTCCCTCGCTCGTCCCCCTCAAATGATATTCGGTTTTTTTTTATACATTTTGAGGAGGTTTGGTAAAATTTCAAAATTCATTTAAAAACATTGAATTCCTTGATTTAGGGGGGAGGGGGGGGACATGTGGTCTCTCCTAACCATCCGCTCCCTTAAATTCGACCTTAACTAATGAAAATATAGACCAAATCAAAGCTCAGGCGTGGTCTCGACCATACTTACGTAAACAGAGATCAAATTCTTTCTAAGCAGATATTTTAGTTCTAAAATTAGTCGAGCATTGCTCGAGTATCGTTTGAAAATTAGCGTGATCTGAGTTGAGTTTAGTTTGTTGAATTGATGAGATCGAGTTCATCATATTCCGCATTACGAAAAACTTACTACAGTGACAAAACCACCCATTATAATCTTCGCATTTTTCCTATAATTCTAAGCACAAATACCTTATTTATTAAAATTAACGTTTAATTGCCCAATGTCACTCATAAAAATATATAAATGTAAATATTCTACAATGCAAATGCCGGAATTGAAAGCCAAATTAAGACGTTTTATTCTTACAGAATTTATCAATTTTTTCTATATTTTTCGGAATTTGTAAGTGCCAACATTTCTAAACACAGAATTTAATCATTTTAAAGCTAAGAAACATTTTTTTTAAGTAAAAGTCCTTTGTTTTCATATCTCTCGTGGAACAAGCGTACGCAGCGCCATTTTGACAGTTGCCTTCCCCATTGGTTTAATCTTGGTTTAATGCTCTAATATGGCCTAATACTCAAACGCTTTTTGAGTATTCGGCCATAAGACTGAGGAATAACCGAGTACTCAGCGCATCTCTAATCACAGATTATACAGTAATACTACGTATTATACATACATAATACGAGTATTTCTACTCTGTATAGAGTTCAAAAGTGAAAATAATAAACATAACGAACATAACCACCAAAAAACCAAAACAGAGCATCAACAGAACATCTTTTAGTCAGAAAAGAAATACTCTTTGGTCACTGTCATTTCAGCTGCCAAAGTGCTGTTTGTTAACATTAAAAAGTTAGCTCAAACTTAGCCATAGTGATTACATAAAATCGTTATTATTGTGCCAAATGTGAATAAATAAGCTGTTTACAAATAGATTTCGACACAACCAAAGAATATGAGTTTAGACGGTTTACCTACTATGTTCTCATTTTTTGGAGCGGACTTGAAAACTGGATCTTGCATTATTGCAGCACTGGGCATTGTATGTTGTTTATAATAATAAGAAATGATGTATAGGTACAAAAGTATGCGGGAATGTATACTGCAAGACACAGGCCTCTCCTGTGGAAGGAAGTTGTCATCTTATCCACACTTTGGCTTGGCTAGCCAGTTATTGGATATCACATCACAGTGTTGAACGAAAATAGTCGCCTTTCACGACACCCCTAAGTTTTAAAAAGATGAGTGCTATTCCAGTCTACTGGACGCAGCCTACTATTTAGTTATCTATCGCTTCAAACTGTTTCAGTTTGAGCCAAAGTATTATGCCTGCTTTATACGGGGTCAGCAACATGGCATTACTCTAACCCAGTCCAGTGCTGACTTGCTACTGGTCTCGTGTAGACACTAGTTTCAACCCAGTCCAGTGGCTGACTTCTCGCTCGCAAGTCAATTCAGCTGACAAGCCACCCGTTCTATTTTAGGGCGCAGTATGGCTTGTAGCCGATCCTATCCTGTCAAAAATCCGAAATTCCGAGTCACTGGGTCCAATAACTGACCCCGTATAAACCAGCCCTTAATTAGGGTCAAAATAACCCATGCAACTCGTCTATTCTAGGTCCATCCCCTGGCCTACGGGTGTACCCTTTGCCAATCACTCAGCTATCTTCTGGTCACAATATGGACACTTGCCGCGCTTTATTGCGCGGCTAGCATAGTCCTAATGGTGGGAATTTTTCAAGTAAGAATAATATTTTTTGTTTACATCTGTTTGCTCTTTGGTTGGTAAGTACAAGATAAAATAATAACGAAGAAGACTTTAATAATGCTTTTATATAAAAGCATTGATGTCATGATATTTTATGGTTATTGTTACTCTTTCGAGGGTAGGTTCATATTATGATCTCGATGAGTTTCAGATACCTACGTATTTAACAGATAATTATCTACCAGGAGATAGGTATTATCTGGACTTGAGGGCCTATTACAAAAAAAGTCTATTCCAGAACGTCGCAGACCATAGCTCGGTTTGTTTTGGGCTACCAATATCTCAATCACTGTACATATCCTATTTGTTTGAGGAGTTCCCTTGGTTGGATATCTTCGAAGTTCAAGGTCCAATGTCAATGAAATTAAAAAGACTACACGTAAAGTATCCCCATTCTAACAAAAAAAAAAACAAAGTCGTCAAGGTAGTTAACCCAAAATCATAGTATTTTCAGGATTACTTAAAAACTACTGTACCGATTTGAAAAAATAAATAAATGGGACCATCTCACAATAAAACTCAATCATAAAAAAATTATCATCAAAATTGGTTCATAAATGTCAAAGATACGCGCGAACAACGATAAAAAAATATATAAAATCGAATTGAGAACCTCCTCCTTTTTTTGAAGTCGGTTCTTGATATTGAACCTTATTCGTGAGTCACAAATTAGTGCCACGGAGTGTGACGAACATCTCTTATCGCGATGCTTTTTAGGGTTCCGTACCAAAATGGTAAAAAAGGAACCCTTATGGTGTGACTCAGTCTGTCTGTCTGTCTGTCTGTCTGTCACAGCTGGATATCTCGAGAACTACTAATGGTATCAACTTGAAATTTGGAATAGTTTAAGATGACATTTGCCCAACTATTTTGCAAATAAGAAAAAAATAAAAAAAACAATATTTTTTTACAACAGGGACTGAAAAGGGGTCTTAAAAATTTGAAGTGAGGTGACTAGGGCTTGTGGGGTATCATATGAAAGAACGCTGTTTGCACATTTTAAAACGTTTTTTTCCTTTTTTCTTAGGCCGCATAGTTTTCGACTTATGATGAAAAATGTAAAAAAATATACCGTTCCCCTCCCCTTATCTCCGAAGTTTGCAAAGAGAAAAATCTGAAATAATTCTATGTGATAGTAGTTTATGTGAAGATTACAGGAAAAATAAAACGATTTCTCAATATAACACACTTTTTTAGAAATTCAAAAAACAAACAATAATTCTTTAGTTTTACTACCAGTCAACAGATGGCGCTATCCTATGAATGCTTACCTAAGAAAAAGAAAGTTCCACTATCGGTCAAAAGATAGCGCAACCTAATACTACTATAATAAATTGGTGGCTGGTTCTAATATAATTACCTACTATTTGCCGTACGAATAAACGAAGAATAAGTTCCTACTTAGTAATATAAACAGTTTGCAATGTGGAGTGGCTGACACGTTTTCCAGTCACCATAAGCAGCTGTAGTTAAGATTTGTAAATTAACTGTCCGCCTGTTCGCCCTTCCAACTGTCTGCCGTTAATCCTACTTTTTTAAAGACTGTACTAAAGTAACATATCCAAATATATTTATGATTGTACGGAACCCTCGGTGCGCGAGTCCGACTCGCTCTTGACCGGTTTTTTGTAGTAGGCCCTCTGCTAATAAATCTATGTCACCGTTAAAGTTCGGAAATCAGTGAATCTGCAGATTAACTAATTAATCTGCAGATTCACCGGTCGAATCAGTTAAAGTGCGAAAAATTGTTTCATTTCGTACTTTAACTAGGTAATCTACAAATTCCCTAGCTAATCTGCAGATTAACGAACGACCAAGGATCAGTTTATGTACGGAAACAGGTTCTTTTATTGAAGAAAATGTGTAATAACATAAAAGGGGGTAGACAGAAAAGCGAGGGGACGGGAGGGGGGGCTTGGGGGCGAAGCCCCCATGCCATTGAAAAAATCTTAAAGAGTTCATTAGGTTAGGTTAGTATGGTACCAAAAACGCGCGAGCCGAGCGAGCAGAGCGAGCGTGCCGCGGGAGCGGCCGGCGAAGCGCCAGAAACGAAGTTTTTGTAAATTAAACTTTCAATATAGGCTTTTTACTTAAATTTCCCGAAGCTTTCGCTATTTCACTCACTGTATTCCGCACTTTAACGGTGTAGCATCTGTTAATGTGCCCCATATAACTAGTAAGTGCGAAAATCGTCTATTTTAAGAAAAATTTCGCACTTGACCACTTAATCTGTAGATTTATTAGTTAATCTGCAGATTAACGGATTCCGTACTCTAACGGTAACATATACCTGCATATAATAAAGCTGTAGAAAAATTGTGTCTGTACAAAGGTAATATTTTGAAAAAAAAAGTGACTGGGTGTCTAATAATAAGCAGTAGAACCCATTTCCAACATTTTTTAGAATTTTTGTTAATAATAAAATAACTGATAACATTAAAATAACTAATAACATTAAAAGCGATAATCTAATCGTAATGACGTTTACATACAAATATATTGTGTATCTTGCAAAACAATCAAATCTTTATTTTATTGCAATCGGTTTACTCAATCAAAAGATATACGAATTTTAAGTTTTTAAGAAGAGATTGCATGAAGGAAATTACGCTGTTAGAACGACCGACCAGCTGGTGTATCCACATCTGGCACCATATTGGCTAAAAGTAAAGAATAACCTGTCGTGTTTTGGGTCTTTTGTAATTTCTCAAAAACAACACGTGCATGCAGTAAAATCAAAGCCCGCTTTCTTTTATATTATTTCATACTAACTTCCGCCCGCGACTTCGTTCGCGTGGACATTCGAGACAATAGGATAAAAATAATTATATGTTTTAACGTGCTGCCTCGCTAGGCAGTAGCCTCGCTAGGCATACGCTTAGTGTGAACGTGCCTCGCGTGCAGCAGGCCTCGGGTGAGCGCGTAATCAGCCACGTGCGATGTCGGTCGGGCCAAGCGAGGCCCACCGCAAATGGCAAACGCCCTGCCTCGCAAGCGAGGTACGTCCACACCAAACGTATTGTCTAGCGAGGTAGGACGGTAGAACATAGAATAATTTTTATCCTGGTTAAAGGTTCCCTAAATACTGTCTCGAATGTCCACGCGAACGAAGTCGCGGGCGGAAGCTATACAGGGTGCATTTGAAATCACTCTCCAAATTTTAAGGATGTGTTCAGTCCATGAAACTGAACAACTTTCTCTAAGAAACATAGGGTCAAATTTGTAAAAAAAAATTACTTATCATACAAAACAAAGAGATCACGTGATCAGTTTAGTATGGGATGACCAAAATTTTTTTGCGAATTCGACACATGTTTCATGGAGAAAGTTGTTCAGTTTCATGGACTGAACACATCCTTAAAATTTGGAGAGTGATTACAAATGCATCCTGTATAGTCCTTAATATAAATTATACTTATCTTATGGTTAATTTTGCAGAATAATCCCCTTATGATCACCATCTGGATATGGTACGCCTTGATCTTCATAGTAGTAATGCTAATACTTATGATACTCCTGATATTCGCTTCTGCCACCAGAGACCAGAGATGCAGAGTTATTTGCGGGATATTCGGCATAGTGTGGTACTTATGTGAGTTTGAGCATGGTATATTGCATTTTTTTAATGATAGGTACGCAAGCGCTTGCCCGCTATCACGCCTGATAGTCCAATAAAACTAGCTTTATCTGGACATAAATAATAAACTCGTTGTTTTAATTAGTTTATAGGATATTGATATTAAGTGTCAAATATTAATTAGATATGTGATGTAAAAAATCCGGGGTGGTAAACGTTTCATACAAAAATCATGAGATTTCGTACATTACCTAGCTTTTTCCTAAAAGCAAAATAGTTAACCAAATACCTTGTTAGTATAATTTTATGGTACATTAAAATGCTATCACCCAATAGCAAAATTAAACTAAATCCAATTTCGCATGTTCGTCGTCACATTATATACCATTCAGTATGACTTAAATTACAGTTACCTATAATTTCTGGTAAGATAAGCCAAAATATCTGCCACTTACTGAACCTTTTTTATTAACAATAGTTCCGATTGATCAATTAGTTTAATTTTGATTTATTTACCTGAAATGCAAGCGTCATAGCATAATACATGTACATTTACTAAGTTATTTATTATGCTGTAATAATTAAATCAAAATTTGTTGAATTTTTTTTTTTTTAGTTTTATGCGAATTTTCAACATGTTTAATTCCTTTTATTTTAACTATAACTAACACTAATTTATGACATACAAAAAGAAAATTTCAGTTATCTAATTATGTCCAGATAAAGCTAGTTTTATTGTACGTTTATAGTACGTCTAAGAATTACCTAATTAATTAGTTAATAGTACGTCTAAGAATTACCTCGTCACAAGGTAATTCTTAGATGTACAATAGTTACAAATAGCTACACTACAATTGTAGAATAAGTATGGAATTAACAAGCATAAGATACACACGTAATTTATTCTATTCTTTGTATTGTTTTCAGTTACCATATACTTCGTGTTTGTGGTAAACAGTTACAGGATTGTAATGTCGTACGACTTATGATTTTGTGGCATCGCTTTGGATTTTTAATCTGTTCATGTACTACTTCCGAAAACTAAGTTAAACCTATTTAACTGTTTTCATAAGAGAAATCAAACTTTTGTTCTTACAATTAACTGTATTATTTAGTATATCGTATTAAAACAGACAACAATAAAAATATTAATTATTTACAACCTTTTTTATTTATATCTGTGAAGCTCACTTTGATCATTGCGATATTATTCTCGCATACAAAAATCAATTCAATTTATGTAAATACTTATAAGGTGAAACCTTAAGGCTGCGCAGTCTGCACACTAGCGCCGCCATTAGAAAAAAAATCATAGTGCTAAAATTAAGACTTTGTAAATTATCTCTCTGGAGTGCACTCCGAACAAGCTTTGTGGTACTTTTTATCACTTAAGCAATATTATCTAGCCTGTCGTTTAGTTTAATTGACTTTTATTGTTAAAAGTGGCCACTTTTCGAAATAAAAGTCCATATAACAAAACAACAGGCTAGAAAATATTGCTTAAGTGATAAAAAGTACCGCAAAGCTTGTTCGGAGTGCACTCCAGAGAGATAATTCATAATTTCTTTTTTATTTAAGCAATATGATTTTATTTCCAATGGCGGCGCTAGTGTGCAGACTCCACGCTCTTAAGTGCTATGCCAATACTTCAGGGAATGGTTTTTAGTTAAGGCAGCTGTATGACCGAAAGTGGCGCCGCTGCCTGTGAATTTAATAGGTATTGTAATTCTAATACACAATTTCAATAAAACTTTACGTGGAATTTTTAGGGCCCATGGTCTAGTATTTTTAACGGTATATTACATTTCCTCGCAGTCACGCTAGAAGTAGATAGCAAAGCTGCTAAAAGTGGCAGTTTTTGACACATTTGCTATCTACCTACGAATGACTATGAAAAATTTCACGTAAAGTTTCACACATTTTCTATTAACAAATTACAAAAATTTGTTCATGTCAGTGCAAATTACTATTATAAATAAAAACCTCTGAGGGCGCCACTTTCGGTGGTATAACCAAAGAGAATGTAAAAATAAATAGCGTTATAAGAGTCGGGAGTGTCATACAAAAAGCGTGACTATGAAACGGAGGCGAATTCAACGAAAACAAACAAAAGAGAAACGTTAAACGGCATTGGCGGTAAAACGGTCAAAGATGATAGAATACTCTTTGATGGGGCGAAGTATAATACGCCTAAATTCGAATGTTGTCAATAATACTGCTTTGTGGATTGTCAACGTTCTTTCAAACTTAGACGGGTTAAAAATTCGCTTCCGTTTCATAGATCGGCGGGCTGATTATCTAATTAGAAACCACCTAGCGACCGGTCGCAGTTCATAGATGATAGTGATCCATTGCTACTTCTTTTTGGATTAAAAAAAAACATACCAAAAAAAAGTAGCAATGTATGTGGAATGAAACCGGTCGCTAAATAGTTTCTTTTTAGATAATCAGGGTGCCGTTTTTACTGAGAGAGTTGCGCCAGGCTGGGTAAACCTTTAGCTACTCTCATATAGTAAAATTCGAATTATGAATTTCAAAACGAATTTATATTGACATACTTTATACACGCAATACCGAAAAAAATTTAAAAAGTTATTTTATAACATACCTTCGCTATACTAAGCAATGTTATAAAATAACTTTTTTTCTCATTACGATACAGGGCAAATCCAAGAAGAACTACTTAGCGTAAAGATTAGTCTACTGGAATGCACTTATTTCATTATTTTTTTTCTAATAGAATACGCGCCTTTTTTAGATTTTAATTTTTACTTTTGCTTTGCTTTTGCTTATAATATCATAGTAGTGAGTGTAGTGAGTGAAAATTTGACTCCACCCGATATTTTAGATGCGGCGACGGAAAAAACGTCTTACTTAACCTTGGTAAGTAGTACCTACTGCCGACCTACCGAACTCTTTTTAGGGTTCCGTACCTCAAAAGGAAAAAACGGAACCCTTATAGGATCACTTTGTTGTCCGTCTGTCTGTCTGTCCGTCCGTCCGTCTGTCTGTCAAGACCCTTTATCTCGGAAACGCGTGGAGGTATCGAATTGAAATTTAAACCATATACTAAGGTCTACGGGCCCTTGAAGCTGTAAAAAAATCAAACTTCTAAATTAACGTAAAAAAAAGATACTGCCGTTTAGGGCGCAAAAAACGCATTTTCGATACTCTCAAAGGAATCAAAATTCATAGGGTACTTCCCGTTGACCTAGAACTATGAAATTTGGCAGGTAATAGCGTCTTATACTACACTTACAGGAATAAATCTGAAAACTGTATATTTGTAATTAAATCATAATAAAATATGGTCATTAAAATACGTAATTATTAATCATCTTGGTGAAACAACGGTATGCGCGGCATTGCGCGGTCATAGTTTAACTTCTAATTACTTTTGGATTAATCGCGCCACTAATTCTTTTAAAAATATCAATATTTATATTAATTATTCAGATCCTTTCAAATATTGTTATAGTTAATTACTTTTAAAAATAAAATTAAAAAGTAATAAATTTGGCTCTAAATATTTTCGCAACATGGCGGTGTGTCACGCTGTATGACAGGGGGTCTTCTTCTTCTTATTTTTGTTTTGGCAATCTACTTTCTTCTTGGAAGTAATTTTTGCCAGTGTCAAGTGTTGAATAGTTCAGTGGTAGATTGTTTCAGTTTACATTAAAATGCGGGTGCATCGCATTCCAATGTTGCTTGGAGCATTTGGCACCAAGTATAATCAAGACAGTTTACTCGGTAAGGTCAGCCGAGGTAGCCACCACTACAATAAAAGTCTCGGCTTCACACAACCAAAGGGTCCTGTTGGAATACACCCATTTTCTCTAATAACATTGCGATAGATAAAACCATTTCACAGAACATTATACAGTGTACTATTGATATACAGCGCCATCTGTTGACAATCAACAGTACTTGTATTTTATACAGGTGCGGTGAGTTTGTAATTATTTTATTTTTTCTCAAAAATGCTTGGAAATTCGAACATTATTTTGACAACCTTCTTCGTGCTAAATCAGAGTTTACGGACAGACCTAAACCGCGCCGTCAATATTTGTATGAGAATCCATTACTAACGTGTTTTAATGGATTCTCATACAAAATTGCCGGCGTCTGTCCAGCAATGTTTCTATTAAAACTCATTACACACGTGTAATTCAGAAATGGAGCGAACTTTTCAATTAAACACAAATATAGGTATCAAATGTCGCCTTGATGAGCGAGCACATTCCAATTTTTTTTTTTTAATATTCGGTATACTGGTATCACGTGAAAGGCCTTGATGAGCACATTCCAAAAAACTAAAAAAAAAAATAAAAAAGAAAGGTAATTTTTTTTTGCAATATCAATCAAATGAAAGGCCTTGATGAGCACATTCCAAAAAAACTGAAAAAAAAAAACAAAAAAAATTTTTTTTTGCAATATGGGTATCAAATGAAAGGCCTTGATGAGCACTTTCCAAAAAACTGGAAATAAATGAAAAAAACCGGATTTTTTTTTTCAATATGTGTATCAAATGAAAGGCCTTTATGTGCACATTCCACTTTCCATTTTCTTTTTTCAATTACTGTAAGTAATTTAAAATTAAAATAAAAAGCTTAAAACTTTTAAAACTAAAAAGTTAAAAGTTTAAAAGTACTACACAAGCCTTGGCCGCAACTAGGCATTGATGGACTAACGTATGTTCTTCAATGCCTGTCTTGAGTGCCGCTGCAGTAATGTACTATTCCATTTCAAACTTCGCCCGTGGTCAATTCTTTGTCGTAATCCCTGGAAGGGTTATTTTCTACGTGGCAACAAAGGATTTCAAATGGTTATCTATATATAGCAGTCTGCTGAACGGATTTTGATGGTATTTTTTTACAGTTTGGTAGCTTGGAGTCCAACTTATAAACTAAGCAATTTTTCACATAATTCCGGTAGGTAGAACCTGGGATAAAGCTTGAACTCTCCGTAGTACAGTTTTCATATAAAAAACTAATAACTACCAACCACTTTTTTTCAAAATATTTCCTTTGTACCGACACAACTTTTCTATAGCTTTATTTTATGTATAGATGTAGGTCTGTACGGAACCCTCGGTGGGCGAGCCCGACTCGCACTTGTCCGGTTTTTTTAATCATTGATATTAACATTGAAAATGTTTTTTCGATCGCTTCGGTAGGGCCCCATTTTCGCTGAAAGTGTGTTTGCCCCGTGGTATATAGTGGTTTAGAGCCATGAGGACGTATGAGGGCTCAAAAGACACAAAATTTGAATGACTTTCAGATGGTGAAAAATTTTTTTTTAAAAGTCTAAAACTTTTTTCGAAAATTGAAGAAAACCTAAAAAAAACCTTGATTTCACACCTTCGCTCGGAATATCTTCGATATTTCGTGAACGAGGTCGAAAATCGAAAAACTGAGAATGTGGCCTAGAGATATTAAGACCGGGAACATTTCATGTTTTATACTTTTTTTTGTGGGAGTGATAAGGGGGGCGGTATGGAGTCCCTTAGCGGCGCGTGGAGCGTCACCATGCGGTATTACTCGGGCGTCATAGCCCTGTGAAACTTTGCAGCTTTGAGATACGAAGATTTATTAGGATTAAATAGACGCGGAAAATTAAGGTCTTTAGGATAGTATAAACAAATTTTGGAAAAGTCGATTATATCTCTTTAAAATAAAAAAAAATAAACAAATCCATGTTTTATACGAAGATCTATTAGGACTTAATAGACGCGGAAAATTAAGGGCTTTAAAAAAATTTTGGAAAAGTCGATTATTACTTTTAAAAATAAAAAAAAACAAAAAATCTATGTTTTATACGAAGATCTATTAGGATTTAATAGGCGCGGAAAGTTAAGGGATATGAAATAAAACACTTTTTAACGGATACTAGCGCGGATTTATTGAATATACTTTGGTATTTAGTTGGTATTTGGTTAGATTTTTGGTTTTCCCGACGTTTCGGCACCTTTGCCGCTGCCGTGGTCACGGGGGACTGACTTTAGGATAGTATAAACAAATTTTGGAAAAGTCGACACTTTTTTCGAACATAAATAAAATCAAAGAAATCTATGTTTTATAATAGCATATTTTTTAACAACGGAAACAATTATTCTAAGAAGTACATAGCTAGCACACATCAGATTTGGAGAATTGCTAGGTAGGTAACACAAGGAACAATGACGTTCTCTATTACAGAGGCCCGGTGTAGGGCGACGTGAAGGTATCACGATAGGAGGCGGCGGGAGGTGTCTTAGCGGCGGTGCGCGGGTCAGTCGGGTATCGCGCACTTTTTAATTTTGAATAAAAGATCGCTTAAAGTCCTAAAGCAATAAAATTTCGTGCCTATCAGTCGCAGTAATTGCATCTCAGTTTGAACTCTCAGGTTTGGTTTGACGTAGTTGAAGCCCGAGGCGAAACCGAGGGCTTCAAAACAAATCTTATATTTTTTTTATATTTTTAGGTAGTAATACTACCTTTCAATATAATAGTAGGTAATGTTTATAACAATGAAATATTTTGTATGAATTTCATACACACGAATCGCAGAAAAGTAGATCCAAAATTATTCATGGCTTTGCTATGATTTCAAAGTATTGTAAGTACTAATTCAAACTAAGAAATATTTTTTATAAAATTCAATAAATTCAATAATCTATAATAGGTAGATTCATTTTCAATGCCCTTTCAAATCGTGTAGAGCACGAGATCCGTGAATTTCTTATTTTGTAGGTTCAATCGGTTCAATCACAAAATTGTATGAGAGTAGATAAAGTAGTGTATGAAACTATACATAACTAGGTATTAAAACACTCGTGTGATACTATTAAAAACCTCGCCTACTACGGCTCGGTTTTTAAACACACACTCATGTTTTAATACCCTTCATTATGCATCAGTTTCATAAACTACTATTATCTACACCCATGCTTTAAATCCTCTGTAAGGGATACTGAAACAGTTAGCTTATTGCCATCATTACAATATCCCGTGCGAGAGCTGGTCCTGCAGCACCGTGCGCCCACGCGCGAGCGTTGCATTATGAAATTCAGTACAACATTATAACACTCTTGCGGAAAATATAATGACGAGGAGGGAGAGGAAAGTCAAAGAGAAAGTCAAAGTCAAAACCTTTATAGAGGATACATATAATGGGTTTAGATAAATATCATGGGTGGTTTTAATCCATATGTATTAAAATACTAGCGGCCGCCCGCGACTTCGTCCGCGTGGAAAGTTTTTGTGCTATCCCTCGGAAACAATACCTTTTTTCGGGATAAAAGGTACCCTATGTCCTTCTCTGTACCCTTGACAACGTGTATGCAAAATTTCACGATGATCGGTTCAGTAGTTAAGCCGTGAAGGCGTAACAAACAAACAAACAAACAAACGGACTTTCGCATTTATAATATTAGTAAGGATATAAGTAAGGATTGTTTGTTTCCCTAATAAAAATAAGAAAAAATAAAAAAATGGGTGTAGATAGTTAGTTATTTATGCAACTGTACTATAATGAGGGGTAATGAAACACGAATGTGGGTTTATCACACGAGGCGAAGCCGATTTTAATACCAAATTATGTACAGTTGCATACAAGACTTTATCTACACCCATTTTTTTATTTTTTATTTTATTTTATTAGGGATACAAACAATATTTTAATACATATGGATTAAAAACACCCATGATATGTATCCTCTATAAAGACTTTGACTTTGTTTTTGACTTTGACTTTCCTCCCCCTCTTCGTCATTATGTTATCCGCAAGAGTGTTATAATGTTGTACTGAATTTCATGATGCAACGCTCGCGCGTGGGCGCGCGGCGCTGCAGTACCAGCTCTGGCTCGGGATGCTGTAATGATGGCAGTAAGCTAACTGTTTCAGAACCTTTTACAGATGATTTAAATAAAGATAAAGATAATTTATTTGCATAAAATACGGTACATTGAGATCTTAATATTCTAAATATAGTTTCACATATTTTGCCAAATCTAATGGCGTGCAAATGTATGTTCATTAGATTATTTCGTATAAAGTTTTCTAGCAAAGACGGTAAAATATAATTAATCTATAAAATGTCAAAAAGGTTATATAAATAAACTGAATTTAGGTATTTTAATATTGTCAACTTTATTCATTTAAAAATTCATTGATAGTATAAAAACAATTATCCATTAGCCATTTCATCAATTTAATTTTAAACATGTTAAAGTTTTGTTCACGAATGGATTTTGGTGTCTTATTGTATATTTGTAAGTATTGTAAAGCATGGGTGTGGATAAAGTCTTGTATGCAACTGTACATAATTAAGTATTAAAACACTCATGTGATACTATTATCCCACATTCGTGTTTTAATACCCCTCCTTATAGTACAGTTGCATAAAAAACTATAATATTATTGTTAATGTTATAGGTATAGGTAATATGCTACAGCTTATAGTTTTTATGTAATATGTTATTTAAGTAGGTTTCTTTGATTGCAACACTTTAAAAGAATCTGGTTGGTTATCTTAACTTATTTACATAAACATAATATTCCACTGGAATAGACGAACAGAGTTCGCTTGGCTGCAACACCAAAAGTGACATGAGCCAGTGTGTGAAAATTGTAAACATGTGCGTGAATTTTAGAGATGCCTTGAAGTCCATTTTAGGTTGTCGATAACCTTAATGTATTATTGCTCTAATAGGTAAAACACAAACAAAATTTTGAACAATTTTATTTAAAAAAAATCTTAAAGTCTCCTTTAAGGGCTCCCAGTCTATTCTATTTATGACATTTATCCAGTAACTTAATCACTGGATTTACAGGAAACCTGGAAATATTGTTAAATTAGTACTTAAGTAGGTATAATTTACCATTTGAAAACTGTCGGTTAAAAGCTGCTTTAGATAAAACTATCAGTGTTCACAAAGACAAACAAAGTTATATTGGAAATCATCGACATGAGTATCGATATCAATAATTTTTGATCAATCTCTACGCCTTATTTTGTCAAGTTCACGGACATAATATCTTTTTATCTAACACATAATATTTACAAATCAGCCTTTATTTAGAAAATAGGCGGTTAATAGCATGATATTAGTGTATTACTTAGTGTGTTTGGGAATATATTCAACTAAAATATGAAATATGAAAATGGTACTTGTACAATCTTATTTACCTGTGAAATGAGTGTTTATTTGGGTTTTTGTTGTAAATAACATTACAATTTAACACAGAACACGACACCATTATAGATTTATGTAGTTATAAGAGCCAAATCGACCCGATCGCGATCAAAATCACATAATAATCGAACGGACGCTTTTCCCCAAGATGATAAAAGATGATAAATGAAGTCAAACTAGGTTCTGCTGTCATTTTCTTTTAACTCTTTCTCACACATCGCATAAGCCGTAAGAATCGGTTTCTCACTCGCACCATAGTCCGTCTACTTGAGCGTAGCGAAAAATTTTCTATGTCTATGCTTATTTATTACAATAAAATAACGCGATTTTTCAAAATTAACTTGTTTAAATAATGCATGTATCTAAGGTACTAAAAAGGTATTAATAACATCTATTTTTTTATATTCACTAAAATATTTATTCTTCGCTCCTCTGTTTCAATTGTATGAAGTATGAGACCACAACCAGATAAAAATAGAAAAATATACCTGAAAAGGAATGAATGACAGATTATTACCTTAATAAAATACTAGTTGTATTTGCTCACGACATAAAAGCACAGAATAGATATAAGTACCACCGTACCTCAGAACACAGCTGTGATCTGTGCGTACCTCAGAACACAGAAACAATTATTTCTGTGATCTGTGTACCGTACAGAAAGGAATCTCTCCGCCCCGCCCTCCCCACAATCGCGCGCATGCGATGAAAATGAGTAGTAATTGGTAGTAAAGTATTTTATAATTAAAAACAATTTTTATTCTACGATCCGAAAAAAGGTCCAAGTCATCATCCATTTTGGTCCAAAGCAAAAATGCTTTATTCTGATACATTTTATCCACCTAAGCAATTCTTAATGTGGCACCAAAGCTGTAGCACCGCTATACTTGATTTTAAATAAGTTCAAAAAGCCTGTCTTTTCATTTTGGCACGAATGTAAAGCGTTTTCTTTTTTTCGTAAATAAATTCTTAGATGGACAAAATCTATCAAAATAAAGCACTTTTGTCTTTTGGCCGGCACTTCCATATTTCGATCAAAAATGTGTGTAACGTGGATGATGTCCTTTGATCGTCGTGCGGGGAAATGTAGACTAAAGTTTCTAGACAAAGCACCAACCAATTGCCAGAACTGCAACTATAAAGGTGAGCAGCCATCCGACAATGCCGACCTCGGAGTGGTATATGGCGACGAGCACGATGAGCATGGCGGTGCTTTGGAACAACCACAGCCCGGTCATTGCAAGCCAAATTAGCGTCACTGTCCTTCTTTCCTGTTAAAGTTTTTTAGGCTTTAGTAAAGACTTGGCAAGGTATTTTTATGTTCAACATCAATCATCATCATTACTATATGCGAATACCTGGGGGTCTATTAGGTACGAAAAGTTTAATGCGATACACGCAGCTGCGTCCGTGCTTCGTTTTGATTGTTTCCTATTACAAATCACTTTCGTATGCGATATTGCGAAGTGATTGCGTGAGTTTGACAGTTTCTCTCTTGCGTATCCGACATCGTACGTTTAGTAGTTTAAGGACTACGATAGAAAAATTCAAAATGTTTGATAAAACTACAACCAACAAACTGCGGACGACTACGTGGCCAAGTGACTGCGTTACGCAATTGGCTTTGATAACTTTTTGAACATGACTGGAAATCTCAAAACCATTTCGAGGAATAAGCTTTCGGTACAGTGTCTACTAATTAAATTTAAAAATAAGTCTATATTTTTAAAGATATTTATAATATTCAATAAAAAGCTTTAACCTTCAAATGACCTTCATATGACGTCATCACATACAGATCTCCCAGCCATAATAAAAAAAAGAAAAAAGTGCAAAGACAATTTTGACAATGAACTTGGCATTAGGGATGGTGGAAGGTGGAAGTGAAAAAATATCGATATAGGTAATATTTCTCAGAAAAAAATTGGGATGAAATGGGACGATGACTAAGTAATGGATTCTAATTTTAAGGTATTGTAAAACATAAAAAATAGCAAAATAAACCCCTACGCGAAATTTTGGCTCGATTTGACGAATTTTACGATGATTTTTAAGACTCAAAGTTGGAAAAAATCAAAATGCTCCAGTGACAAAATAGTGTCGACTATTAGAATCCATACGTAATTACCAAAAAAATGTTTTGGAAAAATTATTGTAAAAACATCTATCGATGTATCAGAGTATTTAATATCGCCCGAAAAATATCGATGAACTTATCTCGTAATTTTTTCCACATCCCTACTATTAAATGTTTGTAAATAGAAATAAAGTATGCACAATGCCCTAAACAATTGGCTTTGATAACTTTTTGAACATGACTGGAAATCTCAAAACCATTTCGAGGAATAAGCTTTCGGTACAGTGTCTACTAATTAAATTTAAAAAGAATTTTATATTTTTAAAGATATTTATAATATTCAATAAAAAGCTTTAACCTTCAAATGACCTTCATATGACGTCATCACATACAGATCCCCCAGCCATAATAAAAAAAAAGAAAAAAGGGCAAAGACAATTTTGACAATGAACTTGGGGATGGTGGAAGGTGGAAGTGAAAAAATATCGATATAGGTAATATTTCTCAGAAAAAAATGAGATGAAATGGGATGATGACTAAGTAATGGATTCTAATTTTATGGTTTTGTAAAACATAAAAAATAGCAAAATAAACCCCTACGCGAAATTTTGGCTCGATTTGACGAATTATACGATGATTTTTAAGACTCAAAAGTAGGAAAAAATCAAAATGCTCCAGTGACAAAATAGTGTCGACTATTAGTAATTAAAAAAAAAATGTTTTGGAAAAATTATAGCAAAAACATCTATCGAAATATCAGAGTATATCGATGAACTTATCTCGTAATTTTTTCCACATCCCTACTATTAAATGTTTGTAAATAGAAATAAAGTATGCACATATTTTCACAATGTTTATTATATTATCCTGCAAATTTATCAGTCCACAAGCAATCGTTATAATTTCATCCATGTAGACGTTCAACTACATCCAAAATAGACACAATACATACAATTCATTTCGCAATTTGGGTAGATTGGGCGTGTCAGTTTTTACAAAGTTTTTCAGCTGAGTTTCCACAGGTAAGCATTTTTATTATAATTTTACCAGCTCAAAAATTATTGCGGCAAATTAAGAATGTAGGTTAGAACCGTCACAACTGGATTAAATGAATAAAATAGAAGAAATATTAACTATAATTTATTTGTTTACAAACAACCATAAAGTCATTATGACAGGTAATGACACTTGGCCGTTCTTTTTCTATAAGTAGATGGCAAAGGTTTTCCTTCTTAAACTTTCATGCCACTAATGACGTCATTCCGGTTGACCATATCCGTTCGACAAATATATTTATAAAAAAATAAATACGGGACCAAATGTTAAAATATTCAAATTAGTTTCTTAAATTGGCCTAATCTGTAGTAAAAAAATATAAAAAAAATACCTTTTATTTTTTAACCAAAGCCAATTGCGTACGTTATTTTCGTAATAGGCCCCCTGTTTCTATATGCAAATACTTGTTAATATCTACGGAGATTTATGTTTTTTTCCTTCGTTGTTCTTGACCATACTGCGTGACACTATCAATAGTGTTATGGTTAATTTTTCTTTCCCGTGACTCTACTTCTCTCATTGGTTTATTAGACTCATTTCCGTGGATAAACTCATTCATTACCCATGACACTACAAAGGTTCTCGGTTTTGGTCAGATTGGGCTAAAGGCTATAGTATAGTAGCCCGTAGAACATTTAAATCACCAAAAAGGTTACCGTTTGCCGTTGTGATATAGTTATTTATTACGAAATTATAGATACTTTAACCCAAGTTTTACAGATCGCAACCCGCCGTAACCTATACTTGTATATCTTCAAAATTGATAATTTTTATTTTTCGAGGTTTACCACATAGTTATTGTCGTGTTCTACACGACAATAACTATGTGGTTTGATTGCCACAGATAAAAGTAAGACTCTAAAAAGTAGCCATACACAGATTTAAGACCTGATGAAAATGGTTGGATTTTATCTGGTCTTAAATCTGTGTGTAATCACTTTCCATAGTCTTACTATTATCAGTGACAATCAAACAAAGCTGTAGAACACGACAATAGCTAAACCATGTGGTAAACCTTGAAAAATAAAAAAATAAAAATTTTTGGAGATATACAAATATAGGTTACGGCGGGTTGCGATCTGTAAAACTTGGGTTAAAGTATCTATAATTTCGTAATAATTAACTATATCACAACGGCAAACGGTAACCATTTTGGTGATTTAAATGTTCTACGGGCTACTGTACTACAAACTTCTGTAATTTTTTTTTTTTTTAAGTTTTAAGAATATCAAAATATTATTTGTTAAACCTTGCCATATTATGTGATCCAGATACTTTGGTGACGTATTACGAAGAAAAGAAATAAAACAAAAATGGGAGATGGTGTTCAGAATATCAAAGAGTTTACGATAGTGCCACAGGAAATCAAATTTTCTGTGACACAACTGGCATCGAGTAGTGCCATGGGAGATAATACATGGCACTACCGGTAAAGTCACGGGAAAGAAACATTTTCCGTGAAACTACTGGTAGTGCCACGCAGTAGTGTCACGGGCAAAACGGGTTTTTTTTTTCATTAATGTATAACTGCTGTTAGTATTTCGAACAGAAGAAAATAGAAATAAAATCACCCCACTGCTGGGGCACACGGGGCACAGGAAGAGTCTTCATTATGGAAGGATAAGGAGGATGGGCCAAAATAGCCCACCATTACACACATTTATGGCCGAATGTGGATTGGTGGATGATGATGACTGCAAATGCAGCCAAGACTTCCGAAGGATATATGAGGTTGAAATTTTTTTTGCCACCTTTCTCCTGACCAACCCTCGAGAGAGATGCTAAACCAACTGTACCATCATGCTACACCATTGATGATAACTACTTAAATACATACTTAATATATTATTAACAGGGTTACTGGGAATATGACGTAGGTATATTGCTTAAGGGACCAGCAAACGTACTGGCTAACGGCTAACGGCTAACGGCATGACAAGTGATTGAGTGGCATGACCTAGGATTCAGAACATAGACTTATTATATTACTTGATTCAGTAATAAATGATAAATGTTTACGTAGGGTAAAGTCATCGATATGTACTACTACGAAATGGGTAAAGTAGATGTTCAATCACGGGCAAAACTTCCATTAGCCGTAGTACCTCAGAGTGCACATGAGTTTTTTAAATTATTCAATATTGTATGAAAGTTTATTACCTGAAAAATTTTAAAGTGTTCCCAAAGAACATAAGCCTAATTTATAAGTAAAATTGAAGACTGTAAGTAATTCAAATGTTATTTGTATAAAAAAAGAATCTTTCAAAACTGCGCACTCTTTGGTGGGTCTACCCCACATCATATTTCCAGAATTGTGGACGACTATCGTGGCCAAATGACTGCGTTACGCCATTGCGTACGTTATTTTCGTAATAGGTCCCCTGTGCCGGTATCTGTTTATACTGTAAAATGGGGTAAGGGCAAATCTACTGCAAAATTGCTTGCGGGGTGTGACAACGTCGTTGTGGATGCGTGGAAAGACACACGCGGGCGAATACGTTCGCCACGATACGTGGGACTTTCTGAAATTTTCTACTTGCGAAGTTGTGCGTGCAGATTTGTCCTAACACTTACGCTTTTCAACCCCCACAGGAACCAGCAAGTGACGATCAGCATAATAATGCAGTACAGGCACGAGATCACGCTGAATGCGTACGCGTTTCTCCAGGCGAACTTGCCGCACTCGTCACAGTTCTTCATTATAACCACCTGGTAGATCGCCGTGAAGCAGCTCGCTAGGTGGATGAGCTAGACAATATTCACGAGTTTTGTTAAATGTATCATTTTTAGGGTTCCGTACCCAAAGGGTAAAAACGGGACCCTATTACTAAGACTTCGCTGTCCGTCTGTCTGTCTGTCTGTCACCAGGCTGTATCTCATGAACCGTGATAGCTAGAAAGTTGAAATTTTCACAGATGATGTATTTCTTTTGCCGCTATAATAACAAATACTAAAAACAGAATAAAATGAATATTTAAGGGGGGCTCCCATACAACGCAGCCGTATCAGCGTAGCTGTAATTAATAATCTGTGTCAAAATATTTTTAATATCCCACACAAATAAGCATGGAACCCTTTTTTCCCACAGTCCACCTTCTGAGACCACCTGGGTGTATCGTGGAAAATCACAATGGCTCACCTTTGTCCACTTGGATGTTCCGTGGGAAATATTAAACAAACGTACAAGCTTTGGGACAGTAGCTTAGCTATGAGCATAGATAAGATAATACACACAATATAGTACGAGAGCTCGCAAAAAATACTGCAAGAGTTATCTCAAGGTCCTTCTCTCAATATGATAGAGTGTTTAGGGTGTACATGAGTCAGCACCTACTCCCAGCGCCAGGAAGTGGAACACCTGGCGTCAGCACGCTTCCAAACATGTAGCATTTTGACATGCTCTACAAGAGTTATCTCAAGGTTCAAATTTGGCAGAATGGTAGAGAATAGCACAAAAAAAATAAGACGGCAGTCAGACCGCAGTGTCATGGAACATGCCGAGTCAGCACGCCACGTAAGTTGTATGTATTTCGAGGTCGGTACAAGAGCTATCTCAAGACTGAAAATTCGTATACTGCTTAATTATTATGCATAATTTATGAAAATAACAGTCAGACCACAGTGTCATGGAACATAGGCAGTCAGCAGTCGCTCAAAGGGTGGAGTCCAAACAAGCTGTTTGGAGCTACAACGCGTTACAAAACAGGATTACACAGTTAGAACTTGGTAAGAAGATGTATTCTCTAAACTGCTTTACGATTTTTACATAAAAATAAAAAAATGATGGGGGGGCCCCCATACACGGAACTGAAACTAAATATTTTTTTTTCATCAAACCCATACGTGCGGGGTGTCTTTAGATAGCTCTTCAAAAATGACATTGAGGTTTCTAAAACTATTTTTTCTCAAAGTTAACTGTTTGGAAGAAATACACTTCCAAAATGGTAAAATGCGTTTCCCCCCCATTTAACTTTTAAAATACGAAAGTGAAAAATCTTAAAAAAATATATGCTGTAGATCTTAAAAAACACCTTCAAAGAAAATTGGTTTGAACGAGATTTAGTTAGCAGTTTTAGAGATAAAGCTCATTTTCTAAAACCGCAAATATAACTTTGTCATTTAAACAAACACTATGAAAAACAAAGTTATTTTTGAAAACGTAAAATGTTAGTGGTAACCCATTAACGGCTAGCGATGCCGTATTGCATCGCTATTCCACCCTTCAAATTTTCTCGATGTATTTCTTACTAGAGATGTATAGTTTTATATTGAATTTGGCTTTAACCAACCATAATCAAATTTAATTACATAGAAGACGAGTAAAATTCAGTATTGAAAAAATAACAACAAAATAATGAGTTCCATTTAAAGTAAGTTCCTTCCCAAACTTTATTTTTTTACTTTTACATGCTACTGAGTATTTAAGTGTGTTTCTAAGACTTGTTTCTTATTGAAAAACACGTAAAAAAATGTGGAATTATGTTTTAGTTTTTTTATATCAAGTGATAAAAGTGAGTAATGTCAAACGGCATCACTAACCGAAAACGATATCGTTTTTTAGGGTTCCGTACCTCAAAAGGAAAAAACGGAACCCTTATAGGATCACTTTGTTGTCCGTCTGTCTGTCTGTCCGTCCGTCTGTCTGTCAAGACCCTTTATCTCGGAAACGCGTGGAGGTATCGAATTGAAATTTAAACCATATACTAAGGTCTACGGGCCCTTGAAGCTGTAAAAAAATCAAACTTCTAAATTAACGTAAAAAAAAGATACTGCCGTTTAGGGCGCAAAAAACGCATTTTCGATACTCTCAAAGGAATCAAAATTCATAGGGTACTTCCCGTTGACCTAGAACTATGAAATTTGGCAGGTAATAGCGTCTTATACTACACTTACAGGAATAAATCTGAAAACTGTATATTTGTAATTAAATCATAATAAAATATGGTCATTAAAATACGTAATTATTAATCATCTTGGTGAAACAACGGTATGCGCGGCATTGCGCGGTCATAGTTTAACTTCTAATTACTTTTGGATTAATCGCGCCACTAATTCTTTTAAAAATATCAATATTTATTATTATTAATTATTCAAAACCTTTCAAATATTGTTATAGTTAATTACTTTTAAAAATAAAATTAAAAAGTAATAAATTTGGCTCTAAATATTTTCGCAACATGGCGGTGTGTCACGCTGTATGACAGGGGGTCTTCTTCTTCTTATTTTTGTTTTGGCAATCTACTTTCTTCTTGGAAGCAATTTTTGCCAGTGTCAAGTGTTGAATAGTTCAGTGGTAGATTGTTTCAGTTTACATTAAAATGCGGGTGCATCGCATTCCAATGTTGCTTGGAGCATTTGGCACCAAGTATAATCAAGACAGTTTACTCGGTAAGGTCAGCCGAGGTAGCCACCACTACAATAAAAGTCTCGGCTTCACACAACCAAAGGGTCCTGTTGGAATACACCCATTTTCTCTAATAACATTGCGATAGATAAAACCATTTCACAGAACATTATACAGTGTACTATTGATATACAGCGCCATCTGTTGACAATCAACAGTACTTGTATTTTATACAGGTGCGGTGGGTTTGTAATTATTTTATTTTTTCTCATTAATTTGACAACCTTCTTCGTGCTAAATCAGAGTTTACGGACAGACCTAAACCGCGCCGTCAATATTTGTATGAGAATCCATTACTAACGTGTTATAATGGATTTTCATACAAAATTGCCGGCGTCTGTCCAGCAATGTTTCTATTAAAACTCATTACACACGTGTAATTCAGAAATGGAGCGAACTTTTCAATTAAACACAAATATAGGTATCAAATGTCGCCTTGATGTAGTAGTAATTATAAAGTCAGTAAATATTCGGAATGCTGGTATCACGTGAAAGGCCTTGATGAGCACATTCCAAAAAATTGAAAAAAAAAAAACGAAAAAAAACTGTTTTGGTGCAATATGGGTATCAAATGAAAGGCCTTGATGAGCACATTCCAAAAAGATAAAAAAAATTAAAAACGAAAAAAATTATTTTTTTCAATACCTATGGGAATCAAATGAAAGTTTTTTGAAAAGTTTTTTGGAATATGCTCATCAAGGAGCATATTCCAAAAAACTTAAAAAAAAAATTAAAAAAGAAAGGTAATTTTTTTTTGCAATATGGGTATCAAATGAAAGGCCTTGATGAGCACATTCCAAAAAAAGTGAAAAAAAAAAAACAAAAAAATATTTTTTTTGCAATATGGGTATCAAATTAAAGGCCTTGATGAGCACTTTCCAAAAAACTGGAAAAAAAATGAAAAACTGGAAATAAATGAAAAAAACTGGATTTTTTTTTCAATATGTGTATCAAATGAAAGGCCTTTATGTGCACATTCCACTTTCCATTTTCTTTTTTCAATTACTGTAAGTATTTTAAAATTAAAATAAAAAGCTTAAAACTTTTAAAACTAAAAAGTTAAAAGTTTAAAAGTACTACACAAGCCTTGGCCGCAACTAGGCATTGATGGACTAACGTATGTTCTTCAATGCCTGTCTTGAGTGCCGCTGCAGTAATGTACTATTCCATTTCAAACCTTCGCCCGTGGTCAATTCTTTGTCGTAATCCCTGGAAGGGTTATTTTCTACGTGGCGACAAAGGATTTCAAATGGTTATCTATATATAGCAGTCTGCTGAACGGATTTTGATGGTATTTTTTTACAGTTTGGTAGCTTGGAGTCCAACTTATAAACTAAGCAATTTTTCACATAATTCCGGTAGGTAGAACCTGGGATAAAGCTTGAACTCTCCGTAGTACAGTTTTCATATAAAAAACTAATAACTACCAACCACTTTTTTTCAAAATATTTCCTTTGTACCGACACAACTTTTCTATAGCTTTATTTTATGTATAGATGTAGGTCTGTACGGAACCCTCGGTGGGCGAGCCCGACTCGCACTTGTCCGGTTTTTTTTTTAAATTATGTGACTTGCATGTATCACATAGCTTCTATGACTTTAAGATAAGCTAAGATAAAATATTCTTTATTGTACACCATAGTAATTTACAGAGTATTACACAAAGAAGAACAATTGGCGGCCTTATCGCTAAAAAGCAATTTCTTCCAGACAACCATAAGTTGAGCTGGATAAAAATACTAGATAGTAATGGGTAGTTTATGGTGTTCCATAGAAGTACTTATAATAAAATACATAAATATATATACATCATACATATATTATTATTATATTATGTTACAAATATAAAAAGAATGATATATACATATACAATATATAAATATATATTTATACATACAGTTCCATAATAATAGATATCGGATAAAATTTTGAAAACAAAATTATAGCGACAGATAGTGTTCCTTGACTAGCCGTTTAAAACTTTCCAAAGACTGTGCACGTCTTATTTCCTCCGGCAATGCATTCCACAGTCGGGCAGCTTGAATTGAGAACACTTGCCGAGGAATTTAGTGGAGTGCTTGGGTATCTCTAACGTCATGTTCTCCGACGATCTCAAAACTCGAGAATGCGTTCATTTGTTCATTACAATGTTGTTTGAAGTCAGGAATAATTGTTCTTTTACTTATGTTTTTGTCATAACAGAGATTGCACTTTGCACGATGGACTCACTGTTCTAGAAGATGATAAAATCTTGGTATCATCATGTATATTGATTGAGCCACCAGACCCGGCTATCCCAACTGTTACTCTGCCGACGAAAATCAACCAGGTTAGGCCAATAATCTTACAGGCCTCAACTCTCTCAGCTCTCGATGCAAAGTGGTCTTAGCTGATAAAAAGAAGGTCCGTGGTAGCAAATGTACTTCATTGACTTTGAATGATACCAGTGAAGAAGATGAGCCTTCATTTCCATCAACTAGTCCGAGTCACTGCGAGTTACTGAGTGTCTGCCCCTGGACGTTTCTCTAGTCAGACGAGTTCTCATGATCTCATCAAATCAAGGTAGATGAGATCTCGTGTATCTGGCCGAGGTGGTACCTAAAGAAGATACCGTGCCTACCTATATTCAAAATCCACATATTGGCGACAATAGTGAATCGGGCTCAGTCAAGCCTCGTTGGCTCCCTAGCCGCGAACTAGTCGGATTTCCCGTGCATCTCGTCGGGAAATCCGCAACACCCTTCACCAGATTATTTGGAAGTTCTACAAACTGCTCTGAGAGTTCTTTAGAAGCGGATGAACAACCAGCTGAGAATTCATGAAGTGCTTCATGAGCCTGGCTTCATGAAGATTTCCCTGCATCCACTCCAATGCAGCTTCCCGGCATTAGAGTTTTTATTCCCTCATTACAAATACCTCGTCTAGGTTAGCTGACGTTACGATAAGAACAATATCTCTATATTACAATATCTTGATAACATGTTAAATTATGCTCCTATATTATGCTAGCGGTGCCATATGGCATCACCCCGTTTTTCCAAAAATATAACAAATATTATTTTTTTATTGATGAATTTATATCATATTGATCGTTATTAACAACATATTAAAAAATGAAAAAATCCATAGCCTTAGCAAAACTCCGCCGTTAAAAATGGGTTAACAATATATAAAGAGTAACTATTCGCCTCACTAGATGGTGTTGATACTCTTAGAAGCCTTAAAATAGTAACTATTTGATTCACTAGATGGTGTTGATACTTATCGAAGCTTAGTAAAAAATCACATCGACACCCATTTTTATCAACGCCATCTATCAAGCCTACAGTTTTTTGTCATTATGAAAAGCACTCATTCGCTATCAGGGAATGATAACATTATATTTTTATAAATGTATCGTTCTTTCTTACTTTTTTACCGTTAATTTTAACATTAACGTTATGTAAATAAATAACGTTAATTTTAACGTTATTTTAACGAAATTAACGTTATATAAAATAACGTTAATTTTTACGTTATTTCTTACAATTAATAACGTTAATTTTTTTACCGATAATTCTACCGGTACTAACACAGAAATAGAATGTCAAAGAACAACAATGTCAATAAACAGGTGATCCGAAAACGAATGCATACATTTTATATGAGATACGTAAAATATGACTTAGATTCATAAAATATGACTATAAACGGCAAAGGAAATTAATAAACTATGTTCCATACTGTTTTCTTCGTCGATAAACGAATAAATGTAGAGAAATTTGGTTTTAGAGAAATGTGTGGCAATATCTTATTTACCTGTGAAAAGTGTGATTACTTGGATTATTTCTTTTTGTAACATCACAATTACTTAGAGCACAAGACACCATGGCTCCACGATACCTTTATTTTAAATTATAATTAAGATTAACAAATATTTTAAACAAACTGTGATTGCCATTTGCTAGGCGGGACGCTAGGGGCTCTTACTGTAAAAAATGTTGGCACATGTCACTTGATCCTTTGTCTCTTTTTTACATAGACCGTGTCCGTATGATGTTAACTTCTCTTTTCCACGCTTTGTTGGTCTTCTTGAGCGCAGCGAAAATTTTTCTATGTCTATGGGTACTAAAGACCATTGTGCCTGCTGTTTTATAGAGAACAATTAAATCATGTCATTTTGGCATTATTGGCATGTTCTCTTGAAACTATGGAAACGAAAATTATGAAATTGGTTCCAAAGCTATTGATGTTAATGTTTAAACAGCAGTTAACTGATAAACATAAAAATCTATTGTGAATACTGAAATTATTACTAACCAACATGATTACGCCAAACACAGTTGCCCCCAGCTTTAGAGGAAAACGGTATAGAAACTTCTGTGGTAACTGCATGATTTTTTTATCTTCAACTCACTACTTAATAACCCTAAAACTGTTCTCTGAAACAGCTGTTGGTTGAAAGGTAAACAAAACCTACCTGATTTTGATGCGGCACGACATAGTAAACACAACAAAAAGGTTTGATGTGAAAGCTTACGTGGAGCCACGAATTTTCTTATTAGGGTTCCGTACCAAAATTCGAAAAAGAGTGCGACTCTGTCTGTCTGTCACAGCTGGATATCTCAAAAACTATCAATGCCATCAACTTGCAATTATGAATAAACGTTTGCCCAACTATTTTGCAAATAAGATTATAATACTTATATATACGTGTTTTTTTATATCCCATAACTTTAGGACAGTGGTGCCCAAAGAGAATGTAAAAAAAACCGGCCAAGTGCGAGTCGGACTCGCGCACGAAGGGTTCCGTACCAAAAAACGGCAAAAAAAAATACGTTTGTTGTATGGGAGCCCCCCTTAAATTTTAATTGTATTCAGTTTTTAGTATTTGTTATAGCGGCAATAAAAATACATCATCTGTGAAAATTTCAACTGTCTACCCGTTGTCGTTATTAATATCGAGCAAAAAACGGCAAAAAAAAAATCACGTTTGTTGTATGGGAGCCCCCTTTAAATAATCATTTTATGCTGTTTTTAGTATTTGTTGTTATAGCGGCAACAGAAATACATCATCTGTGAAAATTTCAACTTTCTAGCTATCACGGTTCATGAGATAGAGCCTGGTGACAGACAGACAGACATACAGACAGACAGACAGACGGACAGCGGAGTCTTAGTAATAGGGTCCCGTTTTTACCCTTTGGGTACGGAACCCTAAAAACTAGCGTGTGCCCAACCGGTAGCTCAAGGGCACCTGCCCCCCTACTTAAATGGCCACTTTTCTATTCGTTCGCTAACTTAAAGCTTAAAAATTAGCAAATAGACAATCAAATCACACGTCGCAAGTTTATGTAGATCACAGACATTGTTGTATTGTATGGAATTTTATTGTATGGAATTGTATTGTATGGAATTGACAAGCCTCCGACACGTAATTTTAGAGTTTACGGCTTATTTTTAATTTGTAAGTTAGCGAACGAATAGAAAAGTGGACATTTGAGTAGGGGCTGGTTGTTTTCTAGGCGCCCGCGAACAGCCAAGTATCGCATTAGGATAAATGTGGTGTAATGTTTCTCTTATATCACTTAAGTTTTTTATTTACTCGGCTTGTGTCCGCGTGGCGTACTGGGATTATCAAATTAGCCCTTGGAGCAATACCAGTCGGGCTCCAACTGCTCTAGGGTATGCTTCGGGTCTAGGGTGGCTCCGTGAGCTGTAGACCTCGCAATAAAACCGGGCAAGTGCGTGTCGGGCCACGCGCCATAGGGTTCCGTAGTTACCTTATACCATACCATATTTATTACCACCTATAATTTTTCGTCTGTAAAAATAACTTTGTTTTTCACAGTGTTGGTATGAATGACAGAGTTATATTTGCGGTTTTGGAAAATGTGCTATATCTCAAAAACTAATTACTATATCTCGTTCAAACCAATTTTGATTGAAAGTGTTTACTAAGATCTACAGCATATATTTTTTTTAGATTTTTCACTCTCTTATTTCAAAAGTTAAAGGGGGGGGACACACATTTTACCACTTTGGCGGTGAATATCTTTCAAACGGTTGACTTTGAGAAAAAGTTGTCTTAGAAACCTCAATGTCATTTTTAAAGACCTATCTATAGACACCCAACACGTGTTGGTTTGAAGAAAAAATTTTTTTTCAATTTCAGTTCCATGTATGGGGAGCCCCCCCTTAATCTTTTATTTTTCTCATTTTTGTATTAAATTCGTTAAGCGGTTAACAGAATACATCTACCTACCAAGTTTCAACTGTGTAGTCTTAACACTTTCGGAATAAAGTGGCTGTGACATACGGACAGACAGACAGACAGACAGACAGACAGACATGACGAATCTATAAGGGTTCCGTTTTTTGCCATTTAGGCTACGGAACCCTAAAAAGTGGCTTAAATGTACATAGATAAAATGACACCATGAAATTTTCAAAGCAGTACGTGCTGTTTGGTATATTATTTGGAGTGTTCGCAGCTAGATGGAGCTTCTAATTTTGATCATTTTTCGAAATGGGTAAATATTTTTTTTAGATAATTTTAAAAAAACTGGCTTGACTTAACAATTAAATATAATTATCGAACCTGCTCACAAAATATCAACAGATACGGTTGAGAAATGCGACCTGTAGATGAGAACAAACAGCCAGAAAGCCGGGCTGAAATAAGTTTTTTTCCGCCGCCATTTTTTTTTACTAGCGGGACAAAAAAAAACTACATTATTTTCGAACCTGCTTACAAAATTTCACGCAAATCGATTGAGAAATGTGACCTGTAGAGGAGAACAGGCAGAGCTGGAATGTCAGACTGAAATATGTTTTTTTTTACATTTCATCGCCATTTTGAAAAAAATCGAAAAACTGGCTCGGCGAAAAAATTCTATATAATTTTCGAACTTGCTCACAAAAATTCACGAGAATCGGTTTGAGAGATGTGACTTGTAGAGGAGAACAGACAGCCGGACATACGAAAGAATGTTTGCCTAAGCTGAAGCGGAGACGCTTCGCTCGCACTTCGTGCTCGCTCGTTCGTAGGTACCTACCTACTTAAAGTTAAAAAATGAGGATTAGGTAATAGGTACACAATTATGTCACAACAAGCGACCGCCCGCGACTTCGTCTGCGTGGTCAGTTACTGTTAGTTAGTGCTCATCTACATCATGAAAGGTATCTACCCTCCAAAAATGGTGTCTCTACCTTCAGCCGTTAGGACTATCCGCCTATCTCAACAATGAATCAATCAATGAATCAGTGAATCGATCAATTTAGAGTTTTATATGTATATATAGGTAATGGTTTATTTATTATATTCTTTGTATTGTTTTCAGTATCCTTATACCTACTTGGTGTTGTGGTAAACCCTCAGGACGACCTCGTCATTTTCTTAAACTTGACACTTTCCTAACTTGTCTCTTTTTTTAATCGGCTCTTTCTTAGTTGGTCTCAGTTGGTCTCTTTTGCAAAGTTGACACTCAGTTACAGGCAGGAATTTAAATACCGTTAAAAAAATAACGATACAAAAAAAAATAACGTTAAAAATACCGTTAAAACATTTCATCGGTAAATTTACCGGAAAAAATAACGTTAAAAATATTGTACCGGTAAAATTACCCATAAATATAGCGTCAAACTTTAGTACCGGTAAAATTATCGGTAAAAAATTAACGTTATTAATTGGAATAACGTTAATTTTAAAGTAACGGTAATAAAAAGTAAGAAATAAAGTTAAAATTAACGTTATTTACTGAAATAACCTTAATTTCGTTAAAATAACGTTAAAATTAACGTTATTTATTGACATAACGTTAATGTTCAAATTAACGTTAAAAAAATAAGAAATAACGTTACATTTATCATTCCCTGGTTACAGGATTGTAATGTCGTACGAGTTATGATTTTGTGTCATTGCTTTGGACAAGAAGCTTATACCCCCACTGGAGGTTGCACGGCTAGTGTCATAGTGAAGATAGAAACAATGTCCTTGAGTGACGTTACGGCTTATTGCTATCTCTTTCTTTAGTGTGACAATACGTGTTCGATGTTCGTCGTTCGTTCGTTCGTGAGAAAAAAAAAGGAAAAAATAAAAAAAATGTTTTAAAATACAAAAAAACCGACTTCAAAACACCACTTTACCTCTAAAAAGCAATAAATAATATTGAAATCACTAGATACGCATTATCATTGCAATAAAACACGTCTATTGAAGTCGGGTGGGGCTATTAGAATAAAAAAAAGTTGTCCTCCAGCACCACCCGACTTCAATAGACGTGTTTTATTACAATGATAATGCGTATCTAGTGATTTCAATATTATTTATTGCTTTTTAGAGGTAGAGTGGTGTTTTGAAGTCGTTTTTTTGTTTTTTTTAAACATTTTTTTTAATTTTTTCCTTTTTAGTGTAAGTACTTTCTGTATTAAATATATTATCTAGGTAGGTAGATGGAAAAATCGGTTTGTCCAAACGTGAGATAATCGCGGACAACCATGCATACGGGTCAAACTGAGAAGAGATCCTCCTTTTTTGAAGTCGGTTAAAATACTAAAACCTTGTCCTAAGTGTAGCAAATACTTTTCTGAAAACCGCATCAAAATTGGTTCAGCTAAACGCGAGATAATCGCGGACAAACATACATACATAGGAGTCAAACTCAGAACCTTCTTTTTGAAGTCGGATAAAACACTGAAATCTTCTACTAAGTATAACAAATACTTTTCTGAAAACTGTATCAAAATCGGTTCAGCCAAACACGAGATAATCGTGGACAAACATACCTACATAACACGAGTCAAACTCAGAACCTTCTTTTTTTTCGAAGTCGGTTAAAATACTAAAACCTTCTCCTAGGTGTAACAAATACTTTTCTGAAAACCGCAACAAAATCGGCCAAACGCGAGATAATCGCGGACAAACATACATACATACATACAGGTCAAACTGAGAACCTCCTTTTTTTTGTTTTTTGAAGTCGGTTAATAAAACAAGAATTGACCGGAAGTTGTGAGTCATTTGTTATTTATCAGAATACGAAGTTGGTCGCCCGTAGCAAAAATGAAAACGCGAAAAGAAAAAAAAAGGGTGTAATTTTTTATGATTTTGAAACTTCGCTTTCTCCGCACGTGCGGTAAAATCAACTTTCCGCACGCTGGCGCTGTACTGTCATCGTAAGCTCACATTTGCGAGCAACTGTATTGAAAAATAAATTATTATTATTATTATGATTGCACCACTTATAAAAGAATTAGGTTTGATATGGTAACTTATTTTTTAAAATAAAAAGACACGATTTTTTTCAAAATTAACTTGTTTAAATAAAATAATACATGTAAGGTACCATAAATATTAATGACATCAAACTTTGTATATAACTTCACTGAAATATTTATTTCCGTCTCCTCCTCTGTTTCAATTGTTTGTAGTATGAGACCGCAATCAGATAAAAATAAACGGAAATACCTAGAAAAATAATAAATAACTGATTATTACCTAGGTCTATAGGAGGAGCTCGGTGGCGCAGCGGTTTAGCGCCTGGCCCAGCGATTGCGGAGGTTAAGCAACTTTCGCAAGGGTCGGTCAGGGATGGGTGACCAAAAATTTATTATCTCAAGCTCCTCTGTGCTTCGGAAGGCACGTTAAGCCATTGGTCCAGGCTGCATTTGCAGTCGTTGACACCCACCAATCCGCATTGGGCCCGCGTGGTGGGTTAAGGCCCCTCCACCCATAAGGAAGGCCTGTGCCCCAGCAGTGGGGACATTAAAAACGGCTGATGGACGACCAAGGTCCATGCCCACTACACTGTACCATTACCATACCATGGGCGTGCTAGGAATGTGTCAGACAAAATAAAACTTTGTATTGAAAAGTACGACAAGTGCATGGCCGGTGACGGAACGGTGGGAATAGAGTCATACTTTTCAATACAAAGAATATTTTTAGATTACCGCCACCAAGCTCGATTTTTGTGACATCCCGCCATTGCAACATTACACCGCATGCGGTGAAAATGAGTAGTAAAGTATTTTTCACCTCTCCAGCACGAAATGGGCGCTTTTGGCGCGTAAAAACTCGCAGCCAATCGACTTTTGCTGCGAGCGTAATAGTACAGTAGCCCGTAGAACATTTAAATCACCAAAAAGGTTACCGTTTGCCGTTGTGATATAGTTATTTATTACGAAACTATAGATACTTTAACCCAAGTTTTACAGATCGCAACCCGCCGTAACCTATTTGTATATCTCCAAAATTGATTTTTTTTATTTTTCGAGGTTTACCACATAGTTTAGCTATTGTCGCAATCAAACAACGCTGTAGAACACGACAATAGCTAAACCATGTGGTAAACCTTGAAAAATAAAAAAATATCATTTTTGGAGATATACAAATATAGGTTACGGTGGGTTGCGATCTGTAAAACATGGGTTAAAGTATCTATAATTTCGTAATAAATAACTATATCACAACGGCAAACGGTAACCTTTTTGGTGATTTAAATGTTCTACGGGCTACTGTACTATAAGGCAAAGTGTTTTTTTTAATTTCTAACACCACATTTTGAAATAATTTAGAAAAAAGAAATAGAGTGACAAGGATGAGACTTGTAAAATTGATAGGTGCAAAAAGAATAGATAGCTTAATGTTGTCGGACCTTATCTGATCGAAGTGTCGGACATGGAAAAAAAAGTAAAAAAAAAATAACACGGATATAAGTAGGTACCAAGGAATTTTAAACAAGGATTTTTGAAAAAGAAGGTTGATAATTCGAAATAAAGAGTACGAAGTGGAAGTGGGTTATATATTAGAATCACTCGCTAATCGTGATTCAATTCTAGAGTACTTCGCTAGTTCGTGATTTAAAGACGGCACTCGCAGCACAAATTAATTTGGTTACTTGTACCTATAACAAATTACGATTGTAACTCGAAATTATTTTTATTCTACCATCCGAAAAAAGGTCCTAAAAATTTAGTCGTGTGCGGGGCAATGAAGATTAAAGTTTCTAGATACAAAGCACCAACCAATTGCCAGAACTGCAGATATAAAGGTGATCAGCCATCCAATCAGGTCGATCTCGGAGTGGTGCAAGGAGACCAGCACAAGAAGCATGGCGGTGCTTTGGATCAGCCACAGCCCGGTCAGTGCCAGCCAAATCAACGTTATTGTCTTTCTTTCCTGTTAATTTTTTTAAACAGGTTTTAGTTTATACTAAAATTAAGTCTAGTCCTAGCTAAGTCTTTCCTTATCTAGATGTATTTTTATGTTCATCATCATCATCATCGAATAGCTGTTTCTTTTCTATATGCGAAGACTTGTTAATAGCTACAGAGATTTAAGATTTTTTCCAATAAGATATAAGGGGCCATCCATAAATTACGTCACACGTTAAGGAGGAGGGAGAAATACTTAATTTCAAGCTATCACAAAAAAATCGGGTTGCACTCCGGGAGTGCCGGCAGAAGTGAAAACTTGAATATTAACGTTGTGTATTAGGTTCATTGGGGCTATTTCGAAAATGGGTATATTCCG
The DNA here is from genome assembly GCA_943789525.1 of Agriphila geniculea. Lineage (NCBI taxonomy): Eukaryota > Metazoa > Arthropoda > Insecta > Lepidoptera > Crambidae > Agriphila > Agriphila geniculea. The sequence goes on along the minus strand of OX038884.1, from coordinate 17,722,538 downwards.
AAAGTGCAAAAAAACTACCTAACGCAGCAATATATTTCTGCTGGCAAAATTAGGCAAACCGCCATCTTAGATTTACTTGTCGCGACAGACATGGCGAGTCGCTCGCGCTAACATCATGCGAGTGTCGTCAAATTATTCAAGAGAAGATTTTGCGTATTTCGTGCACAAACATTAAGAATTTACAGTTTTATTATATGCATAGATTAGAATTACCTATAATGTTTTCTCGCAAATGTATTGAAAAACGTCGTATGGCACACGGTTGTTAAGGTTTTTAAAAACTCGTGACGATTATAAACTCTCGCCTGCGGCTCGGGCTTATAAAACGTCAACTCGTTTTAAAAACCTCCTTACCAACCTTGTATCATAAACTACTATAACAATCGTGTGCATGTGTTTTTCAATACATTTGCGAGAAAACATTATAGATACCCACTGAAATTGTAATGGAAATAAAAAAACCGTAAACAAAAACGCACGGTGCGGCGTGTGGGTAATTCAACTTTCCGCACGCTGTACTAAACCGTAAACAAAAACGAACGGCGTGCGCTAAAATCAACTTACCGCACGCTGGCAACGTCGCGGATGCATGGAAAGTCCCCGTCTTAGACTTATTCACCTGAGCTTTAGCTTTTAGGTGATTTATCACCTGGGTGAAATACCTAAGTATTATAAAGTATAACTAGTGTAAGTACTAATTGGTATACTTAATTCAATCAGGTGAATAAGCCCAGGTGTATTAAGTTTACGACGGGGGAAAGACGCGCGCGGGCGAAGTTACTCACGATACGTGCGTGGCGCTTTCTGAAATTTTCTACTAGCGAAATTATGCGTGCGGATTTTTGCCACGTTTTCCGCTTAGATTTGTCATAACACTTACGCGATTCAACCCCATCAGGAACAAGCAAGTGACGATAAACATTATAATGCAGAATATGCACGAAGTCACGCTGATTGCGTACGCGTTTCTCCAGACGAACCTGCCGCACTTATTGCAGTTCTTCATTAAATACACCTGGTAGATCGCCGAGACGCCGCTCACTATGTGGACGAACTAGACAATATTCACGAGTTTTGTTACAAGTAACATTTTTAAAGTGTACTTATAGTCATGGACATTATGGTCACTTTTTGGCCTAAAGCTGCATTTTGTGATGGAAGCAAGCCGCTTTGCACAGTGATAGTGGGGGCCAAACTAAGCGATTTCATCCGAGGATAAATGAAATTCACCCCTTAGGAACAGAGATGGCGCCACTTGATTAAAAAAAATCTTTAAAAATTTCTAAAACCTAAACGGATGATCCGATTTTGATGATTAAGGTGTTTATCGACAGACAATCAGTTGTTTTACTATTAAAAAAATAATAAAGTAGCAAAAAATAATAATAAATACCAAAAAACCTTCATTATTGAAGAAAAAAAAATATTTTTTTCAGTATTTATTTAATTTTATAAAAATAATGTATGAATATGGTCCTCTTTTATTTATTCGTATAATTACCCATTTAGTTGCACGTTTAGTAAAAAATACCGCATATCAATATCTTGTATAGTTTCAAAGTTATTGAAGAAAACACTACATGGTGCCGGTATATCCCTTAATTCGCTGAACAAAAAAATCTCAAAAGTGATATTTTTTTCTTTACATATGCTTTATTTATGATCTCTATGTATACAGAAAAATAAAATAAAAAATCTGTAATATACCAATTTTGAGAAATTATATGTATAATTTGGCGAGTTATCTTTATTCTTGAGTTTCGAAGGTGCTGGTTACCCTGAAAATAAAATAGCAATGAAAAATATCATAATAATAAAATAATAATAAAAGACGCTAAATAACATTTGAACTAAATATTTATTTTACTTACGTTTTATTTTCGCATTCGCCTTTGCAGGTTTTGCACTGTAAAGTCCAAGGTAGGCCAACGCCTCGGCAGCCACAACGCATTGAGTCACAGTTCAATTTACATCCACAATTGTCAAGGAGGCTTAATTATGGCCAAATTGCAGTAACCTTCGACCATCGTGGAGTTCATCTATCTTTGACATCTTTCCATCCCCAAGAAGATGGACTTTGGATTGATTTATCCATAAGGCATTTCCCCATGCACGCAGATCATGTTGTTCAAGGGCACCTGAAGTAGGCGTAAGACTTGTCACTAGCCTGCTTTTAGTCGAAAACAAATCTTTCCGAACCGCCATAACAGTAATGTTCTCTGTTTGTTCATCGTACAGCTGGCAAGTGCATCTGGAAGCAAGATTAGCTTTATTTGAGAACGAGTGAAATAATTATGTTAACTTACACTATATACAATAAAACAATGGGTACAAACCTTTCCAAATGAGCCAATATTTCTTCAGAGGAATTTCTATTGGATAGGACTCGACATACTTGCAAAAGCAGTAGTTACTTCAGGGTGTGAAACCCATGTTTTAAAACAAGTGTTTTACCTTTTTTATTCAAATAACAGCCTGTGAAAGCATGAAAGCCTCGAAGCGCAGTTGACATTTCATGACGGCGTTTGTTAGTTGTCCCCGTCAACATCGACATTACCTGCAGACCTTCATCTTTTGAAATTTCGTACTTAGTACGAAATAAACAGAACCAACACATTTGTGTCCGAAGATCGCATTAACATATGGGTTGCTCCTTGCCTATGCCCAGCGATCTCTATCAATTATAATCATCGACTAAAAGCAGGCTGGTGACAAGTCTTCCGCCTACTTCAGCCGCCCTTGAACAACATGATTTGCGTGCATGGGGAAATGCCTTATGGATAAATCAATCCAAAGTCCATCTTCTTGGGGATGGAAAGATGTCAAAGATAGATGGACTCCACGATGGTCGAAGGTTACTGCAATTTGGCCAGAATAAAGCCTCCTTGACCATTGTGGATGTAAATTGAACTGTGACTCAATGCGTTGTGGCTGCCGAGGTGTTGGCCTACCTTGCATTTTACAGTGCAAAACCTGCAAAGGCGAATACGAAAATTAAACGTAGGTAAAATAAAGATTTAGTTCAAATGTTATTTAGCGTCTTTTATTATTATTTTATTATTATGATATTTTTCATTGCTATTTTATTTTCAGGGTAACCAGCACCTTTGAAACTCAAGAATAAAGATCACTCGCCAAATTATACATATAATTTCTCAAAATTGGTATATTATAGATTTTTTATTTTATTTTTCTGTATACATAGAGATCATAAATAAAGCATATATGTAAAGAAAAAAATATCACTTATGAGATTTTTTTGTTCAGCGAATCAAGGGATATACCGGCACCATGTAGTGTTTTCTTCAATAACTTTGGAACTATACAAGATATTGATATGCGGTATTTTTTATTAAACGTGCAACTAAATGGGTAATAATACAAATTAATAAAAGAGTACCACATTAATACATTATTTTTATAAAATTAAATAAATACTGGAAAAAATATTTTTTTTTCTTCAATAATGAAGGTTTTTTGGTATTTATTATTATTTTCTGCTACTTTACTATTTTTTAAATAGTAAAACAACTGATTGTCTGTCGATAGACACCTAAATTATCAAAATCGGATCATCCGTTTAGGTTTTAGAAATTTTTAAAGATTTTTTTAAACAAGTGGCGCCATCTCTGTTCCTAAGGGGTGAATTTCATTTATCCTCGGATGAAATCGCTTAGTTTGGCCCCCACTATCACTGTGCAAAGTGGCTTGCTTCCATCACAAAATGCAGTTTCCTTTTCATAATTACTATGACTATTACTGCTAGATAGCCCAATATAGAGAGAGTACAGTAGTTGAGCTTAGAACTTGCGCGCTCGAGCAACGCACACATGGACATCTCTCACCGACACTGTATATCTGCAATCTCATACCACTCTCAAAACAGCGGGCTGATTATCTAATTAGAAACCACCTAGCGACCGGTTGCAGTTCATAGATGATAGTGATCCATTGCTACTTCTTTTTGGATTAAAAAAACATACCAAAGAAAAGTAGCAATGTATGTGGAATGAAACCGGTCGCTAAATAGTTTCTTTTTAGATAATCAGGGTGCGGGCACAGAATACATAATAGTACAAGTGTGCGGGTTCGAGTACGTGACGCAGCGGCGAGAGCTGTCTTTGTGTGTGTGCGATACTCGAGCGCCCGTAGTACTACTTGTACTATTAGCTATTCTGTGGTCGTACTAAGCTAAACTTCTGTTAGTCTCTCTATTTTGTGTAGATAGGCTCACAAGCGGCTTCAGGCAACTGCAAAGGTGCCCCTGACGTCGGGATAATCAAAATCAAATAATTAAACTAAACATTTTTAAATCTTTTGATAAAACCGCGGCAGTATCTGCAAAAGAGTTTATTTCAATTATCAGTAGCTGTACCATTAGTTTTATTACAGTGTAGCTGTAATTAATAATCTCAGTGTCAATATATACCTTTATCTACACCACAGATTAATTAACTACACCCATGCTTTAAATCCTCTGTATTAGGGTTCTGAAACGGTTAGCTTACTGCTATCATTACAGTATACGCTACGAGAGGAAGTCGCGCTACATTATGAAATTCAGTACAACATTATAACACACTTATATATACAGTGCCTTTGATCTTGAACTAGCGAATATTTAAAGGCGTGTAATACACCTAATTTTATCGATAAAAACACCCACATGTTGGGGTCTATCCCCACTCCTGTTGGAATGGCCGCCATTTTAAATTTGACTTTTTATTTTAGATGACCCTGCAGAAAAATTTTAATTTCTCCGGATTTAGAAGTCTTACAGTTACAACAAAAATACTGTTCAAAAGTTAATAACATCATCTATCAATTTAAAAAATAAAATGGTTAAATTTTTGGTTTAAATACGTCATAAAAAATTACTGAAATAAAAATTTATACGAAATTTATGCGATTTTTTTGACTTTTTATTACATTTCTCAAAAACTAGGACATTAATGTTCACTTTTTAGGGTTCCGTAGCCAAAATGGCAAAAAACGGAACCCTTATAGATTCGTCATGTCTGTCTGTCTGTCTGTCTGTCTGTCTGTCTGTCTGTCTGTCTGTCTGTCTGTCTGTCTGTCTGTCTGTCTGTCCGTCCGTATGTCACAGCCACTTTATTCCAAAAGTATTAAGACTACATAGTTGAAACTTGGTAAGTAGGTGTATTCTGTGAACCGCTTTACTATTTTTACATAAAAATAAATAAAATAAAAGATTAAGGGGGGGCTCCCCACAGAACATAGAAGTAGTTAGAAGTAGTATGAGCTCAATTTAGTATGAAAACCAGTGTAACCAAATTAACACATTAAAAATCGAAGCCAAGCCCCCCATTTAATGGTTACATGCTACGCACACATACTTTGAGAACACGCAATTGGATAAAAACCAAAAACTCTTCTTCATAATTCGGTGAAATCCTGACATTTCTTAGTGTTACTAGGCAACAAATATATGAAATTCAAAATTTAGAATTCCAAATAAAATAAATGTAAGTATCGGATATCGATTAATATGTTAAAAAATGAAAATTCGAATTTCGCATATTTATTTATGGAAAAGGTACACCAACAGTATATATATTTAACATTGTTGATATCAGTTATACAATAGAGCACAATACTTATTTATCTATATATATAAAAGAGTAAATCACTCACTGACTCATCACAAAATCTCAGAAACTACAAGTGCTAGGAGTCAAAAATTTTGCATGGGGGTTCCTTTTAGGGTGAAGGTGCTCACTAAGACGGGATTTTGCGAAATTCAACCCCTAAGGGAGTAAAACAGGGTGGCAAAGTTTGTATGGGAGAAAGCGATTCCTTGGCCCGATTGAATTGAAATTTGGCATAGACATTTTTTAACAAAATAAATTGAATACGTGTTTCGTATTTTCTTGAAATGTATCCCCTAACAGGGTTGAAAAGGGGTAGAAAGCTATTTTTAGGGTGGTTGATTTCGATATCGGAATCAAAACTTCTTAGTGCATTTGTACGATTAAGAAAAATAAATGTCAGTTGTCAGCTGACGTCCACTGAATTTTCCAAAAGACTTTAACATCATAGATAATATCACATATAACATCATAGAATACACTATATAATTCAAATTTAACATAATTGCACCCAGCATGCATTGCAATATTACGATTTTTTTGCCAGGAGTCTTTTCAGTTGTAAGTAGAACAATTCACCAAACATATACTTATTACCTACATTACTAATCGGATGTGGAATGTGGATGAATAGTTTAGGAGTGCATACTGCATAGGAAACAAATAAACATACACAAAGACTTCTATGTTGTTGAACATTACATTAGATTTTTATTTATAAAGAAGATACTTTTAAGTATTAAATATTACATAATATATTTATATTTTTTTTTTGTTAATTTACCGCTAATTTTTTTATGGACCAGGATGTCGAGGACAGCGAAGGAAACGGTGGTTGAAAGGGGAAAAGGAAGATTTAATAGCAGAATCATGATTTCCATGGAAACACGTTTACAATATGCAATAGGCAAAGGAAAGCAATATGACAAGAAAAGACTAAAGAGACAAAACCACAGTATAAGTACCTATTTACATGTAACTAATTACAGAGTAGAATATATAAGTCTATACATGGGTAGGCCTGTCCTTGACATAAGTACCTACCTACCTAATACAGAATCATGAACAGGGCGTTGGTTCTGTAACCAAACTCGAACCCCACTTCGAATCTCACTTCACTGCACGGGAATTTTAAATCACAAATAAGATAATGATAAGATTTTTTTTTATCACAAAAATAAATGAATAAATTTTAAATTCACGCAAAGTGAAGTGAGGTTCGAAGTGAGATGCGAGTTTGGTTACAGAATCGACAGACTGCGCGGCTAAAACCGCGGGGTGCAGTTGTTACCTTTATAATCACAAAATTGTAAAAATTATAAAGTTTTTATGTTTGGATGTTGTTCATATTGTTACTCAATAAGGTCTGAACGGGTGAACGGATTTAGACGAAATTTGGCACAGAATTTCAAAACTTTATTCACTGAAAATACTACATAATATCATTTTTATCTTAGGTGTATATATATACACCTTGACAAAAGTCCAAGCTAAAACAATTTAATTAAAGTCTAAAATAGCTATTTCGCAGTATTTTGAGTGAATAAAGTTTCAAAGAACAATGGCGACCCGCCATACATGACATGAATTTATTTGATTTAAAATTTTAGCGTTTATAAATGAAAAACAGCCTTAACGATCCAGAATTTATTTTTAGGGAACTTAGCATCAACATTCTTAGTAGGAAATTTCATTTTGTATTTTGAATCCGTCGTAGCAAAAAAGTTGAATTAAATAACTTCTTCTGAGCTCGGATATAATCCGTTCGAGTTAAACTGAATGTTGATGCCCATTCAGTGATTATTATATTTTATGTTCTCTTTGATATGACAGTTGATTTCTCTGTGGTTATTTGATACATACTTATTTGGCATATAAGGTTGGCTTATAATAACTGAATTGGTATTATTGGAATTTAAGGTTTTTATTTTTATTTTTATACAGATTTTCTTGAATCCAGTTAAAGTTCTGATAAATTCTTAAACTATGATTTTACTCAGACTTTAGAAAATCATTTTTCTAAACGCTAAACGTTTTAATAGGTATATTTTCGCTGTTGTTCTTTTTGCGCTTCCGGCGGCGAGTATTGTCAGTTTTTGCCGCGGGTTTGAGATGACACGACTCGTTGGCCAGACTAATACTTTTCAACTCTTCACAGTCACAACTTTTCTCGGTCTCCCCTATTGAGTAACATTTCTGCTAGTCTCTAATTTAATGTTTATAAAACTTCAAGAATATGTCAAATAGCGCATTTGAATATGGATCATAAGTGTATACCGCATAAAGGTGAATATTTATTGTTTTGAAATTTAAAAGGAAAAACTCAGTTGAATTTTTAATTAAAATCAAAATAAATTAAATAAAGCTTCCCTCTGATATTTTATGCACCCGTTTGCTAAATGATATATGTGGATATTGTTATTGATCCTTTATATAATGCAACTCGGCAATTTTATATGTTTTTTGAAGATGTTTTTGGTTGGCGTTCGCTCACACGACTGACGCAGCAAAATTCAGAAGTATGCGGAGCTACGCTCACTTGAGGTTACACGGGTCCCGCCTACTTGCGACTTCTACTGGGGAGAAAATTTTTTCTTTGTTCTGTGGGGCTCCCCATACATGGAACTGAAACTGAAAATATTTTTTTTCATCAAACCAATACTTGTGGGGTGTCTATAGATAGGTCTTTAAAAATGACATTGAGGTTCCTAAGATTATTTTTTTTCAAAGTCAACCGTTTGAAAGATATCTGCCGCCAAAGTGGTAAAATGTGTGTCCCCCCCCCCTTTAACTTTTAAAGTAAGTCTAAAAAAAATATATGCTATAGATCTTAATAAACACTTTCAACGAAAATTGGTTTGAACGAGATACAGTAATTAGTTTTTGAGATATAGTACATTTTCCAAAACCGCAAATATAACTTTGTCATTCATACAAACACTGTGAAAAACAAAGTTATTTTTTCAGACGAAAAATGATAGCGGTATTAAAATATGGTATGGTATATAATGTACCTACGGAACCCTACTGCGCGTGGCCCGACACGCACTTGGCCGGTTTTTTTTTGCATTATTCAAATACACAGGGATATTATCTACAGAACGACTTTAAAATTTATTGCGCTATGTTGCATATTTCGAGAGCTATTGATGTTTGAATATGACCCTTACAAGTACTAAATGGTTATTTTCGAAAATAAAAAAATACAAAATTCCTAAAAACTAGATTTTATCATTTGATGAAATTAGTATTCAGATAATATTATCAACCTAATTTAAAATATGTTCAAAATGCTTGTAATTATGTCCATTTTCGAAAATAATCATTTTTTGGTGACGTAAGGGTCATCGTTCAAACAAAAGTAACTCTCAAAATATGCAACATAGAGCAATAAATTTTAAAGTCGTTCTGTAGATAATATTCCTGTGTATTTGAATAGTGCAAAAAAATGGACATGAATGTCCTAGTTTTTGAGAAATGTAATAAAAACTCAAAAAAATCGCACAAATTTCGTATAAAATTTTATTTCAGTAATTTTTTATGACGTATTTAAATCAAAAATTTAAACATTTTATTTTTAATTACTAGGTGATATTATTAGCTTTCAAACAATATTTTTGTCATAACTGTAAGACTTCTAAATCCGGAGAAATTAATGTTTTTCTGCAGGGTCATCTAAAATAAAAAGTCAAATTTAAAATGGCGGCCATTCCAACAGGAGTGGGGATAGACCCCAACATGTGGGTGTTTTTATCGATTAAATTAGGTGTATTATTACACGCCTTTAAATTATCGCTAGTTCAAGACCAAAGGCACTGTATAACGGCGAGGAGGAGAAGGAAAGTCAAAGACAAATTCAAAGTCAAAACCCTTTATAGAGGATGCATATTATGGGTGTAGATAAATATAATGGGTGTTTTGAATCCATATGTATTAAAATATTGTTTGTTTCCTAAATAAAATAAAAAACCGGACAAGTGCTAGTCGGGCTCGCCCACCGAGGGTTCCGTACAGACCTACATCTATACATAAAATAAAGCTATAGAAAAGTTGTGTCGGTACAAAGGAAATGTTTCGAAAAAAAGTGGTTGGTAGTTATAAGTTTTTTATATGAAAACTGTACTACGAAGAGTTCAAGCTTTATCCCAGGTTCTACCTACCGGAATTATGTGAAAAATTGCTTAGTTTATAAGTTGGACTCCAAGCTACCAAACTGTAAAAAAATATCATCAAAATCCGTTCAGCAGACTGCTATATATAGATAACCATTTGAAATCCTTTGTCGCCACGTAGAAAATAACCCTTCCAGGGATTACGACAAAGAATTGACCACGGGCGAAGTTTGAAATGGAATAGTACATTACTGCAGCGGCACTCAAGACAGGCATTGAAGAACATACGTTAGTCCATCAATGCCTAGTTGCGGCCAAGGCTTGTGTAGTACTTTTAAACTTTTAACTTTTTAGTTTTAAAAGTTTTAAGCTTTTTATTTTAATTTTAAATTACTTACAGTAATTGAAAAAAGAAAATGGAAAGTGGAATGTGCACATAAAGGCCTTTCATTTGATACACATATTGAAAAAAAAAATCCGGTTTTTTTCATTTATTTCCAGTTTTTCATTTTTTTTTTCCAGTTTTTTGGAAAGTGCTCATCAAGGCCTTTCATTTGATACCCATATTGCAAAAAAAGATTTTTTTTGTTTTTTTTTTTCAGTTTTTTTGGAATGTGCTCGTCAAGGCCTTTCATTTGATACCCATATTGCAAAAAAAAATACCTTTCTTTTTAATTTTTTTAAAACTTTCATTTGATACCCATAGGTATTGAAAAAAAATTTTTTTTCTATTTTAATTTTTTTTATCTTTTTGGAATGCGCTCATCAAGGCCTTTCATTTGATACCCATATTGCACCAAAACAGTTTTTTTTCGTTTTTTTTTTTTTCAATTTTTTGGAATGTGCTCATCAAGGCCTTTCACGTGATACCAGTATACCGAATATTAAAAAAAATATTTTGGAATGTGCTCGCTCATCAAGGCGACATTTGATACCTATATTTGTGTTTCATTGAAAAGTTCGCTCCATTTCTGAATTACACGTGTGTAATGAGTTTTAATAGAAACATTGCAGGACAGACGCCGGCAATTTTGTATGAAAATCCATTATAACACGTTAGTAATGGATTCTCATACAAATATTGACGGCGCGGTTTAGGTCTGTCCGTAAACTCTGATTTAGCACGAAGAAGGTTGTCAAAATAATGTTCGAATTTCCAAGCATTTTTGAGAAAAAATAAAATAATTACAAACCCACCGCACCTGTTTAAAATACAAGTACTGTTGATTGTCAACAGATGGCGCTGTATATCGATAGTACACTGTATAATGTTCTGTGAAATGGTTTTATCTATCGCAATGTTATTAGAGAAAATAGGTGTATTCCAACAGGGCCCTTTGGTTGTGTGAAGCCGAGACTTTTATTGTAGTGGTGGCTACCTCGGCTGACCTTACCGAGTAAACTGTCTTGATTATACTTGGTGCCAAATGCTCCAAGCAACATTGGAATGCGATGCACCCGCATTTTAATGTAAACTAAAACAATCTACCACTGAACTATTCAACACTTGACACTGGCAAAAATTACTTCCAAGAAGAAAGTAGATTGCCAAAACAAAAATAAGAAGAAGAAGAGCGACTATTTTAATTATTCGCAAATTGATTCATAGTAGATATTGTGTCTTAAAATTGGTGCAGTTTTGTGGTACAAGTGTCTACGCAACTGAACAATATGTGGGATAATGGAAATAGGCGCGATCTTGGTTGTGTGAAGCTGAGACTTTTATTGTAGTGGTCGCTACCTCGGCAAAACTTACCGAGTAAACTGTCTTGATATACTTGCTGCCAAATGCTCCAAGCAGCATTGGAATGTGATGCACCCGCATTTTAATGTAAACTGAAACAATCTCCTAGAAAATCTAGAAATACTGAACTATTCAAAACATGACACTGGCAAAAATTACTTCCAAGAGGAAAGTAGATTGCCATAACAAAAATAAGAAGAAGAAGAAGACCCCCTGTCATACAGCGTGACACACCGCCATGTTGCGAAAATATTTAGAGCCAAATTTATTACTTTTTAATTTTATTTTTAAAAGTAATTAACTATAACAATATTTGAAAGGATCTGAATAATTAATAATAATAAATATTGATATTTTTAAAAGAATTAGTGGCGCGATTAATCCAAAAGTAATTAGAAGTTAAACTATGACCGCGCAATGCCGCGCATACCGTTGTTTCACCAAGATGATTAATAATTACGTATTTTAATGACCATATTTTATTATGATTTAATTACAAATATACAGTTTTCAGATTTATTCCTGTAAGTGTAGTATAAGACGCTATTACCTGCCAAATTTCATAGTTCTAGGTCAACGGTAAGTACCCTATGAATTTTGATTCCTTTGAGAGTATCGAAAATGCGTTTTTTGCACCCTAAACGGCAGTATCTTTTTTTTACGTTAATTTAGAAGTTTGATTTTTTTACAGCTTCAAGGGCCCGTAGACCTTAGTATATGGTTTAAATTTCAATTCGATACCTCCACGCGTTTCCGAGATAAAGGGTCTTGACAGACAGACGGACGGACAGACAGACAGACGGACAACAAAGTGATCCTATAAGGGTTCCGTTTTTTCCTTTTGAGGTACGGAACCCTAAAAATGGGTGTAGACAAAGTCTTGTATGCAACTGTATATAATTAGGTATTATTGTACAGTTGCATCGATAACTATAAGACCACTTCCATGGATTTTTTTTTTTAAACGGCCCATCTTTGTCCACCTGGGTGTTCCGTGGGAACTATGAAACTACCATACAAGCTTAGTTATTGGGTAAAACAGTAGTTCTGAGGTAATGAGGTGTAGCACATACTATGCGTGCCAAATAAGAATAGTATCGACAACTTCACGTCATTGGCACAGCATAATGATTTTTTTCCTTACAGTAGGCCGACGCCTTTATTGTTGGGCGATACCGCCGCTTGTACAATATTTACGCAAATACGGAAGGGTTGTCACAAATTTACAATTTGGAAGGTGGATTTCTTTTACGACCCCCGGGTACATAAAAGCATTGTGAAATTATATAAAATAATGAATTAGGGGTGACATATTATTAAATAAAGATTTTATAACATAAAGGTTTCAAATGGTTATCTTTATACCACGAGTGAGTGCGGCAGCCTGCCGATGCTGCCGCACTCACTCGTAGTTTCACGAAACTTACTTGATGGCCACTGTCGCACGCAGGGTTCGGAAACCAGATTAATATTATAAAAAATCCAAGATGGCGGCCAACTTTTTGTGTTTTTTTTGCCGATTTCGATGAAACTCGGTTTTTTGTACTATTTTGACAAGAATAAAGCAACGCAATTTTAAAAATATATAAAATTCAAGATGGCGGCAACTTTTTAGTTTGTGGGTCGATATCGATAAAACTCGGTTTTTAGTACTATTTTGACAAGAAAACACCAACGCATTGTTAAAAATATGAAAAATCTAAGATGGCGGCCAACTTTTTTCAACTGAGTTACATTGAAATCAACCTAAAAACAAAGTCGGCAGCGATCTTGACTATTGTCGTTTTTTTACAATTTGTAACTGTTTTCTTGTCAAAATAGTGCCCCAAACCAAGTTTCATCGAAATCGGTCCACAAACAAAAAAGTTGGCCACCATCTTGGATTTTTATATTTTTAAAATTGCATTGCTGTTTTCTTGTCTAAATAGTACTAAAAACCGAGTTTCATTGAAATCGGCCCACCAACAAAAAAGTTGGCCACCATCTTGGATTTTTTATATTTTTAAAATTGCGTTGCTGTTTTCTTGTCTAAATAGTTATTAAAAACCGAGTTTCATTGAAATCGGCCCACAAACAAAAAAGTTGGCCGCCATTTTGGATTTTTGACATTTTTAACATTGCGTTGCTGTTTTTCTGTTAAAATAGTACCAAAAACCGAGTTTCAATGAAATCGGCCCACAAATAAAAAGTTGGCCGCCATCTTGGATTTTTGACATTTTTAACATTGTTTTGCTGTTTTTTTTTCGAAATAGTATAAAAAACCGAGTTTCAATGAAATCGGCCCACAAAAAAAAAGCTGGCCGCCATGTTGGATTTTTGTCATTTTTAAAATTGCGTAGCTGTTTTCTTGTCAAAATAGTACCAAAAACCGAGTTTCATCGAAATCGACCCACAAACAAAAAAGTTGGCTGCCATCTTGGATTTTTTATATTTTTAACATTGCGTTGCTGTTTTCTTGTCAAAATAGAACAAAAAACCGAGATTCATCGAAATCGAATTATTAATTTAATAGGAAATCAAAACGGTAAAGACGAGATAGCCCTAGAAGACGTGTCCCGAGCTACATAGAACGGCGAAGTATGCAGCTCGGGCTCGTCCGACTCACCTCTCCCCCCTCACGCCCCGCACGATTGCCCTGTCTAGACGTCTCCGTCGGCCTACTGTAAGAAATTCTTTAAATTCTTTATGCTGTGTCACTGGTCTGCCAACAAAAAATTTTGTACTGCCAACAAAAAATCCAATGATCGTTTGCCATGCTGATCGATGCCAGCAAAAATAAAAATCATATTTTTATATATTTTGTTTCTTTTTATGCACATCCTATACATTTTGAAGTTATCAATTCTACCAAGCAATAACAAAATTGTCGTGCCGTGAAGTTGTCGATACTATTCTTATTTGGCGCGCATAGGAATGCAACTAATACTGTATCAAATGAGTACCTACGTAGGCTCGAGCCTGCTGCGTGCGACCAAATCACTCGATTGTTAGTATCAGTTACATTACATTACGTGCTACACCTTAGGGAGTACGGTTAGCAACGAAAGTTGTTCAACAATTTAGTACCTAACCTACTTTGTCATAGTAACTTTTTTGACTAATCTTACAAACCGGAAGACACCTGTTAAAAAAGTTGCTATGACAAAGTACCGAATCATTAAGCTACTTTCGTTGCTGACTGTACCTTGCTTTATGGTACCTACGACTTCGTCTGCGTGGACAGTTATTTCTCTATCCCTCGGGAACAGTTAATTTTTTCAGGATGAAAGATAAAAAACAAAAACCCTATTTCCTTCTGTGTAGGTACCCTAGACAACCTGTATGCAAAATTTCATAATGATCGGTTCAGAAGTTAAGATGTGAAAGCGTAACAAACAAACAAACGGTTGTCGCATCTACAATATTAAAGTAAGGATTTATGCGATTGTGCATGTGCCTGCTGTTTTTTATAAAGAACGCTAAAATCATTATAAAATCATGTCAATTTTGACATATTGACATGTCCAGTTGAAACTACCTATTGAAACGAAAAGTCTGAAATTAGTTCCAAAGTTAATGATATCCGTTAAGACGGAATGTTTAAACAGCATTTAACCGCAAAACATAAAAAATAGTTCAGCTACCACTTCTGTTCTGAATACTGACATTATTACTAACCAACATGATAACGCCAAAAATAGTCGTCCCCAGTTTTACAGGATAACGCAATAGAAATTTCTTTGGTAAGCACATCTTTTCTTTATCTTCAACTAATAACCCTAAAACTGTTCTCTAAAACGGCTGATGGTTGAAAGGTTAACAAAATCTACCTGATTTTGATGACACGCACGGCACGACATAGTAAACACAACAAAAAGGTTTAATGTGAAAGCTTACGTGGAGCCACGAATTTTTTTATTAGGGTTCCTTATAAAATGGGAAAAGGAAACCTTATGGGGCGACTCAGTCTTTTTATGTCCGTCTGTCACCTGAATATCTCGAGAACTAATGTCATTAACTTGATATTTGAAATGGGTATGTGTTACAATGCCGAAATAGAAAAGATCGAATTTTACAAGACCTTTGGACGAAAGACCGAAAATCCAAAGGTCGAATGGTTGTTTGGCCGAAAGTTTAAAATCAAGTAAGGACATTTTACCGTTTAAAATCAAGTAAGGACATTTTACCGAAAATACTAAATCCCGAAGCTTAAAAAACCGAAGGTAAATATACCCAAGTTCTATACCTACCCCGAAATACTTAATACCGAACTAGCTGTGGAGGTGTCTTTGGGCTTCGCCTAAAAAGCTTTATAGCAAATTTAGCTGCCGGAAATGAGTCTAGTCTACTGAGACTTAGAAACCGTAGACCGTAGGTCACGAGATAGGTGCGAGGAGCGTAGCGACTAGCATATTAGGTTGACATGAACACAGTGCGCGAGCCGCGGCAGCGCCCGGCGAAGCGCCAGAAAAATACAATTTCAATCTCAATTGGTGGATTTTGTCAAAAGAATGACCATTTTAGAAGCAATTTGTGTGTATTTATTTAAGTTACGATTACCTGCATTTAAAAAGGAATTATTAATGTTACTCGGCACTTAAAGTGTCCCACAAATCTCCATTGTTTTGTTTTTTTCATTCTGTTTTGTTTACAATCATTAAAATAATATTTGTAATTTAGGTAAGTAAGTATCATTAATTTAACTTAGGGGATGCTTCTTGCTCCCAAACGATTCTGATTCAGTAATGCTTTCCGTGGCAGCCTATAATTAAGTCAACACCATGTATAATCATTAAACATGTAATGTACTTCTTAGCATGTAAGGGTGTATGAACTTGTTGGTTGTCCAAATAAATAAATAATTAAACAAATTAACCGCAGCGCCTACTTTCATAAATGTATGTGTTGATGTAGGTAGAGTACGTTATAAGTAGGATCGACACATTAACTTTCGGGATTTTGTACATTCAGGATTTCGAACTTTCGGTCATATGATAATCGGTCTTTTAAGTTTTGGTCTATCGGATTTCGCCATTTAGTATGTTCGGTATTTTGAAAATAGGTGTTTTATGCATCGATATTTCGGTCGTATGTATTATGAATTTTTGGCATTGTAATGCTTATCCATTTAAAATACTTAGGTGTAGGTGACGTTTGCCCAACTATTTTGCAAATAAGAAAAAATATATATAAACAGGGTCACTGGCAATATGACGTATTCCTGCTAAGGGGTTATAAATGAGGTATCTTATCTTATCTCAGAAATTTACATAGAGAAAAATCAGAAGTTTCTTATTATGTAAATACTTACCTATTACAGGAAAAATAAAATGATGTCTCCAAATGATGACTTTTTCAGACATCATCAAGAAGAATTACATTTCTAGTAAACAGGGTGTTTGGTAATAGCCTTATAAAGCCGAATATGGTAGATAGGGACCATGAAACTGAACAACTTTTACTATGGGACCAACTCTGAAATCGCGAAAAAGAAATCAGCTGTTTCATACAAAAAATAATAACGAAAATATCAAAATGTATGAAACAGCAGATTTTTTTTTCGCGATTTCAGAGTTGGTCCCATAGTAAAAGTTGTTCAGTTTTATGGTCCTTTTCTACCATATTCGGCTTTATAAGGCTTTTACCAAACACCTTGTATTATTTAGTATTGTAATTAAGTTAGTTCTACTATCGGTGAAGAGATGGCGCTGCCCTAAAACTACAATATTCTACACCCCACCGCAGCAGTGTACGTACATATTTATATTAATTTATGATGGTACGGAACCCTCGGTGCGAGAGTCCAACTCGCTCTTGACCGGTATATTTTTGACATTGACGTATTTATGGTTGCGGTTCAGTTTCAGTCTAGATGATGGGAACACAAGTAAACACGAGGGCACAGAATACATAATAGTACAAGTACGAGGGGCGAAGCAGTAAACTTTACTCGACCTACCTATTTTCTACTCCCTCCTCCTTTCGGTCCTCTTCTCCCTCTCCCTCTCCCTCTCCCTAATTGTAATGTCTATTTTTATTCTTTTTCCATACAAAAATTGAACCCCATTGTCACCCCTTTAGAGGTTAAATCACCATCCCATAAAACCTCAAAAACGACATCCATATCGTATTTTATGTTTTCTTACCCCATTTACCCCCTAAGGGGTTAATTTTCAAAATCACAAAATATATTATGTTTGCCTATTTATTTTTAGACGTGCTCCTACGAAGTTTAAAGTTGTAATGTATATTTTTTATTCTTTTTCCATACAAAATTTGAACCCTATTTTCACCTCTTTAGGGGTTAACTCATGTTCATCGTGTTGGACTTCAAATAAATGTCATTTTCGCAATCGTTATCCCAGAAAACCCCAATAACGACATCCATATCTTTTTTTAGGTTTATTTACCCCATTTCACCCCATATCATCCCCATAGGGATCGAAATATTAACAATAAAAATATACGTTGCGTTGGATTTCCATCCATAAGCTTAAATAATAAATTTAGCGATTTTAGCTTCAAAAATTAAAGATTTTCTATAAGTACACAACTTCAGTTTTCACCCCTTCGAGAGTAGAATTTTCAAAATCGCTGAGACACGTATATGTAATTTTCAATCGTCAGCCTAACCACAAATTTTGAGGATCCTAGCTTTCAAACTGAACTTTCCTACTTTCATACAAATTTTGGAACCCCGTTTCACCCCATTGGGGGGTGAGTTTTTAAAAATCCTTTCTTAGTGCACCCTTGAACCTCATAAGGAACCTATGTGCCAAATTTGGAGTCTCTAGACCTAGCGGTTTGGGCTGTGCGTTGATATGTCAGTCACCAATCAGTTTCTTCTTTTATATATTTAGATACCTACCTAAGTGATAATACCGGACATAACGCGTTTTCCCTGTAACCCGTACGTAATTTTTTATTAGGTGATTGATAAGTATAGATGTAGTCAGTAATAGATGAAGATTCTACCCAGTCTTTCATTCTGCGTGTCGGTTCTCTAAAAATATCTCTACGATGTGGCAAGGCTGTCACATAGACACTAGCGCTCGAACAACGAGCTCGCCTATGGTCGGAACTATTTTTCCATACAAAAATGACGTTTAGAGCGCATCTCGACGCTGCGGATGTTTTTAGTGGTTTAGGGGCTGGTCGTCATCAGTCAGTCGCATGCTGGTGCCCCCATGAAAAGTATATTTTTTGAATTTTCAAAATTAAACCTATCTTACGTTCTACACAATTTATTATTTTATCTAAGCTTACTCTATGCAACGTATTACAAAATAAAACCCCTAGCCGAATATGGTAAATAGAGACTAGCAAACTGAACAACTTTTACTATAGGACCAACTCTGAAATTGCAAAAAACCGGCCAAGTGCGTGTCGGACTCGCGCACGACGGGTTCCGTACCAAAAAACTGCAAAAAAAAATCACGTTTGTTGTATGGGAGCCCCCCTTAATTATTTATTTTATTCTGTTTTTAGTATTTCTTGTTATAGCGGCAACAGAAATACATCATCTGTGAAAATTTCAAGTCTACCTGTTGTCGTTATTAATATCGAGCAAAAAACGGCAAATAAATCACGTTTGTTGTATGGGAGCCCCCCTTAAATATTTATTTCATTCTGTTGTTAGTATTTGTTGCTATAGCGGCAACAGAAATACATCATCTGTGAAAATTTCAAGTCTACCTGTTGTCGTTTTTAATATCGAGCTGTTCCATCCAAAAATGTTGTTATTTTGCCTGTCTGTAGAAAAAAATGGCCGCACAGCGCGATTTTCAGTCAGTTTTGTCTACTGATCTCACTAATCTTGTAACATGTGTGTGTTTTATTCGGGCAGACGGATAACGATTCTGGCGCCCTCTTGAGGGCAGTTGAGGGTGCCGCCCGGGGCAGGTGCCCCCGTTGGTGCCCTCCCTAGATCCGGGGCTGGGGGTTGTTTTTAACACGTCGTGTATGAATTTTCTTACGGTATCATGTGGCTCAGTAGTCCGTTCATTATTTAAGGCAACAATTTTGAGGGTTTGCTGTGCAAAATAATTGGGAAAATAATGAGCAACCCCTTTATCTTCTGCAGTCACGAAATATCTCTAAAATTCTAACTTTAAACTGACCTGAAATACCTGTTTTAATAGAAAGTTTCGTAGTGGGCGAAAGGATTGAATAACATATATTTAAGAAGGTTTTACTTTGTAAATTAAGACCTCACTAGTTATTGATAAAGCCAATGATTTAAGCCCCTCTGTCCACTAAAATCCATTAAGCTAAGGGTTCGCATCAGTTTTCGGATTTGTTAATTTTGGTATTCTGTGCTGTGGGGAGAAACAATAAAGGTAGTGCCTGGTTTTACCTTTTTTGGTTGGACCTGCTCGGCACTGTAATGAAAATGTGGAAAATATTTATGTTAGCTAAACTATTAATATTAAAAACCGGCCAAGTTCGGGTCGGACTCACGCACGAAGGGTTCCGTACCAAAAAACGGCAAAAAAATCACGTTTGTTGTATGGGAGCCCCCCTTAAATATTTATTTTATTCTGATTTTATAATTTGTTGTTGTAGCGGCAACAGAAATACATCATCTGTGAAAATTTCAGCTGTCTAGCTATCACGGTTCATGAGATACAGCCTGGTGACAGACAGACAGACAGACGGACAGCGGAGGCTTAGTAATAGGGTCCCGTTTTTACCCTTTGGGTACGGAACCCTAAAAAGGTGGAGGAGGTAGGTAAGAGTATCTAATGAACTCATCAAAAAGTACGGTCAAATGCGAGCTAGATCCATTTTTGTATTAAGGATGAAGACATAGTAGAACGTGTAGATACGCATCACGTTCCAATTTTAAATTTTCAATACAAATGATCAAAACAACACTGCGCGAGCCGTACTTAATGAGGGCAAACTTTGAAAATTCCTATTAATTTTTTTTATTGATGTAAGCCTCTTTTTAAAAAATTATAATATCTTTGGATATAAGTATATACAAAACATGCAATACATTAGACAAATAGGTAAGTACCTCATTATTCCTAAAAAAATTAAAATTACTTTAGAATAAAGATTCTAATTCTAAATCTAAATTTAAAGAAATACCATTAAAAAAAACATGTCAAAGTGTACTGATTTGAGCATTTAATATTTTATATCTCTGTGATTTTTTTTAATTTTCTCTCTATAGTGCACTCCTTGACAATACAAACAATAAGGGAAAAAATAAATATGAGTCATATTTTTATTTGTTACAGCTGAAACGTTTGTGAAAAATACCTCTGACTTGCAAATTTCAAATTCCACTTAAACAGATTGTCTTCGTTTTAAAATACCTGATAATTTATTAGCTTTTTCTCTCTATACGGCACTTATTTAAAAAAATTGCTTCCTAAAACTAAAGTTTACTTACATCAATAGTAATACATCAATAACATTCATTCTTTAGATAACTTTTTTGGAAAAACGCTAATTTCTTTAAAATGCGGATATACACTCTTTACTTTGTTTCTGGCCACAGTTCGTCACTATTCTTGGCGTTAATTATATTTTTGAATAAGGTTATCTTCTGTCTTCACCCTACTGTACCTCAGAGGTAGAAACAGATTTTCAGTACCAAGGCATGTCTAACGATCTGAATCTAAGCCATTGATTAAAAAAAAAATGCTTTGTTTCAAGGATTTAATTTAAATAATGTCTATAGGTACAATAATAATATTAATATACTATTCGCTTAAGCAATACTGAACAAAACAATAAAATTTACATAATTATGACAAACTTCTATAGAATAAGTTTCAATAACTTATTGAATTTCCACAATATACTTTAAGGTAACAAAATTTCAGTAAATTAAAATAATATTTACAGTTAAATAAAATTATTCTCGTTTTAATCACATTTTATGAAAGGAAAATAAATTAATCAGATAACAGAAAATTCATAAGATCAATATAAAAATTACAATGTAAATTTATCAAAAATTCTAACTAACATGCATTTAGTTTGTTTGAATAATCAATACAAGTCATGCATTTAATGTATTTCCAAAATTAATACATCGTTTCGTCTATATCAATTCCTACTATAGATATACCTATTTGATACAATATAGGAATAAAGATTCAATTCTTCGTAGGTCACAATATTATCGTTTTTAATCATCCAATAGGATTTGTGAGCTATATAGTATATTGTAATCGATGGAGATATGCTACTTTAGATGCCGTAAGGATGCCGTTATAACACTAACAGTATTGTAAAGGGCGCTCAATTTTACGACAGTATATTTCTATAATAATATTTTTTGTAAACTGGAATAGCTTATTATACTATGGTAATAAGTATTTAACTATAAAAAATGTTAATATTCGTGACTTAGTATTTTATCTTATTTTCACTTACCATTCAAACATTTTGAAACAATTTGCGTAACATGTAGTTCGTTCAATTTAGTTTATTACTTATTATTAAAGTAGGTATAAAACTGCTATTATTGGCGTGCACAGACATAACTATGTCTGTGTTGGCGTGTTCAAAAAAATCTTATCACCATTATCAATTATTATTATGTGAAACCTCAATACATTTCAATATCAACCGAAAAATTAAGCCACATACAAATAAATCCTTAACATGACTGATATTATCGTGAAAAACATTTATATAAAATCTATGTATTGTTACAAAAGAACTTTTACCCTCTACTCTATGGTTAATCAAATCACACATCGCTTATTATTACACCTTAAATTATTATGTTTATGGAATAACATGCACAGTCTTTGACTTGATCAGTCGATAGCCAGCAAAAGCCAAATCGTCAAAAATCTCATGTAGAACTTAAAAAAGAGTTTAAAATTAGGCACCATGTTTGTGAAATGGTCGTCAGTATTAATTGTAACTATAAAAAAAAATGGCCGCTTTTTTAGTTTCGTTTTCGTTGTAACCGGTGGTGAGGTTAAATACTATGAATTAGACCAGCCAGTCACTTTTCCATCTTCTTACCAAGAAAATGGGTCATTAAAGAAAGTACTTACAGGTGAAACAACTCGGTTCGATGACTTATTCCTATCTTCCAACTTAGCTCTCCCTCCACCTCACTAGCTCTACCTTGAGTTGAACCGTAAACTCTCGGATGAGATACCTACTGCTCATAGTCAATGCAAAAAAAAGTTTGCATCAACTCATGGTAGAGCAAAGGTTGGATGTTGGGAACAAAAATAGATTAGACAATTTTCCAATTGGCATGATGACTATTTTTTTTATTATTTTATGTTACATAAATTACCTCTCAAAAAAAAGAAACATTGGTAAAATAATAATTTCGCTAGCATGAAAACACAGTTCGAAATGCACACAAATTGGACTCACCCGAAAACGCTCCATGCTAACGGCTACTTAGTTATGACGCCACGCTTGAGTAGTTTGTACGCAACGCGTAGGAAATTTGTTCGGCAGCTATATTAAATATTTTGTTTATCAAAATGGTTTCTTAGACAAATTTGCTATAAATTTTATGGACTAATTAAAGGTATTATTTATTTTAATAAATTTAATACTTTTTAAATGGACTTGTCCACTCAACTTTGAAGGGTCATAAAACAAATAATATGCAAAATATAAAACCAAGAGGTATATAAGCTACTCTAAAAGTATATGTTTATATTTTATTCATTAGTCATCATCCCAATTTTCCAACCTGAAGTAGGTGCGATTCGATAACCTCGGTTCAATACACTGAAAATTTTCGTTTAGAAGAAACTTGATTTGTGACCGGTCAACAACTCACGGGTAACACTCGAAACTCTCACCGAGTTTAAGTCAAACTAATCCAACAAAATCTGAAAAGTGTCATCGCACTTCAAAGACAGGACAGTTCCAATTCAATTCTTTTGGCGTTCTCTTGAGTCTTCCCGGCAAACTCCTTTCGGTGGGGAGTCCCTACCCTTGTGGGAGGTTTTTGAGGCTTTTCTGGACCTTTTGAATTTGGCAACGTCATCTCCGAAGACATCACCTGTGGAAATAAAAACATTTATGAACAACCCAACATTCAAAATCATAATGTAAGTTGAATCTCAAAATCAAACTAATCAATATTTAATTTGGCATTCAGCTAAATGAGCTGTATCGAAATTATTTATTTCCAAATAGTTGCTACTGCTGATTGTTAAAATTGGAGTTACCGCTAATATTGCAAGCACGGCAGCGTTGTACAGTTGTACTTTAGGGTTCTTGCTGAGCGTCTCGCCCACTGAACTTAGAGATAGACATAGTTATACAACAAATTTACCTGTGCGTAACGCGGAGATGAGGTCATCGAACTCTCCCTCTGGCCGTTGGTGAGCGTTCCGTCGCGGGAGGTGTCTCCGTGCCCGTTGCACTCAGTGACTTGCCCACTGAACTTAGGAATAAATTTAATTATACAACTAATTTACCTGTGCGTAACGCGGAGATGAGGTCATCGAACTCCCCCTTCTAGCCGTTGATGAGCGTTAGGCGTCTCCGTTGGCGTGCCCATTGCACTCAGAGTTCTTGCCGAGTGACTTGCCCACTGAACTTAGGAATAGTTATACAACTAATTTACCTGTGCGTAACGCGGAGATGAGGTCATCGAACTCCCCCTTCTGGCCGTTGGTGAGCGTTAGGCGTCTCCGTTGGCGTGCCCATTGCACTCAGAGTTCTTGCCGAGTGACTTGCCCACTGAACTTAGGAATAGTTATACCACTAATTTACCTGTGCGTAACGCGAAGATGAGGTCATCGAACTCCCCCTTCTGGCCGTTGGTGAGCGTCCTGTCGCGGGAGGTGTCTCCGTTGGCGTGCCCGTTGCACTCAGGGTTTTTGCCGAGCGACTTGCCCACTGAACTTAGGAATAAATTTAATTATACAACTAATTTACCTGTGCGTAACGCGGAGATGAGGTCATCGAACTCCCCTTTCTGGCCGTTGGTGAGCGTTCCGTCGCGGGAGGTGTCTCCGTTGGCGTGCCCGTTGCACTCAGGGTTCTTGCTGAGCGACTTGTCCACTGAACTTAGGAATAGTTAATACAACTAATTTACCTGTGCGTAATGCGGAGATGAGGTCATCGAACTCCCCCTTCTGGCCGTTGGTGAGCGTTCCGTCGCGGGAGGTGTCTCCGTTGGCGTGCCCGTTGCACTCAGGGTTCTTGCTGAGCGACTTGTCCACTGAACTTAGGAATAGTTAATACAACTAATTTACCTGTGCGTAATGCGGAGATGAGGTCATCGAACTCCCCCTTCTGGCCGTTGGTGAGCGTTCCGTCGCGGGAGGTGTCTCCGTTGGCGTGCCCGTTGCACTCAGGGTTCTTGCCGAGTGACTTGCCCACTGAACTTAGCAGACTCGACGCTTGCTTGCGCTCCATCGTCCTCTTTTTCAGCTGCAAATAGAAAATTTTTGATAGATTTTTGCTTGAAGAAACTACAGCTCTTCTCTAACTTAGTATTAGGAGCGCCCTAGGGCCATCCATAAATTACGTCACACGTTAAGGGCCTCCCCCTTACGTAATTTATGGATGGAGGGGGTCGACGAAGTGTGACATTGTGTGACAAGGGGGTGGGAGGGGTCCTAAATTTTGTGACGTCACATTTCAAAATCAATAAAATTGAATTAAAACAAATTTTGGGACTGCAACTTTAATTCAATAATATTTCTAGATGTAAAATTACGTATACCTAGGACAGGCAGTCCAGTTACATAGGTCCAACTTCGAGAAAGAGATCTCTCATCGAAGCCAACTCGGGTGGGCAGCATTTCGAAGCTTCGAAAAATCTTCGCTTCCGACTTACCTCAGTGTCTCAAGACGAAAGTCTATGAACAGTGTGTGTTGCCAGTGATGACTTACGGCAGTGAAACGTGGTCGCTAACTATGGGTCTCATAAGGAGACTCAAGGTCGCCCAGCGTGCAATGGAGAGAGCCATGCTCGGCGTTTCCCTGCATGATCGAATCAGAAACGAGGAGATCCGCAGGAGAACTAAAGTAACCGACATCGCTCGAAGGATTGCTCAGCTGAAGTGGCAATGGGCGGGACACATAGCGAGAAGAACCGATGGCCGTTGGGGCGGAAAGGTTCTGGAATGGCGACCGCGCACCGGACGACGCTCCGTGGGTAGGCCCCCGACAAGGTGCACCGACGTGAGGGTGAAGGTCGCGGGAAGCCACTGGATGCGGGCAGCGCAGGACCGATCGTCGTAGAGATCCTTAGGGATCCTCCTTTACCCAGCAGTGGGTGTCGTGCGGCTGATATGATGATGATGATGAGAGGGAGATTACATGTTCAGTTTGGCATCAGTACATGCCATCAGTCTGGTACAAATTTTGGATCATAAGTCTGGAAAAAAAGTCGATACAGCAATCTGTATGTATCAATATGGAATGGACCGATGCCAGAGTGATAATGTAATCTAGGGACACTGAGGGCAGTGTCTCCACGTGTATGTTACCTCTTGTTCGTGCCTGGTGCGGCGCTCCTCGTCGTCGCGGCGTCTCCTCGCCGCGTCGCACTCGGCGCGCGCCTCCGACAGCTGCGCCAGGAACGAGTCCATGGCGCCGAACAGCTGCTCGGGAGACGCACTGGGCTCCTCGCCGAATGCGTGCGCGCACGCTTCTAATCGACTCTTCATGTCCTGGCGAAGATATTGGGATTGAAAGTTGTTTTTGGTGAATGGAGAGTGAAATTGAGCAATGGCAAACTAAAATCCATTTACATTTAAGTTTTTGGAGAGTTAATTTCGTTGTAAAATATACACTTTGGGACCGATAAAAATGGTATCCCAGAGACTTTTCGAGATTTAACCGAAATGGGAGTCCAGCAGCAGGTATAGGTCCGTGATTACCTAGACAACCACGGACAATCAGCGTTGAATTTTATTGTTTACGACATTTGATGCGTTTTTATAATGGCCTGAATAACAGTATAATGTAACTTCTTGTCACTAAATAAATAAGCTTTTTTTATTTTTATTTTAGTTTTAGGTCTTTCTTATTTTCATTTCTTACTAGTGCCCAAGATTCGTACTTAAGAGTAAACAGTACCTGTGCCAGATCCTCCAGCTGTGTAAACGCACACACAGCATGCGCGTGGAAGTCCCTCATGACGGGCTGGAAGGCGTCGTGGGGCGCGGGCGCGGGCAACGCCGCGTGGTACTCCAGTTCGCGCGCGACTTCCCTCAGGCCGGCCCTTAAGGAACTGACGTCCTTTTCTAATTGTTCCACGCACACTTTGGCGGCTGCTCGCACGTGGGGTAAGTCTTCTTCTAGGAGTAGGATGTCCTTGAACTGGGAGGTGAAATATTGAGTCAGTTTTACACATTGCTAACAACACTTTCATCTCTATAAGCTGAAGACTTGAAACTTTAAACATTGATCAGAACTAGAAGACGATGCAATTTTATGGTATCATTGATCTGATGATGGAGCCGGAAGGCCACAGGAACTCTGTAATAAAACCATACAACCCAATCGAGTTTAGGCTTTGTAGTACTTACCGTCAATCGTTTGCACGCGGCCTACGTTTTAGAGTCCCCGCAAACTACACACCAAACTGTCGGCCGATAGTTGGAATCAGTATAAAGAAGTATGGAAGTGCGCACACTACAAATATTTGGTATAGGCCGATTCTTCATACAAAACCAACTATATATCGGCCGATAGAAAGTCTGTAGTCTGCGAGCACGCTTAAGATTTAAATCTTCAGTATAAGGTTATGAATCTTTACGGAAGTAATTATTTAATACTTTTTAGTCCGTTTTTCTAGTGTGTTTTGGGAATCAATATTGAGTCCGTAATGTTTCAAGTAATTTTTTTTAGTTACCTGTTACCATGATTATATATTAAGGGGCGGTAATAGGAAAACATGGTTTGCGCGGGCCATATCTTTATACAGAAAACGTAAACTTGTAGCCACCAAAAAAATCATACGACAAGCTAAAGAGTTTTTCTAGTTGCTACAAACATTAAATTGCGTATAAACCTCACAGATGATATCATCAAAAGCGCTTGTCGCGGGCCATATTTTTGGCGTAAATAATAGCGTAAACGTATTGAATTCTACATCAAAATACACTTTAACGTTTACTGAGCAATTGCTCCAATAACTTTTCTTTTTTCAAGAAAGATAATTGTGCTAAAAATAATGATGAAAAAACAACGAAAAACATCGAAAAAGTGCAGAAGTGAGGTTATTTTCCATACTCTTTACTCGTAAAGAAAAAGACAGAGACAAATGATTTCGCATAACAGAGCCTTAGAGTACAAAATGATTAATATCTCAGGTGAACACTTCGCTTACCTGTGGAGTTTCAAGCATTTCGACAAGATAGTGCAGCAAGGTAGTGTTCCGGGACACGCTCGACTTGGTGTCGGCCAGTTTGTTCAGGGACGACAGCCGGAATCCAGACGCATTGCCGCGAGCACCCCTGGGTTAAAATATAGGTACAACTTTAATGGGGATGGCAACTGAGGAACTAATGGCGCCACAAGCGGTTGTACCAATACTTTTGATTGGTTGTTCCAAATATCAAATGTCATTTGTGGCATATTTTAACCAATCAAAGTATTGATAGCGGTTAGATCGCCGCTGGCGCCATCTGCGATTAGCTTTGCGTTGCCAACCCCATTGTAACGAAGTTTGCACTTCATGTTTAACCTACAATAAAAAGGAGACCCAAATTTTAAGAAAGAGCTCGGTGGCGCAAATGTTTGGCGCCTGGCCTTTCGTTAGGGGCGACCTTTTGGTAGAAAAATGTATAATCTCGAGCGTTACGTTAAACCGTTGGTCCCGGCTGTATTTGTAGTTGTTAACAACTACCAATCCACATTGGGCCCGTGTTGTGGCTTATGGCCCATCCTCCTTATCCACCCATAAGGAATGCCTGTGTTTTAGCAGTGGGGACATAATGGCTGATGGTCCATTTTTAAGCCTAGAAGCTATGGTAGTTGAAAATGTTGAAAAAATTATTAATCATGGAGAACAGTGGTTCCTAATTAGTTTAACTCGCGTACCCTTTATTGCAGGAATGTTAAATAAAAAAACTCAGATCTTTGATATCTATCTTTATTTTATTTCGTGGAGAACTTACAGCTACTATATCTTTATGCAGAAGGGTCTATTGCGATTTCAAAATAAAAACGCCTATAATTTGTACGGTCCGTTTGCTTAGATAGTGTTGGTACACCCGCAAGCACTTGTGTTCAGAGACAGGAATACCGGTAACAAATACAATCTTTCACTACGGCACTTCTATGTAAACTACCAATATCAAAATTGACTTGCGGGTGTACGCCGCACGCGGTATCATTTGTTTATGCGGTGGCATCCTTTGACAAGACGCGGCACGTGTAAAGGCGGCAAGATAAAAGGACGACACTATCTAAGCGAACGGACTTTACCATAAGTTGATGAACGTACCTGTTCATATAGTTGCCGAGCGCGAGCACGATCTCGAGCAACGCTCGCAGCCGCCGCGAGCGCGTCATGTCGCGCGCGGCTCGCAGCACCGTCTGCGCGCGAGCGGTCGCCTCGGCCGCAGCCGCAGAGAACTTCTTCTTGAATAGAAGCGACCGTACTCGCTGCGAGTAGTGGGGGATTCTGGAAGTAAGGTACGGTATTTATCTCTTCTTCAGTTTATATCGGATGGAGAAAGCTGGTGTCTATGACTCAGACCAAATAAAAAAGTAAAGACGGAGTCTTCCGACAAAGCGGTGAAGCCAGTAAAACTACGCCTTGGCTGTGTACATACACAGTTTACGCACACATATGTAAAGAAACTACGCCTTGGCTTTCGTTCGTCACTGGGCGTTCCATATCAAACCCTGCCGCCCGGCCCCCTAGAACGCACACATGTACCATCAATAACCGGTTTCACTTAGTTGTTCGCAACCACTGCGCAACGCTCCATCTTCCTTTTTTATTTGATCTGAGGTCTATGAAAATAAATAACATGGGTGGCTCAGCATCCTTGATTCCAAGATTTGTAGGAATTTTGGCATTTGCTGTACCGTTTGTTCGACAAACCGTAGTTGAGAGGTTTGAAGATTAATTTACCGAGGCTAGTACTTACTTATATTTACATTCTACAGGCCTACAGGCCGGTAATTGTAGTGGTATACCACTACAACACTATTATGCAGATTCATGTAAATAAATGTTCGACTACTATTGTGTCCCAACCACAAGGAACATCTATTTCCTTAGGAGCTGTCTCCACGAGCGTGAGAATCGCGACGATGTTACGTATTTCCATAAAACTATCGCCGCGATAACATCGCCGTGTGTAACAGACACGCAGAGAGTGTATAGAAATACGTGGCATGACGAACATCGTCGGCGATTCTCTCGCTCGTGGAGACAGCCTCTTACAGATACACTTTGAGATCTTGCAGAGAAAATGTTGGCTTTATATGATACTACAATTACAGCTAGGTATTTGTAATGCGTAATACACACCGAAACCGCCGACATGCAGCGAGCATTCAGCGGTTGTGTCAGCGGCATCATCGGCGTGTCGACGGCTTCGGTGTGTATCGCTCTTAAGGCTGACCGCACCAAAGAAGACCTTATTTATTTACAGATAATATTACTCATCACATCGTAGCTCAGTTGGAAGAGCATTGGACCGTACATTCAAAGCCCGAACATGATCTGGCGACGAGTAGATTTTTTTTCTAAATTATTTAGTTACAGTACACTCACTTGGAGATCTCGTAGAGGAACCGGTCGGCGCGCGCCATGCTGTCCAGCTCGTCCTGGTGCTCGTCCGGCAGCGCCGCCTCTTCAGCGCTGGGCGTGAACTTCAGCAGCTGTTCCACCATGTTAATGGCAGCTGCTGGTCGTTAGTAAGGGTAGTATACTCACTTGGAGATCTCGTAGAGGAACCGGTCGGCGCACGCCATGCTGTCCAGCTTGTCCTGGTGCTCATCCAGCAGCGCCGCCTCTTCAGTGCTGGGCGTGAACTTCAGCAGTTGCTCCACCATATTGAGGGCAGCTGTAAGGATAGTATACTAGTAAGGATAGTACACTCACTTGGAGATCTCGTAGAGGAACCGGTCGGCGCACGCCATGCTGTCCAGCTTGTCTTGGTGCTCATCCAGCAGCGCCGCCTCTTCAGTGCTGGGCGTGAACTTCAGCAGTTGCTCCACCATATTGAGGGCAGCTGTAAGGATAGTATACTAGTAAGGATAGTACACTCACTTGGAGATCTCGTAGAGGAACCGGTCAGCGCGCGCCATGCTGTCCATTTCGTCCTGGTGCTCGTCCAGCAGCGCCGCCTCTTCAGCGCTGGGCGTGAACTTCAGCAGCTGCTCCACCATATCGAGGGCAGCTGTAAGGATAGTATACTAGTAAGGATAGTACACTCACTTGGAGATCTCGTAGAGGAACCGGTCGGCGCGCGCCATGCTATCCAGCTCGTCCTGGTGCTCGTCCAGCAGGGCCGCCTCTTCAGCACTGGGCGTGAACTTCAGCAGCTGCTCCACCATGTCGATAGGCAGCTGCTCGCCGGTATCCATCCGTAATATGGCACTGGGGAATGGAATAGTACGTAATGGTTTAATTTTTTTTAAACTTTCAGTTGCTCGAAAATGTGTACTTTCGATGACAATACAGCCACAGAATAACTAATAGTACAAGTACAGAAGCAGCACTCGGCAAAGTCATTTAAATAAATAGCGACTTTATCTCCGACACAATAAAGTGCAATTTAGGTCGCGCAGTTCACCTAGTAGTTGCCCCTTTTTCTATCGCGTGCTCTTACCTTTTCTGACGACGCAACGTCCCTAACGTTGTTATCTTTTAAATGAACTGCGTAGCATATATCATAATGTGATAAACGACAATTGTTTATTGGTTTTTTTATTTTGACATCCGTACACGGCACAGTAATGTTGATTCGACATTGTTACTATTATAAAGAGGCAGTATCTACGCAGGGAATAAGATGCCGCGCGACTACGCAGGCCGGCGTGTGGCGGCCCTCTGTTCACTTGTTCGTTCGAACGAACGGCTAGCGGTAGGTGCTTATCGCGCGACCTTGAGCGAGTGAAGGAGGCCTGATACAGCGTGCGGAAAGTTGATTTTATTTACGGTTTTTTCATATTAAAATTTTATTTCAGTAGGTAGGTACCTATAATGTTTTCTCGGAAATGACAACCAGCCTCCCTAGCATAATCATCTAAACACGATAATTATCGCGTGATATAGCGTTTTATCGACACTCAACTGTCAAATTCCATTGTCTTTTGACAACGTGATAAATCGTTAATCGCGTTTTGGTGGTCATGCTAGGGGGGGCAGCACAGCATTTAGTCATGCCACCCGGTGACAGACGCTAGCGTTCTTTACAGTAATTGCAATTTGTATTTTTTTAGAAACGAGATTACAAATGACGTCCTGTTCTAGTCAAATGGTGTAAAAGACGCAAAGAAGGCAAAAAGATGTAGAGATAACGTAGCATAAGTATTAAATCTTTTTTCGTTTAAGCATAGAAAATATATGAGTGTACAGATTACGGTCGCTGTTATGCAACCAGTAGTGTTCAGTTCAGTCGCTTTATGTTCAGCATTTTTAGCTCCGCCCATTCAGTTGTTATTTTTGTGTCTACTATGTTTTGAGCGGAATGCTTGTTCCACAGATTTTAGTTCGCTGGAAATAACTTACCGACAGATTTCCTCATCAGTCATCTTGAGCTTGGACAGCAGGATGGTGCAGTTCTGCGCGCGCCGCCCGTCGATCACGGACAGTATCTTGGTACGGGGTTTCGCGCCCAGCTGACGCAAGTCTTCCACTGAACCTTCATTCTATACATATCGAAAGGAAAATTGACAATTTAAGACATTGTTTTCTTTATTTTGTAAAACTATAATAGTTTGCTTTTTACTACTATCCATCAGCCATTTTTATTGTGCCATTTTTAGTACAATGGCCATTTGAGTAGGCCCCTCTGATTTCTGGTAAAACAATAGAAGATTCTTGTATCCGTTCTTCTTGTCAAGTAAAAAAAGTCTCATTGACAACCTGCCAGCAGATATTAGACACGAGCCAGTTAAAAATAAATTTAAAACATTGTTAAAAAAACACATGCTTCAAAACTTAAATTAAATCCAGTCTATTATAAATTAAACTAAAAGAGACTGAAGATCCCACACTTAAACCGGCTAGTTGGTTTTGTGGGACTATTTTGTAACCCCATATGGTATCCTCTTTATTTATAATAAATAAATAAAATAAATAATAAAATAGTGTCCACGAACGAAGGTGTTAAAGCTTTAATAGTTAAGCATAGCATTCAAACGCATTAGAATGTTGACCGTTTGAGTAGGGGAGTAGTAAAGATAACATTTCAAAACATCCTCACCTGCACACCATTCTTCTGATACGCGCAGAACATCTTATCGATAGTATGAAGATCCATGGCGTTGTAGAGTTTTGTGTCGTCCAACTCCTGCCATATAGTACCATGCAACTTGGCATCAGGTAGTTTACTCCAGTTGAAGCTCTTCAGGGGGTTTCCGGGGGTGGGGACGTTCTTCTTGGCTTTAGGTGGTGCGGGGGGCAGTGGGGCGAGGGGTGCGAGGGGGGCTGGCGGTGGGGCGGGTGCGGGGGGAGGGGCGGGGGCTAGAGGGGGTGGAGGGGGAGGTATGTTGCATTCGATCACGGCGCTTTTGAGATTACTGACCTGGGGGATGGAAATAGTGTTTTCATTTCAATTCAAACTATGATACAAAACAATACTCTTTTTTGAAATCGGTAACTATGGACTGCGCTATTTTGATATCAATCGCATTATTGTTGATTTCAAAACTTCTTCTTTCTGCACTAGCACACAATGTGAATTCCCATTTAGCAATTCTGTGACAATAGTAGTTATTTAAGTGGATTGTGACTTACTTTAGCATCATCAGGTATGCTCCCTTCGCTGACTAGTTTTTCGAATCTGGCCCTTTCCACTCTTTCTTGGTTCAACTGTAAAAAAATAACAATTGACTTTCCTTCTTGAAAGTTGCCATTATCAATTGATATGACAAAAGGAATAATTGATATGAGGATGAATTAATTATACAAATCTCCGAGGCGGAGACGACCTCGTGGTTGAGTGGTGTGTACGCCGGTTTTCAAGGTGTTGCTATCTCTGAGGTCCCAGATTCGTAGACTATACCTGCTGCTTTAACGTGTAGCAGACGAGTCGAGATCGTTCAGTACACTGCATACGAGCGGAGGTCTCAAAATTTAGACCACCGTCACTATAAAAATAATATTTACAACTCTTGATCAGCGCCAAAATTACCTGTTTGCTCGGTTGGCAGGGGTGCGAGCTCTTTCAGCGTACTACATTATGAGCCGCAGTGCCGCAATTTTGACCACCAGCACAAAAAAAGGCTAAAGAAACTTAGTTCGTGGGCTGCACCTGTTGCTCTCAGTGCATTGCATAAAAGCTCTCGTTTCCCGCTCGACTCGTTTCCGAGTCTCGCCGTCACTCCCACAAACTCCTCAGCATCTGTCGCTCAGCGCTCAAGCTACATAAACTATACCAAACCTACTGCTCAAACGAGTAGATCGTTTACCACGTTTTACACTCCACACCAACACGGGGGTTTCCAAATTTTGACTACCACCACAGAATAACTAATAGTACAAGTACAGAAGCAGCAATCCGCAAAGTCATTTAAATTAAAAGCTACTTTTGCTCCGACACAATAAAGTGCAATTCAGGTCGCGCAGCGCTCCTAGTAGTTGCCTCTCTTTCTATCGCGTGCTCTTACCTTTTCTGATGACGCAACGTTAGGGTTGTCTTCGTGTAAATGAACTGTGTAGCATACATATACACGCTGAAATTTTAATCATTTGGTTCCCGCCGTTGGGTGGTTCCACTCATGATTACAAGCAACTTTTACTATGGGGCCAACTCTCCTGCTCGCAAAAAAAATCAGCTGTTCCATACAAAAGTGCAGTACCTACTCGACCTTAATGTATGGAACCGCCACAACACGGCGGTCTACAAATTTTGACCACCACCATAGGTATAAAAAAACTTAAGTCACTTTAAAAAAATTACTCATGGCGCTCTCGATCAGCGTCAAAGATAATACAATACTTGCTGCTCTGGTGTGCGCGGTTGACGGCAGCAGAGTTCTCTCACTGCAATGCATATAAGCCGCAGTATCCCAATTTTGACTCCAACACTAAGAAAGCAAAGAAACTAAATTCATGGGCTGTACCTGCTGCTGTCAGCGCATTGCATATGAGCTGCGGTTTCCCACTCAACTCGTTTCCGAGTTTACCGGTCACTCCCACCAACTCCTCAGCATCTGTTGCTCAGCGCTCAAGCTCTGTAGACAATACCTTCTACTCCAGCGCGTAGCTTATTTACCACGTTTATCAAATATTGACCACCACCACCGGACAAAAAAGATTAAAAAAAAAATGTCGCGTATAACTCTCGATCAGCACCAAAGATTACCTGTTGATCTAACTGGTGTGATCGGTTGGCGGAGGCACGAGCTCTCTCTGCGCACTGCATATGGGCCGCGGTCTCCCGCTCGAGTCGTTCCCCGAGCCTCGCCGAGGCCCCCTTCTTCAGCTCCTCACATTCTCACGTTTGAGGGCTTGAGGCACGGTATATAAAGACTTGTAAGCAACTCTCGCTCAGCGCTCAAGCTCCGTAGACTATACCTACTGCTTCAACGCGTAGCTCGTTTAGCACGTTTTACACTCTATACTATTTGGAGACCGCCTACAAATTTTGGCAACCACCACCGGACAAAAAAGCTTTAAAAAATGATTCATGCAACTCTCGATCAGCTCCAAAGATTACCTGTTGCTCTAACTGGTATGATCGGTTGGCAGCGGCGCGAGCTCTCTCAGCGCACTGAAATGGGCTGCGATCTGCTGCTCGAGCCGTTCCCCGAGCCTCACCGAGACCCTCCAGCTCCTCGCGTTCTCGCGTTTGAGGGCTAGAGGCACGATATACAACGACTTGCAAGCAGTGCTCAAGCTCCGTAGACCATACCTACTGCTCCAACGCGTGGCTTGTTTAGCACGTTTTACACTCCATACCAACGGTTGTCTCCAAAGTTTGACCACCACCACCGGACAAAAAAGCTTTGAAAAATGATTCATGCAACTCTCGTTCAGCGCCAAAGATTACCTGTTGCTCTAACTGGTGTGATCGGTTGGCGGCGGCGCGAGCTGTCTCAGCGCACTGCATATGGGCCGCGGTCTCGCGCTCGAGCCGTTCTCCGAGCCTCGCCGAGACTCCCTCCAGCTCCTCGCGTTCTTGCGCCAGCTGGTCCAGCTGTCGTTCCTGTCAGCCCCACAGTTAGTCAGCGCATGCTATTAGCGAGCTTCAATGCAAGCGATGTAATTAGCATCGCGCAGGAGCATTGTGACAGTTCGTATGGAATCACGATCTGCAGGTTTTTATTCTGCGATTTAGTAAGTGACAATTTGTTTGGGTTTTTTCTAGGCTCAGATTTTAGAGAGCTCATATAAGGCTGTTTGTTTAATGCCGTGATGATGACATAAATGAACCAGTTTCTTTAGAAAGATACGAGTAGGTAAGTACCTACGATTTCATTGTAAGACACTTTGCTTCGATAGCCAAGCACATATTAGAAAATTTAAGAAGTATAAGTCAGTAAAATGTCTTATACCGTAGAAAAAATGTAGGTACTCAAACAAACTTCACCTACAACCAAAAATATTATGATGTCAGTGTCTGCACCATAACCAAGATTCGGTCGGCAATAAAATACCGTTTTTAGCATGTTTATAATGATTAAATAATTATTCATTAATTTATTCCAGTTGAATGTGTAAAACAGATCTTTAATTGATACTTAGAATAAACGTATTAACGATCTTAATGTGTCATGTAAAGCGACATTATCCAGTATGAATTATGATAATTATGTCAGTTACCAATCATTTCATGAAAATTTCTTCCCAGAACCAAAGCATGTATTTTCCATTCTAGACATACATACCTTCTTAGCGAGTTCTGTAGCCAAGTCAACATTTTCCTTCTCCAAGTTTTCGGCTTTAGTTCTGGCAGCCACCAGCTCTTCTTCCTTCGCTAGGAGGTGCACTATCTCACCAACGTTGATCTCAAGAGGGGCCACATCAGGGTCGTACACCTACAAACAAAGATCAAATTAAGTACAATGTGTTCAACTTTATAAAAGTAATATGAAAGTAATATCAATTGCGCCACCCGGGCTAGTGTGGGCTGTGCTGTACTGTACCTTGGCGGGGTCAGCATTCAGAGAGCGCACACTGCCCTGCTCGCTGTTGGCGCGGCTGCCGGCGCTGGGCTGCTGCAGCACGAGCTGTTGAGCCACCCGGTCCAGCAGGAGGAAGTGCTGGGACTGAGGACTGTACTCCACTGCAATGACAAAATTTTGGGTAACTGGCCAATATTCCAAGGTGGAGCGATTAGCGATTCACTTAACAATGGGTCGTTCATTAATCACGTGATTATTTTAGCAACTTTTATTTAAACTCTCGTTACTGACCATGCCGATGATGTTAAATTATAGGAGTTTATAAATACAAAATACTCACGAGGTAGTAACAGCAGATGCTGTAGAAGCGACATCAGGTGCGGGTAGGCTGCAGTGTGGCTCAGCTTCCGTCGCAGCAGCTCGAACATTCCAGTCGCACTCTTGGTGTCCACGTGTTCTTTGTCGAACCGCCTCGCTAGCTCTTTCTCATCCTCGTTGCGGACCATCTCGAAGAACTCGATATGCCGGTCGAGGGTCTCGTTTTCGTATTTGCGAAGTTTCTCGATAACTGTTGGATAGAATTAGATTTTTATTAACATGATTTTGCAGCGTACTCCACATCCACATCAGACATTTTAATGTCCCTACTGCTGGGGCACAGGCCTTCCTTATGTAGATAAGGAGGAAGAGCCTTAACCTACCACGCAGGCCCAAAGCGGATTGGTGAGTGTTAACGACTGCAAAAGCAGCCAGGACCTACAGCTTAACGTGCCTTCCGAAGCATGGAGGAACTTGTAATAATAAATTTTTGGTCACCCATCCCATGACCGACCTTTGTGAAAATTGCTTAACCTCCCCAATCGCAGGGCCAGGCCACCAAGCTCCTTTGTGAGATGATGATGATGAGATACGATGCATCGTATTGAGTTACATAAATTCTGTCTGATTGTGCTGTGCAACAGATGCTGTGTATTTTCACCTGGCTGTATTCCCAGCATGAGCAGTTCATATCGCAGGTGGAGGCGGAACTCGAGGCTATCCTCGCCGGCTCCGTAGTTAAGAACAGCGTTCACGAACGACATGACGGCAGTCTTGACTCCCAGCTCGTCGCGGTAGGCACCGACGCTACGGTCCAGCTCGTTGATCACCCCTTGGAAGCGGGCTCGCTCGCCCGCGTACTTTTGGTAGTGCACCATTGCTTCTAGCACCTGATAGAAGTTATTTCATATGAGTTATTTTTATAACAGACATGAACAACCATCACTGTTTTTAACTTTTTTAAGCCTAAAGTCTTTTCAATGAAGGCTTTTTAAAGTGACATTTAAAAAATAAAAGTAGTAACCATTTGCTTCACTAGATGGCGTTGATGGAAGAGAAGTGTCAAAATTGGCTTTTAAAAATAAACGGTCTGTACCAAAGAGGCAAGTAAGCGTTCGCTGGCTGACATCTGCCCAACGAAAAATATTTTAGGGCTACATCTGCCTGCCTACATGAGTACTCTTCCAAACTAAATAAAAAAATCACATTTTTATTAACGCCATCTATCGGGTCTACAGTTTTTTGTCATTTTGAAAAGCCCTCATTCAATTTCAAAGTTGAATATAAAGTCACCCATTTGAAAATTTGCTCATACAAAATAAACAGGCGCGTTTCACTAACTTCATATCTGTGTCCATACCTTTTTATGACCACCAGGCACCAGGCAGACTGCTCCAAGGATCTCGAGAGCTGCCACCTTCGTCTTCACATTCTCCGTGTCCAAAGATTGAGCGATGAGATCTATGCTTGTTGGGTGTGCTAGAACGTGTGCTCGGCCGGTCTGGAGAAAGAAAACACAGTTAAATTTTGTAAATGTGTTAGATAGGTAATTCTCACATATTTTGTGAACTTGATTCGTCCAAGTTGTGAACTCAATAAATTATTTTTATAATTCGTTTCGTCTATCCTTTCTACGTGTATCTACTTTAATATCGTTATTATACCTTTAGTACACTTGCGTGTGTCAAAGTGCTATTTTCAAACAAAAAGGTTTATGATGTTACTCATTTATGCAACTACGTTTGTTGATGAATGGACACAGCATGCATAATATAATATAATATAATATTACTCCTAATTTGATAGATAAGCAGTCCTATCCATGATAATAAACATACCGGTCAAAATTATAAAATACCCTCCATTTTGCTACGCCGTAGTCGAGAAAAATGATGGCAGAAACTAATTTTAATTTATTATTGGATCGCCGTAGCATACAGGTTTTATGCAAATAAAAAATTGGTAACTATTAAAACAAAAAAATTTGTCACACCTATCAAAAGAAGACAATAGCTTTCCATTGGACATATTTTTGGTTTACTAAGTAATTAATACCGCTACACGTGTTTGTGTCCCATTAAGCAATAATTACATGGTCGTGAATTCGTAATAAATATGGAGTATCGAAGCAAAATCATTATGGTCACGAGTTGCACTTTTTGTGTGCCTTTTACCAGTTTTTCCGGCGTGGAACTGGACCGGTCACGACTGCCGCATTCCAATCGTCATAATACACACCGTGTCACATCATAGATGATACCTTCTACCGTAGTTATCAATACACGCACATCATCAGTAGAGTTATAAAATTTTAAGCACTGGTGGATCCACGAGGAGAGTAAGTGGCTCAGTGTAAAGAGAAGTTACAAAAAAAGAAGGGACTCAATCCCTCTCCGAAAGCATTTGAGCCTACCGAAACTCGATGCCCGTGACGTATATATTGTTGTATTAATGGACTCATCTGCGTTGTTACATAATTTTTCATGAAACATTCTTGAATCTGCTACTAATTTTATGTCATTCTTTTTCTTAAGGAATGTCATTTTCACTTCAAGAAACCATCGCTAGATGCACTTGGTTTGACATATAACTACATGTGATGTAGACCACACTGAATAACTTCCGCAACACGTTCATTCATGGTTGTATGTAAACTACAGGTCTTAGTATCCGGTTTGATTGTCATGCCACCCACTGCTAAGTTGGCCGGGGGGTATGATCTCGATAATTACCACACATGTTCAATGTCTGAGCATGTCTGTCTATGCAAAATAATCTTTTAATCTTTATATTATTTCACCCACGAAATCTTTTTAAAGTGACTCCCTGATTGAAAGTGGCGCCCTCAGAGGTTTTTAATTAATTTGTTGTTTATAGAAACGGATTTTAATAAAACTTTTCGTGGAATTGTTAGGACTTATAGTCTAGTATTTTTAGAGGGTATCACTACATTTTCTTGCAGTTATTCGTAGAAGTAGATAGCATAAGCTGTTTTATATTCTGACATTTAAATATTGTAAATTATTTCATTTGATAATATATTAATGTGCATTTATTTCAAGCAACAATGTAAATTTAAGTCAATATTTAATTTGTTAAAAATAATTGGTAAAAATTTGCATGCTGTTGTTATGGCTGAATGGGCCGAACTTTTAAACTAGATTAAGACCTTCAGTGTACCCTATTCAAAGGCAAATAAATTAATTTCTAATTTCTAATTTCATAACGAACATAATATTATCAAAATGTATGAAACAGCAGATTTTTTTCACGATTTCAGAGTTGGTCCCATAGTAAAGTTCAGTTTAATGGTCCCTATTACTATATTCGGCATTAGGGGTTATTTTGTAAGACGTGGCTTTGCGCTCAAATATACGAGAGTTCATGAATCTTAAGCAGACTTTGAACTACTTGCGGAGTTGTTCATACCGCTGCGATGAAATTGTGCCACGTGGAGACATCGTCCAGAGGCGCGCGCTGTAAAGTCCACCGGTAACGATCAATTGCGATTGTCAATTTTTCCGCAATTGACGCCCATTGACGGAAAAATTGATCGTTTACGCGTGCAATTGAAGCGATTGTCAATTGCTCCAACAATGGCATTGACGGAAAAATTGACAATCGCAATTGATCGTTACCGGCGGGCTTAACGCATCCAGCAGTGCGCCCAGACCGCCCTGCTTCACGAATCGTAGCATGAAGCTTTGTGCCTTAAGTTGACTCAATCTAACACAGGCTTTAGCAGACTTACGGAGTTGTTCATACCGCTGCGATGAAGTTGTACCACGTGGTGACATCGTCCCGAGGCGCGTGCTGTAACGCATCTAGCACCACGGCCAGGGGGGTTATTCACGATTGTCGGAAACCAACTTTCCGAATCGAATCGGAAAGCCTATACTTCGATCTAATTTTCTACCTTATGCTACCAAACTTTGAAAATGCATTGTGCTTTCCCGTTGGAAAGTGAATCGAATGCCAGTCAAACGTATTTGTAAATAGCTATATTTTTGTAATATCGGAGGATACGAATTCGAATCGAATGCTTTCGAGTAGATTTCCGATCGTGAATAACCCTACCGCCCTAATTCACGAATCGTAGCACGAAGCTTTGCTTCTTAAGTGTTACCCAATTTAACATAAGCTTTAGCAGACTTTGGAACTACTTACGGAATTGTTCATAAGTGCTTTAATGGCCGCGATAAGGTTGTGCCTCGTAGTGGCATCGTCCCGAGGCGCGCGCTGCAACGCATCTAGCAGCGCGCCCAGACCGCCCTGCTTCACGAATCGTAGCACGAAGCTTTACCTTAAGTGCGACCCATAACATAAGCTTTAGCAGACTTTGAAACTACTTACGGAGTTGTTCATAAGTGCTTTGATGGCTGCGATAAGGTTGTGCCTCGTAGTGGCATCGTCCCGAGGCGCGCGCTGCAACGCATCTAGCAGCGCGCCCAGACCGCCCTGCTTCACGAATCGCAACACGAAGCTGTGTGCGCGCGTTCGCAGCGCTGTTTTGAGACCGTCTACGAGGGCACATGTCTCCGCCGCCGGAGTACCGTCTGATGAGGCGAAGGCCTGC
Organism: Agriphila geniculea; assembly: GCA_943789525.1. Classification (NCBI taxonomy): domain Eukaryota; kingdom Metazoa; phylum Arthropoda; class Insecta; order Lepidoptera; family Crambidae; genus Agriphila; species Agriphila geniculea. The sequence goes on along the minus strand of OX038884.1, from coordinate 17,680,973 downwards.
AAAAAATAAGATATTAACATTTTGATGGATATTAAATACAATAAAGTTTAATCTTTTAAATCTTTTTAGGTAGGTAGTGTAATAAAACGAGGTAGGTACTGAGTGCCGTGAAAATCAAAGTGAAAACTTTCTAATCACGCTTTGTTCTATAACGGAAATAAAGCAAAATTTTCTAGTCTAGCTTTTACTGTATAAATCGTACGTACGTAGATACTGACTGTGTTAGTCGTAGTGTCTTTAATGATGAGACGATATCTAGTACCTCTAATTATACTGTAACCTTTCTGTGACTAAACGCACGAAAAGTAAGTTATATAAATAGCGTGAATTCAATTTCAATATTTATATTATTTATATGCGAAAACAAGTTAAATGAGTAAGTATATTTGTACCATATTTAGTTATACTATTTGGTAATATCAATACTGTATGTTTTCCAATGAAAATAAAATAAATATTGCAATAAAAGACGAAATTTCGTTTACAATTCAAGGATCGTTAAACACAGTCGGCATCGGCAAGTATATTTTTACGAAACTAGGTACTAAATCTATTAGAAGCACATTTGGTGCATGAAGATGGCAGAACAAATCGTTTCCACGTGTCAGTATTAACAATTCATAAACTAAGTCAGTCAGACAGGACTCAGGAGGTAAGTATGATATCTGAAACATTTCCGTTACTTTTGAAACTAATCCTAAATCGTGTTATTAATAAATAGTTGCAAATCTAATCTCAGGGACCGACATAAGCTGCAGTTGCTTTTATTGAAGACATGAATAATAATATTTTTAATAATAAGAATATAGGTAACACTTATAATACCATATAAGTACATACGACGAAGAAATGAAAATAAAATATCTTAACATGTCACAATAACTACTAAACCGCTTTCAAAATTTCAAAAAATGAAAGAACTTGGGAATGTACCTAATGTAATAACGTTTCAGTCATATCAATAGAAAAATATATATACACGATGTATAGATAACCCTCTCCTTTTAAAATTTTAAAGTCGGTTAAAAACAAGGACACACTGTGCAGTGCTACATATCATAGCATACATTGGCATCACATGATGCGAAAACTGACTTCTGTCATCGACATCACGAGTATAAGCAGCAGATGACAACATCTACTGGGGCTCAAGTCTGCTAATTTACAAATGCATCAATGGAATCTCAATTGGGTCTCAAACGCGAATTTTGACACATTTGGTATTCCGCTCCTTAAATAAGTTCAATCGTTTTTTAATGACAGGCTATCGAACTGTCATTCAATCGTCATGGTACTTTTTGGCATTCTGCTAATAACTGCGTTACAATCGCGTCTCGATTGAACAATTAATTGGTATTCTGCTCTTATTTGACGTTTGTTTGACGTTTAAATCAATGGTTTTTCAATGACAATTTTGCCATTGAACTACAATCGAGCAACGACACCTCTTTCTTAGAATTTGTTTGTAAAGATTGAAGAATGAGACCATCAGTACCAAGTTTACGCTGGCATATTTTGGCTAGTGATCATAGATATTGTGGAAAAACAATGTGTACCTACTTATTTACCTACCCCACAGTGGAATTTTAAGGATTGATTTTCCTATTGTACCTACCTATAGGAACTTATTAGGTGCTAAGTGACTTTGTATGCAAATTCACTTATTATTGAATAGGTCGGTAGTACCTAATGATAAAAAAATAGGACAAACCATGGACAAAGATTAATAACTACTGATCCAAAATAAAATAAGTAGGTAAACACTTGTGTCTATAAGTGAACATTTTTATCTACTTACTCAGAATTCTAATTTGAATTTCGAATCGCTGTTAATGTTATAATTCATAATTTACCTATCATATTAAAGTGTATCTTAAATATTTATTGTAATATTTAAGTACTTTTGAATCACATAAATTTTCCTACCACCTGTTCCAGACTTTTTTTATACTTGTAAACTTGCAAATTAGTAGATCATCAATCTACTCTACACTACAATACCTACTAAAATACTTTGCTTCTTAAACCTAATGTTGGACCTTTATACTACCTACTGTAGATACAAGGTTCAAAATTATTTTTCTTGGGTACGGACCTAGATTTGATGTAGGTAATAGTAGACAAAATGAAAACAGGTTAACATAGAATCAATATTTTATTTTATAATATCAAAACCAATACAGTATATGATTAAAGCACAAGCTTCAAAGTACAGACAGCAGTCACTTTTCCAGCGTGCTCCTTTATTTACAATACAGCTAATGCTTCATAGTTTTGCTTAGTCGCTTGGAGCAAATATACATCTATAGTTTTGTTTGGTGATAACTTTTCCAAAAGGTACTTGCTTATTATATTCTGCAATGTCATTACACATATTGTATCTGAAATTCTGAAATAAAAAATTAGTAATTATTAAAAAATTTAATGAGATTAGGTTAAGCGTGCCCGCAGACTACTGAGTACATACCAAACCGTTGGCCGATAGTTGGAATCAGTATGAAGAAGTATGCAAGTGCACACACTACAATGATTTGGTATCAACTGATTCTTCATACAAAACCAACTATTGGCCGATAGTTTGGTCTGTAGTCTGCGGGCATGCTAAGAGTCTATGCAATTAATAGACTTCTTGAGAACAATTACAGTATTTTGATGTAATAAGTATTTTGATGAGCATAGTGGATCAGTTAGGTGGAATTTCTAAAATAAGCCGATGAGCACCGGCTTGTATGGACCCTTTGACCATCAGCTATTTTAATGTCCCCACTGCTGGGGCACAGGCCTTCCTTATGGGTGGAAAGGAGGATGGACTATAACCCTCCATGCGGGCCCAATGCGGATTGGTGGGTCCATATACTATAGTATAGGCATCAATGATATTAAAAGTAAAGATGAGTTATTCGCCAACATCATTGCTATTTAAAACAGCGCAAAGGTACTATAGATACACACATTGACCGCTGCATGAGCATTGGCCGCCAATTGACAGCGCGTCAGCTGTCTCCTTCACTCACACACGCAAAGCAGACAGCTCGCTCTTTGTACGATATGGCCGAATAAAGTAATAGAAAATACATATTTTTATTAAATACAGTACTTACATGTGAAATTAAGCATTTTTACCGACTTCAAAAGGAGGGAGGTACTTTCGATCTCTGACTGTTACTGTATAATTCGTAAATTGACTAAAGACGCAAGGAGACATAATATTTTTTAATGGAATTTCACAATTTTATCGCGTCTGACTGACGAGAGCCGCGTGTGTTTCCGTGTCGCGAGCCTGTGCCTGACTAATTGAAAGTCGGGCAATTACCTGACTTTCGTCTTGCCATTTTGGAGTGCGCGTAACGTAGGTATCTATACTTTTAATATCATTGATAGGCATAGTATAGGTAAGTGCTTCAATGTTTAAAGTCCACTATGTGTATAGAAGGTAATAACTTAAATTATAATAGTCTAAGGGTAGTATTTGGTCGAAGAGTCAGGTTCGGGGATTTACTAGGTAATTTACTTACTCGTAAAGGTAGGTAAAACGTCTTTGTATGATTCGTTGTATTGTATTGGTTTGTAGATATGAATTCTTACAACATTTCATCACCGAATGTACAATACTTAACCTGACGGTTAAAGAATGATTTTATGTGATACATTGATATATTTCTGTAGTTTCTGGGTTTATTTATTTAGTTATTAGATAAAATTCTTAAATTAAAACTCGCTGAACGACAGACCACACACAAGTTCACACAACAGGGGCACACTTACATTATAGAACAACGCGCAAGTAGCGCCATCTCTGTATCTTAGCCATCAACTTTCACAACAAAATCTTTAAGTTTGCTAAAATGTGCCTGCAGTCAGACCCAGACCGGACTAGGGTTGCCACCTTTTTTTTGGACTAATAAAGTATATTGGTTGCTAAATGTAGAAAAAAAGTACCTTGTATGGAAATAAAGTATTATTTATTTTTAACTTTAAAAACATACTTACCTTTTATTACTTTTGGCAATATTTAAACAAACCATGTGAAATAAAGTATTTTCGCGTACTTTATTTTCCTCATAAAGTATAAAGTACAATTACCCAGAAATAAAGTATATACCTTATTATAAAGTACGGGTGGCAGGCAACCATAGCAGACTTATAAAAAATCAAAATAATCTAATATTTAAGAAGACAGTACAGACATTAAAAATCGCGTTCTAATTTGGCTATAATAGTTATTTATGCAACTGTACTATAACGAGGGGTATTAAAACACGAATGTGTGATAATAGTATCACATGAGTGTTTTAATACCTAATTATGTACAGTTGCATACAAGACTTTATCTACTCCTATTTTTTTATTTTTTCTTATTTTTATTAGGGAAACAAACAATATTTTAATAGAAATGGATTAAAACACCCATGATATTTATCTAAACCCATGATATGCATCTCCTATAAAGGTTTTGACTTTGACTTTGTCTTTGACTTTGACTTTCCTCTCCCTCCTCGTCATTATGTCTTCCGCAAGAGTGTTATAATGTTGTACTGAATTTCATAAGGCAACGCTCGCGCGTGGGCGCACGGCGCTGCAGCTCTCGCTCGAGATTTTGTAATGATGGCAGTAAGCTAACTGTTTCAGAACCCCTTACAGAGGATTTAAAGCATGGGTGTAGATAATAGTAATTTATGCAATTACTGTAGTTTAATGAGGGCTATTAAAACATATGGGCTTAACACCCGAATGTTTTAATACCTAAATATTATTATGTAGAGTTGCATACAAGACTTTATCTTTTTCTTTAACCCTTAGGCGCCAGCTACACGCGTGGTACTTACCGTGATCCATCGCCATAAAGTAAATTATAACCATGGAAAGTAAAATATTGAACATTCCGTAAAAATTACTTTCCATGGTTAAAATTTACTCTACGGCGATGGATCACAGTAAATACCACGCCGGCGGCGCCTTATCAAGTATCCTCTATAAAGGATTTTGAAACGGTTGCTTAATATCCGAGCAAGGGCTGGTCGCGCCCGTCACGCGCGCGTCCATTATGAAATTATCCAAATCATAGCGAGTGTTTTAATGTTATACTGAATTTCATAAAGTATCGTTCGGGAGTGGGCGCGGGGAGCGCCCATTGTCACCCTCGCTCAGATATTGAGGTTTTATGACACTGGTTGTTTTAATATTGGCTATAATCTAACTATTTCAAAACCTTTTTTTTAAGGACTTATAGCATGAGTGTAGATAAAGTATTTAAAAACAACATTATTTTACAATAATGCAAACGAATTTTTTTTTAAGTAAAGCCTTGATGCGAATTACAATAATATAATTATAAAATTCGATGACCTTATTCGATTCGATTCGATTACCACACCACCACTCTGTGGTATGACACTCACTACTATCGTTGGGATGAATACCGAGTTCAATCAAACCTAGCCAAATTAACATATTTGTTTTGTTTTGATTTATTCTTTTTCATTAATACCTTGTTACAAATAAAGAATATCACATTAAAGTCAAAAAATATAATAAAGAAACAAAACAATACATTTTCAACTATTATAATTTCATGTTAGTAGTTCCGCATCGATTTCCAGAGGCACTAGTGGACTTTCCCTTATATGACTCTACTCTTTGGACCACAAACAAATATATGTCGTCATGACAACCACTTAACATAAATAACGTTCCGTTCTACAAAGTTCTTATTAGATAATTCTAAAAATTTAAATATTTGAGTGCAATATTAACTGATTCGTAATACACTACGTAACGTTTTGTCGTATCTAATGATTTTAAGAAACTTTAAATACGTTTGACCATTAATTATCCAAATAAGTCGTAAAAACAAAAATTTCGATTAAATACCGGTTTTTTTACTTGAAATGGAATTTATATGAGAGTGCTATTATTTTACACTGTGACATCTCTGCCCTGCTAATTGCACTTGCAGTAATCGACACTTTTGGGATTTTCACTTTTTTGCAAAAATGAGATCTTGAGGGCTTAATCTATATATAAAAAAATAATTTCCATTATTTTTTTTATTTTAACTATGTTTTTTATTTAACGCAAAACACAGTACTTGCACAAAAGTATTGCTCATGCTAACAAGATCTGCAGTATTCAGCATGTACTAAAAGGTTGTGCAGTACTTGATACGTTTACTGCAGTTTCATTTAGCATATAATTCTTTAAAAGTAATAGAAACTAAAGACAAACGCAGTATTCGACAGTACTGTTTTTTCAATAATTTGTTTATTCAATGTTCAAATGGTTTTGCTAAGTTTTATTATTTTCTTTATTTAAGTAGGTACCTATCTAGTTCTAGTGTAGGTCGCATATTCAACTCACTATGGAGTTAGAGGCAGATATTAAACTAGCCTTCCTTGACATTCTTTTCATCAGTAACTCTGATCAAATCTTGAGCCACACTGTGTATATCGAAAAGCAACACTTACAGATAGATACCTCAATGGTGAATCCCACCACCATCTTTTACAGTTAGCTACCTACCGTAGGGAAACTTTGTTTCAGAGGGTAAGCGGGATCTGTGACCAACAATTACACCTGACACAGCTGTCAGGCTCAGCAGCTTCAGCATGTCAAGCAAGTTCTGCGAAGTAACAAACTGCCAGTACCACGCCTCCATCACAAAAACCTTATCAAGCCAGCCACAGTAGAACGACAACCTGCCATTCTACCTTACATGAAAGGTGTCACTGACAAGATTAAAGGTATTCTGAAGAGTGCTATCAAGATCTACTTCGAGCCGCCGAGGAAGATAAACTAATTCTTACGACCTGTCAAGTGCAACATCCCTTTTCAAGGTGCAGGCGTCTATAAACTAGATTCCGACTGTGGGCTCTCTTACATCAGGCAAACAAAGAGAAGTATAGGGACGCGTATTAAAGAATATGTAGTTGACATGAAGAACAAGCGCGATAGCAAGACTGCAGAGTGTGAACATGCCTCAAAAGGACCCATCCATTAGATTAAAAATGATAAACCACAAATCCTTGCCAAAGACCAAAGACTCATTCCCAGAATGCTACGCGAGGCTATGAAATCAACAAGTATCCAAATTTCAATAGAGAATATGGTTGGAGAGTACCACCAGCTTGGGACCTCATAATTCATTAAACTAAAATCCCGTACTAAATCACAACTGCGGGATCTAAAGATACAGTTAGTTCGTTTTAAACATAGGGATCAAAAGAGAGATCGACACAACTCTATGAGTTTTCTTCCACCAGTTCTTTCTCTGAGAGTAACTGGCGGTAGATACAGTAGCTAGTTCTTGTTTTCTGATTAACTTTATATGAGCAACTTTTTTACTTTAGTCCTCCCGTGACCACAGCCCCTGGATAGGTCTTGAAATGTCAGGAAGGTACTAATTAATTCTAAAATAACATCTGAATTAATACCAATAATATACTCATTGTAATTCGTAAAAAATGTCTGTACGCGCAGATGTCTTAGAAGTGTATAAAACTACTTTTCTGGTAATAATTTGTTTTATTTTGTTTACCTACCAAAAATTCGATTTATTTTGTTTCTTCACTACTTAAGTATCTGAAGCCAACACTTTTAACTAGTACCATGCATGAAAATAATACATAATTGCTAGTTATAAACGCAGTTTTGAACACGTGCTAGGTAATTTTGCAGTAATAAACACAGATACTGCATTTGGCCTTAGTGATACTGTAATGCCCACAATCCCAAAATGGTAGATAAAAATGCAGTATTCCGCATTTTATTTAGAGGACACCGTTAAAGTAAAAGAAAAAATATGTCAATAGAAAGCTTGATTTTTTTCTTAATTTTTAGGTAGACTTTAAATGTTATATAACATAGACTTGTTGCATATATATAAAAAAATTGGTTTCCCGCGTTTATCTCGAAACCGCCAAATTGCAAGTACTGCATTTGCAATAAGGAGGGCAGATCTATCCTCATGGTAGATTTTAGTGGGCAACACCATCATTACGACGACATTACGATTCAAAGACGACCATTAATCCAGTCATAATTTTTTTAGCAGAATACCCAATTAGTAACAAACGTAATGAGGTCGCGTCTTGATCGCAGAACGTTCTCATTTTATTTCAATTAGCAGACTTGGCCCCCTGTTCGGGGGTCAAGTCTGCTTATGTTAACGTCAAAATCGTGGTTCAATGGTGTTTGAATCGTAATGATTTTTGAAACAGGGTGTCAAGTCTGCTAATGTTTTCGTCAAAATCGTAGTTCAATGGTGTTCTAATGGTAATGCTTTTTGACACAGTTCTTGTTCCTTAAACCAAAAATCAAGACACAATATATTTCCCCTTTGGGTTTAAGAAACACAATGATTTTCAATTTTGGGTAGGGATGGGTTTACTCCCGGAAATTTTCCAAAGTTCCGGAATATTTCCAATCGACTGGGAAAAAACCCGGGAATATTCCCGATGGCCGGGAAAATACTCATTTGACAATATTTGATTAAATTAATTGATAAACGACTACATATTTCTATTGTATGTAAGATCTTTAAGATTTTATATCGATATTTAATTCATGTGAAATGACTTTTTATAAAGGAAAACCACATTACGTTGAATTTTTACCTTAGAAGTTAATTTTAATAGTAGTTCCTAAGCTAGCGGCGCGGCGCGGTGGCACGTTTCTTCTATGAGCATGTATGTAGCTGTAAAAACCAGCAGTAATGTTCTGTAGTTACCTTATACCAAACCATATTAATGGGCGATTTCAAAATTCTTAACACCCCCCCAATTTAGCGTGTCCCATAAATATTTTTCTTTTTTACGTAAATATTTCAAAAAGTTTGACTAAAAAACGTTTTCCTGTAAATAAATATATTTGTAAACTTTTAAAATATGTAATTTGTATGACTAAATAATTAACACTTATTTTTAAAATAAATTTAAAAACATAAAGTACCACTTAATTTCACATGTCCCATCTCATTCAACGGTAACGAAATTTAATAAAACTCATGTTTCGTAACATAACAGGGTACAGTGGTATTTTAAGAATTTTAAATATATCTTTTTAAACGATTGAAAAACCGATGCTATTGCCCTCATAAATTAATATTTTTTATTAAAAAACAAATATATAACAAAAGTCGATATTTGAGTCACCCTGACATGTCAAGGTTTGTTACCCATTTTTCAAGTCCTTAAGTAACACGTGGGGACTTCTAAATTTTAATATGGCAATACACAAGGCAACCATTTTGAAGCCGCCATAAAAAAAGTAGACAGTGTCAAAAAAACTGTGAAAGCGGACGGTTGTTGTGTGCTGGGCGCAGGAGATCCATATTATTTAGTCAAGGTAAGTTACCATTATTTAATTCTATTTATCTATATAATACATATTTTTTTACAAGAAACGTAGAGCATAATTATTTGAAACAAAACAACAGTTTCATAGGTCGCTAAATAAAGCGAGTATTTTATAGTTTATTTTTTCAATAATTATAACTGTAAAATGTTACGTCAATTTTGTTACTTGAAATGCGGTAACATATAGGCCTGACCAAAAAAGTAACAAAACTGACATCTTAAGCCGAGTTCATATGGAATATAGCTACCGACAGGGCTTGAAATACCGGTATTTTTGAGAACCGGTACCATTGGCCTTGGCATGGTACCGGTACTACACTCGTACCTGTACTACTGGTACCGATACCAGGCGCAGTACCTGTACTATAAGTTACTTAAAAGGTATCGATATTGTACCGGTACCGGTCTTGTTTATATTGAAAATTAGGTTTAGTACATTTGTCAATTGGTTTTGAATATTTTTATTTTGCAAGAAATATTATATTATGAAAACATATTACATTTTTACGTAAAGTAAGATAATATTATATACGTTTATCCCGGGTAAAAACAAGTAAGATAGTGAGGAGCCGTAGTAGTTTTGTTAAATATAAGTAAGGTAAGCATTGTGATATGCTGATTATGCTCAAATATTATGTGATAATACGTACAATAATATATTAAACTAAAAAGTTAAGTGCCTAGTTAATGAAGACTGTTGATTATAAACGCAAAGACTGAAATTAGTAGAGATTAAGAATTCATAGTTCATAGAAGATTATATTAATGGTAATAAGTACAAAGAAAGCACGCTCGTGATATGTGTGTGACGTAGTTGGCTAAATATTTAATTTGTAATTTTAAATTTTAAGAAGAATTAAGTATGTACACTCAGCCTAATAATATTTCAAGAGTCACTTTTGTTACTGTCCCATAAAACTTGGACGATTATTTTAATATTTTATCTATTTTTAAAAAAATATCAGGTATTATTAATACAAAAATACCTAAAGAATTTATGATTCTTCAATATTTTGGTTGTTTAGAGCTCTTGTGATCTCTCAATAATTAAAAAACTCAAAAATGAATGTTTTTTTGGCTCCATGGTAACAAAACTTAGTTAATATTTTGAAAAAGTGGTAGTCGTTTTTAAATTGCACACAACTTCATGCTGCCATTCCTTTGATATTTTGCTGTTTTTTCATAAAATTTAATAAATATTGTTCAATGCTCGCAGTTTTAATTTATTTATTACCTTTTTATATAGTAACAAAACTGACGTCAAATCTCGACACCTCTTACTATTTTGTACAATAAAAGCAAAAATACACGGTATTATGTGATTAATTTCTAATTATATTAAAATCTAGAATGTGCTATTCATAGTGCGATTGTAAAATAGTTCTAAACTTTACATAAAAAAATTAAATAAAAAAAATCTAAGGTGTACAGAAATTTGAAATCGCCCTAATACCACTATCGTTTTTCCTCTGCAGAAATAACTTTGTTTTTCATAGTATTTGAATAAATGACAAAGTTGTATTTGCGGTTTATCTCAACTGCTAACCATATCTCGTTTAAACCAATTTTCGTTGAAAATGTTTATTTTTCGTTGAAAAGATCTACAGCATATTTTTGTTTTTCACCCTTTCATTTTAAAAGGTAGAGGGGGGGGGGAAGGGTGGATACACATTTTACCACTTTGGAAGTGTATACCTATATATTTGAAACGACCTTCTATGTCATTTTTCACACTTCTTTAACACCCCGCACGGTTAGATGAAAAAAATTCAGTTACTTACTTACTAAACTAAACAACTAGAGCTTTTCGGCATGTCATTGACTCCAACATTCAATTTTTGCTCTTTCATTGAAATTAAATCACAATTGGGTTCTGGCAAAGATGAGAAAGTATCTACTTCACGCTGGAACAGCTGCTTAATCTATATCTACCAAATGCAAGTTTGATCGTGTATGGAGTACCTACTGCTCTCATATTTTTGGAATGGCCCTGCCAAACACCAGCTCCAGCTCCAGATGTTTGAGTCCATTGAGCGGAGGGCAGGGCAGTTCATCGGAAATGATAATCTTTCCTGTCTTCTTCTTAGTCATACACTCCTGGTGGAGTTGTCGTGGTCGGTTATGGATTGTCTGTAAGGTTTGTTGCCGCTCTTGAGATACTCCTCCATCTCTGTGTATTCGTGGCACTGCGTGTACATTCAGTAAGGGATAATTATGTAGATGATTTGATTAAGTCTGTCACCGCCAGATCTCAAAGGCGTCAATCTTTTTATGATATTTTTGGTGGACTGTCCATGTTTTAGCTCCATATAGGAAGATAGGAAAATATTAAGCATCTCATCAAGTGAACTTTGGTGTTTTAGTTATGTGGTGATCTTTCCATATCTTCGTAAGTTTTTTTATGGCTGATAGTGTAATGGCACACCATCTTTTGATCTCTTTATAACAAATTCCGGTATTTGTGATTGTGGATCCCAGGTAAGTGTAACTCTGGACAACTTCGCAATTAACTATTTCACGTAAGTCAGGTCTATTGTTAGGTATTCTTACGATCCAACACCTTCATTTTTGTTTTATTGTGGTTCATAGTGAGACCAAAATCAACACTGGTTTTTTCCAGAAGAAACCGTTCTATGTCTGCTTGAGATATCGCAAGAAAAGAAATCAGCGCCACTGTTTTTAGTAAATATAAATATTAAAAAAACTTGCACTAAGCGTTTTGTTTCTATCATCCGTACCGCTAGAGAGTGGAACTCCTTGCCCGAGTGTGTGTTACCCGATAAGTACAATCTGTAGGCCTTCAAGTCGCGAGTAAATAGGTATCTTTAGGCAAGCGCGTTTCATCGTAGATCGCATCATCGTTTACCATCAGACGTAAGGGTGCCCGCATAAAGAAAGCAGGTTACAGGTCGGTACTGGTCGGTACAGGTCTGTATCGTTCGGTAAAGGTAAAGTAGCCCATACTTTTCTGTAGGAGGCCGCATATACAAAACAGGTTGTCGGTACCGATTTGCGCATACATCCGCCTGTACCGACCTGTAACCTGCTATCTTTATGCGGGCACCCTAACGCCTGACGGTAAACGATGATGATCTACCTAATAGCGGCCAAGCGCTTGTCTATCAATCTCTTTTTTATTAAACTCGACAGCTTTTGTTATTGTTGATTAATAATTTTTGTTTCTCTAAACTTTAATTGACAGAAGATACAATTATAATTACTTAAATAAATGTGGCTGATATGATGATGATAAAATAAATGCTATTAATCAGATACAAGTACAAAATATGTTTGGATCATACATATTATAGTATAATATCACTAAAAACACGTTCCAAAGAAAAATATTGGTATCATAAGTAACTGAATTCATAGCAAAGAGTATTTTCCCGCGTTTTTGTATTTTACTATATTTTCCCGTATTTTTCCGTATTTTCCCATATTTTTCTTTCCCCATATTTTTCTTTTCTTTCCCTGCCCATCCCTAATTTTGGGTTTAAGAAACAAGAACTGTGTCAAAAAGCATTACCATTTAAACACCATTGAACTACGATTTTGACGAAAACATTAGCAGACTTGACCCCCTGTTCTTATTTCTTAAACCCAAAATCGAGACACAATGTGTTTCCGTTCTGGGTTTAAGAAACACAATGTGTTTCGGTTTTGGGTTGGTTTTGGTTTAAGAAACAAGAACTGTGTCAAAAAGCATTACTATTCAAACACCATTGAACCACTATTTTGACGTTAACATTAGCAGAATTGACCCCCTAGTATTCTGCATACATATACCTGCATACATGAACAAGCATATTTTTTTCTGTCATCGACATCTTTTTTCTGTCCTAGATTAATTCAATGACAGAAGCACTAGAACAGGAATGTAGGTAGGTGCGCCGGCGCAACACGACACAAATCTAGGGTGAACCAGTCACGTGTTAACACCAGGAAACGTCAGACTTCTATTTCAGTGTGTGTGAGTCTCTTTGATTGAGAGGTTATAAAATGCATAGCCAATTATTATATACGAGTAGGTACTTCGCCCAAACAATTCTAAAGAAAGGAATTGAATTTAATTTCAAATTGAAATGCAAATTAGTCCTCTGAACCAAAAATCTATTGGTAAATCATTATCACCGTCTACGGCATTTCTATTTCCACCAATAAGACGTCCATCATTTTGTGCACTTACATCAGCGATCTCATTGAGCGCCTTGATGTAGTCCTCGACTTCCGGCGCAGTGGCTAGCGGCGGCGCCTGCCCGGGCGGTGGCCGGCGGCTGCAGTAGATCTGCCACTTCTTGGCCGCTGGCAGCTCCATCATGGCCGCTTTGTTCACTGCTGTTAGGTCTAACTCCTCCTGCAAGCAAGAATACTTAATGATATACAAGAAAGTAAACGTCAACTGAAACTACATAATATGTGTTATGCGTAGAAGCTGAGTAGAAGAGTAGAAGAGTGGCAACAGCATGCTGAAAACCATAGCGGATGATCCATACGCGCCTATTCTGAGGCACTTCGCGCGGACAATGACTGCAGTGGAGGATAACTCCTCTGGGTGTTGTCCGCCCGGGTGGCCTCTGAGGTATTCGTAATTATTAAATTTCGTTTTTGTACCTAAGTTTACTAACCCTTATTTTTAAGTATCTTTTATTTACTAACCCATGGATCTTTGTTGTCTAAATAAATGAATTTGAATTGAATTGAAATGAAGCTGTCAATTCCATCTTAATGCCCTATTTCGCAATAATAAAAAACAGGACAGTAAAGTATACCACTGATGGAATAGAATAGATGAAGTTAAAGTATTTATGTTATACCTAATTAATACAATTCCATTTCGCAATATTCTTAATCGACTTAATTATGTTAAACACTAAACTATTCTGCTATTTCATCCTTGGCCACATTCTTGCGAGATCGGAACCACATGCCTCTTGTTAATCCTAAACGTGCCGCCGCCGCGAGTTTGGAACTGGTAATTAACGTTTTTTGTGCTAAGCGGTTAGTTCATGCCTGCCCATAAAAGGTGCAGTCTGCCAAATTAAAACTGCAAGGAGGGCCAGAGTCAACCTATTACTCCACTCCTCAAATTCCATTGAATTTTAAGCACCGGAAAAATATCTTTGACCCAATAGCATTTTTAAATTGACTGCATAGGTTCCTTAGGAAAATTTAACGTGCACGTAAGAGGCATATTACGTTTCGACTGTGATTTTTGCGTAAAATGGCCAATTTTGGGGTTCTCGATCTCAGAAACAAAAATACATTAACAGTATTGATTTATTGAATAGTGTAGAATAGCTATTGGAATAGATCATAGCGGCCTCGCTTTTTTGAAAATTTGCTTAACTTTATAATTAAACCCGAAATTGGAGAGAAAATTTTTCATAAAATGCGTGAAGGCACTTTTTTGGGGTCATGAATTGAACGACTCTGCTAAACAAATTAAATAAAAAAAAACTTATTTACTATTACTTATTATTACTTATATTACTTCTTATATAGTCGAATAGTTCATAGCGGCCTCGGAATTTTGAAATTATGTATGGAATATGTGAAAAAAAATCCCAATCAAAAACCATAAAACTACTAAAAACACTCAGAATTAACTTGTGAATTTCTCCTAGATACATTATTATTGTTACGTAAAATTTATATCAGAATAATCTTCACTTCATAAGAAAATCAAATTTCATACTTTTATTTGTTGTTTGTACTTGTTTTCCTTTCTGTGTATGTTCAAAGTTGAGTCTAAGAAATCGTTCACAAACTTTAATTTTCCTTTCTAACCCTTTAACTTTCCAGTGTATCATCATATTACTTTTTGTCGCGAACACATATAAATGTACTTAGTAGACCCAAAGGTTTCTCTAGGTTGTAGCGCTAAAATCCGTCAAAATCGAAATTTCGACGAAAAAATGTGATAGTAAGTATAAACGATACAGAACTTTTCAGCAAAATGTATCTTTTACTCTGGCTTGAGTGATCCTACTTGAAATATAATCACTACCGATGCGGTAGTTTTTGATATAATTGACGTGATGATTCACACACACGCAACCAATATGGGCATTGCTAACGACTCCTACCGAAAGCGATACTATACATACAACTGATGTTTTTACAACCGGATTTCCTCAGCACGAAGAAAGCCGGTAAACCGAATGAAACGTGTTATAGCAACTGTAATTTATCGAGTCAAGGGCGAAAATAATGAATGTACAGATGTGAAGCGCAATTAAGTCATTAAAAAGAAATTGAGGTAAATATAAAGTAAATAAAATTTGAGAGAAACTGATTTCACAGCATGAATTTCGTAGAATTAAGAAATTGTCCATTAATTTCATCAAAAAGGACAACTGGTATTTTAAACCAAAGAAATCTTCTGTGTCTGTTTGTGATTGAAGCTAAGTTGACAAGTATTGAATAAAAAATAATGACAGCTGTAAGTCAATAACATTTACACTTATATTATGCTTCCTCTTATAGAAGAGAATGGTGATCAGGCTATTAGCTAATCTGACAGGATGTTTGTCTAAACTAAATCAGATGCAAGAGAGCCATAAGTGCTTTTATCTAAACACGGATGTTCAGCGGATGTTGGCGCCAATCCACTCGGTATTCGGATTTTATGTAAACGAGTTTATTTCGCAATAGGTGCTTGAACATAAAGGTCTAATTACTTGAGCGCCGCAAGCGACAGTCGATGACTACACGACTTTGTTGGCTAACACGCCCCCCATTGTTGGGGAGAAGTTACGTTGTGTTGTCAACAATGCCTTCATCTGAATTGTTATGTACGGTACGTTACAAGATTAAGCGCACCTGTTCTGATATGGTAATGGATGTATAAGAATTGAAAGAAACAAAAGAGGTAGTTAGTTACACTACAAACTACAACAATGTTACAACTTACTGTAGTAGATAGTTAGACTTTAAGGCGAGGTAGATACTATTCGCTACTCATTTTTGAAGCCTTTTTTATTGAAAGTCATAGGGTATCTATAATATCTCTGCCTAAATCCTAGCAAGTTTACCCAGAGTTGGCGCATTCTCTTCCATTATTACACAATCCATAAAGTTTTTCTGCAATTTACCAACAACAGTTCAAGTTAACATGCATTGTATTGTAAAATTATAATTTGGTTAAATGTAGTGGAATAACAACATCCGAGCAACAGTTCAAGAACTCAATAATTTTGTGCATTTCAGGTTTACTGCTTTCAATCTACACCAAATCGTGTACAAATCGATTTCAACATAAGGTGTGTTATATCGTAAAACCATTTACACAATCCCAGTATGGTGACACTGGGATCGTCGCTGGTATCCGCAGCCTTCATGCGTCAAACTGTAAGGTGATATAACTAAATTACTTGACACTCCTTAGGTCAAAGCAATATAAATAACGACTTACTTATTTCGAATCATAATTATGTACCTACATTATAGCTAACTGTTATTAAAGTCAAGCATTTTTTTACTATAGGGCAAATTAATTTTATTTTCGACTAATTAATTTTATTTTCTACTTATTTCTATTAAGATAGTTTGATTGAAAAAAATTGATCTATTGTATCAGTCTATCTATGCAAGTTATGGTACGACTATGAGCATCATAACTATTTTCTAAGTAGGTATTTGTCTAATTAATGTAATGAATGTGTAAATACTCTGTGTTGACGGCAGAACGATTGTAAAATATGTAAATATAGTTAAGATAGTTTAAATTTTGATATTTTGTAGAATTACTTTGTTTTATCACATTATTTTCTCTTATTTGAACACTAAATTATGTTTATCTAGTATATTTTACATGTAGAAATTAAGATAGGAATTAAGACCTTTGATTTGTTATTTATCTTTCTTGTGTAGATACTATTAGCGATTTTGTTTGCACCGTTAGAAAGAGATAGCACTATAATGTTGGAAAGAGACAGGAAAGATTGGTGCCGTGTGCAAAAATTAGTGCCGTGTGCAAACTGTATGCGTTGTAATTGGCTAATAGCTATATTGTAGAAAACTAACTAGCCACTAAGTGCGACTAAACATTTTGTACTTAAATAAGGCTGTTTTGTATGAAAATTGTTCAGTTCAGTTCAGTTCAATATATACCTACTATGGTTTGAAAATACAAATAGTAAAAAAAAGCTGGAGTTTTAATTCTTCTACCCGACGTCGCTGAACCCCTGCACCTGCTAAGTTTACAAGTGGTCCTTCGAGCCGGATACGCCGGGGACTTAGAAGATTTCGCTGCCAGCACCCAGGACTTAGAAAATTTGAAGAAAAATTCCCAAGACTTAGAATATTTTTGGATCATTCAGTCTGGGACTTGAAGAATTCCTGGGATACTTGAAGAAGCAACCATGTCGTACCCGACGAGGAGCAAGGCAAAGGAGAGAGGCGGAACGTCAACGGCCCAGAGCGATCCTGCACATACGGAACCCGCAGTCTCCGGGGTAGCTACGTTCGTCCGCCCACTCCGATCGCCGTCGACGGTTAACCAAGGGATACCTGGTGAAATATACATCCCAGAGATTCCGTCTTCCGGCATTGGTGGAAGAGTGGTGGATTTCACGACCAGAGATCCAGATCATGAAGCAACGCCGACCGTGAGCACCGTACGAGCGCCCCGAAAAGCTCCAAGTGTCACGTCGTCCCATTCCAGTCGCGCACACAGAGAAGCGACACGAAAGAGAATCGAATACGAAGCAGAACTTGAAATGTGCGCAGCACAACAGCGTCTCGCCGAGAAAAAGAAGGCAATGCAACTGGCGGAACTAAACGCAGAGGAGGAAGAAGAGGAAGAGGCCTTAGCGAGAATAGAACCACCTAAAGAAGATCGCATCCAGGAGTGGATCCAGAAGTCACCTTTTGAGCCCGCTCGTGAGAAGACCCCGCACTCTGGCCGAGATGGACGTGATTCATCAAGGGGACGTCGACAGCCCGGGAAGGCGATCGAAGAGTTGGCCGAAACCCTACGAGACATGGCCAAACCACGCCCTATGCCGCGAGCTTTCTACGAGTTGCCTAACTTCAGTGGGGATCCAGCTGACTGGCTTGCCTTTAAGAAGAAATATGAAGATTCCACTGCCCAGTACGAGTTCCGGCCATCAGAAAACCTTGCGAGACTACAATCAGCAATACATGGCAAGGCGAAGCAACTGGTTGAAGACCTTCTCCGCACCAGCTCCGATCCTGGCGAGATCCTGAGATGCTTAGAGCGCACCTACGGGGATCCAAACCTCCTATTGAAGAGCGCTATCGGGAAGATTCGAGCACTACCCAAGACCGCCGACAATGACAGCGATGGCCTTCGTGTCTTCAGTACCACCGTCCGCTCCTGCATCTCCACACTCAGAAACATCAAGGCGGACGGCTTCATTAACAACCCACAACTTGTGAGTGAGCTGCTGGAGAAACTAACACCGACCCAGCGCCACGAGTACTCCAAGTTTGCACGGAGTCAAGCCATCGCCGGTGGAGTCGATCTGCGTGTGTCGCCAACCCTCATCATATTCGTGGACTTCTTGGAGGAGCTCGCTGACACCGCAGCTTTCGTGCTTCCTGCCGACATCATCGGGAGCAGACCTGCGGCTGCGCAAAGGCAGGTGACACCACGGAATCAAACTGTGAGTAACCGTGCCAATGTGAAAAATGTGCATAAAGTGAACATGCATAACAACAGTGAAATAAAGTGCGTGCTATGTGAAAATGATCATCGGTTAGCTTCGTGTGACAGTTTTCGTGACAAAAGTGTAAATGAACGTTGGGACTTTGTTAAAGACAATAAGTTATGTTTTAAGTGTCTAAGTGGCAATCATAGTCGATTAAGGTGTAAATATAGGAAATGTGCTAAGTGTAATTATGGCCATCACACGCTCCTGCACGTGGATAAACCAGGTAACCAACCTTTTGATATTTCTACTCAGACTGAGAGTGTCACTAACCTCGGGGACAGACGATGTGTGAAGTCACTCCTGAAGGTAGTGCCTGTACAAGTGAAAAACGGGGGTCGTCTGATTGACACTTACGCTCTGCTTGACGACGGCGCCACTATTTCGTTGATAGACGAGACTCTTGCCACGGAATTGCGAGGTCCGAGATCACCGATCCAGATCCTCAGTGCCGGCGGACACTCGATTGAAGATGACTCATCAAGGTTAGTAAGTGTGACTATATGGGGACCAAATGAAGAACCCCGCATTCTGAAGATGAGGACCATCAGGGAGATGAACCTGCCGCCGCAGACTGTGCCAAAGAGTGTGATCGAAAATAGTGATCATTTGAAAGGATTGGGAATTGAAGAAATGAGAGACGCTGTCCCACTAGTCCTCATAGGACAAGACAATTGGGAAACAATAGTGGGCGGCGACATAAGGCGAGGGAAATCGGGAAGCCCGGTGGCCTCCCTGACCAAGCTAGGTTGGGTAATTCATGGCCCGGTAAGTACAAAAAGCGACGAGCCCGACACCGTAAACTGCATGGCGGAGCTGAACGATCTCGTCAAACAGCAGTTTGACATTGAAAATATGGGGATCGTCGCCAAAAAGAGAGTGAACTTTGAAGAACAGAGAGCTGAGACCATACTCAATGAGACTGCGCGCCTTACCAATGAAGGTTGGGAGGTGGGACTACTCTGGAGAAAAGATAACGTCCAGCTGCCAGATAATTTTAACGACGCTGAGAAACGCCTAAGAGGAATCGAGCGCAAAATGGACAGAAACCCGGACTTCGCGATTGCCTACTGCGCCCAGATAAGCAGGTTAATTGAAAAAGGATACGCGAAACGTGTGGAAGAACCGATACCTTCCGAACACACTTGGTTTCTCCCGCATTTTGGCGTGACAAACGTCAATAAACCAGGAAAGTTGCGCTTGGTGTTCGATGCAGCTGCGACATATAAAGGGACGTCATTGAATGACCAGCTATTGAGCGGCCCAGATTTACTGAACTCCCTTTTAGGAATACTATTTAAGTTTCGCCAGAAGCCGATCGCAATCACCGCGGACATCGAGGATATGTTCCTTAGAGTAAAGATAAGGAAAGAAGACCAAGGAGCACAGCTGTTTCTGTGGAGAGGTGCGAACAAACATGAAGACCCTGAGATATATGTAATGGAATCGATGATATTTGGAGCAACATCTTCTCCAACATCGGCAATCTTCGTGCTAAACAGAAACGCTGAGAGGTTTAAAGAAGAGTTCCCAGAAGCGGTCGAGGCTATTAAGAAACGACACTATATGGACGATTACATAGATAGT
The DNA here is from genome assembly GCA_943789525.1 of Agriphila geniculea. Classification (NCBI taxonomy): domain Eukaryota; kingdom Metazoa; phylum Arthropoda; class Insecta; order Lepidoptera; family Crambidae; genus Agriphila; species Agriphila geniculea. The sequence goes on along the minus strand of OX038884.1, from coordinate 17,660,356 downwards.
GTAGAAAATGTGGAAGATGCCATCAAGATGATTAAAGAAATAAGTGACATTCACGCTCAAGGGAACTTCAACATCAGGGGGTGGACGACCAACCATCCTGAGTTGCGTGAAAAGCTCCCGTACGTGGCACCGCTAAGCGTGAATTTGTCAAAGCTTGGTGGAGAAACAGAACGAACGTTGGGTCTGGTATGGCAAACGAGTGATGACACCCTGAGTTTCGACGTGTCATTCAAGAAAATCAAGAAAGAAGTTGCGAGTGGCGAGGAAGTGCCCACAAAGAGAGAGTTCCTCAAACTCATAATGAGTCTGTTTGATCCACTAGGCTTGATATGCCCAGTGACAATCAGCTCAAGGATCTTAATGCAACGGATATGGAAGACCGGCGTCAAATGGGACGAGAAAATAAACGAAGAATGTCATGAAGAATGGAAAGAATGGATAAGAAGTCTTCATGTGCTTAGAGAACTGAAAATACCGAGACATTATAGGATCGAGGAAGAAGAAGTTGAACTTCATATCTTCGGCGATGCGAGCGAGCAAGCTTATGCCACCGTCGCGTACTTCGTTGACCAGAAAAGGGAAGTGGCGCTCGTCTCAGGAAAAGCCAAAGTGACACCCATGAAGATGGTCTCGATGCCACGGCTTGAACTGCAAGCAGCCGTGCTAGCCTGCCGCCTGGCAAACATGGTGGAGAAAGAACATAGCTTCAAGATAAAAAGAAGAGTATTTTGGACAGACTCCAAAACAGTTTTGCACTGGATTAGATCGGACCCGAGGGATTTCAAGCCGTTCGTGGCACATCGCTTAGCTGAAATAGATGAGAGATCCAGAAGCGATGAATGGAGATGGGTTCCGACAGCACAAAACCCAGCTGACGAAGCAACAAGAAAGGGTTGGACGCCAGAAAAGTCGATATGGTTCTCAGGCCCAGACTTTCTTAAGGAAAATGAGGATGAGTGGCCGAAAGAAGGCTTATCGAATGCCACCGATGAAGAGACCAGTGAACTACGCCCGAATCGAGTTCACACCATCACGGAAGCCCCGCCCACTATACTGGAAGTCCAGCGTTTTTCGTCCTGGATTCGGGCGGTGAGAACAATGGCTCGTGTGCTGGCCTACATCAAGCGCCTAAGGCTGAAAGAACGGCCCGAGGTCACTGGAGACTTGATCCGAGAAGCTGAGAAGATATTGATCCTTCAGTCTCAGAAAACTGCGTTCGAGATGGACATTGAAAATACACTGCTGGCTGAGGTGGAAGCTACGATCAATAGTAGACCACTGACCCACGTCTCTGTGGATCCGAACGACCCAGTAACGTTAACTCCGAACCATCTACTCTTGGGTACCGCGTCAACGACCACCAGACTTGGACATTTTTCGGAAGAAGACCTGACAACGAAGAAACAATGGAAAGCTGCGCAAGCATTGGCCGACATATTTTGGCGCCGCTGGGTGTCAGAGTATCTGCCGACACTTCAAAAGCGATCGAAGTGGACGAAGGATGTGGCACCGTTGAAAGTTGGGGACTTAGTGTTAATCGTCGACCCCACTCTGCCCAGAAACGTCTGGGCCCGAGGTGTGATAGTAAAGGTTTACCCTGGAGCGGATGGCCAAGTTAGGATAGTAGACATAAGGACTTGCCGTGGGACATTACGCCGCCCTGCAGTTAAAGTGGTAGTTCTGCCTACAGAGGCATGATGGTTGGGAGTAAGTCCGCAACCAGGGGGTGGAATGTTGACGGCAGAACGATTGTAAAATATGTAAATATAGTTAAGATAGTTTAAATTTTGATATTTTGTAGAATTACTTTGTTTTATCACATTATTTTCTCTTATTTGAACACTAAATTATGTTTATCTAGTATATTTTACATGTAGAAATTAAGATAGGAATTAAGACCTTTGATTTGTTATTTATCTTTCTTGTGTAGATACTATTAGCGATTTTGTTTGCACCGTTAGAAAGAGATAGCACTATAATGTTGGAAAGAGACAGGAAAGATTGGTGCCGTGTGCAAAAATTAGTGCCGTGTGCAAACTGTATGCGTTGTAATTGGCTAATAGCTATATTGTAGAAAACTAACTAGCCACTAAGTGCGACTAAACATTTTGTACTTAAATAAGGCTGTTTTGTATGAAAATTGTTCAGTTCAGTTCAGTTCAATATATACCTACTATGGTTTGAAAATACAAATAGTAAAAAAAAGCTGGAGTTTTAATTCTTCTACCCGACGTCGCTGAACCCCTGCACCTGCTAAGTTTACACTCTGACTGATATTACTATGTAGGTAAATGACGAATTTTAATCTTGCTGAGACCTGATTCCCTTTTAAATCAATTATAATTTACTGAGCTGCCAGTCCAGCATCTGAGGCCTCAATAAAGTTATATTCATATTACTTCTCTTATTAATAGCCCATAAACTTATTTAATGGTCAAGTTTTAGGTTACCTATGCTTATTTAGCGGGAATGCGTCTAGTCTAGTAGGTCGGATGGAATAGCCGGCATACGAAACGTTTAGCAAAATTACCGTAATTAGGAGATAGGCTGTTTATAACATTCTCCGTCGCGTTGTGGTCACAAACATCTGTAAAGTAGCCGCGTTTATCTTTATCTTTTAAAGGGGCAAATATGAGCAGTAAATATTTGGATACTTTTGCTGTTTCGCCATGTCTTCGCCAGTATCGTGCGGATCTTTTGCACCTGTAAAGCATTATTAAGGGATTCCTTGTATATTTAATGAGAAACTATTATTTTAATTTTAGTCATTGAATGCAAATCCTTCTCCAATAAGATTGTATAATTAACATCAAATCGATTTGCCGACAATTAATCTAAATGGGTACTAAGTATTACCTAGGTATTCGAAGCTATCATTATTATAATATTCTCCTTTCCTAACAAGCATCCTAAGAAGCCCATCGCACTGCCAACGGCGCGGCGGTTTGCCACGATGAAAGTATCGAGAGAAATAATTACCAATTATAAGTTTACCTATATGGATACCGTAATTAATTTTATAAGTATTGAATTTTTCAACGATTAAATAAACTTTCCTTTAAGCAACATGAAATGGAGCAATTATTTAACTATACTTACTAGTTAATTGTTCAATAGCAATAATTTTAATAAATTATAGCACAATTTCATTAAACAAAAAATGCTAGCGCGAAGTTCAAAACAAGGCCAAAGAAAATTAATCGAATAAATCAACACAAAATAAAAAGTGTGCAAAGTCCAGAGTCCACAGTTCATACGTTGCGATATTAACACAAAAGTACTACCTAATGTTTTATATTTTAATGAATCATGCCTCGTTGTTTGTGTAATGTAACTGCAAGTTATCATGAACAACATCAAAATTTTACTTTCTCCAAAATCTGAAAGGTGACATTTAACCTTGTGTTGAAGATTCACCAGACGCAACGTAACTAATCATGAACGACAAAACAAAGCCGACATAGCTTATGATATAATAATGCTATAAGCATTATGAAACTGATAAGTACATGCAGTAAGTTTTTTCTAACATCCAGATCCTACCTATCTTAGTACCTATTAAAAAAGATGTATTTTCTTCCGCCAGTTCTTTCTCTGAGAGCCTCCCAATTCGTGAACTGGTGGTAGATTCAGTATAGCTAGTTAGTGTTTTCTAATTAACTTTAATCAATTTAATTCAGTAATAATTATTAAAATCAGAACGCAGCTATAAAATAATTAAATAAATTTTAATGCATTTTTATAAAGTTCTGAGCGGGTAATTTCATAAAAATATTAGCAACCTTTTTGCTTTAGTCATCCCGTGACCACGGGCCCCTGAAAAGGTCTCGAAACGTCGGAAAACCCAAAAAACTAACAAATCAAAACTAAATAATTCTAAAATAACATCTGAATTCACCAATGTACGCGCTGTAATCCGTAAAAAGTGTTTTATTTCTAAAGATGTATTAGCCGTAACATATGTTTATGCATCTAGCTTTTCTAAGGCATCTAGATTAAACTAATTGGCTATATTTGATACCAACAGCTCAACAGCAACATATTCACAACTCACATACGCTAATGACTTCCATTAGCACTAATTAACTACTATAAGAGGGGACTCTTATGTACTTACATTACTAACATTTGAGGGCAAGGAGTGTAAAAAGGCATTAGACATTTGCAAACTTGTTTTTATGAAGAAGAGGAAGTAATAGTAGACGATTGAGGTTTGTGGATACTCCCAGTCAAGTTTTACAATTATACGCAAAGCAATATTATTCCCCTAAAGTGAAATTATTGCACTTGACGTGACAGACCTTACAAAAGTTTTCTTGTGAGTTACTGAAACGTCACGATGACAGCTTGATAAGAGTTCAAGTAAGCGCTATCGCACACGGGCAACTTAGTCGCCCAGCAACTGTTTTGTCTCTCACATCAAGTCCGCGGGTTTATATGGAAGCGCGCACACGAAGCGACACGGTCGTCTGCAACTTTTCATACAAATCACGTCAGAGACAAAAAAGTTGCGGAGACAAAAGTTGCCCGTGTGCGATAGCGCTAACTGTGCGCGGTGCGTGAGACTCGCTTTTGTTTCAACAGCGTGCAACGGGCGCATCGCCTATATTCGGTTCAGGGTCAATGACGACTAATTAGCACCGATAACAACTACGTTTACTGTAACTATTTAATTCTGTTTTTTGTCTACTGACATAGATTTCGAATAATCGATTGAACTACATATCAACAGTGTCATGCCCACGCAATAAATGAATTCAATACAGATGGTATGTACAGTTTATGTAGAATTTAAAGGTATAATAGCCATTATTCCAAATGGACGACCAAAAACATAACCGCAAGATTTTAACCATAACCTTGGAAATTGAGTACATTATCACGCCACAATCAATTAAAGGTCATGGTAAGTATAATGATTGCTTGCTACTGACGTTCGGATTGTTATAAAAAAATACAATATCTTGTTGACCACAAAAAGGTCGCCAACAATTGAATTGAGGGTTTTAAGGTTAAATATTTTTATCATCAAAAATGATAACTTAAATAAAGACCACATACAAATTAAAATACAAGCACCTTTCAATATCAGAAGCGATCATGAGCTTAATATGGCTATGAATTACGAACTTTCTTACAAACATGGAATGCAAAGGGCGCACTAGAAAGCTGTCTCGAGTATTTGCACTAATGAAACTGTCAGCGCATTCGACGCCAGAAACTGAAATAACCTGACTCCAACTTTCAAGCGTAAATGAAATGATCCTCATTTCGTATTTCACATGCAGTCGTAAAATATACATAGAAATCGCTTCAACAATCTTGAAGTGGCAAGTCTATTAAATTATATTATTTCATTTTCTAAACTCGCTCCAACCGCTAATAAGCGGAAGAATAATAGTAGGTACCTATTTAGTAGAACCGTACGTCGCGAACGTTTATTTTTTGTTAATTTAAGCCAGTTGCATTTGCATCACATGAACATTATGTAAGTCAATATGATCAATAAAAATTCCTTATAGGATCAGTGCTTAAAATTCGTGAGTTCACACCGTAAAAGTAATCTTGTTACGAAATCTGAGTAACTTGGACTTAGATATAAAGACCAATCAGTGAGATGAGAACAAGATCGTGACTCTTCGAAGGTTACAAACAAATTAATGCAAGATATGCACTGACTAATGAACTGGAAAACTATGCAACCTGTCATGACACCACTGTTGAAAGTTAAATGCGAACTAGTACAAACAAATGACCTTTGTTTTAAATGTAATGCTGGCTGGCTACTTTTAAATATAATGCAAATAAAACATCAAGTTAAACGAATGTAATAAATAACTTATAACTTGGAATAAAAAAATAGTTCACACTACTGTTATCCGATCCGAATCAATTTCTTGCATATTTTAAGACATTTGAAAAGTAACATAATATGTTTTTAAATAAACTTCCTGCAATATAAGAATTGAAGACATTGAAGAGATCGTTAAAGTGAAAATAGTTGCGCTTAGCTAAAGAAACCAAGAACCTAGTCAGCACATTTGTAATACTGGCGCCAATCATACAAGCAGCACCCAAAATGGTAAAGCAGTGAAAGTGTTTACAATGGACATTTTTGAGTTATATCAAGTCATTGAGAGATAAATATCTGACTCTGCAACACATATTATTGAATCACTAACGAGCAAAGTCATCGTTACACCAACTTCAGATCAATCGACAACGTTTGAAATGAAAATATCACTATTAGTTTAAGTATCGCTCTGCGATTCTTCATTAAATCAATAGTCATAAATACTACTCCACCTTGAATTTATTTGTGAATGCACATTTATGCGGTAAAGGACAAAATAATTATATTCAATATGAATGAAAATATAAATGAGGAATAATAAACATGTCAATTTCAGCTCCATTGAAATCACTTCACCCATCCGGACAATTTCAATAGCCGAATTTCTAAAGAAACGTTACGTCTGTCCAAGTGACAGCATCGGATGGCTTAGCAACATCTAAATAATAAATGTATGTACCTATAGCGAAATTACCATCTTCATTAGCTGTTGTAAGTAATACCAATCTGTCACTGATCCTCACGAACCTCAGTGAAAGTAACATGTCATTGTATTACGTAACCGATAATCCGGCCACTACAGGTTCTAATTGTTATACATTGCCATTCGTGTAATATTTTCAACCCATTATTTTCACCATTAGTTGTCAAAACTGTCATTCTACTTTCACCGTTATTTAGAAACGATAAAGTCCTAGCAGGTGCAAATGACTGGGCGTGTGGGAAACTCCGTGGAGCATCAACAAGTTAACCAGTTTTTGAGCGTAAGTGAAATTTTGTTTATCTCGCTTATATAGCTGTTAGCCGATTGAAAAGTTCATTAAATATTTAGCCGGGCTGTAATTTTTGCATTTTATGAGCTGATAATTTAATATCTCAATCGAGTGAAATGGTAGCATGTTAACCAAAATTGCCACTTATCGGTACATTTATATCTGTTGCCACAATATTTATACGATTATGGGCGGTTTCGTGGGTTAGTACTGCGTGATTTATATTCATGCCGCAATATCATTGAGTAAAATGAGTTTATTAAAGAGCACAAAGGAGAGGTCTCATTGAATATATATCGATAATTAAGTTGTGAATTGATTTAAGCCAAGTAGATACAATCTGTATTAAGATTTTGATACTGGCATTTCAATCTCCATAAATTATGTAATTATGTTTATCTGGAAATCAATTTCAGCTTACTACGGTTACTTCGGTGTTAATAATGTAACTAACTTTATCCAACATTGAACATTAGTATCAATTATTATATTCCTCCTCGTCATCATAATACTTAATTCACAATTATTTAAAAATTTGTATTCATTTTCCCTACATAAACTGTCGTTAACTTTGCTAGATTATTTGCAGATAACGTGTAAATATCGAATCAGGTTGAGATCAGATCAGATGTATCAGGGTTGGATTGGACCAGTAATTTGCGCCGGCGCTGCAGATTGTAAATCAAATTAAACGCCACTTACAGTCCGATCCGATGCATGTTACTGATACAGTGCAAATAGGGCTGTATCTGAAGACTTTCCGTGTTATTACAAAGGATATTTAAACACTGTTTAACTATGTTTAAATGTGATGCTGTCACTTTTTTGGCAATATTGTTTGAAAAAGACAGCATCACATTTAAACAGTGTTTAAAAATCTTTCGTAATAAAACGATTTATTTTTTTTATTATTACAAAATAGGTTATGCCTTTAAGTTATGATCAATAATGCTCATTCAATGAAAGTTATTAGATAATAATAATAATATCGTCATATCTAATGAAAACATTATATTATTACTCGCTAACGCTAGCTCTACCACCTCACATCGTGCTTCTATGATCATCTTTAATCAATCACCACAAAGCATTATTAATCAAGATTGCTTTTGTTAATCACAAAACTAATTAACCCACCGTTATTAATCACAAAGTTGATTATATTCATGCATCCATGTCTCGTTGACAACCCTATAATAATTTTCGTGAAAGTACGGGCGCACCCATCTTATCTGTCAAAAGAACACCTTCAACGGTTGCTTGCTCCTATCTCGGGTGTCTATGCAAACAGCACGTCGCAACTGGATGAAACTCAGGGAAACCAGTACTTAGATAGGTATACCTGTCTGCCAACGATTATCATACCGCTTTATTATGCATCTGACTTTGACAACCTAACTAGTTGGCTTGTCGAAGTTGGTGTTTAGATCTATTCTTTGTACAGATTTATTACTAGCTGTTAATCCTTTTAACTGGCTATTAATGCCAGATGGAGTTCCACAGGGAAGCATTTTAGTATCTGTGAGGATTCTTGTAATGTACAAATTCGAGGATATTAAAAAAAATCGTACGATTATTTGTCATCAGCCGTAAAAAGTCAATACCTACCTTAAATTTTAATATTGTTAAAATAGGAATCGCCAATGTATGAAAATAGCTCCTTAAAATATTTCAATTCCTAGGTTTCCAATATTAATTTCCTAGATAGTTTCTCTAAACATTATAAGCAATCGTATTATCGTAGCGTATGTATTTAAATATAGAAACGAAGTAGGATTCAATTCACGATTGTGCAACAGAATGGAGACTTTTTCTACCTTGATATTTAACTAAAGTTAACAAGAACATTTAAAGCCATGTGACGCAAGTGACGCAACAATATAAAAGCACTTGTTCGCTTAATTGCTTCTTTAGGTAGAAAATTTCTATTTGGTGCATTTTGCTGCGAGACTTAATAACAGTGGGATTGATTGCATAAGGCAACCTAGTCTGAGATTCAGATCTAGACAATGTTGAAATTAGCCACAGAATGATGGGAACGCCGCCGCCGCCGAAGCGCTCCGAAATGTGATATTTAAGTAAATGAATTATAATAATGATAGTACGCATAGTTTAGTTTAGATAACCGCGTTCATAAAGAAATAACTGCTTCGAACCACTAAATGAACTTGAATTTGATCTAAATGAAGAAGAGATCGAATTTTGTAAACTTTTACATGCATCATATCAGAAAACGCGGTAAACAGAACGGAAACAAAGGATATCGAGAAAAAATAAAAAGTTGGGAATGTTATCAAAAACATGCACAAAATGTATTGTATTTGTTTGTACTGCAAGACTGCAACATTCATAAAGTTCCCCTGAGTATTATATTATGAAAACTCAACGTTTCATGTTTTGAGAAGGTAAGTAGGTATAGTTATTATAATTCTTATGAGGCAGTGAATTGTGAAGCAAGAATGAGATCATTGTCTTTTGAAGTCCTTTCATGACAATATAAAATTGATTATAGTAAAAACTGGAAAACTTGAAAGAATGTAGGCAACATCTGGCGGCATGGAGTTATCGAGAAAATCTATTGTTAACTACGCTAATTTAATTACTAATAATTTATCATTTATTTAATATAATTCTTCTATACGAATACTAAATTATAGTAATTAAACCTGACTACATCATTATCAATAGTGCGCCAAATAGTTGGGTCGATATTTTATTCGGTAATAAAATCTTGTTCTCTAATGAATAGGTCAATCAATCCGAATTCCACTATTCAAAGTTAATTAACAACAAAATAGTTATTTCAATACGATCTAAAAATAATATCAGATAAAATGTTCAAAGACGAGATATACTCGTACTTCAAATATTAAGTATTAAACAGTTCATCGACACTGGCCGAGATTTTAATTCACTTTCCTTAGACACCTACTACAACAATTCTGTTTTTGTTGACCGTCGCACACTGACTCACGCGTCAACCATTCACATTATTCATTCAACAAAATAGAGAATAGCTTTTTATGCTAATAAAAATTAGGACATTGAACTTGTGCCATGTTTAGTTTCTTAAATATTTTGAGCACGATAGTAAAATGAGTATTGTAATGGTAAGGTACAAGTATTGCATAGTATTTTACTTAATTATTAAAATAAGAAAAGAAGTAACAGAACGAATGAACACTCTTTAAAATCAAAACTAGGTCTGCAAAATTAATATCTGACCATCATGGTCTGATTCAAATAGTTCTAAACCTATGGTAGCGCTGCGTACGCAGTACTTCACTCCATCGATCGAAAGTAATGAAAAATTGCAAACAATTCATACCAATCAATTAGTTCTACAACCACAACGAAAGTACTGTAGAATGATAATCACTCAATAATAATCTGTTAGCTTCGCAATTGTTCGTTTTGAACTAAAAGATACTTCATGCAAATGGGAAACACCTGTCCGAACCGGGTTTAACATGGTCACTGTCAGCATTTTGATATTATTAAAAGGGACTTTAACTGCCTCTTTGGTCTAGTGGTTCGCCCACTCGCACCCGTATAAGACGCAGGGGTCCCGGGTTCGATTCCCAGTGGGGGTACAATTTGTACTCGGTTTGGTTGGTGGCATGGCTTTTCAAGTCCGCCTGGCTAGCTACCACCACTTACCTAAGTCTGACGCCATAACAACATTTTTTTTTTGTTTTCCGGCAGTTAGATGTAAGATAGCCAGTTCCTCAGTGATGAGGATTCCGGGAGTAGTGCGCTTCCTTTCAGCCTTACCGTCACTTAACATCAGGTGGGGTGGGATGAAGGCCTAACGCTATCCCGTTGTGCATAAAAAGGGACTTACCACCAGCTCGGCGAACTTGGCGTCCAGCTCATCTTGGGGTGGCATGGGGTGAGTGGGGGTGACGGCTTGCAGCGCCAAGCCACCTTCTCCGCCCACCACGCAGTACGTGATCTCGGGTGGTTCATCATTCTAAAACAACACAAACAATTACTCACATAAAAAGAAATTAAATGTTGTTTATTGCAGGTACACATTATAATTCAACCCACGAAGTTTCACCGAAAACGAGATAGTATCAGCGGCCTTGTCACTAAAACCAATTTCTTCCGAGAAACTTTTGTGATGGACAGCATCAGATTACGGTTCGAGATGACGCGTTGGAAGTAATTGATAATAACCAGATTTCTGAATGGTAATGCCACCCATTATCTTACATTAGGGAAAATAACAGAAACAAAAGTAAAAGAACAGAGTCAAGGATAGTAAAAAGTATGGCAAGGTCGATAATTAAACTTTTTTGAAGACCTGCTAATGGTACATTGTTTTTTCGCATCAAACATTCTGATGCAGTCACGTTCTTCTAACTTCTAAGTACCTACCGACAAAATTATTTAAGAATCCACACTTTTACTGTACAGATAACAGGTTGAGATTACGTAATAAGTATTTTTGTAACAAACAATGTTTTGTTGTAACTGTTGTAAGTCACAAATTTGTTTGGTACATTTTAAAACTTATCATGAATACGTATGTCTCTTATTAGTCATACATACCTTGTGACATAGTCGATAAATTAAATAAATAGATAATTCTTTCATAAGAATACTTTCTTTTCATAAAATCAAGTATCAGTGCAGAAATGACCGTTTCGCTACTTCCGCAGTAATAAATAAAACCAATGCCACAGAGAATAAAAATAAGAAAGATAAAATCGATTCTTTTCCATAAACAGACTGTATCATAGCAGTTGATGCAAATTTTACATAAAAGGAAACGTGCAGGACAGACAGCGAGAGCCTTGGAGATTGGAAGACATTAAACAACTGGAATTACGAAAAAGTAATAAAATTGTTAATGCAAAATCCGGATATTGTATCGACCGTCACCAAAATATCTTTAGAGTCCATGCAAGTTGTCAAAATGTGCGTTAAGTATCTTTTTAATGCTCAAATGTTCAATGCAATTCAATTCTACATCATTGATTAACAACTTCTCTCACTCAACATTCATTTTTTTTACTTCTAGCTCAGATCAGAAGAGTTCTTCCCAAAGGTCCCACGACTCTATTGTTCTTCTTTTCCCACCGGGTCCAAGAAATTTAAAAAATATATATAGAGGAGAGAAAATGCTTTATTATTTTTAACGTCGTGGACCCGTTGAGAACCAAAGAATGAACTTAAATTTTTTGAAAACAATAGAGATGTGGACCTTTGGGAAGACATGGTGGTAAATGAGTCACAACATTTTCGACAATGATGAGCAGGCCTATTACATAAAAACAATCGCGATAGCGGACGATGTTCGTCCCACCCCACTCCGTGACACTCACGAATATGGTTCAATATCAAGTGATCTGAACGACGAATTGCATCCGATTATCGTGATTCTTTTTATGAAATAAGCCTGCGCTTGCGCATATCTTTTCGAAACGTCAGAGAGTTAAAAGAAAGCAAGAACTAAACATAAACGTGTAATAAGAAACCACACCTATAAGTCAACATAGATGGAAGAACTCATCACGAGTCTTATCAAGTCGTTCGAACAAGCAAACATTATAGTTACGACTTAATTACAAATGAATTAAAGATGTTTGTATTGGAACAGTGGAATATTTTACTAAGTATTGCGTAATAATAAAAATGCAATTCCAAGCTATGTAGTTTTTAGAATCGATCTGAGGAATGTGAACAGTGTAGGTACCCCTGGGACCCATTACACAGTATTTTTGTTCGTGACATCATCGCTGCACGCCTCAGACGACAGAACAATTTCATTTACGACACTAAGGGCGCTTCCTCTGTTACTTTCCTAAGAAAATTGAAAACGGGTGTTCAAGAACGTTGTTTAATGTAGAAAGTACATAAAGAAAATGTAAAAGCTTTGTTTCTGTGGACACTCAGTTTTAAACCTTCCAAGAAAACCTAATTACTTTAAAGATGGAAATTTAATACTCACAGTTTGTTTAGAGGGAAACCGATTTCTCCTCAAAGTGAAATTGAAAAATTTGCTATCGCTTCTCTTCACACTTGTGGTCATTTTGTCGATCACACACAATCATCACTGCCACAGAAATCACAATCTCGGGAGTTGTGGACGTAACCTTACAGCCAATTAGCTGGAGCAGCAATGCCCTCAGGACGCGGCCGAGGGTGACCCTGCCATGCACCCAGGCGCCAGACAGTAACTCCCAATCAAAACGACGACAGCTCTCCGTCTGAACGGTGTAATTACTTCCGTCCCTTTATTGAAACGTATTGTCTCGCTCTAATTCGATTAACAATTAGTAGCTATTTAAAGCATTTAAACATTTGAATTGTACTTTGGCTATGTTATCATTTCTTGTACTTAAGCGATTAACTGCTAGTATTTATAGTCCATGTTTCTTCAATTTTAAGGGACGATCAAATCACTAACCTTGTTACGTTTGCCTGAGGCCCTATTTTTGAATCCTTTGGCTGGCATAGAGCGCTCTTTGCTACTCATTTTAATATGACATATCAAAATCCGTATTTTTTAATCGCTCGTTAGTAAGCCATGTGTTTGGTTAGCGGTTTTGGAGTCGATTTTGTGGAAATGAATGATTTAAAATAGGTCCCCTGGTATTTTTAAGAATTTATCTGTTGACCAACATTTTTAAAAGCAAACAAATAGACCGTAGTTGCCTCTATTGGGTTCTCCATTTGACAACGATTTGATATTTTAACTCTTAATTCAATGAGACCGTTGACCCACTTTATTCGCAACGGGTCAACAAAGGGACCATTGAGAATGTCAATCAGTTCAATGTTGTTTAATCAATCGACAATAGTTTTATTAAAAAATGTCGCTGCCTAAATTTAGAAACTTTCCATGCATGATGTGTTACATTTTCTGCAAAAGATTTTCGTGGCTCAAGATTGATATCTTGTAATATGGATCAAACCTCATACACTGTCACTGGGTCTCTAAGTCAATCGATTTATTTTCTTATTTCTATAAATCTAAATGAGATACCTTACCGATATAAAAATAAAATTATTTCATAATAAGTATATGTATATACTTAAGTGTAGTTAAATGATACGGATAACATTAGTAATGAATTATTAGGCCGGTAATATTAAATGACTGAGAATAATACAACCAACTGCTTAATTTACTCGAAAAGCAGTTATCACATTACGACTACCTACTTACAAAAAATATTCAGTTATCATAAATTTCGTTATGATATGACGCGTGATTAATAAATTTATATAAAGATTAATATAAAATAAATCTCTCAAACTTAAAATGAAGAGCTTTTTTACCCGACTGCAAGAGTGTTATGTTTTTACTAAAGAAGAACCAATTAGGTGAATATAGATTAGATTAAGTGGTACGGAACAAATTCAGATTTCCGTGACTCTCAAAAAGGCATTTAGAATTATTTAGATACAGTGAGTCATTAACAGGTCTACCATGATAACGTACATTAGTAATCAGGCTACCGAATAGCTCTATGTAAACCGATTCATAGAACATCCCAGTTAGGGATTGCAATTGCTGGATCCAGCATCCAGCAATCCAGCTGGATCCAGCGCTTTTTTTACATGCTGGATCTAGCATACCGTGCTGGATCCAGCCAGCGGCGTGGATCCGCAAACGTATCAAATTCGAAATTAGTTACTTTACGTCTATAATAGCCGCCTTTTTTCAATCGAAGGCGATCATTTATCTATTTTTTAAGACTATTTGATGACCTTAGACTAAAACGTAGAGGCCATAAGGGCCTTTTCAGCAGCCGGCTATACTTTATGCAGTTCTGTGCAACGTAGGTAACTGTAAGGCGATAAGACTATAAAATATGTTTTTTAATGTCTCACTTCCACAGCTAACTCAAAAACCTAAATAAATTATATCTCAGTTATTAAGAGTGTTGGTAATTCATACAAATGTAAGTAGGTACATTTGTGTCGTCAGGATACAGTAAAGGTACAGGCTGATTTGTAGTTGTAGCAACTAGCCAGTAAGTAGCCATTTTAAGTTAAAGAGAGGTAAAGATTGTTTGCGACTTATTATACGTCCTTATTTCCTAAGATAATTCTATTTAGAGATTACCTAGTTAAAGGCATTGTCTTTAATGTTGAATTCGATTTTTCTTACTTCATAAAACATAATACTGATACATTATTTTGATCTCAAATAACAAAGAACTAAGAAACCAAACCAAAATTAATAAAGTTACTATCAAACGAGTAAAGGTTTTTATTTAAGTAGTTTGTAGAGAAAATCTTAATTGATGAAAAAAAACATTAATAGCATACTTAGCATGTATTTATTTTGATTCAATATTTTGCTGGATCCGCGCTGGATCCAGCTGGATTCAACCCAATCTTGCAAAAATCCAGCTGGATTGAAAATGCTGCTGGATTGCAATCCCTAATCCCAGTCAGTTATACCGCTTTACTTAGAGTTCTAAGTAAAGCGGTATAACTATCTTCCCTTCTGGAATTCCAGAAGCTCAAAGCATTCCTGGACCCTCAGACCTTTTTTGAGTTAGGCTGGTGCTGTCCGTCGCCTAGAGTCTGTGAGTTTTTTTTATTGAGTTGGTTGTTCAGGCGCAAGGTACGTTTTTCGCTAGTAAATTGTTATTCTTATTATAAGAATAATAGACCTGCGACACAGTAAATCTTTAGCTATATTTAATTCTCTGCCTAGGGGGCAGGTGACGAGGAACACCCACCTCAACCTGACTCAAAAAAAATGCCAAATTTTTTTTTTAATACTTTTTTTACTGAAACAGAAGCAATGAGTCCTTCCAGCGCTGATTAGCCGCGAATCGCAATGAAAGTAGCACGTGAGTCCCGCGATACTGACAACGGAACTCGATATTTAGAATCATGTTACTCGCTCGCAATTCGACACGACACGACACGGAACAGCGGCTTTGTATGACATTCATAAATTCAATATTTTATGTTAACTTTAATAGCTACTAATATGTAGTAGCAATTTAAGCTAATCACAGAAATAAAATTGTGCGAAGCTAACTTTATGGTACAAATAATAGTATAATAGTAACAGCCAGTAAGATTTAATACCCATTATCGTCGGCGAAGAGTGAAAACCTCGTAAATATAATTTTTGCCTAGAACATTTTTTTGCAGTTTTTGACAAAAAACCTCTTATCTCACGACTCTACCTCACTCATATTCCATTCAAACGCGTACAACGCTATCTATTGCATTTTATGAAAACCTCGTCAATGACAGAAGCTGGTCACGAGTGACGAAAAACTCGGCAAAAGTGTTTTGACAAGAAAGAGGATTTACGAGGTTTTCACTCTTCGCCGACGTTATTGGTATTAAACTTCGCATTAAAATATAAATATAAAATCGCATTTTAAGGTAGACTATAAGTTTACAAAGCCTTAGTACCTAGGCTACGTCATAAATAATTTTATCTATCCTTATTATCAGTTAGCTGAAGTGACGGATTGAAAAAAAATACCTTGCCTTGCCACAGTCAATCTTGTGACTTGTGATTGACTGCTGTCTAACTTTAAAAAAATAAACTTAGACATAAAAATCAAAATCAAAAAGTCATTTTTAATTGAATAAATTAGTTTCGCAAGTGCCTTTTTATTACCATATTATTGATATGACTGTTAAGTTAGCTCTGATAAGGACTCACGGTCACAATCACAATAAAATAACAACGGAACAAACAAAATTATACGTAATAATGCAGGAAATCTCAGAAAGTCACTGCAAACACGAGCGAATGATAATGACGACTGATAAACAAGACAAGTGATAAAGTCAGTCGGTCAAAGAACCGACTGCACTTGCAAATTTATTTCTCGTAATTTAAAAAAAAATGAGTTGCTGTTTGCTATCTCGTGTTCTTGTTAATTTTTAGGGTTCCGAATTTTGATCGATGTAGGTAGGTGGTACTAATTTACTCACAACGTGTTATATAAAAATATTCCTAAAGTCGAATATGGTAGATTAGATAGGGACTTCAAACTGAGCAACTTTACTATGGGCACACCC
Source organism: Agriphila geniculea (assembly GCA_943789525.1). Classification (NCBI taxonomy): domain Eukaryota; kingdom Metazoa; phylum Arthropoda; class Insecta; order Lepidoptera; family Crambidae; genus Agriphila; species Agriphila geniculea. The sequence goes on along the minus strand of OX038884.1, from coordinate 17,643,490 downwards.
CGGGCACTCCATACAAGCGCCACGTTTCAACTAAAGTCGCATTACTTATTTCCCAGCAAAAATGTAAACAAAGGTGTTGCCAGAACAAAACAACACTAAAAGAAATAGTATATTGCTAAGTCAAGAAATAAACACACTTACATGTTTTTTCATTATAAAAATAGATTAAATAAATATTCTGAATCATGAATTTTGCGGCAAAAGTAGAAAACATTTTTATGATGCTGTGCACACCTCAACTGCAAACTGTACACATCAACCTTTGGTCATTTTATAAAATTTCATAAAATTAATATTACGAGTAGTAGCTGTAGTAGTAATGTTTGTCTTTTGGTATTGGGAGAGAACAGGCGATGATGCTACGTATTTTTGATAGTTTACATACAATCAATATCGAAGTAAAGTTTTCTTATCAGTTTGTTTCAAGAACTTTTAACATCAAAAAATATGATAGGTTATAAAGATAAAATTTCTAATTACCATCCTACTTTAAAATGACCCTGGATGACATTATATTGATTACAACTCAAAATATAATACACAAATTAAAAAGTTATAAAAGTGACCAAAGGTTTTTAATATCTGAAAATGTCACTATCAGGGTCAGTTTTTCAATTTGACAGTGACGTTTTTTGTTTACATTTTTGCTGGGAAATTAGTAATGTGACTTTACCTATATTTTAACACAGACGCTACACAGCGACGTTTTTGCACACGCGCAACGCAACTGTGTGCGAGCTATTGCATAAGCACACCAATCGGCACACGGAACTCGCGCGGTGGGCGCCGGTGGGGTGAGGTAATTGACTGTGGGGCGGGGCGGAGAGTTTCCTTTCTGTACGGTAGTACTTATATCTATTCTGTGCTATGGGACCAACTTTGGAAGGACAAAAAAAATTGTTGTTTTATACAAAAATTAATATCTAAAATATAAAAATGTATATAAAACAGTTGATTGTTTTTCGGAGTTAGTCCCATAGTAAAAGTTGTTCAGTTTGATGATCCATATCTACCATATTCGGATTTAGGGGTTTTTTTGTAAAACGTTTTATAATGTTTTAGTCTTGTCTAACTTTCTAAACAACGTGGATTTTTTTGCGGTAGTACTATTCTATAGGTACCTACTACCAAAATAGTTCCGTAAAATGGTATCTATAACGTTAAATTAATGTAACAATCAATCAACATAAAGCATAAGCAGTCGTTTTTAATTAACTTAAGGTAATATCAAATTGAGAAAACTCAAATTACTTTAATAATGATATTCATATTATTAAATTATTGAATGCACATTTAATAAAGGACACAGTCAATGAAAAGGTTAGAAACTGCAATCGCGGCTAACGACCCTGATTGAAATAAAATTAATGTTCGTAAACTGACACTTATTATCTTTATTGGGCTTATCACTTTAATTAAGATAACATTGTAGTGAATCAATCGGTCTACGAGCTAACAACAGACATTGTAAGAAAACATTCTAAGTTACATACGATAACATCACTTGTTCTATCCTGTAATCTTGCAGTTATGAGCAACAGGTTTACTAACAAGTCCCTACTCTGAAGTTCAGTCAAAGTGAGTGATCAACCAGCCCCCTAGACAAAGTCACATTTGAAATTCTCGCCATCCCTTCGTTTTTTGATTTGACGTTAAAAATGGATCTAAGCGAAAACTTTTTATGTCAATCCCATTTAGTCCGAGCGAGGCTCAGAACAAATGAGGGTGAAGGCATAATTATGCGTTTTTTACGAAACGCTCAAGGGTGTCAGCGCGACACCCTTTCTTATCTTGTTCAGTAGTGTCGAAATATTATGAAAATAAAAAAAAACTTATGCGGACGCGAAAACACGGTTCCACCCAAAATCTGCAGGACTAATTATTATTTCGATAGCGAAGCGATTACAAAGATTTTCATATGTGACATTGGTGACAGGGCAAGAACCAGAAACACACACAATTTATGCAACTTCGCTAAGCGCTCGTCATTCGCGCAGTATAGCACTACGAATAAAATTATCTACGGGTCCTTTGCGCAAAAACTGACGTAGCGGAAATTCCTGAAGAAAAACGGAAGATACGCGATGAGGCACGAAGAATCAACGACACACACTAGAATTCGGTCTATTTAGGCGATTTCACTATTAGTTTATGAGCGCTTAGGCCTGGTTTACATTAGTCAAGTAGACGACCGAGTCGAGTAGCGAGTAGAAATACATTGCTTGGCATGTTCGTCGATTTTAAAAGAACGTCAAACACACCACGTAATGAACTTCTACTCTCCTAAAGCACTCTACTAAAGACTAAGATAATGTAAACCAGCCTTTACTTACATAGAATATAGAATACAAGGTATAAGGGGAACGCTTCCGAAAGGCAGGTGGTAGAGTTACCTACTGATTCTGGATAAGACATCATTAATTATTGTTTTTTTTTTAATATATTTTATTCAACTGCAATAAACTTATTAAAACGACTTTTATATAAAATATTATTGTTTTTTATTCTTTTTCTAACTACACTAATGTATTGGAAATAAATCTGCTATTAGCTGCAGCCCTGGCTGCGAAGTGGTTAACTGACCCGCGCGAGACTTATAATGGAAGCGTTCCCCTTCTTCTTCTTCTTATCGTATGAGGATTAACGGCCACCTCTGGTGTTAGAGTTTATGAAGTAGCCTGTAAGGCCTCTAACTTGGCTTAACGACTGTTATCAGATGACAACAGCCGGGACCGACGGTTTAACGTGCCCTTCGACACGGAAGCGCTCAGTTGTAATACCGCTTTAACGGTCACCCATCCGAAACCTGACCGGACTGAGGGTTACTTAACAAACATGAACGAGTACGATCAGTCTGTCAAGTTCCGCCATGAGCGCTTCAGCGTTCCTTTTACTGTATTGATTGGTAGTACTAACCTGAAGGCAAGGGCAAAGTGGCCACCGCCGACGCAGCGCGTGGGGCATCTTCTTGCGGGGAGGGTCTGCCTCCGCGGGGGGCTCGCCGCACGCCCAGCGCACGAGGCGCGCGCGCGCCGCCTCCGCCGCCTCCAGCCCGCCCGACCACGACGGTAGGCCCTGGAGGACAAAGAAAATACATGTTAAAAATAGAGGAGATTTGGAGTAGAATATATAAATTATGGTTTGTGTGGGCAGATCGAGTCTTAATACCTGGTTTATACGGGGTCAGTAACATGGCAGTACAGTAATTCAGTCCAGCGCTGACTTGCTACTGGGCTCGTATAGACACTAGTTTTATTCTGTAACGTTGTGTTCTGACAATCCACAAGTTTAAATCTTGGCGCGCAAGCGAAATGGTAGTTTTCAGTATTTTGCAGGAATTGGCACCTCCCCTTTAACGTCATTGGTTGTTTTTTGTAGCAGTCGCAACTTTAATAAATGTCTTTTCAAATTTTTTATTATTTGCATAAGGCTTTGAAAATAATAAACATTGAGAATCAGAGCAAAGTCTCTCAAATTTCGCTTCAGTTTAGCAAGGAATTAGACGATAGAAGATGGCGCGTGCCGCGCGTGATGATTCTGACCAATAGCAACGACGCCCAATAGGAAGGCAGATTTCGGAGCTACGGTGTTGCCATCTCGTGTCACGCTCTTCCATCTGACACTTTTGTTGAAGTTATGCGCGAACACCTTTTTGCTAGCTGAAGCGTCGATTGACAGTTCTTTGCGTTTTGTCCAAAAGTTTTATAGTCAGGAGACGCACAGATATTTATTTCTGTAGGTTAAATTTTGTTTGCAAAATATTTGGTAATTTTATTTAATTTCCAAGTGTGTTCGAATTTCGGAAAACGGAACGTTTTGGAAGGAGTATCGAAGCGGGTTAGGGCAACACCAAGCGAGCCTTCAGTTTTCAGGAAAAAGGATGACAAATGTGTTGAGAAAAGATTTGGATTATTTTATTTAACGCGGCCGAAGTCGGTCGAATAATTTATAGAGAGAAAAACGCTACTGAGGTAAAACCTCAAGTTGCAGACCATCGTTTGTTTCTGGTCGCTGGCCTGAAGGTTTGCCAGGATCTTCGAAGGTTACTTGCCGTGGCTTGAGGAGTCAGTCAGGCAAAATTTCAAACGGGTGGAGGGAGCAGGCGGTTTGAAATCCTGCTAATCAGGATTGCTGCTTTAGCAAGACCTGGTAAGAAGTTGAAAACATTTTCCCCACGCCACGCCGCCATGTTGCATAGCCACAACGTGTTCAAAGTCTAATTTTCAGTTTGGTTAATCCTACACGTTTGTTTCAGCTATGGGAAATTAATTTCATTGATAGTCTTTGGGTCTACCACGTGCCACGTCATGTGCTGATGAGTTGCTGTCCACAACTACATGATAATCCTCCAGGGAGTTCAGAGGTCTAAATAATCCCTCATTAGTAAATACAGGACACACGAGGTCGGTGCTTTTTTACCCTTTAAATATTGTGAACCGTGGTATTTTCCAATTAGGGATGATATTTTAATATAAACTAACTTTTACTACCTTTTTGCGACCCGACACACACCAACCAATAGAATCCATGTAGCGACCCCTGTCGCTGAGCTAGATTTGTGAATTTTTTCTCATGTAAGGTGTAAACCAATATATTAATAATATAGACTGTTTCAACCCATACCATTTTTTATTTTTTTACCTTAAATTTATTATTTTGTCTCGTGGGTCCCAGCGGGCAATATTCAAAGGGAACCACGTGGCAAATGGCGCCCACATTTATTTAAAGTTATTGTTTGGTGTGTTTTGGTCAGCAACATCCCCAACTTTCTCATATCTGGGCCCGGACCGCAGGGTATATTGAGTGTGTAACAACTGTCCTGGCCCACCCCTTTGGCTTACTTATGGAATGATTTTAGTACTGATTGAGAGAGGGTAGGAGAGAGTAGGGGAGTGTTTTTGTGTTTTGGTAAAAGTTTACAGTCGAGTCATTATATATTTTTGCTTAACTTAGAATCATATTTTGAAAGTATTTACTAGAGTCATATATGTATTTTGTGTAACTTAGAGTCATATATTTTTCAAATAAGAATATTTAGCTTCATTTTTATTGTGTGAACAACATTTAAAAGTCATTTTTTGTGCTTGAACAACATAACCACAGTAAAGATTTTTTTTTTTTCAATTTAATACTTTTCTTTGGAACATTTTGCTTAGAATTTGTCTTTTTGGTAAGCAACAGTAGCGGCATAGATGGAAATTGTTTTTAGGTTGGAATACCACAGGTTCTAGTTTGTAATTTTATGTTGTGGTGTGCTGCTATTGTGAATGTTATAAAGTGAAAAAAAAAACACAAGTGTGGTTGTTTTATTTCCTTTAAATTTTTAAGTGTTAAGCTTTGTTCTATGTTTTATGTTATGTGTTATATGTTTTTATAAAACTAGGGTTATCATAAGATTTATATGTTCAGGTACCTACATGTTTCATGTTTTAAAGTTAACTTCAAGTTATATTGTTTTCATGATAAACTGTAACTAAACAGACATAAATATCAGATTTTACATTTGGTAACAATCTAGTGTTGTGTACACATTCATACTTTCAAAGAAAGATTTCAGTTTTCAACTTAAAAATTTATTTTGTTTTTACAAAGAATACATTTTGTTAAATTTAAAGTCCATACAGTGATTTATAAATTTGATACATTTTGTTAAAATTACATTTTATACAATTGGGTGAATATTACAATATTGTTACAAGCGGTGTGTCGTTGTGGTCAATACAATTACAAATAATTTTCTTGAATACTGTGTTTTCTCTGATTTAGTGTTGGATAATTTAACATTACCCTTTATTTAAATTGATTGTGAAGGAAATACCACCAGTTCTTAACAATGGATTTAGAAATTTTAGTACATTCACTCTTAAAAGATGAACTTACTTATGAAGTGACAATTAGGTCTGAAACACCGACATCTACAGTGCCTTTGTTGAGAAAGCAACTAAAACAACTTCTTATTGAGTGTCCCTCTGAGGTAATCATGGAAACAGAATTTGAAAGTAGTTCAGAACTTAAAATTATTTCAGATAAAATTAAAGAATTAAAAGCAAAACTTAGTGAAAAATCTGTTACAGCACATTGTTTGAGCAGATGCCGTGGTTTGGTACGACACTTACATCATAGGCTATTGCGAGTTGTGTCGGATGACCCTGCTGTTTTGTCACAAAAGGCAGAGTTGTCTAGCGCAATCGAGTTTTTATTGTCAGTTTCTGAAAAGTTTTTCTTGTCAACAAGAGCACAGCATCCTGAACAGTGCGACACACAGGTGGAACCGGTGCCAGTAGTAGCAGTTGCGGAATGTTCTGGTGATAGGAATGTGGCAAAGTGGAACTTGAGATTCAACGGGACCACAGACCCTCGTTCATTTTTGGAACGTGTCGACGAGCTCCAAGTTTCATATGGTGTTTCTGACGGCAAGTTGTTCAACTCAGCTGCTCAATTATTTTCAGAACAGGGTTTGCTGTGGTATCGTGGCATTAAAGGTCAGGTTGACAGTTGGGCAGAATTAAAATCTTTGTTGCTCGAAGAATTCGACCCGGTTGATTATGATTACAGGTTACTGGGTGAGATCCGTTCACGAACACAAGGAATGGAGGAGCCAACACACATTTATTTTTCAGTAATGGCATGCCTATTCAACAGACTGAAATCACCACTGCCGGAGGAGAAGCAGCTTGAAATCCTTTTGCACAACATCAGACCATATTTTTCCCAACAGTTAGCTTTGTTAGATATTACTACAATTTCCGATTTGAAGACAAAATGTCGTAAGCTTGAATCTGCTCGCCAACGTTCAGATTTTTTTGTGGAACCGACCAAGTCGAATTTTCTGAGTCAGGAGTTTTGCTACAAGGGTAAAGCAAAACAAGTTAATTATGTAGCAACACACAACACTAGTAGACCGCCAACAACATCACAACAGTTTAATTCTAATTCCATGCCTTCTGCAAACCAACGAGTGTGTTATAAATGTGGCAAGGGTAACCACAATTTTAGGTTATGTAAAGTGACACCCCAAAATATAAAATGTTTCAAATGTGGCAAAGTAGGTTTTACTGTCACTTCGTGTCCGAATTGCAGTAAGGGCACAAGTTTTAAAGGTTTACCACAGACAAAAAACTAGTTGGTGAGAACCGAGGTACAAATTTATTGGATAGTGAGGGTAAATTTAAATCTTTTCGTAGCATCGCTTCGGTTCTCTTCGCACCTAGTGAAAATGATGTTAGGCCTTACTTAAAATTTAAAGTAAATGATTTTGAAATTATTGGTTTATTAGATTCAGGTGCTTGTATCTCAATTTTAGGGAACAATGCACACAAACAATTTATAAAGTTTGGGTTTGAACTACAGGAGCGTGTAGACAGGTCGTGTAGTGTTGCAAATGGGGTTCAACTAGAATCTTTAGGGTTTATTTTTGTACCGGTTACTTTTGGTAAAATTAGCCGGGTAGTGAAATTTTTTGTGATTCCTAGTATAGTCACGGAGGTGATACTAGGTTGTGATTTTTGGAGATCTTTCGATTTAGGGAAGAACATTTTTGATCAGATAGATTATAGGAACGCTCCTAAACCATTTTTTAATAATTGTAGTTCAATTCACTCGGAACAAATAAATAGTATTCAGTCGTATAATAGTTTGTCTTTTAGTCAAAGAGAATTGGCTGATTCAATGGTGAAAGACTTTGAATCAATTTCTTCAGAAAGGATTGGGTTAGGAAGGACCTCTTTAACTGAGCATGTAATTGATACGGGAGAGGCCACACCTATTAGGATAGGACAGTATCCGTTGTCTCCGGAAAAGAAAAAAGCCTTAAACGACGAATTGGATAGAATGCTGGAATTAGACGTTGTAACACCTAGTGAAAGTCCGTGGAATAATCCCGTTCTATTAGTCAAGAAAGCGAATGGCGATTGGAGATTCTGTCTTGATTGTAGGAAGCTTAACGCCGTTACCAAGGGCGATGCATATGCTATTCCGTACATGCCTCAGATACTTGACAGCCTTAAGGAGGCTAGGTACTTATCCTCGATAGATTTAAGCTCCAGTTTTTGGCAAATTCCACTCCAAGCTGAGTCGCAGGATAAGACTAGTTTTACCGTTCCCGGAAGAGGTATCTTTAAATTTAAGGTGATGCCGTTTGGACTGTGCGGAGCTCCGGCTAGACAGCAACGTTTGATGGATAGGTTGTTGGGTCACGGGTTCTGCAGTGATATTGACAACGGAACAGTTTACTGTTACGTTGATGACATTATTATCTGTAGTTCTGATTTCCAAACGCATTTACTACTTTTAAAACGGGTGTTTGACAAGCTTAAAGAAGCCAATTTATCTATCAATTTTACAAAATCTAAATTTTTCCGAAGTTCTATTAAATATTTAGGTTACGTTGTAGACGAATTCGGTCTGAGAACTGATCCGGAGAAGGTTTCCGCAATTTTGAACTTTCCTACGCCAACTTCAAGTCGTGAGGTCAAAATGTTCCTTGGAACATGTTCCTGGTATAGACGGTTTATCCGTAACTTTTCGACTATTGCTGCACCACTTAATAAGTTGACGTGTAGTGGGAAGAATGCGCCACCTTTTTCTTGGTCGGAGGAAGCCGAAGAGTCCTTTAATACTTTAAAAAATGCCCTGGTTACAGCACCAGTTTTAGCTGTACCAGATTTTGAGAAACCTTTTACTGTGCATTGTGATGCATCTTCATATGGGTTAGGAGGAATGTTATCTCAGGAAATTGACGGACATGATCACCCTATTGCATTTGTTAGTCGTTCTTTAAATAAAGCAGAGAGAAATTACAGTGCTACAGAAAGGGAAGCCTTAGCTGTTTTGTTTTCGGTCGAGAAATTTGAACCTTATTTGGGATCTCGTCCTTTTAAAGTTGTCACGGATCATTCATCTCTAAAATGGTTTACTAAGCTGGAGAACCCTTCAGGTAGACTGGCACGTTGGTTTTGTCGACTGTCTCAATTCGATTTTCAGGTTGAGCACAGAAAAGGCACGGACAATGTGGTTCCAGACGCGTTATCCAGACTTATGGACGCTAACACCTTAAACGTGATCAACTCTGTGGAGGACGAGTGGTTTGATAAAATTTTCAATGGTTGTAAGTCGCATCCACTTAATTTTCCTAATTTTTGTGTAAAGGATGGTAATTTGTATCGTTTTTCAAAGTGTAAATTTAATTTATTGAGTGAATTTGATTGGAAGCTGGTAGTACGAAGAGACCAGAGAGAGGCCATTATTAGGGAGAACCACTGTGAACCAACAGCGGCTCATTTGGGGGTTTTCAAAACCCATAGACGCCTTTGTCTACGGTATTATTGGCCAGGAATGTACAAAGACATTGTTGATTTCATTAAACACTGTGACACTTGCGCCGCATACAAACCATCACAAAAGGCAACTCCAGGCTTAATGGGTAAACCGAAAGTCTGCCATAGACCATTCCAGGTTTTATCCGTAGACATCGTTGGGCCAATGCCAAGGTCTCGTTCTGGGTTTGTTTATCTTTTGGTAGTTACCTGTTGCTTTTCTAAATATTGTTTAATTTTTCCTATGAGACGTGCTACTTGTGCGGAAGTGGTGAAAAACTTGGAACAACGCGTAATATTAGTACACGGCGTCCCAGAAACTGTAATTGCTGATAACGGAGTGCAATTCACAGGATCTGAGTTCCGCCAAATGCTCGAACGTTATAAAGTTCCGAAACTCCATTTTACCCCGCGTTACACACCTCAAGTAAATTTGGTTGAAAGATACAACAAAACCATAATGACAGCTGTTTCTTCTTATGTTAAAGATAATCATCGTACATGGGATGAACAATTGCCGAAAATTCAGTTAGCAATAAATAGTGCCGTGAACGAGTCCACTGGATTTTCACCATTTTTTCTCGTACATGCTAGGGAACCCGTCATCAGTGGTACCTTTTATAAAGACACAGATAAGGAATACGAACCTGGGGTACCTAGGGACGAATACGCCGGTGAATTTCACGTCTTAAAGACGATTTTCGAAAAGGTACGCGAGCACTTATTAAAAGCCCATGCTGAGAACACCACTCACTATAACTTAAGAAGAAGAGCGGAAACATTTTCTGTAGGTGATGTTGTGTGGAAGAGAACATTTACTCAGAGTGATGCGCAGAAATTTAAAATGGCCAAATTGGCACCTAAATTTGAGAAATGTAGGGTAAAGAAAGTTTTATCGCCTTTGGTGTATGATTTGGAAAGAGTTTCTGATGGTCAATCTATAGGTTCTTGGCATATTAAGGATTTAAAAGCTTAGGGCACTTATTACATCTTCTCTAGTAGTGTGTCAAATACACAAAAATTTGGCACACGAAGCGTGTGTCTCTGTGTGGTGTTTACAGTTATTTTCAGTGTGACACTATTAGTTTGCACGGTGAAGTATGAATGGACAAATGGTGATGAATGAATGTATGACGATTGCATGCGGAGGAATTTGGGTGTGAAAGAGCAGGGAATTGCCGGTAGCCAAGCTATAGGTAGATGGAGGCCTGGTTTAGTTTTTTGTGTGGTTCGAATCTCTAATGAGTTAGAATTCACCTTTTGTTACAAGTGTCGAATCTATTTTTTTTACCATGGTGTAGATTCGGGTAAATCTTGATATTTTTTTGTTTGCTCTTGTCAGGGAGGTAGTGAAACTTATTTTCTTTTCAATTCATATTCCAATGTTGCGACGAGTTGTTACTAAAAGATAATTTTCTATTTGGTTGACTGAAGATTTTTTTCTATTTGGGTGACTGAAATTTATGTCACGAACTTGTTTTTTTTATTTTTTTGAATATTTAGTCGTTGTACAGTCACAACAACTGTTGTTGCATTCGCATATTTTAGTGAATGTAAAATTTTTTTTGGAGCGTAGTTTTGACTCCTTTTTCGGTTTACAACCGGTTTTGCGTTGTAAATGTTTTGTTTGTGCGGTTTGTTTTGTTTCGTTTTGTCTCGTTAGGTGGATGTCCTGTGTCGTCAAATGTGATGTCACGGTGATGGGTTGTACGTCCAGGGTATTTCATGTTTTTTTGGGTTGACGGTCGACATGGTTTGTTGCATCGTTGCGTTCAATAGAGTTTTTAGTGTTGATAGTAGGTTTTGTAGTTTGAGGACGCTGAGGGCAGCGCCTTTTTTTCAGGAGAGGGGGTATTGTAACGTTGTGTTCTGACAATCCACAAGTTTAAATCTTGGCGCGCAAGCGAAATGGTAGTTTTCAGTATTTTGCAGGAATTGGCACCTCCCCTTTAACGTCATTGGTTGTTTTTTGTAGCAGTCGCAACTTTAATAAATGTCTTTTCAAATTTTTTATTATTTGCATAAGGCTTTGAAAATAATAAACATTGAGAATCAGAGCAAAGTCTCTCAAATTTCGCTTCAGTTTAGCAAGGAATTAGACGATAGAAGATGGCGCGTGCCGCGCGTGATGATTCTGACCAATAGCAACGACGCCCAATAGGAAGGCAGATTTCGGAGCTACGGTGTTGCCATCTCGTGTCACGCTCTTCCATCTGACACTTTTGTTGAAGTTATGCGCGAACACCTTTTTGCTAGCTGAAGCGTCGATTGACAGTTCTTTGCGTTTTGTCCAAAAGTTTTATAGTCAGGAGACGCACAGATATTTATTTCTGTAGGTTAAATTTTGTTTGCAAAATATTTGGTAATTTTATTTAATTTCCAAGTGTGTTCGAATTTCGGAAAACGGAACGTTTTGGAAGGAGTATCGAAGCGGGTTAGGGCAACACCAAGCGAGCCTTCAGTTTTCAGGAAAAAGGATGACAAATGTGTTGAGAAAAGATTTGGATTATTTTATTTAACGCGGCCGAAGTCGGTCGAATAATTTATAGAGAGAAAAACGCTACTGAGGTAAAACCTCAAGTTGCAGACCATCGTTTGTTTCTGGTCGCTGGCCTGAAGGTTTGCCAGGATCTTCGAAGGTTACTTGCCGTGGCTTGAGGAGTCAGTCAGGCAAAATTTCAAACGGGTGGAGGGAGCAGGCGGTTTGAAATCCTGCTAATCAGGATTGCTGCTTTAGCAAGACCTGGTAAGAAGTTGAAAACATTTTCCCCACGCCACGCCGCCATGTTGCATAGCCACAACGTGTTCAAAGTCTAATTTTCAGTTTGGTTAATCCTACACGTTTGTTTCAGCTATGGGAAATTAATTTCATTGATAGTCTTTGGGTCTACCACGTGCCACGTCATGTGCTGATGAGTTGCTGTCCACAACTACATGATAATCCTCCAGGGAGTTCAGAGGTCTAAATAATCCCTCATTAGTAAATACAGGACACACGAGGTCGGTGCTTTTTTACCCTTTAAATATTGTGAACCGTGGTATTTTCCAATTAGGGATGATATTTTAATATAAACTAACTTTTACTACCTTTTTGCGACCCGACACACACCAACCAATAGAATCCATGTAGCGACCCCTGTCGCTGAGCTAGATTTGTGAATTTTTTCTCATGTAAGGTGTAAACCAATATATTAATAATATAGACTGTTTCAACCCATACCATTTTTTATTTTTTTACCTTAAATTTATTATTTTGTCTCGTGGGTCCCAGCGGGCAATATTCAAAGGGAACCACGTGGCAATTCAACCCAATCTACTGCTGACTTTTTGCTCCCAAGTCAATCCAGCTGACTAGCCACCCGTTCTATTTTCCGGCATAGTGCGACTTACTGCCGTGCCGATGCTGTTTAATTGTACCCAGTTACTGGGTCCGAAATTCCGAGTCACTGGGTCCAGTCACTGACTACGTATAAACCAGCCCTTACGTTAGTTTGTCTTGTCGGTTGCAGATTAAGGTATATTTAACACAATGACATTGCTCCGATCAATACCGTGACAAGACAAGCAGCGGAATCACTTCTGATCACATACAACCGAACCCCAAACAGTTTAGAAGAATGTAGAGGTATGAAGCTCCTATATTTGCGCTATATTTATACAAAAATTCGCACTAACAAATGACACAACACATTTAAATAAATTTCAATAATAAGAAACACATCATAAAAATATGCAAGAAGACGTAATCGAGAACCAAACCTTCATTATAGTTTTCGTAACTGTGCTCAAAATCTGTCGTTAAATGTATTTTCTTTTTCTTATTTCATTATACCAACATACAAACCGGAAGGTTTCTGTCTGCTATTATTTAAAAAATACTTATATGCCTAACCTATTACCCTATTTTTCATAGACATTTATATTCGACTAGGCAGTCAAAGTGTTAAATAAACATCATAGAGTTCGTGACGTCATCTGAATCCACGATTCTTCTTGTTCATTCACGAAACGTTCTCTCACATGCAACTGAGACATGAGATCTAAATCAAACGAGCATGCAGCTATGAGACGAAGATAATGCAGTCAAGGACATCCGCGTAACAGAAGCAGTTGTGTTGAGTACACGCGAATCTCCACAACACAACGACCGCGTCTTCGTTAACGGTGTTTTGATAGCGAGAGTGAAAATGCTCTCGACCGGCATACCGCGCAGAATTAAAATGTATAAATAGACAAGATGATGGAAAAGCGAAAACGATTTAGCTATAACTTTCTTACTCCGTGATGTAACGGAACGCTCTGTAGGAAGCGTCTCGGATTACATCAACGATGTAAATCAAGTGGATATTCTAGAAATCCACATTTGTGACACTTATTGTGATTTTATTCATTCTACAGCAATAGTTAGATAAGTAAATCGGAATTCGTATTATTTAACACTAATAGCTTTCTCGATCATTTGAGCTAACAAAGTAATAAAAACTTATATAAAAGAATACTTGATACACAAAATCTTATTAAGCAAAGTGGTTTAAGATTACATCAAAATAAAAATTCTTTTGGACAATTTAAAACTAGCCGAATTTAGTGAATATGGTTAAGTAATATTTGTTTTATTTACCATAAAAATATACATAAATGTGAATGTCGAAATACTTGAGGAAAAAATCCGATCTTATATCCCCTCGACCATATAAAAAATCTGAGTACTTATATATTCTTCCCATAATAGGTACCTGTGAAGTACCATTAAATAAAAATTACAGTCCTAAGCTCAAAATGAATAACATTTCAAGTAAAAGAAGTCTTGAGTTTGATAGTATCTTGAAGAAGTCTTTCAATTTGACGAGGGCGGTCTGGTCTTCTGTCTTCTCTAATTGCCATGCGTTATGCCCTGTTTCAGGATGTGGTTGTCAGGGTCTCCTTAACATATGTGATATGACCAATCCAACGCCTTTTCCTTAAAATAACCCCCTTGTCTATCGGTATTTGGTCGGTTAAGTCCCACAGCTTTGCCTTGGAGATGGTCCGTGGCCACCAGATTCCCAGTTAGTCTGTAGTTCGCCTTAGGCACTTGTTGACGAACACTTGTGGCCTGGCCGAGCAGTGCCTTCTTTTTAACGAGCCAGGTTTCGCATCCATAAAAAAGAGCCGATTTGACATTGTTGCCGTTGTCGTTGAGTAAGAGGCAAGTCTAATTAAAATAACCCTAAGATAAGAATAATCATTACTTCTGATAGTTGGTTCGGTTTCAACACACTCCAAGCGCTCGCATATTGTTCTCTTGAACTTTTCGCTCGACATTTACCGAAATGTTGCGATTCAGATACGAATTGATGATAAACGTCGAAATCTCTTGATCTTTCTTCTTATAAGCAATTTTGCATTGGAACCTACGGAGCGCAATCAAATGGATTTCTGCGTATATAGACACTATTCCATTTAGAATATTGGTCATTGAGCAAGGCATTGCAAACTTTAATTTAAATTTTCATAATGTTGCCAAATATCTATGTCAGTATGTTTTCTAGCATCAAGTCAATTCCTGGTTAAGAAATCGTTACTTATAGAATGCTTCCCTTCGATATGCTTGCGTTAAAAGCGATGCCGGTAGATTCTTGTTTTCTTTTTGGTCTAATGACAAACAACAATAGTCGGAAAGCAAAACAAAAGTATAACGAATGCAACAATGGCGACGGACGCATCGGTCAGATCGCAAGGTACTTTCTTGCGGCCGTGAACGCAGAGGCAGTATGTCACCGGGTCGGCATCAGCAGCGGCGGCACGTACAACCGGCCACTAGGATGTGCGGGTGAAAGTGAACTCGCGCGCACATAGACCGGGACCCACTTGAAAGTACTTGCGGTACGAAAGGTTAGCTTACTAAGGTCCGTTTTTGCATGCCGAGACTCAAATGACAATCAAATAAACACACTTTTGACATCTAACTCAAAAGCAATGTCATTTACATCGAAGTAAATAATAATGCCTTCCTAAATCGGTACCTTCTTTAAGACAGTGTATGTAAATGTGTTTACAATTAAGAACGTAAAATCGTTCTTGAATTAGGTATGAAGTCATTTAATGGCAATTTATTCCACATTATGTCATACACTAGAATCACTGGATCTCAGTTATGGTTTAAACAATATATCCTTGTTTATAAATCATCTAGATGACTGTATCAAGTAGGATCTAAGTATAAACTCTAAAATCACCTTTTGACTCTGGCTATCGGAAAGAAACAACCGCGATATAGGAACCCTAAAACTATAGGACTATTCATATAAGTACTTATAACCTTAAAAGCCAGACCTTGAAATGATAATGCAACAGACAAAATACTGTAATCAATTATACCTATAATAATAAAAAAATGAGACTGATATCATATCCACAATTTATGATCTAATGAGCTTGTTGAAAACAATAACAATAACCATTTAAATATGCCTATGACTGGTAGTGATAATGAATTGTATTGATAATGACCTGCATTTGAGCTCAATGACTGAATGGAGCGTAATTAAGCTACCGAATGTCTTGATAAGTCCTTGACGTGTCATACGTCAACATTCTAAAAGTGTTCGCAAAAAGTCATCGAAGCAAAATCATTTTCTGACTTGCTGATGGGACCTTATTTTGCGAGTTGCTACTTAGCAAAATGAGAATCTAAAGGCTGGTTTACATTATCTTAGCTGTTAGTAGAGTACTTTAGGAGAGTGCATTAGTACAAACGTGTAAACGGTCGTCTTAGTGTCTAATAAGAGTAAGTGTTCTAGTTGCCTATCAAAATAGAATCGCTTTCCCGTAGCACCCATTTATACACATACCTATCGACATTTTAGTAGCGTATTAGTAGAGTGCAATAATTGTCGGTGGACGCGTGAATTTTATGTAAAGTCGCACGTACTGCACGACGCTGTTCGTCCGTCCTGGCGACGAAATGACACTCTACTGGAAGAATTTAAACACTCGCTGGAAGGGCACAAAAACTACTAATGCACTCGCATTCGATTACAAGTTACAACTCGCACTCTATTAAAGCACTCTACTAACAACTACGATAATGTAAACCAGCCCTAATATACAAATTATTTAATGTAATGATGGATAACCATCGTCAGTAGGTCGTTAGTAATTCAGGTTATACTGTATCAGTCTCATTTGTTTTGGATTTAGGATTCTAGGAACTACGATAGATTGAGTGAGCATAAAATTCAAACGTTTTAAGAAACATCCGTTTTTTTATATCAAATAACTTTATTTGCGAAAGGTTAGGTACAAACTATTGGAGCGCCATATCCAACCATTGATGATGTGCAAATATAATTAAGTGCAACAAAATAATATTTCAGAGGAAGCAAGCCAGGCGGACTTGAAATAAACCACCAACCAAAATGAGTACAAATTGTAGAAATCTTACCTGGGAACTGAACCCGGGATCCCTGCGTCTGCGGCGAACCACTAGACCACAGAGGCGGATTATTAAGTACGGTCGAGGGTTTATGTTGTTTATTCTGATAATTAATATTCTGGCACTATTTATTTATGTTAGCTGGTAAATAATACTCAAACCCGTGTTTACGCTAATCTTAAAATTAGTCTACACAATTGAGTTGCGATCACTTATTGATTTTACACGTTACGTAACATGAAATGTGATTGGCACTGATTTAATGCCTCTTTCACTAATATCCAAGCAAACCGGTCAAAACGTTTAACTACGTAACAAGTTTCTACCGTAGTGGAATGAATATGAACACACAAAGAAGAATGAATATAAATACTGGTAAAAACTTGGAGATCCGCAATCGAAGTAGAATAAGAGAATGCAATAAAGAAAACAAGTAATAAATTTAGATCACTACTACGAATTGAGACCTATAAAGAAAGGAAACGTTTCCAACATGAATAATTCAACGTAAAGCTTAATGCATGTTGCGAACTTAAACAGTATGTGATTTCAAGATACTGGTATAAAACAAAACAATTGGTAGCCTGATGATTTGATGAAATAAGAATTTGAGTTGAATTTTGATTCAAAATTCCTGCTGTAGTCGAACTTTATTTTTAACCGACTTCAAAAAAAGGAGGAGGTTCTCAGTTCGTCGGAATCTTTTTTTTTTTTTTATGTATGTTACTCGATTACTCGAAGACGGCTGGACCGATTTGAAAAATTCTTTTTTCGTTTGAAAGTATATACTTTCAAGTTGGTCCCATTGTCATGAAATCAGGATCTGATTATGGGATCTTGGAGAAATCGAGCGAACTCTTCAAATATTATAGGCACATCTATAGCGATTTTAGTATTTTCTTAAGTAACTTGTGCATTTGCTTTCGAAAAGTACTATTTCGGTGAAGTGGAACTGATGATGAAGACCAGCATAGATGATCATCGGAAATATTCAATACTAAGTAGTTCACTGGTACGATACGACTACTTTAATATGGTTGCTAGGATATTTATGCTCATGATAATTCATATGGTGAAGTGGAGCTGATAGTGAAGTACCAGGAGAACTCCTCAACAATAAACGCCCCTGCGTCGGGAAAAGCAGTACTATGTAAAAAGTGATGAGCCGTTGACATAAGGCTATTGTAACTTAGATAATATCATCACCAAATATACTTACCACAAAAAAGTTTAAAATAAAAAAGTTTTTAATAAAAACAAAACCTCCTTCAAAAATCTTGAAAATAATCTAACAAAAAACAGCTTCAAAAATAAATTAATGGCTCTAAAAAGCAAGAAATAAAATATTGAAATCTGCATAATAACTAACTCGAAAGCTTGTATGCATATCTTATATTAAACAACGTCTTATGAAGTCGGGTGGGGTTTAAACCCATGATTAAAGTTTAGATATATTAGTTTAGATAAAAAATATCCTTCGTTTCCCCCCCCCCCCCCCTCCCCTCCCCACCCGACTTCAAAAGGCGTTGTTTAATATAAGATATGCATACAAGCTTTCGAGTTAGTTATTATGCAGATTTCAATATTTTATTTCTTGCTTTTTAGAGCCATTAATTTATTTTTGAAGCTGTTTTTTGTTAGATTATTTTCAAGATTTTGTACTAGATGACCCGGGAAATGCTGTCATCAGGAATTGGTGAATCAGGAATTGGCGAAAAAGGAAGTTGGCGAATGTGGAAACAGGAGTCCTGTCCAAACTAAAACAACTTGTTTGTAATCGGTTTTTGTTAAGTTTTGCTAACAAATAATAAACCCTATTCTTCCGTTTTTTTTTCTGATAACTCTTCAATTACCAATAACAAAATTGAAAAAGAATTAAGTACGTAACCATGAAAGGTGTGGTGGTAGTATTGTTAGGAATATACAAAAATCTAATAGAAAAAGGCCCTTAAGGTTTTACCTGATCTGAAAATTTGCCGGGGAAATTATCAAAGGTTTCTTTCTATAGGAACTTAACTCAGACTATTACCAACATAAATCAAAACAAGAAAATATCTTCGTACTACTTGGATATGAATATGTATGTACATCTAAACCAACTATGTTAAACAAAAAAAATTAAAAACAACAAACAAACCAACAAAGCGAACGAATAACAACCAGAGATACCAACCTGCGCACGCGACGGTCCAATCACGATGGAACATCAAAACAATAACAGTACGATAGGGTTACGTGTTCATTCGGAAACTGCAGCCGGATCTAGTGCCTTATAATGTGTTACATCACTATCACTCGGCCGACCTCCGTTATTATGCAATTACAAATAGCTTGTTACAAATGTCCACGGCACATTTGACTACAGTTAAACGTATTTCCATTTTCGCTGACCCTTCTTGTGTTTGTAATAAATATTTATCGAAATCTCGAATTTTGGCAATTTTGGCGTTATTTCGTTGTCACAATTTCGCGATGCTGCCACACTACTCCAAAACAATACTTGTTTAATACAAAACGTCGTCGAGATGGCCACACTGATGTTTTGGTGTTGTATGCTGGCAACACCTCTTCCTGTTCTGGCTTTTATGTGTGAGGGCGGCGTGCCGCTTGTAACAATTAAAAATTGATTTTTGGATAAATAAAAAGCAAGTAGGTATTCATTCATTACGCACAATACTGGTTGACCAAATTCCTACTCATACGAAATGACAAAAGAAGGATATTTGGCTAAATATCAAATATGATAATCTGTGTTACTAGTATTTTAGATAAAGTATGCTAATAGCCGTTATCAACTGATTTGAAACGTAAATTAGTAATGGCTCGTAACAGATTTTATATGCCATAAAAATCCAATAATATTCACAAAAACAACAATGAACGAAATTGACGAGGTGATAACTCGTCAAGATTTCTATGCAAACTTAACTCAAGATAATAATATGATAGATGTAATAAAATTTTAGCATGAGATTTCCACAGTACAGGGAGGGAGGTTCAGGTCAAAAGATACTTGGCCGATTGGCACACTTTGCTTCGATAGATCGCTTGGAAAGGCTTTTCATATTTACTACTACCAATCTAACAATACTATCATTTAACTATCTCCTAGTAAGATCTAAACGGATTTGAAATTCACGAGTTTTCGAAGGAGAATGGTTAGGGCATTATCGCGTTGAGAGCATAATTTATGATCAGTTGTTTAGCAAAGGTATCTATTAGAGCCTAACTGTGGTCTGTGATGGTAGAGGCAGTACCGCAGTTAGAAATATCTCCAATAAGCAACGAGATCAAACACGAAACAGAAGCCTTTGGCCAGACGACGTGGAAAGATTGACAATATTCCGTTGCGAAACACGAAACAGTTATTGAATGAATGTGAAAATAAATTTAAGAAACATTTTAAATTAATTAAACCATTTTATTGTAATAATATTTACATTCTGTGTACTAAGTATCGGGAATTTGTCAATAAAACAAAAAATACAAATTATTCATCTAAATTTATTTTAACGCCTTCAAAATAGGCCCCATCGCTTGCAATACAACATCTCCACCGCTTCACCCAGTCTTACATACATTTTTCATAGGCTATTTGCGGTATGGCCTTTAGCTCATTCAGCGAATTTTCTTTTATGGCTTCTATCGACTCAAAGCGTTTTCCTCGAAGTGATAATTTTAACTTGGGAAATAAAAAAAGTCAGACGGAGCCATATCAGGTGAACACGGTGCTTGGTCGAGAACTTTTGTTGAATTTTTCGCTAAAAACTCTTTCACTATAATGGCTGAGTGTGATGGTGCATTATCATTTTCCATTGTAAAAATCGCCGAGGACTCAAAACTATCACCAACAAAAAGTGTAGTTTAAAACAAATTAAATGACAGATCCCGCTCAAATTTTGCGCGCTTAATCAGTACAGTGCTACCAACCAACATGCAGTAAAAAAATTAGAACGACCTCTTTTACGCGGGTCTTTTTATTGACATATTCCCGATACTTTTTACACAGAGTAGTATATCATAAAAAACCATATGTTTTTTATAGTCATCGTCAGTCGAAATACAATAATTAAATGCCCAATTAAATAGCTTGAATTGTTCTTTGTTGACAGTGCTACATTTTTTGTAAAAATTCGTGCATTTGCTATCAGTCATTGCATTTGCACAAAATCTATCGTCAAGGGCAATAATGCACAATTTCTATTTAGAGACAACAATAAAATAAATTGTTATCTATTACGCTGAAAGTCATCATATCCATTCAGAATTACAATTAATCAATACTATACAGATAAAATTAATTTTAAAATTGTATAAATATTGTATGTTTTTTGAAGTTATGCATCAGTAAAAGTTTAGCTTTTGGATAAACTCTACTACTAAAATTGAATTATATTGATTTGGTTTACAAACATTTTGAAATAGTACAAAATGGCATTCGCAATATTCACTGTATTTTTGGTGTTACTTCAAAAATTTGCTGGTGGTAAGAAAATTGTGTCAATATTCATCATCATCATCATCAGCCTATCATCGTCCACTGCTGGACATAGGCCTATTATTTATTTTGTGATATTAATCCTTAACGTTCTCCCCTAAAGCTTACAAGCCTTATAAAGTTATACATTCCATATTAACAGGAGTTCCACTGGAGAGCGTGGGTTCGGCAGACATTGCGCCCTACATAGTCGGGGGAACTGAAGCACCAGAGGGTCATGCTCCTCATATGATGGCACTGGTGTTCGGTGAGAGGGTGAGCAGCCTGGTTTGTGGTGCATCCATAATAAGCGAGGAACTCGTGCTCACCGCTGCCCACTGCATCGATGCTGTTAAGCATTGGAATGGAACACTCATGTCGTAAGTATTCACCATCAGTTCAACAAAACTTATATAGCCCTGTATTCTCAGCACCCATATCAAAACTCAATTTCTCGCAGTCTTCAGTGCCAAAAACTAATAAATATACTGTGGTGCCTGTAAGCAAGATTGTAAGCACTTGTATAATTTAATCGTCTTCTATAACAGATCACTTCGTGGTGTTTACGGCTCCAACCGATGGGATAGTACAGAAAAGCGCGCTGTGTTTAAGCACCACGTAAACCATGAAAATTGGGACTCTTTCAACATCAAAAATGACATCGGTGTAATTGTCATGAAAGATAAACTTAAATTTAGCAACAGAGTAGCTCCTATTCGTCTGGGGTTCGACTTCGTGGAAGGAGGACAAAAGAGCTATGTCACTGGATGGGGAAGACTTTGGGTGAGATATCTTTTTATTATAATATAACAATAAAACTAGCTTTTGTCCGCGATTTGTTCCCGTGATTAAGATAGTTGGACATTTATTTTGAAAGTCCCAGATTACCAAAATACCTAGGAATTAGACCTTTTTTTTTGTTCCATGCTCAATATCCCCTGACATGATGGGTCAGACTTTGTTCGCTTGTTTTTTACTCTAGCTATAACTAATTACAAATCGAGCAATCGTTTTTTGGGCTATAGGTACCACATGTATGATATGACGTCGCTGAATAGTTGCAGAGTAGTTTTTTATACCTACCTTTGTAGCTAAAGATTATTTTGCCTTCCCCATAACATCATACATTTAAATTTTCCCATAAAAAACATATACAAACTGGAACCCCAGTAGCACCCTGTAAAACGGGAATTTTCTTAGTGCTCACCTACACCGTGAAAGGTATCTACCCTCCAAAAATGTGTCTCTACCTTTAGCCGTTAGGGCTTTAAACACACATTTCAATTTTCCTATACAAATTCCAATACAAACTGGAATACACTGTATAACGAGAGTTTTCTAAAATCGTTTCTTAGTGCTCACCTACACTATGAAAGGTATACTGTCCAAAAATGGTGTCTATACTTTCAGCCGTTAGGGCTCAATGCATACGCCAACAATCAATTTAGCGCTATCGCACACGGGCAACTTTTGTCTCCGCAACTTTTTTGTCTCTCACGTGATTTGTATGAAAAGTTGCAGACGACCGTGTCGCTTCGTGTGCGCGTTCCCATATAAACCTGTGGACTTGATGTGGAGACAAAACAGTTGCTGGGAGACTAAGTTGCCTGTGTGCGATAGCGCTTAAAGTTTTTTATGTTTAGATATTAAGACAACTCATAAAATAAAAGTCATTTTGGAAACAAAATGGAAATCAAAAGGGGTTGGATATGATAATGTAAATTATTACCCAGGCTTGGGGACCAATTCCTGCGAGGCTTCAACTGCTGTATGTCGAGACTATTAGTCACGAAGCATGCGTTGAGGGCGTCAGAGAAGCTGCCGGCGGATGGTGGGCTCCGCCAATTGACCGGAAAATAGAGGTCTGTTGCCGCCACCCCAAAGGAGAAGGATATGGGGTGTGCAATGTGAGTTTACATTTTTTTCATTAACAAACCCTATGGCATACATGCTAGCAATCACTGATGTCTTGTGACTTCTAAATTTCTTCTCCGAAATACAACGTGTTAATGAATAAACGCAAAACCTCTTAGGTGATTGTGCTCATGAATATGAACAACTTTTACAATGGGGCCAACTCTGCAACTCAACAAAAAAAATCAGCTGTTTCATACAAGTTGTCAAAACCTACTCGACCAGAATGTTTGAAACAGCTGTTTTTTTTGTTGATTTTCAGAGTTGGCCCCATAATAAAAGTTATTCATAATCATGAGCACAATCACCACCTGAGAGGTTTTGCGTTTATTAATTAATACGTTGTATTACAAAAAGTAAATGCATAATCTAGAAAGTATGTTTCTGCTGTTGGCTTTCAGGGTGACTCTGGAAGTGCCATCGTGTTGGTCAAGCGTGGATGTCATATCCAATTTGGAATCGTGTCTTGGGGCTTTCCATGCGCACTCGGCGCCCCAGACATGTACGTGAGGATCAGTGGTTTTAAGAAATGGCTTCTAAAACATCTTAGTAAAAAGGAATATTAATAAAGCTTAAAACTCTTCATTTGTCATAATCTATTTCGTGTTGTTATTCAGTTAGGTACCAAATACTTCTTTTAGTCAATTTTGTTGAACAATAAATATGTGAAATACAATTTGGTTGTTATTATGTTATGACCCCTTAAAATGTTTAGTTTACGTATGTACTTTACAAAATAGTCACGTGTCGTGTAACAAACAGTAACTGACAGCTGTCACCATAAAAGATCGTATTTTTAAAGCCTTTAGTAACAATGCAGACGGCGTACTTTGAGTGTTAAATAAAGCTCCGAAATAAGGTTTTAAAAGACCATAGGACCATAAAATTTAGGTAATGTGAATCTAATACACAAACAGCTTATACACATGGGAAACCATCACAATCACATTCAGAAGTCAGAACTTAAGTTATTATAGCTTGAGGTACTTTTTCTTTTACATAAAACTTGGAAAAATCATTGAGCAACGGCCAAGATTTCCGAGAAATGAAGACTTGAACAGACGTTTTGGAATCCGAGGGTATTGTTACTAAAATTTATTGTGCAGTCGTTTGCCAAATGGACAAGCTAGTGATAAATATACAATACAGTACGAATGTAGATATATTTTAATATTTTTTCAGGCTTAATCAAACCATGTGGCTCGTCTCATAACTACCTGTTATTTTACATTATCTTAGGGCAAATTCAAAGTGCTTAACCCAAATGTTTTTATTAGATCTGCACCATATAATAGATGAGACATCATATTCATAGGTGAAAAAACCAATCAATATAAGTAATTGACGTTAATTATATTTATGTTTTTTGAACTTAAATATAATAAATTCGGAATAACCGGAATAATAAATATCGTAGAATGTTTTGTAATACTAGATAGTCAAATTAATAAAATATGTCTTGGTAAATTGTTGAATATTTCAACCAGTATCCTAAAATGATTATGAAAACGTCAGTATGTTAAATAAATACCTTTATGAAATAGACAACGTTATATACATACTTCAATATTTATACACTAACGAAACTATTAGCAAATATTTAAATTAGTGACCAATTTTTTACAACCTTAATGCTTTTACAACAAAACCAATAGAGGTATTTGAAAGCAAAAGGAGATTTACCGATAGAATGTAAATAATGACAATGTCAATAAGAATCCATATAAACCAATAATAATGTTGTGAGAACCGTGTTTGACGATTGTAAGAAAAAGAGAAACAATCTGATTGTTTCTGTAGCTTCGATTATGAAGATGAAATGTAAGGAATTTAGGTATCTATTGACTTTTCCAGTTAATTAGAACTTGAGAATGTAACTGCATTGGATTTGATTATTTACAAATTCTCAAAGAGCGGGTAGGTAGTAGGTACTAACAAAAATTTTATTTCCAAATTAATTTTTTCCTATTACGAAAACCTTAACATTGTTCACTCTGTTTCGAAAAGCATTTACTGCCAGTTTGTTGATTTCTGATGAAGAAATAATCGAGAATTCAACTTGGATTCAATTAAAAATAAGGAAAATAATGGTGGGCGACATCACAGTTCCATATTGTCATTTTAAGCATTATGTCTGATGAAAACCGCAGATTTCAGAACAAGGTAACAATCACAAGCCGATATTGATTGTGAAATAGGAATATGTAATAAGAAAAAAAAAAGATTTATTTATTTATTTATTTATTTATTTATTTATTTATTTATTTATTTATTTATTTATTTATTTATTTATTTATTTATTTATTTATTTATTTATTTATTTATTTATTTATTTATTTATTTATTTATTTATTTATTTATTTATTTATTTATTTATTTATTTATTTATTTATTTATTTATTTATTTATTTATTTATTTATTTATTTATTTATTTATTTATTTATTTATTTATTTATTTATTTATTTATTTATTTATTTATTTATTTATTTATTTATTTATTTATTTATTTATTTATTTATTTATTTATTTATTTATTTATTTATTTATTTATTTATTATTCGGTGAATCATCAGCTTACACAACAATACCTTTAAATTACAAAGTATAAACTTAAAAAGCTAATAATAGATTCACACGGTTAGAGTAAGTATAACTAAATCTAATGTGAGCTTAAGTCTAAGTTAGCATAAATGAATCAAAAAAAATTGTATGATTATGATTTGTAAGCGTTATTAACTTAGGTTATTAATAATCTAGTGGTGTTAAGCCGCCAACTTTGACCTCTGCTCGGAAACGTTAACGCAAGAAGGCTAAGTAAAAGCCTTATAAATTATTGTTATCATTATAACACCAATGTTAGAGAACGTTCGACTAACCAGTCGTTCTATATGAATACCTTGCCTACTTACTCATAGCAGTTGCATACGTTAACGTTATAATAAAGGCCAAGCCACACAGCGGGCGTGGCGTGGCGGGACGGGACGGCGACGCGACGCTGAGAAGTTGTAATGTACTAGATACTATGGACGACGTCACACAGGCCGGCGTGGCAAGACGGGTCGCGTCCCGTCGCGCCACGCCGCCGTCGCGCCGAGCGTGAATACAGATCGGTAGCGCGGCGGGGCGGAACGTAGGCGAGATCACGCCCGCAGTGTGAACTCCCGTCGCGCCCCGTCGCGCCCCGTCGCGCCGTGCCCCGTCACGCCGCGCCCCGTCACGCCCGCTGTGTGGCTTGACCTTTACCGAGTCATAATTGACTCGGTAGTTTTTTTTTGTCTTATGATACTTTATAAAATGTTTAATATTTGGACTTAAGTACAAATCTTGTACATAAATATGACTAAGATATATCCACAGAATACATAAAAGTACTAAACTACTAAGCCTATGCGTAATACCTATAACGCTGAAGTTCGTAGGAGGTAATTGAATAGCTTCGAACTTTAGTTCATGTGTAAAATCTAGTTAGTTTGATGGGTTATTTATAAAATATATTAGAGTTTCTTTCTAAATATATTAAAACCGTATCGGTTTCGTTTAACATAGTCCATGGAAACACTTTTAAAGATAACCAAAGGCCTTTGTCTAACACAAAATCTATCGCTTTCAATTTGCGACAACTGTCGCAACTGGTTACGAATATACTTTTCGATGCGGCCAAAAGCCAGTCGTGGTGGTAAATAGGTTTTAAAGTTAAAAGCGGTCGTGGTAGATTATTAGTTAGATAATTATATCGGAAAGTCAATTGTCGTGTGCATCATTTTATCTGGGGGCACGGGGTGCCCCCGCCAAGACAACCAAACAAAGCGCAAAGGCACTACCTACCTGTTCTCGAAGCGCTTCGTCTTTTTCTGAACCTTCATAACTTGGGTTTGGATCTTACCAGATAAACAACATTCTCGGAATATGACGTCATTAGTGAACTTATAAAACATGTCCATCAGCCATTTCTGATGTCCCCACTGCTGGGGCACAGGCCTTCCTTATGGGTGGATAAGGAGGAAGGGCCATAACCCACCACGCGGGCCCAATGCGGATTGGTGGGTATTAACGACTGCAAATGCAGCCGGGACCAACGGCTTAACGTGCCTTCCGAAGCACGGAGGAGTTCACGATAGTAAATTTTTGGTCACCCATCCCATGACCGACCCTTGCGAACATTGCTTAACTTACGCAATCGCTGGGCCAGGCGCTAAACCACTACGCCACCGAGCTATAAAACAAATAAAGTTTCTATTGCATAGCTCTTATACTAATTGATATAGGGATTCTTAAGATGAGGTACGGCTGAGGCTAGCAAGATTAGCAAAGGTGAATGCGCAGGTTACATAAAAAATTACTCGAGTTCCGGCGCAAATGTAACTTATCTCAGATAAAAGGACCTGTTATTTGTATAACAACTTAGTATATGTGATCTCCTGACCGGGAACTAACACAAAAAACAGCTCTTATTATGCTTCAGGCGCTAGTATTTTTGTTAACAATAATACCAAATATCGATTAAAATATGAAATAATGTCTTACAACCATGTGTATTTCAATTATACGCATAAGAAAAAGTTTTTTTTCATTATTAGCGATAAAATAACTTTTTTCTACAATTCATGTTGTTGCGAAGTAATAGAGTTTACTGTTTCTTAACTGCATACGTACACGCCCCATTATTATAAAGAAAGAAAACACATTTATTTCGCACATATTACTACAAAAAAAAAAACAAATGAACAATTATTACAGCTTCTGTATCTGCACACATTTATTTTTTTTATTATAAATTTCCAAAGAAAAACATGTTAAAACTTGTTTTTCTGTTTTTTTATGTTAGTCACCGATCACGGAGGTCCCACATTATATTTTTGTTATACACATAAAAGGTACTAAAACTTGAGATAGATTTCATTTGCGCCGGAGCTCGGGCATTTTTGCGCATTCGCCTTTTTGTGTATTGTTTATGTGTGTGAATTTTTTCACCTTACGCCCATGTGAATGTAGCGAAATAACCAAGCCATATATTTTGACTAAGGTGTAGACTGTAGAGTTTGTGAAGTTAGGGCTTGTAGAGTTACGGCGTTAGAGTTAAAGTTTGGCTCTACATGAGGTTTGATAACTTTTTGACAGTGCGAGCCATATGTTTTGTGTGGGATTTCATTATCATTACAGAATGCGCTAATCGTACCGATCAATAGTATAGATAATTTTGACCAGACAGATAACCGTTATCATTATCAGGATGTAAAATCTGCTGTTGACATAAAACAGTTTTATTCACGTTATACGGACCTATGAAAACAGTGCGATTAGACCTGTTAAAGTTATGATGGCATATGGATGGCACCGAAGTCCGCTTTCATGCTGAATCTTACTTGTACAGATTAGCATAAGCTTGCAAATAATGTAAAAATAGACTTAATAAATCTGTTATTTATAAAATCACAGACTGCTTCCGCATGAGTGTAGCCGGATCTTAAACATTGATACAACATATCATATAATAAAGCCACAAACAAAAGAAGTGGGAAAATAAGAGTAAGGAATTCTAACATAAATAAAACACAATAAACCGACTTCAAAACCCCACTCTACCTCTAAAAAGCAATAAATAATATTGAAATCACTAGATACGCATTATCATTGTAATAAAACACGTCTATTGAAGTCGGGTGGGGCTGGAGGACTACTTTTTTTTTATTCTAACAGCCCCACACGACTTCAATAGACGTGTTTTATTACAATGATAATGCGTATCTAGTGATTTCAATATTATTTATTGCTTTTTAGAGGTAGAGTTGGGTTTTGAAGTCGGTTTATTGTTTTTTAAAACAATTTTTTTATTTTTTCCTTTTTAGTGTAAGTACTTTCTGTATTAAATATATTATCTAGGTAGGTAGATGGAAAAATCGGTTTGGCCAAACGCGAGATAATCGCGGACAACTATGCATACGGGTCAAACTGAGAAGAGATCTTCCTTTTTTGAATCGGTTAAAATACCAAAACCTTGTCCTAAGTGTAACAAATACTTTTCTGAAAACCGCATCAAAATTGGTTCAGCTAAACGCGAGATAATCGCGGACAAACATACATACAAAGGAGTCAAACTCAGAACCTTCTTTTTTGAAGTCGGTTAAAACACTGAAATCTTCTCCTAAGTATAACAAATACTTTTCTGAAAACTGTATCAAAATCGGTTCAGCCAAACACGAGATAATCGCGGACAAACATACCTACATAATACGAGTCAAACTCAGAACCTTCTTTTTTTTCGAAGTCGGTTAAAATACTAAAACCTTCTCCTAAGTGTAACAAATACTTTTCTGAAAACCGCATCAAAATCGGTTCAGCCAAACGCGAGATAATCGCGGACAAACATACATACATACAGGTCAAACTGAGAACCTCCTTTTTTTTGTTTTTTGAAGTCGGTTAAAAAACAGGTAAAAGATAGCGCCGATAACGTTAAAATAAGTTTCGTTATCTAATCTCTGACTTTGTTTACATTAGTTTAGTAAATATCTTTAATGTGCTGATTATAGCTATACTGCTATATGTGCGTCTGTCTAGCCATCCCACTTGTTAGTTAGCAATAAATATCCAAGTAGAGGTTGAACTGTTTCTGACAAGCCGTCTGAAGCTGGCCCACGCTCGCGTTAATCATTACCGATAGACATTACGAAGGAAAGCGCTGTTATATTTACAAGTTGTTTCACAACAGTTATTATAGCGTTCCAATGAACAATTTTCATCAAAATAGGAGAAACATAACAACTCATTTTTTTTAAACAGACTGATTTCTTAATATTTTCCACTGAATCAGGAATACGAATGCGTGAACTTTCATAAATTAAAGAAAAATTGGAGCGATTGGACCCCTGTTTGACTAAATCCATAGCTACAAAGCCAGTGGCAATAAATTAAATTAGTGCAGGCGGTCATCAATGACTTGTGTGTTACGCACGAATGCACAACCACAACTTACTTACAAAGTATTCAAGTAACGTGCCTCAAACAATTGCACGGAAACTCAATCAAGTTTTACAAGAAACACAAAACATTCTTTTGGGCAATTTTTAGAACTGCTATATCATTGCGTAACAAACTAAATGTTTTATCATTTAACATGATTAAAGCCTTCCGCAGAACTAAGAAACGATTATCAATTTGCTTTTATAAAACGCTATTGGATTGATTCTATTATCATTCCACAAACTAGATTTCTTTTGTCGAATCTCAATTATTACTAGAAATGAATAATTAATTTTATCCGTACTGCCCCCGTATTACAACCTCTTAAAACTTGCCAGTTTTCTGAATGGCTATTAACGTGTCTTTTTTATTTGCTATACAGCGAGAAAGAGATGTAACTATAACAATTCATAAACCTTTTAAGAGGTTGTAATACCCCCCCTGGAAGGACGTACTACCAGATTATGCAGGATAGTAAGGATGTAATTTAAGCTGTTAACCATGCGCCTAACCGCTCGCATTGATCATGGTTAGTGACAAGTGTGCCTACGCATTATGTAACGTCACGCGCCCCTATTTGCCTTATATGATAATGATAGATATGCTACAAAACTTACGCTTAAAATTTTATTATAGATTCCGTTCACTAAGTCTTATAAAAACATCCAATCGATCGCCAGTACTGACAGTAAATGATACGTATTTTTGTTACTTAATCAGGAAATTGTGAAATCGGCTACAAAACCCATCTAGTAAACTATGATTTCGCCGTTTCGATGAAATAAATAACCATGAAAGATTTTAATTATTAGTTACATACTTTGAAAAAACTAGCGATCCTTATCGCTTTTATTATCTGAAGGCAGCGTAATCTTTTAAAATCTCATTGCCAAACCTCATATTATTCATTTTATCTACTAAGCATTGCATCCAAATTATCCACTTCTTCGAAAATCCGATACAGCCTTAAGCTATTCACAATTTATTTTTTATTCAACCACGCCTCACTTTAACTTCGTGGGTGTATTTATCATTATAACTGAACCGGTTGCTGTTATTAAATTAATTTAAGATGCAATAAATATTATTAAAATAGTTTTAAGGCGATGATGCCTCGGTTTGGAGAAGGCTTACTAATTGCGTTATTGCTAATATTTTGCTAACGTGTAATAAAAAATAAAATTTAGCATAACATGTAATTAAATGTTAACAAAATTGCGTAATTTATTATGTATGTAGGTAAAATGAATTGGATACATTAAAGTAAAGATGACGCACTGTAATATAAAAATATACAGAAACTAACTTCCGCCCGTGACTTCGTCTGCGTGAAAAGTTTTTTTGCTATCCCTCGGGAACATAACTTTTTTCGGGATGAAAGGTACCCTATGTCCTTCTCTGTACCCCTGACAACGTGTATGCAAAATTTCATGATGATCGGTTCAGTAGTTAAGACGTGAAGGCGTAACAAACAAACAAACGGACTTTCGCATTTATAATATTAGTAAGGATAGCTAACATTTTATGCAATTTTCATGTTTGACACTTTATCGATATCACATAAATAAATAAAACTGGATTTGCTGGTTTATATTATTACCATTTTAGTCATTTCCGTTTCCGTATCGTCAACATTTTGATTTCTGTTCTTAAGTTTAAAGATAAATTACCGTAGAAAAAAACGAAAGTGTTTATAGTAACGGGCAAAAACATTTTCCATATTTTCTATCAGCTCGAAATCTCAAATATGTTATCTCACGATGAATGTTATTTGGCAAGTCAGATGCTTACTGCAAATAGTCATAAAAATAATTAGTGCACTAATAGACACTTCAGCACACAAGTAAGTTCTCCAGCACACTTAAGGGGAGATTTTTACAATGGTCCCCCGTAGATCAACGGCGGCGGAGCGAGGGCAAGTGCCGGGATTTTAGTGGGTATGTCCTCCCTCCAGGGGTCCCATCGAGCCTGCTAGGGGCTGCACGGGATCACCGAGACGGTCATGGAGTGTGCAGCGGCCCGCTCCTAGCGAGCCCCACATACGATCGGTGGATGCGTCAAGAGCATTCGGCATAAAAAAGGGTTCTTCTGCACATAGAGGTAATAAAAGACATCAAAAAGGAATATAAAGTAAAGGAGCTGCATATCTACATCTAGTTAGTGTTAATACATTATGTTCTAAGGTTTTAACTAACTTACCACATTGATCTTCCCGAGGATGTGACCGATTTGATCTTTGCTGCACATTTTGTTGCTTCGTCGTTCGTATGTTAATCACATTTTAACTGTCAGCACTTGTTGGAATAATAAATGTTTCTCGGACTTCTTCTTGAGACCACTACCTAGTGAGGGTTAAACACAGTTTAACAATACGGTTGTTAAGTAGAATTAATAGGGTTAATTAATAAATTCTTGAGACCACTACCTAGTCAGGGTTAAACACAGTTTAACAATATTAAAGTAATATTCACTTCTCAAGCTTACGCGCTCACCAGACATGAAACAAAACAATTTCTAACGGATACTAGCGCGGCTTCATAGAAAGTACTTTGGTAATTAGTTGGTATTTGGTTTGATTTTTGGTTTTCCCGACATGAAAAATCAAACCAAATACCAACTAATTACCAAAGTACTTTCAATGAAGCCGCGCTAGTATCCGTTAGAAATTGTTTTGTTTCAATATTAAAGTTGTTAAGTAGAATTAACAGAAAATAATAAAGAAAGTAGGTATTTCAAATAGGTGAAAGACAAGGGTACACGGGAAGAAGGGGCTCATCGACGTTTAGCAAAATTTAAGAAAACAGCTGTTTAAAGTTGAATGGATTATTTTTACTAAGGCGATTTAACGAGAAATGGGCTTCTTTTAGTATATTTTGAATATGTAATGGACCCTAGTTTGTTTTGAGTATGCCAATGCCATCGAATGAAATTGTTAGTTTTAAATTAACAATTAGCAAAATATAAGAAAATTGCTAATTAAAAATTTTATTACTCACCTATTCTATTTTTACTGAGACGATTTAATGAGAAATGGGCCCCTTTTAGTTTGTTTTAAATATGTCCTTTGAAAGACCCAATTCAAAGACTATCGTATGCAATTGTTAGTTCAAATTGATCAAAAATGTCGATGAGCCCCTTCTTCCCATGTGCCCTTCTTGACTTTTCTATACATAAAAAAGTAAATAGACAAGTGATTCTTGTTGTCATTTGATACTGATTCGATAAGTATGTGCCTGATAAGCAACGTTACCCATATATAGAATTTCACTTAAGGCTTACGAGACCCACTTATAATGGAAGTGTCACCAAATCCGTATTAATTATCACCTTACTAATTGGATATCCGGCAAGGCAATCGACCGGGGGCACAATATTAACAGATTTCAATATTGTAAAACTGCTTTTTTGGACATCATCACATTTATCAGTGTCAAAACAAAATTATACTTTTCCTCTTAATTTAGAATTTTTAAATCCGCAAATTACCTATAGAGGGTAATTTGTAAAACACCAACAACCTCGCAGGAGTACATTACTAACATCAGAAACAACAACATTTTTTTCTACGTCTTTTCCGAAAACAGACAAAAAAAACCGGCCAAGTGCGAGTCGACTCGAGACTCGCGCACGAAGGGTGCCGTACCAAAAAACGGCAAAAAAATTACGTTTGTTGTATGGGAGCCCCCATTATTATTAATTTTATTCTGTTTATAATATTTGTTGTTATAGCGGCAACAAAAATACATCATCTATGAAAATTTCAACTGTCTACCTGCTGTCGTTATTAATATCGAGCAAAAAACGGCAAAAAAATCACGTTTGTTGTATGGGAGCCCCCCTTAAATATTAATTTTATTCTGTTTTTAGTATTTGTTGTTATAGCGGCAAAAGAAATACATCATCTGTAAAAATTTCAACTTTTGAAATGGACGGACGGACGGACGGACGTACGGACAGACGGACAGACAGACAGACGGACAGCGGAGTCTTAGTAATAGGGTCCCTTTTTTACCCTTAAATATCGACTCTATAAAAATGGACTCTCCATACAAATGTCCGAACAGCTGATCGAGTTTTGTATGAAAATTCGAAATTTTTTTTGTCTGTTTTTGGGAAAGTCGTAGAACAAATGTTGTTGTATGTGATGTTACTAATCTACTCCTGCGAAGTTGTTTGTGTTTTACAAATAACCCGTATAGTTAATTAAAAAAAGTTGCAAGTTTAGTATTACATTTTGTCAGGATTTATTTTTGAGAAAGTGATTTGAGACAGTTATACTGTTTAATCCGATCAATAACATTGATTTATCTTGACAAATCTCTATCACATCACAACCACAATCTTGTGACGTGACTCATCATGAAATAATGTAACATAAATTTTAATAGTAAGCCGTTTTGTAATATATTTTGACACTGACAAGCCGCTCTAAAAGTGGTTTCTATACTAAATAGATGTCATTGTATACGATAAGTATCGAAGTGAGGTATTCATTTACTTTTACTCAGAAGTTTGTCTAACCTATTCGAATTAATTTTGCATAGGTACATAACTTGTCCGTATACAAATATCCGTGTTACAGTTTCTTTTTTTATGATAGATAGGCTAGCTCTTGCCCACCATAACGCCGCCGCCGAGGTAGGCGGATGATGCGTGCGACTAAAACGTAGTGATTATTTCCTCTGTGCGTGCGACCTACGAAGAAACGCGTTTGCCTAGAGCTAACCTATTCAGTCACGACTTGAAGGCTGCCTAGACGTAACCTATTGAGTCGCGACTTGAAGTAATCTATAATATTATAGACTGTACTATCAGGAAACACAGACTCAGAGAGACAGTACACACTCATATTAACACCTAAAAGTTATAATAACACTTTTGAAACGTTCCAATGATAGGCCTCAAATGGCAACTTGGCTAGTAACATCGATAACAATCGATCTAATGAAATGGATAATGCTATAATTACTAACATAATGACATTTTACGAAATACACTTACAAAAGGCTGCTAGCATACGAGCAACTGATCAATCTATCAATAATTAACTCAACAGTTGATTACATTACAGTTACAGTATAATGAGTGCACAGTTTAGGTTTTCATTATGATGAAATAACTAATCAAAACAAAATTGACAAATTTTGATATCGATAGCGTTCTCATTCATTAATTTCTGTCTAACTCGAAGGTCGTTGATATTGACGGTTTCGTTACAAATTGACCATGATATTAAATAAAGATTTAAAGTCAAGCCTTCAGAAACATTTTAGAGAAGGTGACAAATACTTACCTTTGTTTAATTTGCAATGTTCAATGTTTCTCATAAAAATGTCCAAAAATATTACGCCTTACAATAAATTAGGTACTCAATGAATATTAATGAAGGTTTAAACCCTAAACCCACACTATACTTTTAGGCTGAGTTGCACCATCTTACTTTAACGATAACAAACTTGTTATAGTACCGGTTAAGCATAAGTTAGCCAAAAAAAGAGGTTGCCAGCCAGCATTATGTCCTTTGACAAGTTTGACGTGACCAATAGGTAGCATTATCATTTGACGATAACTTTAACTATGACAGCGTTTTGGTGCAACTCATACTTAGTACAGTAGCCCGTAGAACATTTAAATTACCGTTTGCCGTTGTGATATAGTTATTTATTACAAAATTATAGATACTTTAACCCAAGTTTTACAGATCGCAACCCGCCGTAACCTATATTTGTATATCTCCGAAAATGATATTTTTTTATTTTTCAAGGTTTACCACATGGTTTAGCTATTGTCGTGTTCTACAGCTTTGTTTGATTGCCACTGATAATAGTAAGACTATGGAAAGTGATCATACACAGATTTAAGACCAGATAAAGTCCAACCATTTTCATCAGGTCTTAAATCTGTGTGCGGCTACTTTTTACAGTCTTACTTTTATCTGTGGCAATCAAACCAAGCTGTAGAACACGACAATAGCTAAACTATGTGGTAAACCTCGAAAAATAAAAAAAAATATCTAATTTGGAGATATACAAATATAGGTTACGGCGGGTTGCGATCTGTAAAACTTGGGTTAAAGTATCTATAATTTCGTAATAAATAACTATACCACAACGGCAAACGGTAACCTTTTTCGTGATTAAAATGTTCTACGGGCTACTGTACTATTTAAAGTGTTGTGAAACTTTTTTTATGAAAATGCAGGTTTTTACTGACAATAAGATATCTACACCAAGCTTTGACCACAGACCATACTCAAGTCAGGGGGAAATTGTAGACTCTTTTTTAAGATTACACTTCTCTCCCAGGGGGGAAATTTCAGGGGGAGATTTGTGGAATTACCCGTAACTTAATGCGGTGGTAATAATATTTCACTACGTATACGAGTTATTAACAAAAGCTATCTATTTGTAGAATTAACAGATGGTACAAAGGGCAATACATTCAACGTTTCTCAGAAGTGTCGTTTTAAGTTATCTCTTTTCACCGAACAACTGAGCCGTAACGGGTAAAGGCCATGGCCGATTTGAGGTTCATGTCGTGATACGTCTGTATTCGCATAAAAGTCAAGAAGCGACTATTGAACTTGTTTTTTAAACTAAGCAATATAACTAAGCAATAGAAGTTTATCCTTTTAAAAAGTTAGAGACCAACACATATTACCTAAAACAGTGGTTCTATGTCTATGTCAAAATTATTTCCATTTCAGAAGGCTGCAAATTTCAAAAAACACGTCCTGCTGAATCTTTACATAACGAGTTTTTAGTTCAAAAAAGTAGGTACCTATGTCATGAAAGCGTCATGTAAAACATTATCGAATGCCCGGTTGTAAAGAAAGCAAATGGCCTATATGCTAACAATGGAATACTGATTACGCTTGTTGAGTGATTATACGAGTACATTACCCACTTTTAAGGTAAAATGATAACAGAAACATAAAATAAAGTGTAAAATTGTAGGAGGAATTCTACTTGATAGTAAAACAACTCCCCACAGACAATGAAATAAGACCTGTTGTTTAGTACTTTCATAACAATCAATGTTCAATACATATTTACACAGATATTTTGTACCTATCTATACACGGTTAATTTTTAAGTATTTCTAAAAATGAAAAGGGGATTTCAGACCACGTAAATGAACAACTTTTACTATGGGGCCAACCACGAAATCGCGAAAAAAAAAACTCGACTCGACTATAATGTATGGAACAGCTGATTTTTTTTCGCGATTTCGTGGTTGGCCCCATATTAAAAGTTGCTCATTTACGTGGTTTGAAATCCTCTTTTCATTTTTAGATATACTTAAAAATTAACGGTGTATAAAAATATAAAAAATACAGCGTACCTAATGCCTAAGGCAGCATTTTAAACTTTGTATCCACCTTGAACTTTTAACCGCAAAAATTTAAAGTTACCTACCTACTGATTTTACAACCAAAAACGTTGAGAATAAATCTTCACTATCAAAAAATAACTAACATTTTACCAAATATTTGACTACTTTATTTGTTCAATGCAAAAATTTCATGCTTTGAAAATGTGTTAGAACAAATATTGCAAGGTGCTAGGTGAAGTTACAAAACCAATGCATTGTGAGCAATGAAGTGTGAAAAATCGCACAATTTCAGCAGGTATGTACACTTTTATACATGTGTTAAAAACAATAATAGTCTGACATCGGTTTTATCGGAGTTATTGCGAAAATAGCATACTTAAAATAATCTATAAACTGCACTGCAAAAGACAGCAACGCGTCAGTATAAACAAAATTCAACTTTGTCATCTTACGACACGTGAGCTGTGCATTCATATAAATTATATCTACTAAAGACTGCTCCGATATTGCTTTACACAAAATGTATAAGGTACAAACTTATTCGGCAAAGAAAGGACTTCGTCTACGTGAGTAATTTCATGCTTTTAGATTGATCATTTTTTTACAATTTCTGATATCGAATACGTATTGCTTTCACAAAAAAATACAATAATTCCAGTTACGTATTGTTGAGTATTCTCAATGTTAAGATTCCGACAATTCTTTCCGTCTAAAGTGTAGACAAAAAAAATCAAGAGTTATTTTTAAAAAGATTTAAAAAAGCTTGTACACTGAGACCAAAACTATTTTCCTTTTTTTATATTTTTAATGTGACAAAAGCACTGTTTTATATACTTCTAATACTTAGCTTCTTGATAGATACTTATAGTC
Source organism: Agriphila geniculea (assembly GCA_943789525.1). Lineage (NCBI taxonomy): Eukaryota > Metazoa > Arthropoda > Insecta > Lepidoptera > Crambidae > Agriphila > Agriphila geniculea. The sequence continues at coordinate 17,605,201 of OX038884.1, read as the reverse complement.
TACATTATTTAGGAAAAGAGGTACCTTCTTAGGTATCTTCTTCTTGTAACTTCTGGAAAGCTTTTATTTAGCGAGTTTGCGAGTTATAACTTCAGACAAACTTTAACATCCTTTAATTACAAATAAGATTATTACGAAGTCTCGTGTCCGAAAAGAGTTAGAAATGTAGCTTAATCACTTCCTGTAGAGACCACTTGCCAATATCCATATCCTATTGTATCAGACACTCATTAACCCGTCAATGTACGAGTGAACGCTTAATCGTACATCAAACATAATGGATGACGAGCGAGCATAAGCGTTGTTAGCTAACTCTTCGCTCCGATAATTAGCTCAGTTCACTTTCACTATGTTACGGTGGAAAACAACCTTAAAAATGTAGCCTGTTGAAAATTTTCCAAGTTACCTACATGAAAGATAACCGAGAAACCATGGAAATGCTAAGGCGTTTTGCATGTTTAATAAACGTGCTATAAGTTTACATTTAGTTTGCTTGAGAACCCCCACAAGGACTCCCTCATTAAGTTGAAAAAGAAACTTAGTATGGTAATAGTTCAAAATTAAAAAGGATTCAAAATTTTTACTAAATAATGGGACCCGCTAAGATCTATTAATTTTTTAATAATTATATTATTATGATTAATTCATTAATCAATCATAAGAATACTCATAATATTGTCATGTCCTGCATTCAATTTTATAGAATGAATCTTTTTATCAAAATTGCTTCGAATGAAACTTAAAAAATCAACAACGTTTAGAAAAAGAATTCAACAACCGTAAAGACGACGCTATTCCGTAATCTATCATATTATTCCCGTTTTACTATACCATATTATTATCAAAGATCAGTTAAAACTTACCTAAATTACGAAAACAAAACCGTAAGAAATACTGCCTCAAGAATCATTTCACCATCCAACTAATAAATTCTTTGTGCAAGACCTTAATCTAGACGATTATAGAACCTAGCCACAGAAAGGAATTTACTGAAATATCTGTTTTAAATTATAGTATAGGTACGTTTCTTTTACAGGTATACTAATAAAAAACAATCTTTATAATATGAAACGACACGATGAGTTCGAAACAAAACTTATGTAGAATTTCTAAAGAAACATGAAAGTTTAGAAATTAATGTCAAAGGTGAGACTAATGTTAATGTAAATGATGATGGTCTTCCTTAGTATCTAAATAACAATACATATAAGATGGTGAGAGAGGATCCGTGTAAAATTAGCCTGTTTACACGGCATGGAAGGTTCATGTCGTAACTGCATGCCTTCGCCGAAAGGTTACGTTCATTCGCACGTTTCAAGACATATTCAGTGTGGTAGTTTTTGAAACACGTAAACCAAAACTGGTTGGGGGTAGTTACAAAATTTAAAATTTTAACGCTAGTCTGCTAGGTGATTGCGTAAAGTCAATCGTATTCATTTGACAGTTCACATTGTATCATAATATAAGTCATCCCATACAAATTGCAGCCGATGTAATACGATATGAACTGTCAAATGGATACGATTACCTTATAATCCACGGAACCTTGTCACATTAACGTCCACATTAACGTGATCCGCAACTAAAAATGTCATGAAACAAGAAAATTCTAATAGGTAATCTAATATATTAATTATTGAATTATTATTTTCAATAAGATAGGTTCTAGGTATATAAAAATTTTACAAATGTTTTTCGTTTTGAGGTTAAAATCATGGCCGCCAGGCGCATTACCAATTGACGGGGGTTATACGCAATCACACCCCCGCACTGGTCAGCGATTCATGACATCTCAATCCCGCAGCAAATTTGAAAATTTTTAACCTAAATATCAATTTTATCATAAGTACATGACATCAGTCATCAGTACATTGACAAAAGTCGAAGCTAAAAAATTGAACGTATAAAATTGACCGGATCCATTGGAAGAATTTGGGAGATGCCTATTTCCAAAACCGGACCCAAAGAGACTCTTGGTTGTGATGATAAAATTGATATTTCGCAATATTTTGAGTGCTTAAAGAATATTTTGTGCATAAAGAAATTTTGCCGTGGATTTGAAATTGAAATTCGCTGCAGTCGTGTCATACTACCAGACTAGCAATAAATTACTTAATAACAGGCGTAAGAACAAAAGATTTTAATAAAAGACTAGTCAAGGAAAAGAACACGACAAAAATTGTCGCACGATCCATCAAAACTCAGACGCAAAAGAACAGATGAATTTTGATTAAGTAAACAAGTTTTAGATAAATCTAGAACGCAAATAAAAGGCATACCTACGTAGACGGCAGTGGCGAAGGGTCCATACATGTCGATTCCTATCGGCTTCCCTTTTAGAAATCCCACTCCAGCAATCCACCATACAGTTAAGAGAAATTTTGGCGAAATTATGGGTCCGGCTTACCTTTGCCATATTTTGACTCCTCGCCACTGGTAGACGGTATTAATTCAAGAACTCAAATTTTCATATTTGGTACCAAGGTCATTCTGCCTTACGTTGGTACCAAAAATTTTTATGAGAATTATTGCAACTAAGAAGGGAAGTCATGTTAGTTTCCACTTAACAATAAATGTGCAACACAATGTCGAAACTAATTAAGACTAATTGATGCACTACAACGGTCTATTAATCACATGGTTGTAATACAATTAAAACTTCACAACATACATTGACGTCATGGAAATGAGGGTAGTTTGTATTTCGCGCATACTTATCGATATCAGAGATCAAATAGCACACCTATTAATGAAGTCACAAAGTACTTATTTCTATTGTTGTATTCATACCCGCATGTATAAAACAATCCTAGTCGAAGGTCTCAAGAAGAAGCACTAAAACCACATGAGTAGTCCATAACACACACTAATAGCACTGATGAAAAAGTGTTTCGGCAAAAGTCTGTGACTTTAGGCTGTAAAGTTTTTTTTTTAGCTGTTATCGGTCAGTTGAGTGATCGTGCATGACGTGCGTTTCGCGGCATCTCGCCGTTGCGTTCCGATACGTGCTGCGAGCAAGATCGGCGGCAGGTGACTGGTGCGCGCGCCTCCGTGGCGCGAACGACGACGGTCGGTGGAATCGCGCCCCGGTGCATTTCCGAACAGCCGCCACTGAACCGAAGTAGGTAGCTATGTCACGCAGGCTCAGAGAAAATAGTCGTAGAAAACAACTATCATTACTTACGGTGCCGTACTCGTCTTCGATCATCCTCTATTTTTATTTGCGGTCGCCTATTGAATACAAATCATGGGTGTAACTAACCTGTATACTAACCTGTAACAAAAGAAAAAGTTGTCAGATATGATATTGTTAATGTCACCATTTCGTTATCCACAGCAACCATCAAGTCATCCATAAATCATGAACAAGGCTCATAAATAATTTTACGATTGTCTGTTATTGGAGTATGAATAGTTTTTAACTCGTGAATAGAAATCTACATAATGTTCTTTTTAACTGATAAAATAAAGTTGTTTCTGATGATTAGATACATAGTTTTAGTACGAGATTAATGGAACCTGATTAAGTTGTAGGTATTAAAGAAATAGATGTCACAATAATACGAGAAGTAAAAAGAAGAAATGTTAGCTAGGTGCTTTGTAATTTTCTTCAATTTTCCCTTGCCATTTGGAAGTAGTCTAGTTATTTTCGATAAGATAACAAGTACAGAGACAGTCAATCAAGATACCCACTGAGATAAAACAATATTCTCACGTCAGATCATGTGATTACGAAGATCACGGTCACTTAACACAATAACACCGTGAAACCAGAAATAGACAAAAACCACAACGTGGGTTTGTTATTAAAAACTGACAAGCTATTTTTGTAAAAATGGAAACTAAAAGACTGACTGCAGCACAGTTATTTAAGGATTCTGTTCTACTAACTAAACACTCCAGCTGTAACTAATCCCGTTCCAAATAGGATCAAGGAAATGGAAGATGATGTAATTAACACAATATTCTTTGCAGAGGAATTGGGACCAACTGTAATCAAAGCACTCTTAATAAAATATAATCAAGTTAGTTAATGCGTTTCATTAAAACAGGTGCAGTAATGCGATCTCCATTTGTTTACAATTCAATGCACTCGATGTAAACAACATTATTTCATTAGGGGACAATGGTGATACATTCTCGTTGGCAAGAATAGATTGATTTTATTGGACGCTGAATGGAGGTGCTCAGACCATCCATGGTAGGTATCTATCTTTTCAATTTCGAGGTCACATCTAAATATGTTTATGTCGTTGAGATGTGAGAATCATTACTTCACCCTAAGCAGCGAACTAAAATCTAATCCCGAATGACACCGGCTATAGATTTTTCGAAAAAAGACAAGTATGTTGGCTGCATTACAGCAGAAAAATAATTTTGCAATTTTTTTTTACAATTTTTTTTTCTTCTTCAATTATAATTTAAATTCTTCAATATGGGGTATCAAATGAAAGTGAACTCTTTGATTAAAAACAGTTCCACAATACGATCCCCGACTACAATGACACTTGTTATTTAACTTTTTAGTTCGATTTTGGCAGGGCCGTGATGTTTTTAATATTTTTAAATTATTTAGGATATCATTTTCATCAAACTGAAAACATTTAAAAAGGTTTTTCTAAACCATGGGTCTCCAAACTTTTTAGCAAAAGGGCCAGACTTACTCCTCCACCAAGTCCCAAGGGCCAGGATCTAGCTAGCTCACCAACATACTGTAAATTACAGTATTGTTGGTACGATACGGCTTGCATTCGCGGGCCGGATTGTTGGTGCTCGCGGGTCGGATCAGGCCCGCGGGCCGTAATTTGGAGACCCCTGTTCTAAACCCATCACCTCAGAGACAATGAGACCAACAAAAAGTAAAATATTTCTAGATAGAATTAAATCATGGATTTAAATTAAGTGATAAATGTTCACAGTAGTAGTAAGCATACCTAACAAGTGTAATAGCAGGAAGTGCCCATTAATAAAGCATTCGAGTAGCAAAACTATTAATAATCAGCTATTCCACGCGTTGTCGGATGCGAGTCCCTGGCCCTGATTGATTGTATTAGTGTAATGGTAGCAGTGACTGACAGCTACTTGATAGGCGTCTCGAATTCTTGAAACGGGTATTATGAGGGATTCGGTAGAATCATAATGGACGACTAAAGGCCTATTCAAACCTGGTCGGTATCCTGTACCGGTGGCGGTAACGGTATACCCGACCAATATCCCGACCGGTATTTTGTATGACATTACCGCAACTCTTGCGGAACACCTTTAAAGCGCGTTACCGCATACCCATGGGGATATCGTTACCGCCACCGGTACAGGATACCAGTCAGATTTGAGTAGGCCTTTGAGGCGGTGATCCATTTGCGAGCAAAACCGCCGGCAAGCCAATGAACTCGCGAGCCAAAGGTCTAAACCGCCGATGGAGCACTGAAAAGTATGCGGACATTTAAGGCTTGCTTTTTTGGCTTGCTAGAAAAATTGAGCTTTGAGGTCTCTGGCCACTACACACCATTGCCGTGCTAGGAACGTGTCTAAAAAAAAATTTTTTGTATTGAAAAGTATGACAAGTGCATGGCCGGTGACGGATCGGTCTAGTGGAAATAGTGTCATACTTTTCAATACAAGGATTTTTTTTGCCTGATGATACGTTCCTAGCACGGTATGGTACGGTGTAGCGGGTGGACTTCCAAGTGATAGACTCTATCATAATTGAATATTTTTTTTAATACCTGACAGACAGAGATTTCCAACAAAATCAAAACCTGAAAATATATTGGGAAATTACTGATTAGCATGCATAAAAATCTATTGCTCAAAGTCAAGTAGTCATTCATTACAAATCTGAGATAAAAATACGATTCAATCGTCCCTCGAAAATTGGAACTTAAGCAATCTATGTTTAGTATTCTGGTGTACATCAATAATACTGATCATAAGTACGAAAACAGCATCGCAAAGTTCTGCATTTAATTTATAACAGTGATATTCAAAATGCGGACATCGCCTTAACCCGCAGACATCATTAAACTATATCGACACTCGAATAAAGCACCCAGACGTAATGTCAGTAGCTATTAACTTCGGCCCAAGTGAAAAGATTGCAAATCTGCCGAGTTCCGGCTGGTGACCGATGAGAGCTTATTGCTTTCGTAATAGTGGCGAGTTTCGTTTAACAGACTAGCCCCGATGATACAAGCAGGTGAAACTTGTAATCAGCATCGTCGGAACATTACCTGTTGCGTTTACGGGATACGCGGAGATTGGATCAGAAACGCCATGCGCTTCCATTTCTGACATACAAAACCTTACTTTATGGACTTCACAAACGAAAGTTTTGCGCAAAATTTACAATTAAGAATTTTATAACAGGTATTTTTAAGAAAGCGTATTTATAGCTCAAAAGTATTTTTTTTTTCAAACAAAGAAAACTAATGATTATTACCTATTATAGACTCGCAGGCATCATTCATAACTAAATAGTTTGTGATTACTTAGGTACCCAAACAAAATAAAACAAAAGTTTACAAAGTTAACTTTAGTTTTGTTTTCGTAAAAATTTAGTTACAAAAATTTTTACAAGCGTGCTTTTGAGCGCTGTTAATTATTCACTTCACATAAGCTTTTGACTTTGACAGTTAAAATAAATAACGCCAATCGGTGCATCCAAAATGACATGCGCGTTTCATCGTACTTAGATCGCATCATGGCTTACCTATATACATATCATAAAAAAGAAAAAAAAAACTTTTAACTTAAACCAACGTTAAGACATTCAACCTGCGTATGCGCACCGCGGAATATGATCGTATTTCACACCAATCAATGTTACCGTATCTATTATTTATTTCCTACTATTGACAACATGCAGTAGATAAGGAACATGACTGAAAACTTTGCAAAAATATCGGTCCGGTTACATCGACTCCTTTTTGTGGCGTAGACATTTTAAGTATAGTAGTTCGTACAGTTATTTATTTATAATACACTTGAATCATAAATATTAACATTTAAAATTGTTTCTGATGTCATTATTGTATTTTTTCATTTCTGGATAATGATCACTTTTTATACTTTTTACAAGTAACTACCTGATAAATCATGATTAGTACCTATGTAACGGAGCATTAACGTTTGACTTTTTATTTAAACCCTTTCTGCGTGTCTTTCTGTGTACATACATGCAATACATGCACTAACTAGCCCTAGTTAATGCATCTTGCCACTTGGTTTCTCACAAACAATAACCATTATGGAACACCAGTATCCACTTTACAACCAACTAGAATCTGCATATCCGTCCGTTTACAAACCTTGAAGTCGAAAGGATTACAAAACTTCCTCAAAAACTCGTTTTGACCTTACATAAGAAAGAATGGAATGCATGTAACAATATTAATGGGCTTTTTTTAGATATCTGTTTTCCTTTAACAACATCAATTAACAGACAATGCAAGAGCTCGTCAATTGTTTATTATGTTTTACAAATTGTGAACAAGCGTATAATTGGATTTTAACACCAAATTAGTGACGTATCCCATGTATTTATTCATTGTTATTATGTAATTGCGTTTTTATGCACATTTTTGTATGAAAGACAAAACATTTTGTATTACCTACCTACTGATTACCTAAACCTTATTTGTAGTAGATAGTTTTAGGTCACCTAACCTAGAACCTAAAATTATACTATACAAAACACACTGTTCACAAAACCCTATAAGACACAAAAGAAGTACCAGCCATAAAAAAGAGAGTGGCGACAGCTGGTGATGAAGATATCAAATAAACATAGATATTATATGTCAATGACGAGAATGGTAAAGTAGAATTAAATATTTAATGACTATGAATAGGCTTGTTTAAATACCCTTGTATTACCTACTCGATTTGAAACTGACACTCTGCTAAGTATACCTCTTAAGACTGTTCAACAACAGCCTAAAGAGATTTTGACTTTCACGGCAAAAGTCTAGGTTGTTTTAATTATCGCCTTGACTATGGCTAAATTAGAGAGCCGGAGAAGTAACGAATTTGCAAGTAATTCAAGTTCAAGTTTCAGTAATTAAAACAAATTATTAGAGTAAATCGAAAGAATGTTGGTTGAATTTTTGGGGTTCCGAGCAAGTATGAACGAGGTGTCCCCGAAGCACGATGCAAGAGATACTGGAATTTTAAGGACGGACAAGCCACATTGAAAACACCAACTGGATAAATAAATTTTAGTAGCTACTTAGGGTGTAAAGATAGTATTAATTATATCTGTGGTATAACTTTTTTGTTTGAAAATCCTATCAGTACTTGATACTGTTTAATTTTATGAATAAGTTTGTATTCACGTCCAGCGCAAAGGTCAATCGAAGTAAGTCATATGTTTAATTTGATCGCCGCCTTACTGTTGTATTCGTGTTCAGATTATCGATTCACTTTCTCTTTAGATTTGCGCTATCCATCGATCTGATCAATGCTTCGATTAAATCATAAATCTAGCAATGGGTAATTTCGGTTTATGATGAGGCTGTCAATAATAAGTAAGATGGGTATATAGCAAACCTAATGAAAGTTATGATAGTATCGGAATGTCGAAAATTTTAATTCCTCTTTTACATTTCTGGAATTCAACTAAGTTCTTCAATTGAAGGATATTTTGCTTAAGTAAATGTTACATATACAAAAACAAACTGATGTAGGTATATTTCGTTTCGTTTTATTTCGTTTTCTTTTTAAGCTTTTTATGGCTAATCTCATTTATGAACTAAACCTCTGGCAGATCACATCACATCACAAGAATTTCTTGAATGATTTTCATTTTCAAATTTTCAATTTAAAGGTGGGTAGTTAAATGGTCAAATAATTTACACTTCGATCCAAAATAATGCAATGCAAGAATTCGTCATCGGTTTTAAGTTAAATGGCATTTGCAATTCAATTTCTGAATCAGCCAACTAGAATAACCATCCAAATTCAAACTATACGTACGCGTACGGCTTTAAAAGGCGTGTACTTGCGATTTCGACACCAATTACAGTGCTACAATGATTTACAATATCACTGATGCTTTTATTTGTAGAATGACACTCTGCTTATAAGACGTTCATCATTGATACACGCTTGGTCATCGCACATTCGATATTTATCTAATATCTTTCTGATTTCCAATCTTAAAATACTTAAATGAGGTTCACTTTCTTTTAAAAAAAGGCGTTCTATAAACTTCAAGATCAGGAAAAGTATATCCATTTTTAAGTGGGTTAATTTCCAAAACAAAGAACTATAAAAGTACATGATACGTGAGCATATGTGTAAATAAATAACAAATGTTACTTTTAAAGGAGGACGTATACACCACGTACGGTACAGCAATAACAGAGTATAGTTTAGTATACTATGGACAATGATGGGACTGGTGACCCAATTGGTCGCCATAATTATGGTGTCCACGCGCCTTTGTCTGCCAATGCCGATCATTCGTATGCGAAGCCGAGGCGAGCTCATAACTGAAGAAAGTGGGAAGAGGTCAGAGCATTTGGTGCTACTTAAAGGGTTAAGTAGCACTTAATGCTTTTGGAAGGCCCTTGAAAGGATTCAAGGGCCTTCCAAGCTACTCAAGCCTAAGACCTACTGACAATGTTTTCATCATTGTAAAAAGTACTTAATATATTTAAGTATAATTTGATTGATCTCGCTTTAAGCGACGGTGCTGTTTGAGTATCCTAGTACCTACTTCACTGGTAGACCACCCTCCTACATTACATATAGAATCAAACAAAATTAACTGCTTTTATTCTAAAGAACACCTCAAAGAAATTTCGTAAACACAAAACCCAAACTATCAGTATTTCTTATTTAAATCTTTTATCAGAGCGAGTTAAGCGTAACATCAGTCCCAAAACGATTAAACAAGATATAAAATATGTTAAGAAATCCATTTGCCGAAGTGAAAAGAGCCGACGCGACGACTCGTTTATCGGCTTACAAAGGGGAGATCTCTTCCGCGTCCTATTTTGAGGCGTAGGATAAATAAAGAGTTCCCGATATGGGGACAGACGTAGCCGGCGAGGGGTGCGGACAGCGGAACCACGGCTGTAATGGCCGTGACGCTCGTCACTAACCGGTTGAGTAATCTAACTAACACACAATAACTGCGTGTAGTTTTAATTCCTTTACCGCATGTCTAGTTAACACGTTCCCTGTCCCATACAAAATAGCAAAACTCACCGACACGTCCAATAGGGTTTTTTGAATAATTTGTTTTTTTATAGTCATAGGGTAGCCCTAGTAATAATATAATTTAAAAAAAATTACTAAAAGTAGGCTTTATTTCCCTGAAACACATATGGTTCATTAGCGTAGAGAGACATTTTTGCTCCTACACGTTCATGAACCACATGTGGTTCAGGGAATATTTTTTTATATTTATGAGTTTTTCATAAGTATTTATTTTATTTATTTATTATTTATGTATTTTCACGATATTTACGAACTTGTGCACATTTGATTAACTGTGGAATATTTTCCATAGACAATAGATTATAGATATGTTGTCAAATAGGTTATGTCATTTTTGCTCCTGCACGTTCATGAACCACATGTGGTTCAGGGGTTTAGTTTATGATCTTACCTGCACGTCCAGTGCAAAAAACAGTACAGTCCCTTCACTTCCGGTAGAAATATTCACTGTAGAAATTCTATATGTGCCCTGACGCACATATGGGTCAGGAACGTATAAGTGCTTTTCAAGCGCACGTTTTCTGAACCATATGTGGCTCAGCGGACAGTGAACGTGTTAACTGCCCTTCCATTTGGATAAAAATCAACTTGAACTGACTGTATTCGGTGAGGTGACATGACATAGATGGACTAAGTTGTCAGAAAAGTTACTTAAGCTTTATGTTTTTATTATAAAGAACTCTAAACCAAATTCAATTACTAATTTTTAATTTCACTGTTTTACAATTACTGTAGTTTGATGCTAACTTTTCCTCTCGTATCTTTCATAAGAATCAAATTGCGAGCAGATCAGAAAAACAACCTTATTTGCTTGCAAAAAAACAACTAACTTCTAGAGATCTCTTGTTATTATATAATACGTTTCCAAGGAAGAAGTCAATTGTTACTTGGAATTGGAACCAGGTAATCTGTACGTACTGTATGTGTGTATAGTATAGGCCATCTTGACCCATAGTTATGTTTGTTAAGTAAGAATAAACTTTCACAACATACCTATCAACAACAATGAGATTCTATAAAGAAAGTAACTGCACAGAACATGCTTTTGTTCATCACTGCAGGTATTTTTATAGAAAATATTTGTAGCTTTCTTTTGTGTTGATATCACGAAACAACATGGATCATCATAAAGTACACAAACAATGATTATGTTTTTTTATACTATGGATAAAAATAGGGAACTTTTTAGATTGACTTCTGATACTCATTTACCCAGACTTAACAAATCTGATTGATTTCTGCGCTAATAATATTAAAGAAGTTTTACCAATTTCATTTAGAACTTTTACAGCTGCCGTGGTCACGGGGTACTAAAGCTGCTCGTCAGTCCCCCGTGACCACGGCAGCTGTAAAGCAAAAAGCAATGGTGTCGAAACGTCGGGAAAAATAAAAAAGCAAACCAAATACAGATGCCGGCATATATATTGGCAAGAGAAAGAAAGAGACAAAAGATGCGCAGTAGCCATAAACACTAACTTTATGGCTACTGCGTATCTTTTGTCTCTTTCATTCTCTTGCCAATATATATGCCTGGCAGTATACCAACTAATTACCAAAGTACCATAATACCGCGCTAGCATCTGTTAAAAAATGTTTTATCTACTCTCATGTCGTAAAATTCGAATTATGAATTTCAAATCGAATTTATATTGACATACTTTATACACGCAATACCGAAAAAAAATTAAAAAGTTATTTTATAACATACCTTCGCTATACTAAGCAATGTTATAAAATAACTTTTTTTCTCATTACGATACAGGGCAAATCCAAAAAGAAGGCAGTGCCGTGATATTAATATATAATAATGTCTATGATAATAATGTCATAGTAGTAAGTGAAAATTTTACTCCACCCGATATTTTAAATGCAGCGACGGAAAAAGTCTTACTTAACCTAAGGTAAGTAATAGTGCCGACCTACCGATAAACTACAAACTTACTATTTTTATCATTGATATTTTATTTTGTAGAAGTTTTGTAGGTTCAATCACAAATTGTATGAGAGTAGATAAAGTAGTGTATGAAACTGCACATAACTAGGTATTAAAACACTCGTGTCATGCTATTAAAAACCTCGCCTACGGCTCAGTTTTTAAAAACACACTCATGTTTTAATACCCCTCATTATGCGCCAGTTTCATAAACTACTATTATTTCATGTCTTGTGCGTAATCTTGAGAGGCAAATATTTACATATAGTATTGAAAAGTACTAAATTTAAACGATTTTCCAATTTGGTTGCTGCAGTATACATTTCCAATAAGTATAAGATTTAAAAAGATATTCACTTAATACACGATATCCACTCATCTCGATTCAAAAACACATAATTTTGCCTCGAAGCATGTTGGTTATATTACATAACCATTACACGGCTAACAACCGTGATACATTGATTGCACTTAACGAAAAGAAATGTTTACTGCAACAATAAAAAGGAAACTCACGTTACGAGTTCATACGAACTGCACCTTAAATTCTTTTCCTCTGTTGCATAAGGAAAAAGATATAAATACCTAGCCGAGTGGGATGCAAGCTGTTTACGTTTTTTTTAATAACTGTGTCAAAGTTCAATTATATAATCCTTTAAACGTTTTTCTAATAATAGAAAACCTTAAATAAATACCTATCTATATATTTTTTGTCGATATAAAGTATTTAAACCCGGACTTTAATTAAAATCTGGGATTTGGATCATAAGATTTTTTCAAAATTGGTAATCAATAAATACTTACCTTAATAAAAATACATAATGTCATGATCTTTGCAACTACCTATCTCGACTACAAATCGAAATTACGTATAATTCTATTGATGATCCTATACTTACACCTAATTTACATATAACGAACTAATGTATATTATTAATAGAACTAATAAAAATAAAACCGGTCAAGAGCGAGTCGGACTCGCGCACCGAGGGTTCCGTACAATCATAAATATATTTGGATATGTTGCTTTAGTACAGTCTTTAAAAAAGTAGGATAAACGGCAGACAGGTGGAAGGGCGAACAGGCGGACAGTTAATTTACAAATCTTAACCACAGCTGCTTATGGTAACTGAAAAACGTTTCAGCCACTCCACATTGCAAACTATTTATATTACTAAGTAGGAACTTATTCTTCGTTTATTCGTACGGCAAATAGTAGGTAATTATATTAGAACCAGCCACCAATTATTATTGTAGTATTAGGTTGCGTCATCTCTTGACCGATAGTGGAACTATTTTTTTTCTTAGGTCAGCATTCTTAGGACAGCGCCATCTGTTGACTGGTAGTGAAACTAAGGAATTATTGTTTGTTTTTTGAATTTCTAAAAAAGTGTGTTATATTGAGACATCGTTTTATTTTTCCTGTAATCTTTACATAAACTACTATCACATAGAATTATTTCAGATTTCTCTCTTTGCAAACTTCGGAGATAAGGGGGGGAACGGTATTTTTTTTACATTTTTCATCATAAGTCGAAAACTATGCGGCCTAAGAAAAAAGAAAAAATGTTTTAAAATGTGCAAACAGCGCTCTTTCATATGGTACCCCACATGCCCTAGTCATCTCACTTCAAATTTTTACGACCCCTTTTCAGTCCCTGTTGTAAAAAAATACTTTTTTTTTATTTCTTTCTTATTTGCAAAATAGTTGGGCAAATGTCATCTTAAACTATTCCAAATTTCAATTTGATACCATCGGTAGTTCTCGAGATATCCAGCTGTGACAGAGAGACAGACTGAGTCACACCATAAGGGTTCCTTTTTTACCATTTTGGTACGGAACCCTAAAAATACAAAACCGAGTGTCTACTTCTCGTTTCGAAAGGTAATTTCTCCCTTTCAATATCTACAAAGGCGTTAAATGATACTGTAATACGAAGTAACTCATTTATGGGAAGTAATGATTGATAATAGCGCACAATAAGATGCCGGCGCTATAAAGTAAGACACAGGTAACGTTCTACAAAAGTAAGACTAGTTGACTCATATGGCTATAGAAATAAGGTCTAACGATTGCTTTGAAGGTCTTAAAAAACTTATTGCTGGTGATATACTAACTAATGGCAGATAGCGCAGGTAATTCGATTGAGAACACCCACGATGGACCGCTTTACACATGATAGAAAATAGAAAGTGTGAAGTTGTGTTATGCAATTATCCGTTTGCTCTGGGGGTTTATGATGGAGGCAGGTAGATGAGTATGATGTGCAGTGGACTGCAGGTCAATGACCATTCGAACAGATTATGAGGAAAAAAGGTTGTGTGCACTATGTGCAGTGTTACTTCTATTAAAAACGTAATGTGTAAGCACAGACCATACAGCAATAGGTACTAGGTAATAGGTATGTGTAAGTAAATTAATAAGTACTTGTTGCTAATAAAGAAAAATAAAGTGTTAACATATTTATTCTAAAACTATGTACAGTACCGTACTTATACTTTATAATGATATGTCAAGTTGTACAGTATTAACAAGATTAAACTAATTGGCGTTGTCAAACAATGACACCAAGGCTAAATCCGACAATCCACAAGACTATCGAATTAATTAAAGATTACAAAATTAATGAGCTCCTTTAGTTGATATTTCACATATGAACGGACACATGTTAAGTGGCACGCAATGTAGTGTCACATAAAGCTCTTGTAATTATAATGACACTTAGCCTTTAACTATGAAGTGACAGAATGTTTATTAACAACTTCATAAAATATGCTAATTCAGTTCAAGCGAATTGATAGACGAGTACCTACTCATGCAACGTTGTAAACTTGTAAAACAATGCACTAAAATTCATACGAAAATAACGGATCAATAAAAAAACCGGTCAAAAGCGAGTCGGAATCGCGCACCGAGGGTTCCGTACTTAATAGAAACTACAGTGTGGTTTGATAATTGCACCATCAAACCACACTGTAGAGTAGAATAATAAAATTAGTATTGCAGTTTTAGGTCAGCGCCATCTCTTGACCGATAGTGGTACTAATATTAACTTTATCATCTCTTGACCGATAGTGGTACTAAAAAATTGTGCTATATGGAGACATCGTTTTATTTTTCGTTTAATCTTAATATAAACTGCTATCACATAGAATTATTTCAGATTTTTTTCTTTGCAAACTTCGGAGATAAGGGGGGGGGGGGGACGGTATTTTTTTTACATTTTGCATCTTAAGTCGAAAACTATGCGGCATAAAACAAAAAGAAAAATTGATTGAAAGCGTGCAAACGGCGCTCTTTCATATGATACTCCACATGCCCTAGTAGCCCCACTTCAAATTTTTAAGATCCCTTTTCAGTCCCTGTTGTAAAAAAGATACTTATTTTTTTATTTATTTCTTATTTGCAAAATAGTCAGGCAAATGTCATATATCAATGATATCCAGCTGTGACAGAAGGACAGACAGACAGACAGACTGTGTCACACCATAAGGGTTCCTTTTTACTATTTTGATACGGAACCCTAAAAAGTAAGGGTGACACTTATAAAAATTTTTTTTTCATGTAAGATTCGAACCTGCAATCGTTTTGTAGCGGCACAAACGAAAACGACGTCTGACGAAATAGAAATTAGGATTGTTTATGCAAACGATCAAAAATGATTACCTTCGGCTGTAACCGCATCGCATCGACTTAAAAATTATAAGATCGATTGCAGATTGCACTATTCTACTTTAAATGAAACACCTGTCAAGGAAACTTAACGCTTCTACAGAAGAATTCCGATAACTAAAAGTGTTCTATATTAAACTTGTTTGCTCTAACGCCAGTTTTGCTGTTTCTGTGCTGTCTAAGCCAAGTATTAGGAAAATAATATGATATGTATTAAATTTATGTACTTCACATATTCTACAGTGACGTGACAATAAAATTATAGCCATCCTCAAACCAACACTTCATTATCTTTCAAAATATTTTTCTTACTTTATTGAGAGACATCAAAACAATACTTATCAAATTGTTCATAATGAATCACTTGAGTTAAAATGTAACACGATTACAATGTAGTGGCTTATATTACCGGTACGTCGATTCGTAAAACATTTCCTTGTTTCATCGAGGCGAACCAACCCGTAATGACGTGATCGACGGAATGGCAAAACGATTACTGGTGCATTACGATCAGTGTAAGTGACAAGTTGACAACTTGAGGTGAGTATCGTCATCGTCACCTATGTCTAGAATATTATTATGACACACATTATATATTGCCTACTAAAATAGAGAAGTGTTTTATTTATACAAAAGGAGATCAAGACTTCTTCTTATCGAATAAGGATTAGTGGCCACCTCTGGTGTTAGAGTTTATCAAGCCGCCTGTTATCAGATGACAACCAGCCGGGACCGACGGTTTAACGTGCCCTCTGAAGCACGGAAGCGCTCAGTTGTGTTGCCACTTAACGGTCACCCATCCGATACCTGGCCAGACCAAGCGTTACTTAACAAACGTGACCAAGTACGATCAGTCTGTCAAGTTCCGCTATGAGCGCTTCAAGAGCGAGATCAAGTAGTTTCTGCATTATCCTGCGATTATCAATGGAAATTCGCCCTACATGCTAATTAAAATAATTCATACATTTTATTAAAAAAACTAGCGGCCGCCCGCGACTTCGTCTGCGTGGAAAAGTTTTCTGCTATCCCTCGGGAACAATACATTATTTCGGGATGAAAGGTACCCTATGTCCTTCTCTGTACCCCTGACAACGTGTATGCAAAATTTCATGATGATCGGTTCAGTAGTTAGGACGTGAAGGCGTAACAAACAAACAAACGGACTTTCGCATTTATAATATTAGTAAGGATAGCAACAGCTTGCGATCCTAGGACTAAATTAAAAAACGTATTTCAATTTACTTTACAAAGTTAAATTATATTAATTAATTAATACTACCGGTAAGGCAAATTCTAGAGTTTCCTCAAGAATGTAGCATAAAAAGTAAATTGCCGCCTGGCAGGGTTGGCATAATTAAATCACGATTTAAATCAAGTCATTTTTTGGATGAAAATCATTTATTAAATCGAATTGTTTTTTTTATTTCCTATCTGTATAAAAAATAAAATTCTTTAAATTCTTAATTTTAGATAATGGATAGACACATACAAATGTATGTTAAAATTAACTTTGTGTTAGAATAAAAGCTTAAAACAGATTTTTTTGCCAAATCATCCGTCCTTTCTTCCACAAGGCATTTTTAACTATTTTATTGATCTTTATTTGTGTTTCTTCCGAATTAAAGTTTCTAATAAGTAAAACAAAAGCGCGTTGCGGTTTCACGCACTATTTTATGACTCAAGCAAAAAATCGAAAAAAAAAACTGTTTTTATTTCGATATTTTGCAAAAAACTGTGAATTTTTATTTTTTGCAAAAATAAACATGTTTTTTTCCAACCCTGCCGCCTGGTGAGTGGCATATCTCTTCTATGTGCCTCATTTGTGGCTAGGAAATGTTTAGCTTACGTGGTTATGAGAAACGGCCGGAGGCAGACGTTTACTGCTCAGCACTAGACACACGTTTTCCTTGTCAACTAGGTCTAGGAAGAGATGGCTAAGGTTTACGTAATCATGGTTAGTGACATTATTACATTCTGATTACTTCCTCCAATGACTTGACTAAATTAATAAGTACCTAATTTTAGTTTCACTTTTTTCACGCTTAAAAAAATCCCACCAACAATCAATCAAAGTGACGATAATTAAGACACATGTATATTAAAAGTAATAAATAGAGTATTAATAAATTCTAATCAAGTTCTAAATCAAGATTTGATCTGATTAGATGGCAAAGACATGGAATGTTGTACGTAGGTATGTTGATTTCAGCATACACAAGGCCGCTACTAAAATATAGTCACGACTCGGTAACGACAGTCTTAATAATTTATTGTTTTCATTAATTACATTCAGCATACGGTGTAATGATTCAAAAGTAATAATTATTTACTTTTCACATAAGACAATTATTTGTATAATATAATCCAACAAACTTTAAAAAAACTAGTTGTATTCAGAAATGACTTGAATTGCAATTCATTTATTTGCGTTACTGATTATATCATGATGAATAAAAAAAACCGGCCAAGTGCGAGTTGGACTCGCGCACGAAGGGTTCCGAACCAAAAAATCACGTTTGTTGTATGGGAGCCCCCCTTAAATATTTATTTTATTCTGATTTTAGTATTTATTATTATAGCGGAATCAGAAATACATCATCTGTGAAAATTTTAACTGCGTCTACCTGTTGTCGTTATTAATATCGAGCAAAAAACGGCAAAAAAAACACGTTTGTTGTAAGGGGGCTCCCTTACAACAAACGTTTTTTGCTCGATATTAATTATTTATTTTATTCTGTATTTAGTATTTGTTGTTGTAGCGGCAACAGAAATACATCATCTGTGAAAATTTCAGCTGTCTAGCTATCACGATTCATGAGATACAGCCTGGTGACAGACAGACAGACAGACGGACAGCGGAGGCTTAGTAATAGGGTCCCGTTTTTACCCTTTGGGTACGGAACCCTAGTAAAAAGCAAGATTGACGTATTTTTCATCAAACACAAAACTTCAATTACCTACTTCGATTCATTTATTAAAACTTTAATGGAAATAAAAAAAAATTCGTTGATGTCTTTTCTATAGAAAATTCGCGGGTACAAAATCCTTCAAATTGACTACTTTCTTAATTCTTACGTGTGTATTATTTATTTACTAAATTAAATTATTCTTTATAAGTATCAGTCTAAAGTTAGTTTAATAATTACTATCTATAGTATTGGAGTCATCGCATTATCAGGGCATTTGTGCTACTTATTTTCTACAAGACTTAGTACCTATGTATACTACAACTAATGTTTTTTGTTTCAGTATTATGTAATTTTGGTGTACCAGTTTTTGTAACAATTGAATAAGCTATAAATATCATTAGCCAGAAAATTAATAAAGTAAACAATATTATACGAAAGTGATATTTCAATAAGTAGTTGCGCGAAAGTATTTCAAGTAGACAAGTATAAACTTAACTTTTTATTTGACGCATAGTCCTAATAAACTTGCATTAATTACTTACAGTAACATTATGAAACTTCATAACTAGGACCATGAAATAATAATTGATTTATAACCCTTGCAAAACAACTCTATTAAAATTAACCAACCAATACTGTACCACTGGATATTTACGTAGTAGGTAAGTCAATATTCCGGAAAAGTAACTCGGTAAAAGTCATGTTTTAAAGTAAAAAAAAATGTAAATATGCGTCTAAATACATGCAGTTTAGTTGTAAATTAGTAGTTATCGGATAAGACGAAAAAATATAAATAATTTTGATATTCATTATTATATTATAACAAAAATTGAGTCTGTTACTTAAATTCAATAGGCAAATAATAATAGTATTTTTTTTTTTATTTATGAAAAAATAATGTTCAATATCAACGCCTGGCAAAGCTCGACAAACGGTTTTAATAATGTCTTTGAAATTCCATGTCGGTAGGAAAGGAAAATATCATAAGAAATTCGACATTTCTTTTTTGAATTCTAGAAATTTTCCAGACTTACCTGTGCCATAAAAAATTAGCTCCGATCAAAAACTATTCACGATCACAAAACGTCACGATTTTAGTATTGTTAAACATTTATCGTCACTTTTGTTAATAAAGGTACAGAACACGTATGCACACAATAAAAGACAATTATTACTAGTAGTATTCTGATGTTATGGACGATTTTAATTTTGTAACAAACGGGAAAATTATGCCTACTATAAATAACCATGATACACTCAAACAAAAATAAAACCGGTCAAGAGCGAGTCGGACTCGCGCACCGAGGGTTCCGTACCATCATAAGTGCACCATCAAACCACACTGCAGAGTAGAATAATAAAATTAGTATTGCAGTTTTAGGTCAGCGCCATCTCTTGACCGATAGTGGAACTAATGATAACTTTTTTAGAAATTTGATAATTTCTAAAAAAGTGTGCTACATTGAGACATCGTTTTATTTTTCCTGTAATCTTTATATAAACTGCTATCACATAGAATTATTTCAGATTTTTCTCTTTGCAAACTTCGGAGATAAGGGGGGGGAACGGTATTTTTTTTTTACATTTTTCATCATAAGTCGAAATCTATGCGGCCTAAGAAAAAAGAAAAAAATGATTTAAAATGTGCAAACAGCGCTCTTTCATATGATACCCCGTTAATTCATCCAAGGATACCCCCTTGGACGAATCAACCACTGGACGCGAAATGACAGGCATATTCGCCTTTACCCCTCTGCCACTTACTGTGACCGATAGCCTCAGTAAACGATATCGCGTTGTCAGTATGATGCTAGAGCTCGTGGCGAAACATTGGTACAAAAATGGGCAAAATGCTTCGTATTGTTCAGCAAAAAAAATAGCGGGCAATCAAGAAATGTTTCTTTTCACGCGTAAGCACAATTTCAACCTATTATAGTAGCTATTTTTCGCAAAATAAATAAAATTTGGTATGTAAACAAAGTAGGGTGACTTAGCCGGTTTGCTGGCCCCCTTTGGTTTTCGGCCATTACGGAAAATGTAAGAATGTATGAAAGAAATTTTTCGTGAAATTTCTTTTTCGCGGTGTTATTAAAAGTTGCCAATACACTTATTTATTACGTATACAAAATATAATTAGAAAAAAATTACGAAACGTACTGCCCCCAGGAGCTGACGTTTTCGAAAAACTTCCTTAATATTAATATTTTCATAGTATAATTTTAAACAAAATATATCACATTTTCTTTAATAGATAATATTATTAAGAAATACTTATACATAAAAGCCAATAATAATCAACAAAAAGCAACATTTTTCTTACAAAACGTTTTCAAAATCATGTTTGACTTCCGTAAATTTTCGTCTTGAAAGTCATTTCGCGCGAGGAACTGCTGTTAACACTGGTAATAGAGCCGGAATTATCAAACTACTTGAAAACAAGCTGCAACGTCCTCTTCAATGGCTAATATGTCAACTACACGCAAATTAGTGAAGTTTAAGACATCTTTTTTGAATACTTAGACGGTAGTACTACAGGGCCGAAAAGCTTTAGTGGTCCGATAGGGAAGGTACTTAATAATTTTGAATGTCTTCCAGTCAAATCATTTACTGCCGTAAGCTATTGTTCGCACAGATATAACAAAGAGAAGATGATTTAAGTACAGACCAACTGTATATTTTAGAAATGTGTCCAGCAGTCAGCAAGGGCGAGTGTGATGAAAGATTGGCGAAACATAAACTTGGTAAAGTATGTTATTCGAGGTGGTTTACCACGGCAAACAAAATTACTCACGACACTACTAGTAGTGCGCCTTGGTAGTGTCGTGGGGAAGAAGGGCGAAAATTGAACAGGGTAGGTGTGTCGTTAAAAGTAGCAAAAAAATTGTGCATGTGAGTTTTTTTGGAAGGTATAAGTTACAATGTTGTTTACGGTTTGATACACATAGTTTTTATTACTGAGTATGGTAAATTAGTTTAAGTACTGTTATTTTGACTTAAACGCGTAAAGTATTCGGTATGATACATTTAAATTTGATGGCCTGGTAACTAAGTGCGTTTTTGGGAGGTCATTTGCTTTTTGGCCGCCTGGCCGAAAACTAATGAATAAGTTTCACAATCCATAATATTTGGCCGGCAATTATGGCCGAAAACCGGCTAAATCACTCTATAACATTGACATTATTTGACAAGTGTAATCCCCCCTCACCCCGAAAAATTGGTTGATCGTGATTTCATACATTTTTCTTACGTTACGTATCCAGTGGTTAATTCATCCAAGGATACCCCACATGCCCTAGTCACCTCACTTAAAATTTTTAAGACCCCTTTTCAGTCCCTGTTGTAAAAAAAATATATATTTTATTATTTATTTCTTATGTGCAAAATAGTTGGGCAAATGTCATCTTAAACTGTTCCAAATTTCAAGTTGATACCATTAGTAGTTCTCGAGATATCCAGCTGTGACAGACAGACAGACAGACTGAGTCACACCATAATGGTTCCTTTTTTACCATTTTGGTACGGAACCCTAATAGTAATGGTACCTAGTATGTGATAGCCAAAGTACCCATTTATTTTTATGCTGGTAATACCATACTACTATTTGATATTTCCAATCAAGTAGATGTTAAATTATGGATGTTGACGTACTTTCATTACAAAATGAATGAGTGAGTTATCATATTTATTTTTGAATAAACTCCATATTTTTCCTTCAAAAGGTATACTGATGACAAAGATAATAATATATTAGTTAAATCATATTATGACAGATTATGACTACAATATTCTTGGCCAATTTTCCTTGAAGCTTTCAATGGTAATAGGTTAGTAACTACTTATTTATTTTAGAGTAATAGTAAGTTCGTTGAACTAAATTTTTGGTAATTGGTTACACGGCCGATTACTCAAAGGCTTCTTTGCTAAAATCTTAAGGTCTCCTCAACTTTAAGGAAGCTGTCAGTTTCATAGAGATTCTGTCAAATCTGACAACTTTTTAGAATTTAAGGTGGCCTTAACTTTGAGATTCGTTTGAGTATTTGGCCATAGTCTGTTTAGAAACAGACATCGCACAATCTCTTCGAACTGGCTATATTTTCAATCACCGTTGGCAATCCCACAATATGTTTAGGAAGCGTGACACGAAAAGCTCGTTGAATACTCCGGTGCCCTAGCAGCTCATAGTTAAGTGCTCTCTCGTGTTCGCAGACACTTGGCAGGGCGAGAAAGTGTGAGCATATATTTAATGGTGGACTTTCTGTTGTGTTTACTGGGAAACTTCAAGATGAATAGGTAGGTCAACGAGCTGCAGGAAATCTGACAATCATAACTACATTTTAGGTTTTGCAAACAACTTTATCCGCGTAGAGTATCGTTTTCCGTGGAGTTTTCTTTATGATAGATAGGCAAGCGCTTGACCGCTATCACTCCTGATGGTAAGCGATGATGCGATCTGCGATGAAACGCGCTTGCCTTGAAGACCTATTCACAGGCCCCGATGGAACCTATCGGAAAGGAAATGACTCTAGCGGTAAGGATGATAAAAAAATTAGGGATTATTAGCTGCCTATGATCTTCTTCAACGTCAAATCTATCTATGTATTAAAAAATACATTATATTTGGTTTTAATATTTCAACTGTTAAGGCGTGAAAACGTAATAAACAGGCAGACAGAAAAAGATACATTTTTCACTTGAATGGGGTTGGCAACGCAAAGCTATTTGAAGATGTCGCTGCGTACGCTTGTTCCTAGGACAGTAGACGTTCAGAACAAAATGTATGGGAAAATAGGTATTTATTTTGTGGTATTTTTTTACCGAAAAAGACCCATTGACCCAAAACGGATATAAAAGACTATTCTACAATGCAAGCGCCGGAATTGGAAGCCAAATTAAGATGTTTTTATTCTTACAGAATTTATCAATTTTTTCTATATCCAGATTTTTCGGAAATTTGTAAGTGCCAACATTTTTAACGCCAAAAAAACGATTTTTTAAGTAAAAGTCTTTTATTTTCATAACTCTCATGGAACAAGCGTACGCAGCGCCATTTTGACAGTTGCCGAAATTCAATGTCAAGTGTGCAAGTTGTCTGTTTTTACCTATGTCTTCAAAAATTATACTAGTCACGCCGTTTCTACCGTCCCTGACCCTAGATCCAAACCCTACGCTGCTGTATGCATAAGATTTAATAAAATGTAGACGTGCATTGTGCATTACAGCATTAGTAACTAACCTGTTTATTATAATTTCATACTAGTCTAACTAAACAAATGTTTAGAAACTGTTAACATTAATGCAGCATTAACATCAAAAGCATTAATAATGCTTTAGTAAAAAACGAAGTTGCAAACGACTTGACCAGTCTCGGCAATTATAAAATTGCAAAACAAAGAAAATAATTGTCTTATAAAACTAACCCAACAAGCAAAAACGTCATATAAGTACGACTTTAAGTCGGATAGCAGTCTTACAATAGTAATGAGATAACTGCTAGGTCATATAGACGTCTTAAATCTAACTTTTTAGTCGTGCGACTAATATGTCGTAATAAACTGGTCATAGTAACGTCGGCACGACTTAAACTATACGACGTTATATTAAAGTTTTAGCCAAAACGTCTGTACGACTTGTAGTTGCATTGGAGTCAAGTTTCGACTTTTAAACGACGTTTAACAAAATGGCGGCTTAAATTAGTCTTCTAATAACCTTAAAATGACTTTTTGTCTTTAAAACGTCATATAGAGATTAGTGTGCGACAAAACTAACATGGCTAACATTTAAATAAAAAATCAAAATTTTATTAATAAAAAAAATATGTTTCAAACGCAAAACAACGAGGCGGCATGAAAATATGAATTGTATTTACATAGGTATATTATCATAAAACTTTAATTCCCAGACAAACTAAACGGTATAAGAGACAGACACAGCAAGATATGAAAGTTATGTAATACTCACCTTCTATTTCCTTGTAATAGATTTATTTTGCATTCAGATCTCGAAACATAACCACAAACACGAGTCACTGACAAACATTAAAAATCAGTCGTACAAGTGTTGTTACTTGACTCATATACAACGTTTTCGTCATTAAAAAACATCTGTATGACCACAACATAACGAAAGAGTCGTTGTAAAGTTTTGATGCGACTACTGTACGATGAAAGTGGTAATCTTGTGACTTTTGTATGACCATTAAACGACTATGTAGGTCGTATAAGTGGGGCCCTTTTCGCGTTGAGCAAACGTTATTATAACGTAAGTGTGACCTATCTTTTGCGACCAGTGGTAATAAGATTACGTTTGTACGACCATTGTACGACGTAAAATTGTTGGTTGGGAAAACAAAGGAGAGATCATTGCATTCATTAGATAGGTACATGATTATAGGCTATTTGACTAATTTTGGAAAACCATTTTAAATTATTCTTTATTACGTAATAAGCACACCACATTGATATTTCAAGAAAAATCAATGTATTTCATTAAAAAAAACAGTGTTAAAGTTTAAAACTTTAAAACTGCGCCAAAAACGCTATGGCGCTGGACACGTGACTTGTTGACGTCACAAGCCTGTAAACATTGTAATATCCTTAGCCATTTGACAGCCATCAATCGCGGATCCTTAGTCTATGGTCGTGTCAAACGCCTGAAGCCATATTTATTTACAGGCAAGTGACGTCATTAGTCATTTAGAGCGTTTTCGCCACTGTAAAAATTCAAAAATTATTGCATTTTTCTAGATGAAATTAATCAATTAATAGACTTAATTTAGTCTATATAACAGTTAAATATGTTTTTTTATGCCAATATCTGTTAGGATGACCACAATTTGTAGTACATACATATATTTTCAATGTTGTCAAATACCCTATTGAGTTAGTAATTACTACAGGCTGTATCCCTAGCATTCTTAACGCCTATTTAAATCAAGCACATGATCTGCATTCGGAATGCTATGTTGGCATTAGTGGGCGCGATAGCATTGCGCAACCGAATAATACGCACAGGTTTGTTAGAGGGATAATATCTGACCAACTTGTTATCGCGGCCAACTAAAACACATTTTATTACACTTAATTGTCACTCATAGACGAAAAACCGTTAATTGATCAACCACTCTTAGCGAACCCAACAAGATTTAATGCAAATGAATTCCAAATTCAAGTAAAATATTTAGATAGGAAACCTTCAAAAGCGTACTTTACAAGATGTAGAACATTGGAGGGGAATTTAGGAATTAAACAAAAAAACCGGCCAAGTGCGAGTCGGGCTTGCGCACGAAGGGTTCCGTACCAAAAAACGGAAAAAAATACGTTTGTTGTATGGGAGCCCCCCTTAAATAATAATTTTATACTGTTTTTTAGTATTTGTTGTTAGAGCGGCAACAAAAATACATCATCTGTGAAAATTTCATCTGTTTACCTGTTGTCGTTATTAATATCGAGCAAAAAACGGCAATTTTGTATGGGAGCCCCACTCAAATATTAATTTTATTCTATTTTTAGTATTTGTTGTTATAGCGGCAACAGAAGTACATCATCTGTGAAAATTTCAACATTCTAGCTGTCATGGTTCATGAGATACAGTCTGGTGACAGACAGACAGACAGACGGACAGCGGAGTCTTAGTAATAGGGTCCTGTTTTTACCCTTTGGGTACGGAACCCAAAAAAAAACAAAAGCGAATATATTTTAATGTAGCAAACTAACATCAGTCTCTAATCTAATCTTCCCCTCGCATTTTGTTTCCTCAATCACGATTCATCCCCTTCGTCAGACATCCCTTGTATATTAACGCACCCTAACGTCAACGTATATTATTTTCAAGATATGAATTAAAAATGTCATACCGCGATTTGGAATTAATAGTTTTTACACGACTGCCCAAAAAACTTTTATAGATCAAGCTCAGTACAAAGAAAAATATTTGTAGAAAAAAAACCACAAAAATATAAGTAGGGCATCAGTAAGCCTTCCCAATTTACGCATCCTCGAAAACCAAACATTCATTTTAGTTCATAAGCTTTTTGAATATCCGTAGTGTAATTATTTTGTCCGTTATGATAACGCTGTTTTTACAAACCGTTATCTATTTCTGTGTTATATTATCTGTCAATCAAATTGAGGAATTGGATAATACTAATTGATACTTTAACGCGGAAATTATTAGGCAGCACATATCCACTGAGTTAACTTGAAATCTCAAATCAATATTGCAAGTATTATTTTTTCAGATCATTATACAATTCTTTAATACCACTTTGTACGCTAATAATTACTATGTATGAAACATTCTTGATGCAGATCTATAGGAGTAAAAAACTGATTGAACAATTAGATAAACAAAAGTTTTTGTATGTTAACCCGACTAAACATACCGGTGATACATGCTAGCCTTGCGTCGAGTCCGTGTGAAATGGAATCTTGTGGACACACCCATTATCTTCATATAAGTAGTAATAACAAGATACCAGGCTCCGCACTACCGTATATATGTGTCATTGGTAGAAGCCAAAAGAAGTAGGAATTTAAATTCCTTTAATGACTAGACCTTTTTTTTTCATCAAATCATATCTGATTGATTTGCTCAGATACCCACATAATTTTCATTCGATACATGTATGGTTAAATCTCAATATGTGCACACTCAGCAGAATACAGAATGTAGGTCCGTTCCTGTTTTGAAGGTCCAATGGGCGCCATGTTTTTGATAGGAGGTCCAATGAGTCCTATCATGCAGGTAGGGTCCAATTATGAGGGTCCAGCGGGTACTAGATCGAACAATAAACTGTGCATAATAAATGTTGAGTTCTAAATGGACAAGTGATTGCAATAAAAATAAGTAAAAGTCGATAACTTTCATAAGTCACATTCCTGAATGCAAAAATGCAATTACAAGGTCGAAGCGAGTGTCCTTGAATTCGATTGTTGTTGACAAACACGTTTTGAAACATCAATAGCTGACACTTGCAACAGTCGTTACATTGACGGAGGGGCGGAACTTGTCGAAAAATGACATCAAATGCTGATATTTTGTGTGGTCCAAGTAACACGCTGATGGAGAAAAACATTTTATTATTCTTCTTGACTTGATAGTTGGAATTCACTAATGAACGCACTACGCGTGCAACGACGAGGATCACCAACAACCATCAAGGAAAATAATTATTCTACCCCCACCACCACCACTTGTAGCATAAAATGGCAAATGGATCTGACTGAAATTTGGCATACCTACCCATTGATATTTAGCTAGTATAGTATTATATTATCTGTGTTCTGGCGTATGTAGACAACCGCTAAGAAAGAATTTTTGAAGAAGAATTTTTAACCCCCTCCGCAAAAAGTGGTGTTAAAAATTTGACGTGTGATGACGTGTCATGTCAGCCTGTTTGCCCTGAGGCAACAACGTAGCTCCCAAACTAAAGGACCGATTTTGATGTGGGGTTTTTATTTGAAAGCTGGAGTGATCGAAATGGTTTTTAGCTATAATTTATGAAGATCATCAGCTCATATCTTTCTTGATAAGCTGATGATCTTCAAACGGCTGAACAGATCTTCATAAATTATTGCTAAGAACCATATCGATTACGCTACGCCAGCTTTCAAATAAAAATATCGTATCAAAATCGGTCTCTGGAGCTACGATACCTCAAACAGAAAGTGTGAAATAAAAATTAAATTAAAAATTTAACCAAAAACCCTCTAAAAAGTAAAAAAAAACAGGTCATTGATATAAAACAAAATGGTACATACCTACTAAGAAATCAAGTCACAGAAAGTGTTAATGAATAAACCTATATTTTTCTGAAGTCGCTTGGTTCTCGTATTCTGCACCATGTAAACCAGCCAACCCCAAGAAACGAGACGACGACGTGTGGGTGTCGCAATGACCTTGAGACCAAGAACCAAACCCGAACAATGCCTACTTCTCAATCGTCCATTGTTTCTGCGCAGACGATCTCAAATTCGTTCCTTGCGAATCGACTTACATTGTTGAATGCTGTAACGAACGAAAGTTCACAAATAAAATTGTGAAAACTTTGCGTGCATTTGCAAAGTGCGAAATGTGATTTTAGTTAACTTTCGCGAAAAAAGTAACATCTGACACCACAACCAATGCAGGATTTAACACCATTGTATTTGGTGCTTATTTTATGGGCTGCTAAGTACAACTTTTACTTTGGTTAAGTATAGTATAGCTCATTAGTCAGTAATTCACGCCTGTAGCACAACTCCGCCGCGAAACCACAGTTTAACAAATTCTTGTGGCAAAACCGTACCAGCGAAACTGCGGTGGTTCCGCCATTTTTCCGCCATGATTGTCATCTATCGACGATGATATAATGAGGATCACATCTACGTCGTAGCGGTTTCGCGTCATTACTTTCACGTGCGTCAACGGGCGGAATCGCGCGTGAAAAATCTATGCATTAGAACAGGGTGTCAAGTCTGCTAATGTTTTCGTCAAAATCGTAGTTGAATGGTGTTTCAATGGTAATGCTTTTTGACACAGTTCTTGTTTCTTAAATCCAGAACTGAAACACATTGTGTTTCTTAAACCCAAAACGAAAACATATTGTGTCTTGATTTTGGGTTTAAGAAACAAGAACTGTGTCAAAAAGCATTACCATTAGAACACCATTGAACTACGATTTTGACGAAAATATTCGCAGACTTACCACGCTGTTCACATTTGTTTCGCTTGTCGAACTCATGGCGGAATCTACGGCTGTTTCGCGGCGGAGCGAAGTTATGTTACAGGCATCAAAGCGCAGAAAATAATAATTAAAGATGAAAACTGAAAATTTCGAATATTTCCGATTTTTCGGAAGATTTTAGAAACATTTTTCATGGAAATTTTCATCTCTAGTAATAATGGCAAAAGTTTTTATTTGGACTAACATCCCACAGTTGTTGATTATAATATAATATGGTCTAACACAAATTAACTGACCGTGCTTGTAGTAGACAAGACAGATAGATACCGTAGTATTATCCTAATCCAAACAGTACCTACTAGGCGTTTAGCCAAGATGATTACAAAGACAGTTTCTAGTAGATAATCGTTTTAATTTTAATCTTTCAGATTAACTGTCAGTTTAAATTAAACGCCCTCAATTTACTATCAACAAAAGACAGAACTACAATACCATTATTGTATAACGAAATAGTAATAAAGAACTCTTATAAGGGGTCAGCACTTTCTATTATTTTCCCGGCTTCCTTGCCGGGGGCAGTCACGTGAGCGACCAATTTCATTTAACTATAATAGAATAGGTAGGTACTTAGTTAAAATAAAATCTGCTATTGCTTTGTAATGCTACAATAAAATTATTCAATCCAAAAGACTGAACTTTATATCGCAAAATTATGTTGTTTAGTTGTTAAGAGTCCGCCCTATGTTTAAAGGTCTCGTAAAATACTAGTCGGAATGTATGATTAGTTAAGTGCAAACATCGCAGAATAAAGTGTAGGTTGGACAAATCTGAATTTAGGACTTCAAAATAGTGCAATGAGCCAGAGTGGGTATTATTTAAATATAACGACCATAACGACAAACAAATATTGAAATAATTTCGATGTCGAAAGTAGTGAAATTTTCTTACAAAACTAAATAAAAACACCGTTGCTTGACACCATCACTGAGCATTACTACTGTAGTATGTTACAATAAAGGAAAGTGCAGCAAAATGTGTTTTCAGTCATCAAGACAACTCCATTAAGTTTTTAGGGTTCCGTACCCAAAGGGTAAAAACGGGACCCTATTACTAAGACTCCGCTGTCCGTCTGTCTGTCTGTCTGTCCATCTGTCACCAGGCTGTATCTCATGAACCGTGATAGCTAGACAGTTGAAATTTTCACACATGATGTATTTCATTTGCCGCTATAACAACAAATACTAAAAACAGAATAAAATAAATATTTAAGGGGGGCTCCCAACAAACGTGATTTTTTTGCCGTTTTGTGGTACGGAACCCTTCGTGCGCTAGTCCGACTCGCACTTGGCCGGTTTTTTTATCATGTCATGAAGCGATGTCATTAGTGTCTTGAATTTTTCGCGAAGTAGGCGGCCAGCATGAATGCACTCTCATCAAACGAGGAGGCAAATAAGTGAGCACCCCAGACAGTCAAGTGCCTACTACCTCGGCATAGCTACAACAACTACGTGACTACAGACGGGGACAACCCTCCCTATTGAAGCTAAGCCGGCCTGGGGAGACGGAGACGCAAGCTTTTTACATACATGTCGATGTCATTAAGACCGCCGGTAACGATCATTTGCGATTGTCAATTTTTACGTCATTGACGCCCATTGATGCGAAAATTGATCGTTTACGCGTGCAATTGAAGCGATTGTCAATTGCTCCAACAATGGCATTGACGGAAAAATTGACAATCGCAATTGATCGTTACCGGCGGGCTTTATACTAGCTATGGACTTAGGATCCCCCCAGACCTACCGGTTTCTTTTCTTTGCTTTGCTGTTCTACCTTGCTGTTTAGACCGCCGGCCAACAGGGTCATTTTCAATCTATCGCATATTGGGACTAGACCAAATTGGCAAAATAGCCATTAGCTTGGTTTTATCAAACATAATCGTCTGGGTTGCGAAGTAGGAAGCTTTCAGAGAGATATGCCACCCTGAACATGGTCTCCGATTGCTAAAAATAAATAAAATTGTGAACAGGGTCGTGGGTGGCATCATTATATACCTGAACTATTTTTTTGTGTTTTCATAACGATCGTTTAAGGAACGAAGCTCACATAATAATATGTGAAATGTACTTTTAATGAAAATATGCGATAGATTGAAAATGAGCCTCTTGGCCGGCGCTCCATTGCTGAACAGCAAAGCAAAGAAAAGAAACCGGTAGGTCTGGGGGACCCTTA
The DNA here is from genome assembly GCA_943789525.1 of Agriphila geniculea. Taxonomy (NCBI): domain Eukaryota; kingdom Metazoa; phylum Arthropoda; class Insecta; order Lepidoptera; family Crambidae; genus Agriphila; species Agriphila geniculea. The sequence continues at coordinate 17,573,567 of OX038884.1, read as the reverse complement.
ACATTTTAGCCGCCGCGTAGGTCACCGGCGACCTACGTTTTTAAAAATATATAAAAATATTTTATTTCTGCAAAGAAAGTTCTTATTTATTTTTGATATTGTATTATGATTAAGTATTTAAATCCTCTAGTGAATGAATCACAAGAAAATCACAAAAATCACATGAAAATTACACAATTTGAAAGGCAATCATCCTTAACTTAATGTGTGCCTTGCGATATTGTTGGAAATACATTATTAATAGTAAGTACTTGTTACCTGATTGTAAAAAAATATACTCTTCTTACATCTGGTCCTATTTGGGAAGCAAACTACATCTCTGTAATTAAAATAATCATATAAAACACCACAAACATCTTTTCGCATGAATATTATGCAAAAGACACGTTTGAATTAACACTTTCCGACAAAATTAAATGTTGTTACTCTTAAATTAGAAGTATTAGGTACTTGAAAAAATAATAAGGACAAGTGACGAATAAGAGATTATAATAAAACGACATAACTTCGTATGATATTCCATAATCAATTAATCACATTAAAAATAATTATGTTATTCACTTGTCCGCAACGAAACATAATTCTGTAAGTATGTAACCTAGCAAACATTTCACAAAGATACCGATACTAATACCTAGTACTTACTAGTAATTTATGAGACTGTCAATCAAAGCATTTTTATATAATATGAATTATGTAATCGATCTACGGATTAGATAGTACGTTATCCTAACAATGCACGGCGGAAGTGAAATGATAATGATTCGGATATACTTTTAAATATTATCAGTCTGACAGGCGAAGATATATTATCTAATATTAGGAGTTTAAGAATGATATTGCCGTTTTGTATAGAGAAATTCAAAGAATTTGCATTTTCCATACTAACATTGTCTTAATTTATTTAAACAACTATGAACGCTAATGTTTTAAAACTTGTATGCACAATCCTTACTAATATTATAAATGCGAAAGTCCGTTTGTTTGTTTATTTGTTTGTTTGTTACGCCTTCACGTCTCAACTACTACGTCTTAACATTATTCGATTTATCTATATTTACATCTGTCCTCACTATAATATTATTATTGTGTAGTATATTCATATGTAGGTATTTATTATTATTTTATTCATTAGTGTATGTATATTATAGTATATATACATAATATTATATAATATATCATATATTTTTGAGGTACACACTGTCTGCCCTTCTCAATGTTCTTTCCTGTCCCGGGCCTGCTGGAAGAAATTTCACTGTGAAATAAGTTGTGCCCTTGTACAATTCTTCTGTCCATTAATTTTTTGTTTGTAATTGTGTGTGTACAGAACTAATAAATAAATAAATACTGAACCGATCATCATGAAATTTTGCATACACGTTCTTAGGGGTACAGAGAAGGAGATAGGGTACCTATCATCCCGAAAAAAATTATTGTTCCCGAGGGATAGCAAAAAATCTTTCCACGCAGACGAAGTCGCGGGCGGCCGCTAAATGAGTATCGGCTAAGTTACAACTAATTAAGTGGTCATTTCTGATAACGAAAAAAGGAGTAACTTTAAAGATAGGTACTTACTTCTTTTAACATTCAGGAAAGAAAATCAGAAATACACTGGCCTGCAAAACTAAGTACTACAGAGGCCTATTTTCATATAAACGAGGTAACTCTGATGCTTTGGTTCTCCGTCCAGGATTAAACCGGGTGTGATTTGATAATGGCCATTCAAAGAGTAAATAGAGGAGGCCCAGATTGCTAAAGAAATCCAACGGATTAGAAGAGTCGTTTAGGTCAGGGTTGAACTTAAAAAAATAACAAGTTAAAATTACGTCAGAAGTATGGAAAATGTAACACTAATAAATCCGTACGGTCTCTGGTGTAAACGACTCTTCTAATCCATTGAGTTTTTTTAGCGATCTGGGCCTCCTCTATTTACTCTTTGAATGGCCGTCATCAAATCACACCCCGTTTGGATTAAAATCCGAACCAAAGCGTCAAATTACATTAGTAAACACATTAAGATGATTAATATAATGAAAATATTAGAAAAAATCGGCTCACCCGTAGCAACTCAGACGGGACTCGAACCCGCACCCTTAGGATTCCGGCCCAATGCACTACCAGTTATGCTACCGAGCCACTAATGGACTTGGCGAATCTTTATAATACTTTCTACGTTTCCGCTGAAGATTCACCTTAATTGATTGTCTAGCATCTGCAAAGAAGCTGCTTTCGAATGTCGAAGTGATTCTCTTCACATTGGTGAGATGGCGCTGATCTTCAGCGGAAACGTAGAAAGTATTAGAAAGATTCGCCAAGTCCATTAGTGGCTCGGTAGCATAACTGGTAGTGCATTGGGCCGGAATCCTAAGGGTGCGGGTTCGAGTCCCGTCTGAGTTGCTACGGGTGAGCCGATTTTTTCTAATATTTTCATTATATTAATCATCTTAATATAAAAATAGCATTGTGAATGCAAAAAATCTAAAAAGTTAAAATTAGTAAACACATGTTTTAAACGCGTTTTTAACTAACCTTTTCCCGACGTTTCAACCGAGTTGCATCGGCCGTGGTCACGGGCTGACTGGAGCTGCGGTGTTACGCCTCCTCCTCTGCGGTGGAATCTTCATCCACCGTCGAACAGTTTTTCCAACTACCGCCGCACACAATACTAACGGTGTCCCTATTCTGTATCATAGCCGTATTCTGGTAGTTAGCCGACCGCGAACAAAGAGGTAGTGTGTTTGCAATTACTGGATTCCACACTGCAGATAATTTGTGGCCATCTTCCCGATTGAAGTTATTTGGATGTTTTTTAATTTCAATCGCTTCACGTACGACTCGTGAATAAAAATGGCGATCAGTGGAAAGAACCTGCGTGCGATGAAACTCGATCCAGTGGTTTGTGCCACTTTCCAGCAAATGTTCTGCAATCGCTGATTTATTAATTTGGCGGTTTTTTACAGCTGTGATGTGTTCACGGACTCTTTCAGTGATGGTTCGTTTCGTCTGACCAATGTAACAACACCACAGCTGCAGTCTATTTTGTACACGCCAGGTGTTTGTAATGGTATGACATCCTTCGGCGTACCCAATATGTTGTTGACCTTTATGTTATTAGAGCGTGAGCTGGTCCACGTTAGGAGGTACTTAAGAAAAACGGATATCAAGTGTACGGACGACATAAACAGCCGAGAAAAAAGTGTAAGCATCCCGAGGTTAGTAGACAACCAGCCTACATGCCTTATGTCAAAGGAGTAACAGATAAGATCGGCCACGTTTTACGTGAATACTCTGTACCGACAGTTTACACTCCTGGCATAAAGGTCAACAACATATTGGGTACGCCGAAGGATGTCATACCATTACAAACACCTGGCGTGTACAAAATAGACTGCAGCTGTGGTAGTTGTTACATTGGTCAGACGAAACGAACCATCACTGAAAGAGTCCGTGAACACATCACAGCTGTAAAAAACCGCCAAATTAATAAATCAGCGATTGCAGAACATTTGCTGGAAAGTGGCACAAACCAAAGGATCGAGTTTCATCGCACGCAGGTTCTTTCCACTGATCGCCATTTATATTCACGAGTCGTACGTGAAGCGATTGAAATTAAAAAACATCCAAATAACTTCAATCGGGAAGATGGCCACAAATTATCTGCAGTGTGGAATCCAGTAATTGCAAACACACTACCTCTTTGTTCGCGGTCGGCTAACTACCAGAATACGGCTATGATACAGAATAGGGACACCGTTAGTATTGTGTGCGGCGGTAGTTGGAAAAACTGTTCGACGGTGGATGAAGATTCCACCGCAGAGGAGGAGGCGTAACACCGCAGCTCCAGTCAGCCCGTGACCACGGCCGATGCAACTCGGTTGAAACGTCGGGAAAAGGTTAGTTAAAAACGCGTTTAAAACCTGTATTTACTAATGTAATAAAATGCAACGCGAAAGTTTAAAACTGTACAAAGCATCAGAGTTACCTCGTTTGTATGAAAATAGGCCTCTGTAGTACTTAGTTTTGCAGGCCAGGGTATTTTTATTGTTGATAGTTGGCCGTCATGATCATGATTTGAAATAATAACAAGTAACTGAACTGAAGCATCTTAATTATCATAGGAGATATGAAAGCCACTGTGTGCGAGAAAAAAACATCAATTTATACTTCAACTACAGAACATATAATAGTGCTTTAACCCTTATTATTATTAAACACGAAGAAAATAACATAACAATAGACAAAGGATTTATGTATGTTACTTAATTGTAAAATCATCAACACTGTGATACTGGTTTAAACTTCATTCCATGACTTTTAAAGTCTTATTTGAGGGAAATAAGAGGGAAATAATAGTGTTTATGAAATGTTTTTTCCTAATACAATCATTTTGGTAGGTTAAAATGCTTAGTAGATCAATTTTGGCGCTGACTGGTACCTACTTAATTTTGGAAAACATTCTAATTTAGGATATGAAGAATTAGGAAGAGGCGATTGTCCAAGCGCAGCTGCGCGGTCGTTTCCTGCCGTAAGAAAAACAACACGCCACGGTGCGTGCGTGAATCATGCGCATTGCGCATACGCAACAATACGCAGACTGCGGGAATATTCTTGTGTCCCGCAATAATTTCTTTCGTTTTTTTCTTTTTAACCGACTTCAAAAAAGGAGTAGGTTACCAATTCGACTGTTTTTTTTTTGTACTTATGTTCTTCGATATCTCCTCGAATTGTGAACCGATTTTCCGTAGAGGGTTTATGCTCTAGATGGTCCCATTTAATTTTCATTCTAATCGGTTCAGTGGTTTTCAAGTAATCCTGAAAAAAGTCGGTAAAATAAAATAACATAAGGTTTAATTATCTTGACGACCATCATTTTTTATGAACCGATTTATATTAAAGTTTTTTTGTTGGGAAAGGGATACCTTAAGTGTAACACGCTTACATACCACATAAAAGTTTAAAATAAAAAAGCTTTTTAAAAAAAAAGTAAAACCTTTAAAAAACCTGAAAATAAAAACAGAAACTTAAATACTTACCTCTAAAAAGCAAGAAATAATATTCAAATAATCAATTGTTATAAAACACGTCTAAATAAATTAAAAAGAAATTGTCCTCCAGCCCCACCCGACTTCAATAGACGTGTTTTATTAAAATTGATTATTTGAATATTATTTCTTGCTTTTTAGAGGTAAGTATTTTTTATTTTAGATCTTAAACTTATTAAAATAGTGAAGCTGTAAATATTGCAATCGATTCCAATAAAAATCCTATTCATTCGATAAACAAATTAAAATAAAATTAGTCTTATTTTGGAAGTTCGTATCGTATAGCAACCGATGATGTGAATGTGGTTTAATAACCACATTAATTTATGTGTATTAATAATAAATACTTGTTCTATGGTCTGTGATTAATAGTGAGGTTTATAAATATGTAAACAACCTTTTTTTAAATATTGATTTTAAAAAATATTGAAATACGACTGCCCTGCCAAAAACGAAATAATAAAAAGTTAAATAACAAGTGTCATTGCAGTCGAGGGACCGTTCTGTTGAACAATTTTTAATCAAAGCGGTCCCCCTACCTTACCAACTCTGCAATGACATGACACTTGAATTTGCTCATCACCTATTTTTTTTTTCACTTTATAAAATGGTATCCTGCAAGTTGCAGGATGCCATTTTTACATTGTTGCAGGCTGCAACCGAAATATTTTTTGGGCAATCGGGTAAAAATCAAAACCCAATCTCTGCCAATATTAGTGAATTGATTAAGTGTAGGTACAGAAGATTTATAAAGATTTAAATTGTAAGTATGATATTTTTTTTTATGTAGCACCGACTCTGAATAAGCTCTTGTATTGTAACTGAATGCAGTAGAGTTCATTTTTGCACGGACCGTCCCAGGTTTTGAGTACTCTTGACAAATAGTACGGAAAACTCGTGACTCATACAAACGATTGTGAGTGTTGCCGCATATGGAGTAAGTATCAAATTTACATGCAGTTCTTCACGTGCAGTTCTATAGTGGGCTTCCTGTAAGTTCCTCGGATATAGCACGTTCGTTCGTACCATAATTAGTTCAAACTCACGTATTCTTAGAACATTGACTAGATTTGTTTAAACGTATATGTATAAACAAGCCGGTGCGTCTTCGCTTGAATTAATCATGCCTAAGAATTCTTGCTGGATTACACATCGTTAAAATCTGGTAAAGCGTAGGAGCAATAAACTGAATAGATATCTCAATATTCTCAATCTATCCACCCGCAACGCACTTTGCTTTGAAATGTAACAGCGTAGAATTTAAGCATCTGTTTAGATGGCTTAGTGCTATCATTTAATTTAAAGTTTAAATAGTTTAAAACATAGCACGTGAGGTTCATAATCATTAATGTTTCTTCCTGCAATCGATAGTGTAGCGGTTCCTGAATGGTGTTCCGTGGAACCAGGGTTCCGTAAGAAGCTTTAAATATCTTTTTTGTTCTAAGTAAAGTCCTTTTAAAGTCAAACTATACTTACAAAATGCGAACACCAAGCCAAAAAGCCTAAGTAATGTTGTGATCTCACTTAAAAATAACAATGCTACAGTTAGTATACTTCTTACTTGAGCTAGGGTAATAGGGTTCCTCCCAAAAACGGTAAACCAAAAAGAGTTCCGTAGCCAAAAGAATCAGGAACCGCTGCATTGATGCACTATCGCGCTCGCGTTTGTCGCACGCGGCAGCTGCACTGCATAGCAATCGCGCACTGCTATCGATCGCCACCAGCTGCTAACTACACGGACGTATATCATATAGGTAAGTCTCTGAGTGGATGGCTAACTTACAATTAAACATGCTAATTTTGCATATTTCCATAAAAAATATCGTACCTAACTTGTTTAAAACTTCAAAATAAAAATTATGTTAGAACTAACAAATAAAATATTGACTAGGTAATAAAATATTAGAGTGTATTAAACGTAACAGTAAACTATTGTGTATTGGATTATTTTAATGGCCATAGTTAATTTACAAAGTATTAAATTAAAAAAACAATCATACAGCAAATCAGCACAACACTGATCAATTGCTGACACAAGAATTATAGGCGTCAATTTTTGGCACACAACAAACCAATGTATTTTATTTTATTTCTTCACCAGCGCTGTTAACTCTTTATCTAATCTTACGCAAAATATGACGAATATAAAGAGATAATACAGGTAAAAATCATACCACACCTCGAATACGCAGATATCTCAGCAATTGACCTCAATGAGGATTTACTGAACAAACTGGAACGTCTACAGAATCTGTGTATTCGATTTATATACGGGTTGCGCAAGTTCGACCATGTGTCTGAGTATAGGAAAAAATTAGGGTGGCTGCCCATCAGGCTGCGTCGTCAGGAGCACGCTCTTACTCTGCTATACAAAATACTGTATGATCCAAGATCTCCCCTTACCTTAAGGAGCGTTTTCAACTTCTCGGCGTCAGCTATATTCGGCCACTTAGGTCCAAATCTGACAACCTCTCACCCAATTTGGCTACTACAAAGAGTCTTATACAGCCTACCAAGTGAAATCCGCCACTCGGATTCCCTTGCTGATTTTAGGTCAAAATTACAGGCAAACCTTCTAACTAAGTCCTAGTATGCAACAACTTTTATAATTATATGTTTATGTTTATGGAGTGTATTTATATTGTATACTTTTATTTATGTAATTTATATCTTGTTTTCTAAGTGTAAAATGTAATATTCTATGTCTTGTAAATATGTTGCTGGCACACTGCCTCTTTTTGTACGAGGCATCTTGAAATTTTCGACATAGTGGGGATAATTTCGCGCATGTGCCCTTGTGAGCGACCAATAGCGCGCGCCCCTCTCCAACCACCCGCACCCCTCACCGCTACGCATGCCCAAAATACGCGTTCGGCGCAATCCCCACCCGATTTCAAGATATATGCCTCGTACTTATATATAGGTAACAAAGGTTTGTCTGAAAGAGATTGCTCCCAGCGATAAGGAGGCCTTTGCCCACTGTAGTTTTAATGTGTATGTGTATTTTTTCCTGTAATGTGTGAACAATAAAGAGTTTTATCTATCTATCTATAACACCTTATCGTCAAGTGTACGGAATGAGTAATTATCATGTTATGGATACTGGCAAGCTAAAACTTAACACATTCATTTAATTTTGGCAAAGCAATAAAGGCGGGTAAGTAATTATTGTTATCAGAACTATTCATGTCATCTATAAAACTTGGCACTGTTAGTTAATAATTAAATAATTCATTTGAGTCATGTTTGTTAGTATTTCTTAAAAACTAAGTAAGTAATAAAGAAACTTAAAGCATAAATTATTTTGCGCGTGCTGTAAAATTCATAAAATCTTACTATTCAAACACTATTTGATTTCATATTCACCAAGTAACAAATTGTAAATTCATTACCAAAAAATAGCAGAAAGAACGGAAACGGATATAGGTACAGAGATACATAACTACTACATGCTAATAATAGAAGTAAATTCGTCACATCCGATGACTAAAGTTTATATTACTTACTGTCAAATTAAAATCTGATAAAAATATAATAGGTTGTGTGCGTGTTAAAGGTTTGAGTTTGAAGAAAAATTAGCCTACCTAGGTACCTAAAGAAAATGAGAAAAGTTTGAGTAAGGAAGAAAAACTGATATGTCATTTAAAGAAATATGGTAAAAGGTAAAGATTTCTGTCAGAAATCATTTTTTAAGTAAAGTTAGTGTGCCAATTGATACTTAAATTGGCCAATACCCTGAAAATTAAACCCTCGCCTCGCTCTCTTTAATAAAAAAATTCAGTGTTACATAGGGTTGCCAACTTTTTTGCATCAAATCACTGAAATGTATTAAGTACTACGTAGTAGTTACTTATCGATGCATCAAATATAGTATTTTCAAAATTATTGCATGTAAAAATATAGTAGTTGACGAAAAAGTTCAAAAAAATTTAGTACCTACCTACTTAGATTTCAAAAAGTTGGGGGTTTAATTATGAAATTGCCGTTTTGTATGGAGAATTTTAAAAAAGATGCATTTACACTCATTTTCGTAATTTATTTAACAATCATAAACGCTAATATTCTAAAATTTTTATGCACAACACATCGAAATGTATTACGTAGTAATACAATTATAGTAGTAATACATTTATAGCACAAAAATGATTTAATGCCACAATATGTGAAAAAAAGTATCGGTTAGTTCGGCTAAAAAAGAAACCTCTCAAATGATACCTCGTTATTGTTATAGAAAGAAAATCAGAAATATTATTATTGGTGATAGTTGGCCATGGTGATTTTATATAATTCGAAATAATAACAAGCAACTGAAGTATCTTTAACATCATAGAAATAATAATTTATGAGGGTCTCTGTGTGTAAAAAAAATACAATTTAATACTGAAACCCTTTAAAATATCTATTTTCTGCTTTGGTAGTATGCCTTATCTTGTTTAATTTTTTCACTTAAAAGATATTAGTATAGTTTCTAAAAAATATAGTAGTGTATTGTATAGGATAGGTACTATATTATAATAGCAGGGTTTGCAACCCTAGCGTTACATAAGCTACGCAAGCAGGGAAGGCAAATTTATCTGTCTGTCGTCAGTGTAACTAAATCCCTATGTATTTATGTAGTAGTACCTATGATAGGTATAATCTCGTAGCAACTCGAGTCTCTTTTTACCCCTCTATTGGAGACATTTTTTACGATTTCTTAATCTACACAAATCAAGCAAACTTAAAAGAAACTTTTACTAAACAAGTACCTATGTAGGTCTTTACATAAAGTTAATAAATATAAAAAACAAATTGATAATGTAAATACACACATCAACTTTGTCTAGGGATACAGGTAGGGTTGCCAACCATACTTTATAATAACGTATCCTACTTTATTTTTGGTAATTATACTTTATACTTTTACATACAAATAAAGTATGCAAAAATACTTTATTTTCAACCTTTCCTGTGGTGCGTAAAACATACTCATCATGGGTACTTAACGATTTATAATTGTTGAACGAAATGTTACCTCTCTTTCCGATTCACGCCAACAGCGCCAACAGTGATTACGCTCGCGACCATGGGCAGCATTAGCGTTGTCATCAGCGCGCTTACGGTTGATTCGGAACGGATTATTGGCGCTGACAGCGCTGTTGGCGTGAATCGGAAAGGCCTATTAAGTACAGTAGAAATTAGTGATGCGCCGAATGTAGGTTTAACCGAATACGAATGTTCGGCCGGATATTCGGTCCAAAATGTACCGAACCGAATATTCGGCCGAATCATTCGGTTCAATTCTGCGCAGTAAACCGGTTTTACACGTGTCGGGCGGGCGTTTGCCACAGCAACTCCTTCTCTAGCACGGTTCGCTCAGTCGATGTACCGCTCTTTCGGTTACAAATAATTGCAGTTCGGAACTGCATACTTTGAAATTTATTATATACGTTGATGAAAGTCTTTGCAGATGAGGCATACATTGACATTTATTAAAAAAACATAATTTAATTATACATTTTAATACTAGTGGTGGTTTATAAAGATAGCAGTTTTTATTGTTTAAAAAAATAGGCATGTTTTTGAAATGCCTAAAAACAAGAGGGTTGTAGCCTGTACGTTTTGATTTTGAAATACTTATTTGCATTTTAGTGATTTCATACAAAACAAAAAAGTTCCAATATTTTCAAATCTACAATATTTAAAAAATCAAAACATACAGCCCTAGTTTTTAGGCATTTCAAAGACATACCGAAAATTTATTGTTGTAGGATTATATAATCTGTTGCTGTAGGTGAAGGTTTAGAGAGGGTGGGAAACGTTTGTATGGAGACCGTTTGCTAGAGAATCCTCTTCATCTTTTTTATTTTGTCAATAAATAATTGGTATTATTGGTACAATTTAATCATTCGGTAATTATTCGGCAAATCAACCGAATATTCGGCCGAATACGAACATTAAAAAATATGCCGAATTTGCCGAATACGAATATTCGGCCGAACATTCGGCGCATCTCTAGTAGAAATAATGGCAATATGTACTTAAAAATGCATCTGATAGCTTACCAAATTGTATAAAAAAAATATTTCTTAGCTACTCTCCATTCCTGCCACTTCAGCTTTCACTGAAAGAGTTTTTTCTATAATGAATCTAAAGTGGCGAGAAGAGAGAAATAGAGCATCAATAAATTTAATTAAAAACTAATTGTTTATTTATTTAAATTTAAACGTTGATTGTCAAACAAGCTTTGTAATATTTAAAGACAACAAAAAATTGTTAGCATGTGCTTAAAGCACACAAAAATACGTGTTTAAAGCAATAAAAACATAAAATTTGAAAAATACTTTTTTTTCTTCCTAATACTTTATTTTTTTCCTATCCAAACCACTTTATACGTTTATTTAGTCAAAAAAAGTTGGCAACCCTAGATACAGGTGTTATTTTCATACAAAGGAGGTAACTTTGAAGCCTTGGTTTCCTGCCAGGGATGTACTGTGCTGTGATCTGATGACGGCTATCCAGGGAGTGAATGAAGGAGATTCAGATTGCTATACACACCCAACTGATCTGACCAGCATTTTCAAAACGTAAAGGACATGTTTAAAAAAACCGCGAAAATAGCATCAAAATGTATGGAAATCCTCAAACTGAGAACTCTGACCCATTAATTTTTTAGAATGCTGATCAGATCAGTTGGGTGTGTATTACGATCTGAATCTCCTCTATTCACTCCCTGGATAGCCATCATTAAATCACAACACGGTACATCCCTGGCAGAAAACCAAGGCTTCAAAGTTACCTCGTTTGTATGAAAATAACACCTGTATCCCTAGACAAAGTTTATGTGTATATGTAGAACAACATAGTAAAATGCGTGTACGACTATTTTTATGAATGGTAAGTACTAACTTAGGTAGTTACTTATAATAAAATTAAAGAGGACAAAAGAATGCTTTATCAGCTTTGCAAAAAAATACCTAATGGCTATATTATCGAGACTGTCGAGTAATTAAATGGGTACAAATAATGGAGAGGAAATTAGTTTAAATACACACATTTATTTTAATAATACTACAAATAAGTACCTACATAAAGAGGTGGGCAAAGCAAATAACGAGTTGGACTTTTTTCTGCAATATGTATTTAAAAGGGAAGAAGCTAGCAAAGGAACATGCTAAAATGTGGGCGATGCGATAAATCGCAAAGATAGTGCATGCAATCACAGATCAATCTGCAATTATATTGACAAAAAGTTAAGATTTTCAAACCCTCAAATTAAAAGGTATTCCGCCAGTTATCACATTAGTGTTCGTAGTCATTCGCAATTGTGAATCAAAATACAAAAATCTTATTTACGACATGAGCTAAGTAAGTAAAGTAGGACATAGTCACAGAATAGATATAAGTACTACCGTATGTATTGTTAATGTATTGTATGGATGGAGTGCCCGGGGTGTGACATAGTTTAAATGAATCATACAGAACATGACTACACCTAATTACAGATTAGAAGTGAGCCCCTCACTGCGCCAATTCCTAGATTTCAAGCAGCTCACATCACATCACATCCCGATTCGGCGAGTGTGCAGTTCTAAATATAGACGGGTCTTCAAACATCTGAGGGGAATTTCGAGGTTCAAGGACCTCGCCAACCGGCCCGCACACTCACATTTTTCTGGGGAACCCGATTGGAACGCGTCGCTCTAAGTTCAGGGACAGCGGGATAATTATTTGGGACATTTTGGAGGTCACAAAATGCTCACAGAAGAATGATTTTTATTATTTCACCTATAACTTAGTTCTTACTAAAAATACCCTGGAGTATGGATTCACAAGTCGCTTAAATATGGAATATAACTTAACAGTTTGTTGCGGCATTTCGTAAACTAATATGAAATTGCATACAAACGTGCCTGCGCAAACGCAATCTACGAACGAACACGGAAACGAAGAGTAAGCGAATCGAAAGCTAATGTAGTTTATCTTCCTGCGTTTTGTATATATTTACAGATTACACTTAATTCAATAAGGTTGCATGGATACCTACCTATAGGCATTGAAATAAATCGGATAAACTGGAAATCTTATGTAAGGACTTCTAGTGTCAGCTGGCATTCATCCAAACCTATAAATGTCTATACAAAGAAAACCCTAGATGCGATTGCCTTTGTAGGTAGCTGGATGACATTGTAATAATGCAAAGTGCGTTTGTGTATTTTATCTATCTAAGGCCGATTTCCACCTGCAAGAAAACTTCTGCAACTGTGGCACAGAATAGACATTTAAGTACAACGTGACACTTCTTGTAGAAGTTTTCTTGCTAGTGGAAACGCGGCCTAACAGCCCAAAGATCTGCCAATGACGAAAATTCCGTAAATTTCTTTTAGGCGAATATTTTATTAAACCAAAGTTACACTACCCAGCACTTGTTTTGTTTTTACATTTTCCTGGCTGCTCATTAGATAAGTCGCATACATTAGTCATCACCTTGTAAGGTCAGTAATTAGACCCAATGTAGTCAGTGTCAATTACGACAACCGTAATAAGAAGAAGAAGTACCTAAATGCGATCGTTTTTTCAAAGAAGATAGGTAGGTAGGTATATCTTACGTTGTTGCAATAACCAAACATTTTAGGCTAAACAATACAGTTTGTCTGGTCATTTTCAGGCTTTTACTTATCTTTGAACATGGTCAACTTAGGACGTTTCTGATCAGAGGAATTTATTATTGACCGAGCGAGCACGAAGTGCGAGCGAAGCGTCTCTGCTTCAGCTTGGGCAAAAATTCTTTCGTATGTCCAGCTGTCTGTTCCAGCCTACGGGTCGCATTTCTCAACCGATTCTTGTGAAATTTTGTGAGCAGGTTCGAAAATTAGGTATATAGATTTTTTTATCGATCCAGTTTTTTGAAATTTTTCAAAATGGTGGAGATATGTTAAAAACATATTTCAGTCCGTTTTCCAGCTCTGCCTGTTTTCCTGTCGCAGGAATGTCAACAGGTCGCATTTTTCAACCGATTCGAGTAAAATTTTGTAAGCAGGTTTAAAAATGATGTAGAATTTTTTCGTCAAACCAGTCTTTTTTAATTTTTCAAAATAGCGGAGATATGTTAAAAAACCTATTTCAGTCCGGTTTTCCAGCGCTGTATGTTCTCCTCTACAGGTCGCATTTCTCAACCGATTCTCGTGTAATTTTGTGAGCAGGTTCGAAAATAATATAGAATTTTTTTGTCACGCCAGTTTTTTGAATTTTTTTTAAAATGACGGAGAAATGTTAAAAATAAATTTTTCAGTGCGGCTTTCCAGTTCTGTCTGTTTTCTTCTACAGGTCGCATTTCTCAACCGATTCTCATGAAATTCTGTAAGCAGGTTTTAAAATTGTATAAATTTTTGTTGTCAAGCCAGTTTTTATTTTTTTTTTAATGGCGGAGATAATGTAAAAAAATCGTATTTCTGTCCGGATTTCCGGCGCTATCTGTTCTCCTCTACAGGTCGCATTTCTCAACCGATTCTCGTGAAATTTTGTGAGCAGGTTCGAAAATAATATATAATTTTTTTTTCACGCCAGTTTTTTGAATTTTTTTTAAAATGACGGAGAAATGTTAAAAATATATATTTCAGTCCGGCTTTCCAGTTCTGTTTGTTTTCTTCTACAGGTCGCATTTCTCAACCGATTTTCATGAAATTTTGTAAGCAGGATTGAAAATTGTATAGATGTTTTTTGTCAAGCCAGTTTTTTTTAAATGACGGAGATAATGTAAAAAATCATATTTCAGTCCGGATTTCCGGCGCTGTCTGTTCTGCTCTACAGGTCGCATTTCTCAACCGATCCCGGTGAAATTTTGGGGTAGGTTTGATAATTATATATAACTGTTTAGTCAAGCCAATTTTTTTAATTTTTTATTTAAATTCACCCATTTTAAAAAATTATCAAAATTAGAAGCACCATCTAGCTGCGAATACTCACGTACCTACTGTGTGTTTTGAAAACTTCATGGCGACATTTTATTTTATTTTATCGCGAGGTCTACAGCTCACGCAGCCACTAGTTTTATTCATGAGAGTTGATTGATTTTACCATTTTTACCCATGGATTTAGCCCATATTCGATCGGATTTGCATTTGCAAAGTAGCTTCATTTAGCCTTCTTTCAGTTTCAGTTCTTTTATACAACGAATAAGTAGGTATTTTACTTATTTATTTTAGAGAGAGAGGGGAAATTTTACAAAAGTAAATCACCATTCACATCCTAAAGGAAATAGTAGATTAGTAGCCAAGGGCTGTAAGGCATCAGTTGCAGCCCGAGATATTTAGGTGCACGAGCGCAGCGAGGGCGCCTATAGTTCGAGGGTGCAATTGATGCTTACACCCGAGCTAACAACACTGCTTTACATCTCGATAGTGTGGTAAGTAGAAAAAAACCGGCATTACAAGAATAAAACATTTTATTAGTTAAAATTTATAGTGAAATGAGAACAATTTTCAAATTTTAGGGACAGGTGTTTTTTGGGTAAGTTAATAGTTTGAGATTGTGATATTTGTTGGTCATGGACAAAATCTGACGGGGTGAAGTTTTCTTCAGCAGAAGTTGATGGTTGCGGATCATCGCTTGAGAAAGACGTTTCATTTTTTGAAAGCTGAATAATTTCCGTTGTTTTGTTGGTAATTTTACTTTTATTTTGTATGGAATCTTCAATGTAACCTTCAGCCCCTTGCTGGATTTTTTTAATTACTTACCGCCTGAGGGCTTTTCTAGCTACATTATTACCTTAGGGCGCTAATTAGTTACCTACAAGCCCCATTTGGGGGTAATAATGACCTACTTACCGAATATGAGAAATGTAAAAGTTATTATTCCCAAAAATTACGCTCCAAAACTTGGTGCGGACAATAACAAATCACCTTTGCTTTTGATTTTAGAAACAGAATACCTACTAATAGAGTCTGCATAAAATGGGTAAGCAAAGGAAACCTAAATTTAAGCAAAATTACAGAATAACATAATACCTAGTACAGAAAAAAAGGCTGTGACTAGAGTAATGGTAAACTATTGTTGGTACCAAAGTAGGGACAGACAGATTTTACTAAAACAACACATCTAAAAAAAATTATAACATTACCGAATAGGGAATCGAAGAGGATTAAAATAGCTTCCCTATTTTGGTGATAATGACATTGATAACATAAATCCAACAAGACAATAATAAAAAATGCCTATTTTTATTTTATTTTTTATTTTAAGGGATCAAAGATTTTCTTTGTATGGATCACTCAGAGAATGGAATCTGCAAAAATGCATGCATGCATGCATCATAGGATACTTTAAGAAAATATATAAAAAATATAGATACGTAACCAGAAACGTTTGGTTAGTGATAATAATACCCGTCGCCTCACCTTAGATTGTTGAAATCACAATCTTTATTATTGTTTTGCTAGCACGTACCTTGTGGAAACAATCGTGTTATACTAAGCACTCGCCGGTATTCCAATTGAATTATTTCACTCACTATGTATGCACTGCACAATAATCAGTTTCAACACTTTAATGAAACTTAATTTGATTGTGTTTTCAATATTTTTTTGTAACAGCTGGTATCGGGTATTTTTTCCGCGGGATGTCAAATCAAACGTGTCCTTGAAGTACGCGATACGCCATGTTGGTTTGAAGACGGGCGCGTGGCGACTGCGCGCAGCCGCCCCTTGAGCACGCATGCGCGGTGCGGTGCGTCACCCTGCCTGCTTGCGGGTGTCGGTCGGAGGGCGATCCACCCGCGCGTCCCAAGTTCCCAACCCAAATTCTCGGATCAAATGAAAAACTTTTAACATTGAAAATGTTTTAACATTGAAAATGTTTTTTTTGAGGCATCTGTATAGGTCCGATTTTCAGCCAAAGTGAGATTTCACCCTGGAGTCGTAGATATTAGAGCTTCTTAAATAATTGAGATATCAAATGACGCGTCTAATTCAGGGAAATTTGGGTTTGGGCTCAGACCAAATCGGATAAACTGGAACCCTTATAGATTCGTCATGTCTGTCTGTCTGTCTGTCTGTCTGTCTGTCTGTCCGTATGTCACAGCCACTTTATTCAGAAAGTATTAAGACTACACAGTTGAAACTTGGTAGGTAGATGTAATCTGTTAACCGCTTAACGAATTTAATAAAAAAATAAGAAAAATAAAAGATTAAGGGGGGGCTCCCCATACATGGAACTGAAACTGAAAAAAAATTTTTTCTTCAAACCAACACGTGTTGGGTGTCTATAGATAGGTCATTAAAAATGACATTAAAGTTTCTAAGACAACTTTTTCTCAAAGTCAACCGTTTGAAAGATATTTACCGCCAAAGTGGTAAAATGTATGTCCCCCCCCTTTAACTTTTGAAATAAGAGAGTGAAAAATCTAAAAAAAATATATGCTGTAGACTTTAATAAAAACTTTCAACCAAAATTAGTTTGAACGAGATATAGTAATTAGTTTTTGAGATATAGCACATTTTCTAAAACCGCAAATATAACTTTGTCATTCATACCAACACTGTGAAAAACAAAGTTATTTTTACAGACGAAAAATTATAGGTGGTATTAAATATGGTATGGTATAAGGTAACTACGGAACCCTATGGCGCGTGGCCCGACACGCACTTGGCCGGTTTTTTTTAAATTTTGTAATCGGTTCAGTACTTTTCAAGTAATCTTGAAAAAAGTACGAAAATAGTATGATTTTGTGTGAACTACCTCGATGATCAGTCGTATAACTTCTTTGTTTATGTACTGAATAAGATAATTATTTTTTTGTTGGAAAAGGGATATCTCAAGTGTAGTTCTTTAACCGACTTAAAAAAGGAGGTTCTCAGATTGACCCGCATTTATGTATGTTTCTCCGCTATTAACTCACGTTTGGCTGAGCCGATTATTCTACCTAGATAATATACCTACACTACCTAATACAAAAGGTACCTATATACACTAAAATTAAAAATAAAAATTTTTTTTAAAAAACAAAAAACCGACTTCAAAAAACCTACCTCTAAAAAGCAAGCCAGCCCCACCCGACTTCAATAGACGTGTTTTTATTATTACGAATATTATTTCTTGTTTTTAGAGGTAGGTTTTTTGAAGTCGGTTTTTTGTTTTTTTAAACAATTTTTTTTTATTAAACTTTGTTATTGTACACCTAATGACCCTTTCTCCGCCATACCCTTCGTTCCACGAATTTTCTTCTCTAGGCAGTTTGCCCTCTTCACCACTTCATAACTAGAAAATTTCTTCCATTTAAACCACTGACATGATCATTTTTTTAATATATGCAGGTCAGTGGTTTAAACTATTTTTTATTTGTTTTTGCCACGACAAGAGTCCTCATAAACAGAAAATATCTCTTTCAAAATAGTCGGAGGAGTTTTCCTATGACAGCGCGAGACTCGATTATTTTGCTTGTTAAAATTTTCCTTCCGGATTTGCTCGTTTATTGATCTGTAACTCAGTGAATAATGACCCGCACCCTCGGGCTGATTATCTAATTAGAAACCACCTAGCGACCGGTTGCAGTTCATAGATGATAGTGATCCATTGCTACTTCTTTTTGGATTAAAAAAAACATACCAAAGAAAAGTAGCAATGTATGTGGAATGAAACCAATCGCTAAATAGTTTCTTTTTAGATAATCAAGGTGCCTGATTATCTAAATAGAAACTATTTAGCGACCGGTTTCATTTGATAAACATTGCTACTTTTCTTTGGTATGTTTTTATTTCACCCCAAAAAGAAGTAGCAATGTATCACATTCATCTGTGAACTGAGACCGGTCGCTAGGTAGTTTTTAATTATATAATCAGCCTGCAGATTTTTATAAAACTTTGGTAAGTGTCAAAACTAGTGCAAGTAAAAAAAACATCCTTTCACCCCCCATCCTCTCCATTCCGCGAACTTTTTGACCTCCCCTCGTATATTTATTATTATTGGTTCTGAAGTAGAAATGTGGTAGATTACTTACTAATTCATTTTTTATCATTTAAATCTTCTTTGCGTGTCGACTCATTATAATTACATTTGTGAGGACCAGAACCATACCAGTAAACCGAGACTGGTTCGGGGACTATTTTATTTATTGTTCTCCTTGGGTTACCTACGCCATATCGAATACCAAATGATCGAAAATCAAAATATCGAACACTATTCATCGAACGGTCAAAAAATCGAACGTTCAAAATATCAAATTTAGAAATAATCGAACGCTTGATAAATCGAATGATTAATTTATCGAAAATCAATATTTTGCGTAGTTATTGAACATCAAGAATAAAAACATCTAATTACATTATTAATGACCATGTCATATCTTTTTCCTTTTTTCTTAGGTATTTCTAAACTCGCTTGCTCTTTTACTAAAAATTCTATTGTTTTTTTTAAATTAAGTTTTATGAAATTGCATCAAAATATCTACCTACTGGTTGTTCATGATGCGAAAAACTATGCTAACTATTGATTTTAGATAAATTAATCATTCGATTTATTGAGCGTTCGATATTAACAATTCGATATTTTGAACGTTCGATTTTATGATTAGCGTTCGATTTTTTGACCGTTCGATGAATAGTGTTCGATATTTTGATTTTCGATCATTTGGTATTCGATATGGCGTAGGTAACCCGTTTGGGTTTGGATAGCAAAGGCCTAGCACACTCAGCAGCCGCAGTTTACCCACTTCCCACACAACTACCCACACTTTAATAAACGATAAAACAACCCTTGTATGGAATTTAAGCTCTATGTTCTTCTTTCTAAGAAAACGATGAAAGCACAAAAAAGTTTGTTTGATTATCACATTCATGTTTCTGGTTTTCCTATTTGTTTTTATTTTACAGCCATTCAGATAGTTATTGCTTTCTCTGTGTCTCTCACGAGTTTCATATATGAATCCTACTGATATTATAAATGTGAAAGTTTGGGGATTTGGATGTTTGTTCCTCAATCACGCAAAAACTACTGAACGGATTTGGTTGAAATTTGGCACACAGATAGTAGATAGCCTAGAATACTTTTTATCCCGATATCCCCACAGGAACGGGAACCATGCGGGTGAAACCGCGCGCGGCCGCTAGAAAATAAATATTCAGTTTTGGTCTTTAAAATATATTAAAATGCATGCGGGTAAAAATTACCTATTTATTTATTTTAGTAAACTACCTAGTAGTATCTACCTACTTGCATAATCGGACGGAGCTCATGACTTATTAAATGTGCAGTCGATTTCAATGTACGCTCCATTGAGAGTTCATAAACCTTTTCGCCTTTGTAATAAAAGCAACATCCTATCAAAAGTGCCAAACTAGATTGTACTATAAGAAGCCTATAGGTAGGTACCTATATGAAAGCCGTTTTTTGTTATCGTTACCGTCCGTATCCTCAACAAATTGGGATGTCTACTGGAGATTGCCGAGTTTTTTTACGAAAATCTGTAATAATGTGTTTATCCAGAGGTGTTCCACAGCCTCCACAGGGCTCCCACCACCTAGGCCCTGAAATTAGCGGGCCATCAAGTAGATATTCTTTCCATACGACTTGTCCTTTTGTACAATCTGTGCGGAAACATCGCGGGATAACCCGTTGAGGCAACGAACTATTGCTTTGAGGCCACTAACTAACTTCATTCCCTACAGCAGGGGTGTCAAAATTACGACCCGCTGGCCGTATCCGGCCCGCAAGCTATCTCAATACGGCCCGGGACCAGAATCTATCCAGTGAGGATTTTAGACGACATTCGATGCCACTACGTATTGTAAGATAATAAAATAAGAGATCTCAGGTATCCGTATCCTCAAGCTCAAGATAACCCCTTTTTATTACCTTTGTATGAAAATAAAGATTTTAATTTATTATGTGATTGAGTTTCTAATTTTGAGTCTGGCCCGCTAACACGCTCTTAACTAAAAAATGGCCCTTGTGAAAAATAAGTTTGACACCCCTGCCCTACAGTCTTTCCTTTTATGACGTGCCAGTCGCCGCTAAAGAAGTTTTCACTTCAAAAATAAATCATTAATTTGCTCAAATTACAAGTAAAATATAGAATTTAATTAGGTTCGATGTGCAATGTCTAGTCTAGTCCATCCATATAAATAATAGCGGGTTATCCACTAGCTAGACATTCTTTCCAGTGTTCCATATGACTTGTCTTTTTGTACAATCTGTGCGGAAGGAAACATGGAGGCCACTAACTTCATTCCCTATGCTGGCTTCCCTACACTAGTCCTTCCTATTGGTGGGTACCAATAGGAAGGACTAGTGTAGGGAATCCCTACACTAGTCTTTCCTATTGGTGGGTACTGGGTATGGGTAGCCAGCATGACTTGCAAGTCCAAGTTCTAATGACGACGCTCCAAAAGTTGTCACATAGCCATCCATAAATTACGTCACACGTTAAGGGGTAGGGAGGGGTCCTAAATTTCGTGACGTCACATTCCAAAATCATTATAATTGAAATAAAACAAATTTCTGAACTGGTTTTTAATTCAATAATTATTTCTTGATGTAAAATAGTAAAATATGTGACGTCACACTAGTGAAGAGGGGGTCTCACAAATGTGACCATCTGTGACAAGGACGGGGGAGAGGGTCAAAAATCATGAAATTCGTGTGACGTAATTTATGGATAGCCCCTTACGCAACTCGTCACATTTTTTCATTTTAATACAATGAGCCAAATGATGACTCTAAACGTCTGCTACTGAGCCTAATTTGGTCACTCAGCTTGCTTTTGACCATAAAAAAACCGGTCAAGTGCGAGTCGGACTCGCGCACCGAGGGTTCTGTACAATCATAAATATATTTGGATATGTTACTTTAGTACAGTCTTTAAAAAAGTAGGATAAACGGCGGAGAAGTGGAAGGGCGAAAAGGCGGACAGTTAATTTACAAATCTTAACCACAGCTGCTTATGTTGACTGAAAAACGTTTCAGCCACTCCACATTGCAAACTGTTTATATTACAAAGTAGGAACTTATTTTTCATTTATTCGAACGGCAAATAGTAGGTAATTATATTAGAACCAGCCACCAATTATTATTGTAGTATTAGGTCAGCGCCATATCTTGAACGATAGTGGAACTATTTTTTTTTTCTTAGGTCAGCACCATCTCTTGGCCGTCTGTGCTCTTGGCCGATAGTGGAACTAATTTAATCAGCGCCATCTGTTGACTGGTAGTGGAACTAATGTTATTTTGTTTGTTTTTTGAATTTCTAAAAAAGTGTGTTATATTGAGACATCGTTTTATTTTTCCTGTAATCTTAACTACTATCACATAGAATTATTTCAGATTTTTCTCTTTGCAAACTTCGGAGATAAGGGGGGGAATGGTATTTTTTTTTTACATTTTTCATCATAAGTCGAAAACTATGCGGCCTAAACAAAAATAAAAAAATGTTTTAAAATGTGCAAACGTTATTACCTGTATGGGTATGGCGTTATGTTGGTACCCCTGAAATTTATTATTATTGCGATGGAATAAGGTTCAAAATTGAATAAATTTCAGGGGTACCAACATAACGCCATAGGTAATAATAACGCACCTGCGTGTGATCCGAAAATACTGATATAAGATAGGATGTTCTCGTAGATTTGATGTGGCTGATAGTTTTTTTATTAAAAAGATAAAACAGCACAATTTGTCATTTTTCCGGGAGCGCACTCTCGCTACACGAAGCGATACCTACAGAAAGGCAAATGGCCGGCCGTTTATTTAACGTACATACATTTATAGGTCAAAACGCACTTCAGCGGCGCGGTGCGACGCGGACAAATTATTATTATTTGTAATTTGTATGCAAACATAGCGGCGGCGCTGCTATAATGCGGTTTGCATACAAAATATTTGGCGCGTCGGTCCTTTATTCCCATCTGCCCCCTTCGAGCTTTGCCACCGGGGTGGTGGTTGGCACTAATAGTTGGCGTTTACCTCCCGGTGGCCAATGGCACCTATTTATTCACATCACATCTGCCACTTTCGAGCTTGCCATTGGGTGGCACTAATTGGTGGCGTTTACCATCTCGGTGGGCATCTATTAGTTAATGCCAACCACCCCCCTCCCCCGTGGCAAAACTCAAAAGGGGCAGATAGGAATACAGGCGCTGAAGTGCGTTTTGACCTTAATAATATTATGGTCAACGTAGATTGGCAAATGGGTTCCCTCCTTTACCGTATCCATTGGTATTAATGCTCTAAACTTCTCTCTCTAAACTCACTATTAATGCTCTAAACTCAAAATGTAATTGACAAGCCGAAAAAATTACGTGCTTGACAAGCCATACTTGATCGTTTAGGGTCTGTGCGCAGAGGTGCTTGTCTATGTCCATCTGTCACTGTCAAAAAAGCCACAAAGTGCCACAAACAAAGTATCATACATATGTCCAGGGGTGCCAACTTAGGGGTTTTCCCCCTAGATTTAGGGGGAGAACATGTAGGTTGGGTTTTTTTGGGGCCTAATATTTTTAGGGGCATTGTGAATTTATTGTTAAAATAAAATAATCTAAAAAATTGAAATCAAGTTGGTGTACGGCCTTATGAACATGCGTAAAATAAGCTGCATAATGGACTTTCAATTGAAATGCTGCAAAGCATCATGATCCGCTTCTCTCTGCGGCGCAATGGTGGTTTTTGCGTTACATTTAATCCTACAAAAAAAGTATTTAATGCGAAAATGTATGATTTTGTAAATGAAACCTCATCAGAGGTCGAGAAATTTGAGACCAAAGCTAAAATAGATATGTTATAATAAAAGAGTATTTATAGGAAATATTATATTGTTTCTTTTTGGGGGGTTTTACAACCAATTTTAGCGATTCGGGGTTTTTGACATGTGCTTAGGGGAAAACATTTTCAGGAGTTGACAACCCTGCATATGTCATCAAACTGCTGCTGTTGTGCTTATTGAGCGTTGTGTGTATTTTTGTTTTATTTACATAATTCTTAGAAATCTAAATACTTATTCGAACGATTTTCTTTAGCAATTTGTTGGTTTTGTATTCTGTACTTACCTAGGTACTTGTTTTTAATAATTGTCACTCTTAACAGGAGAGGTTAGTTAGATCATTTTCCAAAATGCCCGAAGAAGCGAAGAAAAAGCAGTAAGTGTCGTACCTTACTTACCTATTGTAAATACCTTCCTACCTACAAAAACAATCTGCTTAGATTAATTTACATTTGGTAGTTAGTAGGGTACAGTCAACAGCATGCTGGGCTACCACAACAGGGTAATGAAATTCAAACAATTTCTTAAATGTGAAGACATTAAGATTCAAAATAAATTGCAGATTTATGAGTTTTTTTGTTTAACCTAACGTGCTGCTTACTGTGATACTTGAGAAAGAAAAAAGTGATTGTGATGCACAAACATTTATATTTTCAGCCAAAAAGAACGAAGTGACCCCAAAGATCAGCGAAGACCTCGTCAGCGTAACCAGCCTGGTCCTGTGGAGAAGAAAACTGATAACAAAGAAGATGAATCAAAAGGTAACATTTCTGATTTGCAGCTGTTTTTGTTCTAAAGTAAAGATCCTTTAAGTATTTACTTACCTAGGTGTACCTATACCTTTTTATAGTTAATAATCTAAATCAGCCCTGCAATATTTGCATTCTTCATAATCATAATAAATGATCGACTTCAGTGCATCACTGACCAACCTAATTAACTGACCCGCAAACAACTAGCTATCAATGAAATTTAATGTGATACATAATACACAAGATCATTTTTCATAGTCTCTGCGTTTAAATTGTTGTACCTAAAAACAGATGATAAGGCAAAGGATAATAGA
The DNA here is from genome assembly GCA_943789525.1 of Agriphila geniculea. NCBI lineage: Eukaryota > Metazoa > Arthropoda > Insecta > Lepidoptera > Crambidae > Agriphila > Agriphila geniculea. The sequence goes on along the minus strand of OX038884.1, from coordinate 17,548,735 downwards.
TATCCTTTTATGTTTCAGTTAAAGGTATAGTTTTAAGTCAATTACATAGCATAATAAAAATATCACTAAGAGCGCTATCACTTAGAGGCGCTTTTTAGTTGCAGTGTAAGCCGTGTGTCTGTCATATCCATACATATGCAGCACTGCGAGATAGTACTGAACCGCGCAATCGCTACGACTGCGTGCGCGCTTCAGCCGCTGTAGGTAATCAGAAGGGTTCCGCGGTGCAGCGCGGCTGTCGCGCGACTAAAACGCCTATATGTGACAGACAGAACTAGGGCTGCCATCTCAAAAACATGCCGCCCAGGACCGGAAGTGTAAAAACCTCGTACTTTGAAGCTTTGCCCTTTGAACTTTTAGTTTGTACTTTGAAACTAGTTTGGTTATAAAATACATTTTACCCTAATACTTGACTGAAAAAAAATGAATTTTGTGGAGGGCCAGGGCGCCCATGTTTAGTGCTTATTTTTGTAACCATGGCATGCCAAAATAAATGCCCAATAGCCTTGGGTGGCCCGAGGTAAGTCGACTAACCTTGTAATCTTGCCTGTTTATAGCAAAAATCAGCCACGCAGCGCAATTTTAAGTCAGTTTCATTCGTCACGTCAAATAAATAAAACAAAGTGCGCTGAATACTTATTGAGCGGAGTTTGATCCAAAACCTGGACTTTAATTGTAGTCCAGCAGGCTGATTATCTAATTAAAAACCACCTACCGACCGGTTTCAGTTCACATATGAATGTGATACATTGCTACTATTCTTTGGTATGTTTTTTTTACCCCAAAAATAAGTAGCAATGTATCACATTCATGTGTCAAATGAGACCAGTCGCTAGGTGTTTTCTACTTAGATAATCAGCCTGCGGGTAAGACAATCAGAACCCCGCCCGGATGGGCCCCAGACGCTCTCCAAACTCGGACAAATCCGGGGAAACCCAGACGGATGGCAGCCCTAGACAAAACTATTCATTTAATGACTCATGCTCATACTCTCAGATAACGTAGGTATGCTATGCAACTACCATTGATTTCATTACAACCTCTTGTAAACTTAAATAAATCTTTACTATAATAAAGTGATAAAATAGATAGGTAGGTACCTACATACAGCAAAAGACGTAGAAATACACAATTTATTACTGTTACCAAAGGATTGTAAAATCACCAAGTTGGAATGTACTTACCACCCCTAGTAGGTGCCTATACCTACTCTGTATTTTATCCACTTCCTTTAACTGTCCATTGCATACGTGCCGGACTACAGCTGCGCCACAAAAAAAAAGTTGAAAATCTGACTTTTTGACTATGCCATGATGAAGTCGATAATTTGTCGGAATTTGTCGCACAAAAACCAGAATTTGTCGGTCTTGCGTTTAGGAGATACGTGTGGCCCAGCTGTAGAGACGTCTCTACAGCTGCGCCACACAGATCTCGAGAACGGAAGGTCGTAGCGAAAATCTGATTACTCGTGTGTGCAGCCGTTAATTTGTCGGAATTTGTCGCACAAAAACCAGAGTTTGTCGGTCTTGCGTTTAGGAGATCTGTGTGGCGCAGCTGTAGAGACGTCTCTACAGCTGAGCCACACAGATCTCGAAAACGGAAGGTCGTAGCGAAAATCTGATTACTCGTGTGTGCAGCCGTTAATTTGTCGAAATTTGTCGCACAAAAACCAGATTTTGTCGGTCTTGCGTTTAGGAGATATGTGAGGATACGCTGTGGAGACTTTTCTACCTGGATCTTGAGAAAGGAAGGTCGTAGCGAAAATCTGATAACTTGAGTGTGTAGCCGTTAGTTTGTCGGAATTTGTCACCAAGAATCAGAGTTTGTCGATCTTGCGTTTAGGAGATATGTGAGGATACGCTTCCGACCTTTTGTTCTCGAGATCCAGGTAAAAAGGACTCCACACCGTATCCTCACATATCTCCTAAACGCAAGATCGATAAACTCTGATTCTTGGTGACAAATTCCGACAAACTAACGGCTATAAACTCGAGTTATCAGATTTTCGCTACGACCTTCCTTTCTCAAGATCCAGGTAGAAAAGTCTCCACAGCGTATCCTCACATATCTCCTAAACGCAAGACCGACAAAATCTGGTTTTTGTGCGACAAATTCCGACAAATTAACGGCTGCACACACGAGTAATCAGATTTTCGCTACGACCTTCCGTTTTAGAGATCTGTGTGGCTCAGCTGTAGAGACGTCTCTACAGCTGCGCCACACAGATCTCCTAAACGCAAGACCGACAAACTCTGGTTTTTGTGCGACAAATTCCGACAAATTAACGGCTGCACACACGAGTAATCAGATTTTTGTTACGACCTTCCGTTTTCGAGATCTGTGTGGCGCAGCTGTAGAGACGTCTCTACAGCTGGGCCACACGTATCTCCTAAACGCAAGACCGACAAATTCTGGTTTTTGTGCGACAAATTCCGACAAATTATCGACTTCATCATGGCATAGTCAAAAAGTCAGATTTCCAACTTTTTTTTTTGTGGCGCAGCTGTAGTCCGCCACGTCCATTGCATAGTATGCTTTATTTTGACATTGTCTTTATAAACAATCTTTCCAGCCCACCAGAAACCTGTGTTTGAGGAACCCGGACCTGAATTTTATAAAAACTTGAAAAGAGAAACAGATGAAATTCTGAAAATAACTGAAGAAGAGAATTCAAAGTATAAAAAGAAGGAGATACAGAGTAACTGGTCTAAGTATGAAATGCCTATTGAGAGTTATGATGAAATACAAGAACAGGAAAATATGGGTGCAGACTATGAGGTGAGTTATAAAAGCAAGTAAAATTACCAACCCTAAGAAAACACTAGCTAAGGCGATTCAGCTAATGATGCTATGGTGTTACTTATCTGACAGACACACACATTTAATTTATAACACCCTTCGTGTTTTCATCGGGAGTTTTTAAGTGTAGTGATATTATAATTATTAGATAGTGAATAACTAAATGGCACACAGGGCAGCATAATGTACTATTATGTATTCTGTGGCATAACTTTTAATCCTGATTAGTAATCCTACCGTTTACTCCGTACGAAATAACAAGTTCGAACGAATCAAGCTTATTGGCGGCTCGGATCGGAACATCGCACGACACGATGCGCAGCAGAACACAATTTCGATGTAAGAGTAGTAGACCGAATAGCGCACGGCTTCGCACATAATGGCTAACTTCACAACCGCCGCCAATAAGAAAACGTATTAGGTATATTATACTATAATAGCATCCGCAGACTCCGCCGTAGGTAGGTACTTAGGATCCTTGGGGGAACCACAACCCGTGAGACTTCTGAGGAGACATTCCTTTCCTAGCAGATGGATGCCTACCTACATACTAACTATATGTATGCCAAGTTTCAGCCCGATCCGTCTAGTGGTTTGAGCTGTGCAATATGATGATTACATTCAATTAAATACATATTAAAGCTGTATTTTTGTATAACGAGAAATAATAACTCTAAGCTGTGTTTTCCTTACAGAAACTTATTGAAGCACCATTATCAATTGGTGGCTATTTCCAATTCAAACACGAAAAATCATGGGATGTAGACTCTGGCCCATCACCTTATGACAAGTATTTTGAGATTAATATGGATAACTTATTTTTATCATTAACTACAATACCGTTTCACGAACGAAATAAGATAAAGAAAGAAATATTCACTGACACTGATATTTTGAATATGAATAATAGAGCTACAAAATCGAAACAGAAATACTATAATGATAAATCCTTTTCTACTCCAGAGATGGAAACTCAAAATAGTTTATTACAGCTACTAAGTTCAAATACTACAGAAGAATCTGATTTGTGTACTGACAAAACTGATGTTTGTGATGCGGAAGATGTAGATATCATTATATCCAGCGGAATAGAAAATAATAAAGTAAGAAAAGAGCCAATTATTCTAGTCAAAGAAGTTTCTATTCCTGAAGTTGATATTACACAGATAGAAATCAACAAACCAGTTAGTGAATCTGAAAGAGCAGAAATTAAGACCACAACAAATAAGATTGATGAACTGGAGGATATTGATGATATTTTACTAGGAACCACTGAAAAAGAAGTTAAAATAAAAGAAGATAGTATTGGTATAGTAACAATTCCTAAAGGTAAATAAAACACAAACTAACACAAGCACAAACACAATAATATTGACATTAACCTTAATTTGATGTGAGCATTCATCATTTAAAGCAGTGTTAATTAACGTTCATGCAGTTAGAATGTTTTAATTTATAAATAAAAAGTATTCACATTCATTTATTAGTACAAAGAATCAAGTATGCTAGACTGCTAGTTAAGACGCGTGTTTAGATACCTTGTTTTTTGCTCTAATAGCATGAACATGCGAATGCAAACCTATAGCTTTTACAGATCGCTCTTACGAATCATGATTAATTTCTCATTTCATAATTTGAACTACGTTAAGTGGAAGAGTATATCGAGTCGAGACGCAGGCGATTTATGCAATTAGGTATGCTCAGTAGTTACACCAATGTAACTATTGGTCATAACATAAGTGTACTCAGTAGATACACCAGTGTGACAAAACAGTGTAACCACTGAAGAAAAACGGGGTACGGAACGTGCGACGCACACATGGTCTACCCAGCCGCCCTCCTACTCAAATGGCCATTCTACTAAAATTAACGCCAGTAGAATATAATTACAATGTATGGGAATGACATAAGCTAACGCTTAGCTCCTGTCAATCCCATACATTGTCGTTCTATTCTACTAGTAATAGAATGGCCATTGGAGTAGGCCATTCTGCTCTGGCCAACGTTCGTGGCCTATGTCTCTGTTTCAACTCAAAATCTGTACTGTGTTCTGCGTCTTAAGTCAATATAAGCTCACCAATAATAAGTAGGCAATAATCGTTAAAAAAAAAACTACTCGTTCTTCTTATCCCAGTATTTATTCTCCTTTACCTACTGTAAAGTGTAAAACATTGTTATCCTATTTTTTACAGATTTAGCGAGTTCCACAAGTCAAAAACCGGAAACACAAAAAACTCCAATAATTGAATCACCAGAAGATTTAGAAAAATGGCTCGATGACTTTTTAGATGAATAAGTCAATTTTGGAAACAAAATTGTGCTCGAATATGACTAACTAAAACAATAAAATGTTTCACAGATTTTTTTTGTAATTAATTACAGTACCTACCTAGGCGTAGGTATACTTATACCACATTTACAATAAATTCTTTAACACGAGAACACAAGACGAGAACATACACTTGAGGGCATTCGCGTTATTTTTCGCGCGATTGGACCTCAGAGAAATTGTTGCCGTAGATTTATTCGCCGTATTTCAACTCCAAACTCGTAGGTACAGTGCGATGCAAACTTGAGCCGCTATGCACTTAGCAACCTCATACCTCTCCCACCCGCTGACACCTTAATAGTGTACGATCAGCAACTCATGTGCTTTACCACTTTGCAGAAATTCGTGTGCGCGTCGCCCCTGTACAAATCAAACGTATGTTTTAGTTTCGTTAGGACGGCGCGGCGTGCAAGCGATTTTATAATAGGAGTTGTAAAGCGGAAGGGTTGTCGTTACGCAGTAGCCTGCGCCTAACTTCACAGAGGCCATCAAGTTTGCATCGCACTGTATGTCAGTGACGGCGCGGCGTGCAAGCGATTTTAACCTTAGGAGTAGTAAAGCGGAAGTTTTGTCGAAAGTACCTATAGCGCAGTGACCTGCGCCTAACTTCACAGGCGCCAACAAGTTTGCATCGCATTGTAGGATGTTTTCGTCCTCTTCAAATTCCCTTCTCGCCATAATGATGATCCCTCGCTTGAATATCTTGCACGGCGACACTTCTGGAGTTCCTCGACTTTCTGTTATTTTCATTGTCAGAGTTGACTGATGCCATCTTGGAAATCTTATACCTATTTTGTTTATCAAAATACATGTATTCAAAAATGATTTGCCAAGATATTTTATCTTGGCAATCATTAACAATGATTCAGCTATGTTTCAAATCGACAAAGGAATAAGCAGCTAAATTCATTAACAAATAATAAAAAATATCTTGCTTTGGGTTTGCTTCGTACACAGAGATAGAAAAATTAAAATATAATAAGAAGAATAAATAAAACAATTTTATCCTTCTATGCCCTAATTTATTGGAAAGTTATACAGAGAAATACAATTGTGACAGTTACTACTACACTTCAATTATAAACTAAGAAAGTATATGGACTTATCCAAAAGCTACAAATAATGAGACCTTAGAATGATCTCCTCTTATTAGTTGTGAAAATCACTGGTACGCACCGTACGGTGGCGTTCCACATTCACATGCATAGTCACTGTATTTTAAGGCCTCCGTTGCGTTCTGGGACGCCCGTCGCGTTTCTGTTTTAGCCAAATCAAATAAACCCGCGCGACGGACGGCCCCCGCCACACAGGGGCATACTTTGGAAAGAAACAGAAACTCTGATTCTCGCCTTTTTAACTCTGCTTAATGCAGCGGAAACCTTAACCATAAAGTCTGGGTCACACCGAATGCGTGTGCGTTGCAGCACAGCGTGTTGCGTTGACATAATATGACGGATTACAACGTCGTCGTTAGCCGTCACGCTACGCAATGCAACGCACTCTGCTATATTACATTCGGTTTGACCCAGGTTTAAGTGCGTCCGCTGCGTTAAGCGGGACACGCGCGCGGGGCGACATAGATTAGAGCTTACTCATGCACTGCAAGCATCTGTCCGTCAGAAAACCAGCAATCTATATTCCCGCGCCGTATTCCGGATTCGCGCTTAACGCAGCGGATGCTCTGAGAGGACGGTCGTGGCAAGGCCCAAGGAAATGTCTATGCGCTTAATAACGATAGGTATAGTTATTATACTGCCCTCCTCTATTATCATAGTTATCATAGCTGTTTGGTGGATTGCGTCTACCGAACTGATTGGAGGAATGCATAGGTTCCGTTTCCTTAAGCGTTTTTGCCCGAGCAGCCAACTGAGAAACAAGTTGAGCTGGTGTTAAATGTGCTATAGAAATGGGAGCACTAGTCGAAGCACCCCCAGTGGGATTAAATAGAGACTTAGAATTTAAAAGCTCCTGCTCCACCACTTGAGTGTGAGTTGACGAGCTGAAATACTCTGGATCTATCGACGTGCCAGCTTCGTTGTGCTTCGTAGATTCTCGAATTTCGCAGACTTCACAGTGTGGTCGAATTGTTTGAACGGCTGCGTCTTTCATGTCCTTGGGAACTTTTTTCTTAGGCCTGGCGACAACCTTGTCGAGGCCTATAGTTGAAATGATGCTATCGACGAGTTGCTTGTTGTGCTGAGCCGAAGTTCCGTTTTTCGTGAACTGGAACTCCACCGTCGCTTGTCTCTTCAAAGGTGAGCAGAATTTAGGCGCCAAATATTTTGGTTCTTGACCGATGACGGCGCTGTTCATCGTTAACCGGTTCGGCAGCAGTAGGGTCGCTAGTTTTGATATTGCTTGCTGGCACCGATTCAGCACTGTAATAAATGTTGTTATTATTTTATTAAAATACACATTACACTGAAGATCATCATCATCAATAAAGTTCTGAAGAGCAGTTGAATCAAAGAACTTTCTTCTTTAAAGTAATATGTATTCATTGATTCATTAGAAATTCAGGCCCTGAACATCCTACTCGTCCTGTACTTTGCTGAGCTCCGAAAATCGACAGTAAAACATAAAAACTCTATATCATAAAACACTATAATTACACTATCAGTGGAAGTGATAGCGTCATCTTTTTGAATATGCAAATGCGGAAAATCGGAGCAGGAGAAAAAAGCAAATATTTATTCTACAATTGACACCAATAATTTAATCCCAAACCAAGCAAAGTTTACTTAATAGATAGGTACTAAACTATTGGGTAGTCAATCGCAGCGAATGAAGAATATTAGAAACCTCAGCTTAGGTTTTAGTGCCTAAGTAATTAGGTATCAATACTTATTCTTCATTTTCTTTATTTAGATTCGGTCTTGTTCCACCTTTTGTCTCCCAGAAGAAAAACATCTTGTTCTTGGTTCTGCTCATCTAAACTTCATACTTTGTTTGGCCATAAGATCAAGAGATCTTAAGGCAATAACAGTTATAGAATAGAAAAGAATACGATAAAATAACAAAAATTAATATAATTTTAGTCTGATAAAAGTTTATTTTGCAACAGGAGGAAATAAAGTTTACTTACTTATTATTTTACTGAATTCATTTGCACATTTTAACAATATTCTACAATATTTTTAATACTTCACTAATTTATCATTCAAAAGACTGCAGATAATAATAAAATATAATGGACTAATCCTCAGAGATAAACTAATAATATAAATTATCTCACCCATAACCCTGGTCTTGGTATCCATATTCGAGTTGCTCATACCTGTAATAATAAATTGATGTAGCTAAATGTTATTGTATTAACTTAATTAAATGTGACGGTAATCTAAAATCAAACAAAACATATTAATAACTTCTTCATATCTACATTTTCAGATGCAATGATTACCAGTGATTTTGTTCAATATCGTTTTGAATATGTATTAGAAAGGAATTTTCCTATTTAAAAGAAATACTTTACCTTTATTCGGTGCAAGCTTCAGATAATCTTGTTGAGAAAGCTTACCCTCTGCCACTAACTGAAAAATAATCCCATATTAAATCCAGTAACATAAAAGTCTTCTAGTTTTCATAAAATATATATAATGTTTAATATAAATATGTGGATATACTTACTTGTGCCAATGCATCATATGGTTTTGCCGTCTTCATGCTAGAAGGTGACACAATTTGGGACGGCGCTGGAACCATTTCTGGTGCAGTATTTATAGTTGGAGCTTGAACTGATGAAAGTGAAGGTGCCTGTACTGGAGGGAGTACAATATCCATAAGTGGAGCAGGCACAGGTTGTGGTTGAGGTATCACTGGTGCACTCGGTTGCATTCCATAGTCATACCCTGGTCCACCATAACCTGCGTAAGGCGGACCTTGTGGATATGAATATCCTGGAATGCCACCAGAATAGTCACCAGGATAGCCTGCTCCAACAGGAGGATACGGATTCCCTGCTGGATACATCGCTGAAGTATCTGCTTGAGGATACAGGAAGCTGTCTCTATGCTGCGATGCTGGAGATCGAGTCCGAGATCGTCGAGATGGAAACATTCTTCTTGGTGATCTGGATCGGTTTGAACGGCGAGGACTTCTTCTTACTGGGCTGTGACGACGGGGACTCCACTGACGAGTATATTTTCTCGGACTGTGACGGCGTGGACTAAGGCGCCGCGGGCTTATACGACGGCTACTTCGTATAGGACTGCGGTGTGGCCGAAACGGACTACGGCTCCGATGCTTACGAGGGCTGCGACTGCGGCGAGGTCTCAATGGTGACATCCGCGAGGGGCGTTGATAATCACGTGGGCGATGGTTTGATTTTGATTCTTCTTTGACAATTGGAGATTTCTTCTTCTGCGTTCCATTGTTTTCAACAAAATAATCATCCAACTCAGTGCCTGGTGGTCTTAGATCATCTGAGGCTTCCAGATGTTTTGCTAAGTATTCTTTGACTTTCACTTCTTTATCTTTTTTGATAGCTTCGTTAGTTTTGTTCGGGTCTCGCCGACTACCCGGCTTAATATAGTCATCAAGACGGCTATCATGCTCAGAAGGTTTAGAAGATGATTTACCTTCCTTACTCCAGCTAAACCTATTGTCGAACTTCACAAATCCACGTTTATTCTTCTTATCTTCAACTCTTCCATCACCTATTAATTCGCGCAAATCGTTTACACTATCGAGCGTTTCGGTATTAATTCTGGGCCTTTTGTTGTCATCATCATCCCAGCTATCTATAACACTAAGACCATTCATGAAGTCATCCTTATTAAAATCATCAAAGAAATCACTAGGTATATTGTCTTCAGCATCACCAACGTCCGAATTATTATCTTTTTGAGAACCCATGGTGGTAGTTAATATAATAGAAGGTTAACTCTTAGCTACTTTAAAGATTAAAGCATATAATGCGTAAATTCTACGTCAATTTAGTTGTAACGCAAGTGGCTAATAATTAAATTGATTAGTTTATCCCACATTGATTATTATTCATCTTGAATTCACTTCAATTTGAGATTTTTCCGTGTATCGTATTTTTCTTTTCACCATCAACAAAAAAACTGACATGACAGTGAGTGAGTGACAATCAGTGTTGCCAACTCAATTTTTTAAAGAGAGCTAGATCACCTTCGAAAAAAAGCTAAAAAAGAGCTAAATTTTTGGAAAAAAGAGCTAAAAGAAAATAAAGTTTATAAATGAATATTTTTATTAATAATTAAGAAAAACATAACATGTTATTATAAATTGCGTTAAATTAATATCAGAGATAAGATTATTCGTCGTCAAAAATATCAAATTCAAAATAAAATTGTGTATCTTTACCAAGCCACTTGTGCTGGAGTAGTCCCTCAACTCACTATGTGTAGGTAACAATAATACTTTAACCCGGGGACTAATTGTCTAATTAAAAATCTATCGCAATCGCTTTCATTTGACATGGATGTGAGACATTGCTGCATTTCTTTGGTGATTTTTTATTAGTGCCAAAGAGAAGCATCAATGTGTTACATCCTGAAAGCGATTGCGGTAGATTTTGAAATTAGACACGGGGGCTAATTGTTTAATTTTAAAAATCTATCACAATCGCTTTTGTTTGACAGATGGATGTCACACATTGCTGCATTTCTTTGGTAAGTTTTTATTTGTGCCAAAAAGAAACTTCAATGGATTACATCCTGAAAGCCATTGCGATAGATTTTGAAGTTACACAATAGAAGGGCCGGTCAAATTAACTCGGGACCTGAAGCGCGATAGACCCTGGGATTAGAAAGTAAATGATGATTCATTTACTTGGAAACAAGTATTTTGAGGTAAAAATAATACAAAAAAATGTATTCATAGTGTACATGGAAAAAAGCTAAAATTGTAGAAAGTAGAGCTAAAGAGCTAGATCTACTTTTTTAAAGCTAACCAAGCTGATTTAGACCTAAATCTAGCTCTAAAAACTCCGTGTTGGCAACACTGGTGACAATGACACAAATGAAGGAATAATGGGTATTTGTCTAATGTATTGCGTGTTTTGTATATACTTATATCTATTTAATAACTTAATAGGAATTTTCAAAGTTCCCCTCATTACGGCTCGCGCAGAGTCGTTTTGATCATTTGAATTGAAAATTTAAAAATGGAACGTGATGCACGTCTACAGTCTTAATGGCAAAAACTTTTTCTAGAGGGTGCATTCAATTCAATTTTTGAGTTTTATGGCTGCGTCGCTTTACGTTACGATTCTGCCAACGTCCGAGTTAAAAGAAACAGTGTTGATTTCTTCAGTCGTTCGGTTTTAGTGAGGACTGTTCGGTAATTTTAACTTAACTATCCATGAGATCTGAAACAAAACAGGACAAGGGACGCTAGACATTTACACAGGACAACACAACATTGAACTATATACAATAAGGGATAAATAGAGGATGGTGATATTCAAATATATTTTTACATATTTATATTTTAATATTATTTTGTTTTATAAATTTGCATAATATATATACATTAGGGGTATAAACCTGGGTCAATAAGAAGTTGATATTTATAGGGCGACATACATCTTTGTTAAGTAAGGAATATATGGGAGTTTTTATTTTTGGGCAGTGGAAAAAGATATGTTCTATGGTGCCCTCGTCAAGTCCACATTCACACAGGGAGCTGTCCTTAACTCTGATTTTAGCAAGGAAAACTGGTGTACACACATGGCCCAATCTTAAACGACTGATAGTTGATGTCAATTGCTTAGGTATGTGGTTATGTCGGAAGAACCAAGGTTTCGGGGGGATATTGGGTTGCAGTGTTCCATAATGTTTACCCTTCAATTGCAGAGACCTCTCGTATAAGTCACTCCAGTTCTCCGACAGTTTTAATTTAGTTCTGCCTCGTAGGTCTCGTGCGAAGCATCGGTTTTGGTATTCCGTTCCAGTTGTAATGGCATTCCCACAGACTAATCACTGAGTCATCGATCGCCATAGAGTACATTTTAACCATGGAAAGTAAATAATAATAATTACGGCATCGTACGCACGAGCGCCTTTTCGACATTTTAACGCGTGTTTTTTCTGACGCTTCGAATAAAACATCAAGACTTTTCGGCGGCATCCCCACCAAGTGAGCAGTCTGCAGCAAGCCTCGCACGAAGCTGCTTGCTTGGTGGAGACCCGCTTACTCACGTAAAACCAGCTGATCGTATTTTGATGAATTTAAAACAATTAGCACTTTTTATCCTGGTTAAAGGATCCCTAAGGATTTTCTCGAATGTCCACGCGGACGAAGTCGCGGGCAAAAGCTAGTTCTTCATATATCACCACAATTTTATTGGCCTTCTATTATTATTCTTATCCGTCAATTAAAAATTGACGTATTTCACGGGCTTTTTGGCCTTTTTTACAACCTACTAATATGTAGTCTAATTCGCCTAATCTTGCCATACAGGACGCACTTCGCTTCGGGAGTTTAAAAAATCGAAACAAGGCGTTAAAAACCATCCGTGATAACAGGGCGTTAAAAACTGGTTTTTACTAGATGATGTCCATAAAGTTATGATGTCGGGAGAGAGTTGGTATGATGTTAGGTGAATTCCACGCGCGATGAGAATGTGATGGAACCTTGTCAAAGTAAATTGAAAACATTAAATATAATTTGTTGGTTTAGATGAACAGGGTATCAACTCAAAAAAAAAAATCCTTTTTAATGCAGTCCTAATAAAAAAATCGAGATCTTTCTAATGAATAAGGTCTTAAAACGATCGGGGGCAAAATGGCGCGGTAGGCAGGTAGTATCTCCATCCTTCTCGCACTTTTAAACCCTAAGCTTTGACTAACACAGTCTTACACCGTGAAACTACAGTAAAAGCACGGTGAAAGGTCGTCGTCGTTTCTTGAACAGGGTATTAAAACTAAAAAGTGCTGTGTCCATTATAACTAAAGTTTTTTTTTAATTTTTATTTATTTATTAACTTATTTATCATAATTTAACGGGCTTATGCCCAAAAAATTATAACTATAAATTAAATATTTATTTCTATTCAATTTTCTTCTCTATGTACGATAGCTGTGGCCGGCCACACACAGACGTAATCACGTAACGGAATCTCGCAACGGAATCCCGATTCGGAATTCCGAACGCAGCGATTGCATACAAAATCGATGTCTGCCACACACAGACGTCAACGTTCCGTACGTTATTTTTTTCCGTGCGGAATTCCACATGAGGGCTCGTGCATTCGGAATCACGCACGGAAAAAAGTCATTCCGAACGCAAGCCTCCCATAGATTTTGTATTGGTCGCCACACACAACCGTTATTCCGTACGTACGGAATGCTAACTTTTTTATTACAGCTCTGGATACCAGACTTTTGGCCTACTTTTTAATTATTTTGCTAAGAGCGGGTCCATAGCGCATGTTTTGCTCTACACAATCAACAAAAACATCTACACAAAACATTGTTTCGCGAAACATGTTTCTCTACACACGCCGTCCACAGCGATTGCGTGGCTTGAGTAGACAAAACTTCAGTGTTGCCAATTTAGCATTTTATGTTAGCCTATTACTTATCATGACTCGAAAATGTATGAAATAAACTTAAAAGTGACCAAGTTTCAGGTATATCTGAAAATGTAACTTTTGCAAATGTAAAAATGCATAAACTATTAGGCTTCGTGAGCTGTAGACCTCGCGTTGAAAAGTAGCTGGAATTGAAATATTTTAAATGACTTACACAGAATAGACATTAGTTTTTAGGGTTCCGTACCCAAAGGGTAAAAACGGGACCCTATTACTAAGACTCCGCTGTCCGTCTGTCTGTCTGTCACCAGGCTGTATTTCATGAACCGTGATAGCTAGACAGTTGATATTTTCACAGATGATGTATATCTGTTGCCACTATAACAACAAATACTAAAAACAGAATAAATAAATATTTAAGGGGGCTCCCATACAACAAACGTATTTTTTCCGTTTTTTGGTATGGAACCCTTCATGCGTGAGTCCGACTCGCACTTGGCCGGTTTTTTAACTAATAAGTATCTACTGTGCAAATAGTTATACACAGTCCTAGGTTCTATCAAAGTCACAACCTTAATAATTTTCAAAAAAAGTTTTGAATGGTGAATTTTTAAGTCTTCTAAAAATAAAAAACTACATTTACTTTGCATCGGTAACAAAAAAAATTTGTTACATTTTGATCATTTTTCGTACCTGTTATAACTGTTATATCTCTTTTCCTTGCCTTTTCGAAAAATTTTGAAAAACCTGGTTCAATTGAAATTTTTTAAATGATTTTTAAAGATAAAATTTTTAATAACACTGAGGCTAATCGCAATTTTTTTTGCGGTTAGCCTCAGTGTTAAATCATATTGTTCAAAATTATTGTGGCCAATATTATTGCGTGTGTGCGGCTGGCCTATGACAATACCCTGCCCCTTGACCCGCGCAAAATGTTTTGTGTATGTGTTTTCCACCAGGCATGGAAAGCAGAAACATTGTTTCTCTACACAAAAATGTTTCGCGAAACAATGTTTTGTGTAGATCTTTTTGTTGATTGTGTAGAGCAAAATACGAGCTATGGACCCGGCTTAAGTTATTAGTTCTATTTTACCAAAAAAAAAACAGAAAACAATTGAATTGACCTAAGCGTAATATTAATAATAAATAGTCTCATCTTAATTATTCATTAAAAGTCAAAATAATTCATCTTCACTCAATGTTCACTCATCAAAGTCTGGCGCCTGACTGAGCCGTGATTCCGAACGAAAAAAAACGTCTGTGTGTGGTGGTACGTACGGAATCACGTTGCGTGATTACGTTGCGAGATTCCGTTACGTGATTACGTCTGTGTGTGGCCGGCCTAAGTTGACTTTTTAGGCCGGCCACACACAGACGTAATCACGCAACGGAATTCCGTACGTGCGAGATTCCGTACGTACCACCACACACAGACGTTTTTTTTCGTTCGGAATCACGGCTCAGTCAGGCGCCAGACTTTGATGAGTAAACATTGAGCGAAGGTGAATTATTTTGACTTTTAATGAATAATTGAAGATGAATAATTATAGACTATTTATAATTGACAATAATATTGGCAACAATAATATTGAACAATATGATTTAACACTGAGGCTAACCGCAAAAAAATGCGATTAGCCTCAGTGTTATTAAAAATTTTATCTTTAAAAAAGATTCAAAAAATTTCAATTGAACCAGGTTTTTCAAAATTTGTCGAAAAGGCAAGGAAAAGAGATATAACAGTTATAACAGTTACGAAAAATGATCAAATAGTAACAATTTTTTTTTTGTTACCGATGCAAAGTAAATGTTGTTTTTTATTTTTAGAAGACTTAAAAATTCACCATTCAAAACTTTTTTTGAAAATTATTAAGGTTGTGACTTTGATAGAACCTAGGACTGTGTATAACTATTTGCACAGTATAGATACTTATTAGTTAAAAAAACCGGCCAAGTGCAAGTCGGACTCACGCATGAAGGGTTCCATACCAAAAAACGGAAAAAATACGTTTGTTGTATGGGAGCCCCCCTTAAATATTTATTTATTCTGTTTTTAGTATTTGTTGTTATAGTGGCAACAGATATACATCATCTGTGAAAATATCAACTGTCTAGCTATCACGGTTCATGAAATACAGCCTGGTGACAGACAGACAGACGGACAGCGGAGTCTTAGTAATAGGGTCCCGTTTTTACCCTTTGGGTACGGAACCCTAAAAACTAATGTCTATTCTGTGTAAGTCATTTAAAATATTTCAATTCCAGCTACTTTTCAACGCGAGGTCTACAGCTCACGAAGCCTAATAGTTTATGCATTTTTACATTTGCAAAAGTTACATTTTCAGATATACCTGAAACTTTGGTCACTTTTAAGTTTATTTCATACATTTTCGAGTCATGATAAGTAATAGGCTAACATAAAATGCTAAATTGGCAACACTGAAGTTTTGTCTACTCAAGCCATGCAATCGCTGTTGACGGCGTGTGTAGAGAAACATGTTTCGCGAAACAATGTTTTGTGTAGATGTTTTTGTTGTGTAGAGCAAAACATGCGCTATGGACCCGCTCTTAGCAAAATAATTAAAAAGTAGGCCAAAAGTCTGGTATCCAGAGCTGTAATAAAAAAGTAGCATTCCGTACGTACGGAATAACGGTTGTGTGTGGCGACCAATACAAAATCTATGGGAGGCTTGCGTTCGGAATGACTTTTTTCCGTGCGTGATTCCGAATGCACGAGCCCTCATGTGGAATTCCGCACGGAAAAAAATAACGTACGGAACGTTGACGTCTGTGTGTGGCAGACATCGATTTTGTATGCAATCGCTGCGTTCGGAATTCCGAATCGGGATTCCGTTGCGAGATTCCGTTACGTGATTACGTCTGTGTGTGGCCGGCCGTATGAAGATTCCGTACGGAAAAAACACGCTTGTGTGTGGCAGCCCATAGATTTTGTATGCAGCTGCTGCGTTCGGAATCACGTACGTACGGAATTCCGTTGCGTGATTCCGTCTGTGTGTTGCCGGCCTTATGGTTATTATACCGTTTATGGTACTTTTTTGAGTACTAAGTACTATGAAATTTTTGAAACTCAAAGTTTTAATTCTTTTTCGAATATTTTATGATATAAACGGTATTATTATACACCATTCTGAATAATTTCAGGATTTTCTCAAAACTACTTTACTGATAATAAGTAAGTATTAAAAATATATAAAATATGTATAGGTCATGTGAGCCAAATAATAATAGCGGCTAAAATAATGCTGGAGGATGCTGGAGGATCTTTAAAATTGCTCTCCTGAAAAATCTTTGTTTTTGAGATAATACCCTATTCACCCGGACCAACGAATTAATCAATATCACTTGAAGTTGTTGCAGCAAAAGTTCCGGCACCTCGAATGCGTGACACCGGCACCTTGATTATCTAAAAAGAAACTATTTAGCGACCGGTTTCATTCCACATACATTGCTACTTTTCTTTGGTATGTTTTTTTTTAATCCAAAAAGAAGTAGCAATGGATCACTATCATCTATGAACTGCAACCGGTCGCTAGGTGGTTTCTAATTAGATAATCAGCCCGCCGGTACAGGCATCCGTCACTCGCCCATACCTACCGCGATAAGTACCTACAGCGCGCGACAACTCGGAGTTGCAAAATCAGTCAGGGTTGCCGCCGCGCTTGTGAGTACACGCGTGCGTTATTCTGTGCCTCTATGACAGTCAATCGATCATTATTTATTGCTCCCAGCACTGTACCGTACACTATTATAATTTATAAATATCTAGCGGCCGCCCGCGACTTCGTCTGCGTGGAAATATTTTTTGCCATCCCTCGGGAATATTTTTTTTTTTCGGGATGAAAGGTATCCTATGTCCTTCTCTGTACCCCTAAGAACGTGTATGCAAATTTTCATGATGATCGGTTCAGTAGTTAAGACGTGAAGGCGTAACAAACAAACAAACAAACCGACTTTCGCATTTATAATACTAGCGGCCGCCCGCGACTTCATCTGCGTGGAAAGATTTTTTGCTATCCCTCGAGAACAATACTTTTTTTCGGGATGAAAGGTACCCTATGTCCGTCTCTGTACCCCTGACAACGTGTATGCAAAATTTCATGATGATCGGTTCAGTAGTTAGGACGTGAAGGCGTAACAAACAAACAAACAAACAAACGGACTTTCGCATTTATAATATTAGTAAGGATGGAGAATCGTAATACTAATAATTGTTGCGTGGACGGCTGTCGCAATAAACAGAAGGATTCAAAGTTTTCATTTTTAGGGTTCCGTACCAAAATGGTAAAAAAGGAACCCTTATGGTGTGACTCGGTCTGTCTGTCACAGCTTGATATCTCGAGAACTACTAATGGTATCAACTTGAAATTTGGAATAGTTTTAGATGACATTCGCCCAACTATTTTGTAAATAAGAAATTAATAAAAAAATAAATATCTTTTTTACAACAGGGACTGAAAAAGGGTCTGAAAAATTTGAAGTGGGTTCTACTAGGGCATGTGGAATATCATATGATAGAACGCCGTTTGCACCTTGTTAATCATTTTTTCTTTTTGTTTTAGGCCACATAGTTTTCAACTTATGATGAAAAATATAAAAAAAAATACCGTCCCCCTCCCCTTATCTCCGAAGTTTGCAAAGAGAAAAATTAGAAATCATTCTATGTGATAGCAGTTTATATAAAGATTACAGGCAAAATAAAACAATGTCTCAATATAGGTAGCACACTTTTTTAGAAATTATCAAATTTCTAAAAAAGTTAACATTAGTTCCACTATCGGTCAAGAGATGGCGCTGACCTAAAGCATAGTAGAACCAAATAAGTAAGTCATCTTACTCATTACATTATACGCACGAACGCGGTTTGTATGTGAGCGCGCCCGTACGTATGCGTCGTCGCACGCACACACTGACAAAATTTAAAGGTGATAAAGGTGCGCCAGTCGTGGCTGCGCCGTACGTAATCCCGCCCGCGCTCACGCACGCTTCACGCCGCTGTGCTGCCGCTCGTAATAATTTGAACGTTTACCTACCTACAGTACATACCATGCTTTCCAAAGATATTATTGCAAAAAAGATTTGTAAAATGTGGATATATTTTACATTAACTTTAAATTATAAGGCATTTCGTACTTGTCGAAACAGACGAAATTTTTTTTTATGTCAATTGTGTAATTTTGTTAAAAAAAAATCACAAATTCCTACAGGATAAGGTACTTGTAATACGTTATGGAAAGTATTCAATTTTAGAATTTAAAGATTATTATTTTGAGAAGTGTAGGTAAATAAAAAAGAAAAAAACAGTTAATAGTGTAAAAAATATTTTTTAATAATATGAAATAAAACACTTTTTTACGGATACTAGCGCGGTTTTATTGAATGTACTTTGGTATTTGGTTTGATTTTTGTTTTTTATAATATATTTTTTATTTGAATAAATACATTATTTTTAGTAAAGCCACGTTTTAAATAAAACCTATTTCGACCTTAAGTTTTCAAATCACATAACATGACGTACGCAATGAAAAATTGTAGTTAATTCCTGAAAACAGTTAGGTTAATGTAAACTGTAATTTGACAGATAGATGTGATATGTGATACATTGCTACTTTTCGTTAGTAAGTTTTTATTGGTGTCAAAACGAAAGTGCCAATGTATCACATACATCAGTCAAATTACAATTAACATTAACTTCATTATTTTAGTCGATCAATAGACGCGCTGGTCTACCTACAAAAAATATTTAAAAAAAACTTTGTATTATAGATCCCTGATGCTACAAGGAAAAAACATTTTGTATAGAGATTGACTATGCATTTTTTGACGACCGAATAAACTAGCGATGTGACAGCCCTTCGTGTTTAAGCTGTATCGCTCGCTCGAGGCTCGAGTTGGCCTACTTATTTGGTTCTACTATGCTATACGGGTTGTAACCGCGTATGATGACCGAAAATCAAAATGAATGTTGTATACGGGCACCATATGGGTTGTATAAGGGCACCATACGGGTTTCATACGGGCATCATACGGGTTGTATACGGGCACCATACGGGTTGTATACGGGCACCATACGGGTTTCATACGGGCACCATACGGGTTGTATACGGGCACCATACGGGTTTCATACGGGCACCATACCGGTTGTATACGGGCACCATACGGGTTTCATACGGGCACCATACCGGTTGTATACGGGCACCATATGGGTTGTATACGGGCACCATACGGGTTTCATACGGGCACCATACGGGTTTCATACGGGCACCATACGGGTTTCACACGTGCACCATACTGGTTGTATACGGGCACCATACGGGTTGTATACGGGCACCATACGGGTTTCATACGGACACCATACGGGTTGTATACGGGCACCATACGGGTTTTATACCGGCACCATACGGGTTTCATACCGGCACCATACGGGTTGTATACGGGCACCATACGGGTTTCATACGGGCACCATACGGGTTGGATACGGGCACCATACGGGTTTCATACGTGCACCATATGGGTTTCATACGGGCACCATATGGGTTGTATACGGGCACCATACGGGTTGTATACGGGCACCATACGGGTTTCATACGGGCACCATACGGGTTGTATACGGGCACCATACGGGTTGTATACGGGCACCATACGGGTTTCATACGGACGCCATACGGGTTGTATACGGGCACCATACGAGTTTCATACGGGCACCATACGGGTTGTATACGGGCACCATACTGGTTGTATACGGGTTTCATACGGGCACCATTCGGGTTGTATACGGGCATCATACGGGTTTCATACCGGCACCATACGGGTTGTATACGGGCACCATACGGGTTTCATACGGGCACCATACGGGCACCTTACGGGTTGTATACGGGCACCATACGGGTTTCATACGTGCACCATACGGGTTTCATACGGGCACCATACGGGTTGTATACGGGCACCATACGGGTTGTATACGGGCACCATACGGGTTTCATACGGGCACCATACGAGTTGTATACGGGCACCATACGGGTTTCATACGGGCACCATACGGGTTTCATACGGACACCATACGGGTTGTATACGGGCACCATACGGGTTGTATACGGGCACCATACGGGTTTCATACGGGCACCATACGGGTTGTATACGGGCACCATATGGGTTGTATACGGGCACCATACGGGTTTCATACGGGCACCATACGGGTTTCATACGGGCACCATACGGGTTTCACACGTGCACCATACTGGTTGTATACGGGCACCATACGGGTTTCATACGGGCACCATACCGGTTGTATACGGGCACCATACGGGTTTCATACGGGCACCATACGGGTTGTATGGTTTCATACGGGTTGTATACGAGTTTCATACGGACACCACACGGGTTGTATACGGGCACCATACGGGTTTTATACCGGCACCATACGGGTTTCATACCGGCACCATACGGGTTGTATACGGGCACCATACGGGTTTCATACGGGCACCATACGGGTTGGATACGGGCACCATACGGGTTTCATACGTGCACCATATGGGTTTCATACGGGCACCATATGGGTTGTATACGGGCACCATACGGGTTGTATACGGGCACCATACGGGTTTCATACGGGCACCATACGGGTTGTATACGGGCACCATACGGGTTTCATACGGACGCCATACGGGTTGTATACGGGCACCATACGAGTTTCATACGGGCACCATACGGGTTGTATACGGGCACCATACTGGTTGTATACGGGTTTCATACGGGCACCATTCGGGTTGTATACGGGCATCATACGGGTTTCATACCGGCACCATACGGGTTGTATACGGGCACCATACGGGTTTCATACGGGCACCATACGGGCACCTTACGGGTTGTATACGGGCACCATACGGGTTTCATACGTGCACCATACGGGTTTCATACGGGCACCATACGGGTTGTATACGGGCACCATACGGGTTGTATACGGGCACCATACGGGTTTCATACGAGTTGTATACGGGCACCATACGGGTTTCATACGGGCACCATACGGGTTTCATACGGACACCATACGGGTTGTATACGGGCACCATACGGGTTGTATACGGGCACCATACGGGTTTCATACGGGCACCATACGGGTTTCATACGGGCACCATACGGGTTTCATACGGGCACCATACGGGTTGTATACGGGCATCATACGGGTTTCATATCGGCACCATACGGGTTGTATACGGGTTTCATACGTGCACCATACGGGTTTCATACGGGCACCATACCGGTTGTATACGGGCACCATACGGGTTTCATACGGGCACCATACCGGTTGTATACGGGCACCATATGGGTTGTATACGGGCACCATACGGGTTTCATACGGGCACCATACGGGTTTCATACGGGCACCATACGGGTTTCACACGTGCACCATACTGGTTGTATACGGGCACCATACGGGTTGTATACGGGCACCATACGGGTTTCACACGTGCACCATACTGGTTGTATACGGGCACCATACGGGTTTCATACGGACACCATACGGGTTGTATACGGGCACCATACGGGTTGTATACGGGCACCATACGGGTTTCATACGGGCACCATACGGGTTTCATACGGGCACCATACGGGTTTCATACGGGCACCATACGGGTTGTATACGGGCATCATACGGGTTTCATATCGGCACCATACGGGTTGTATACGGGTTTCATACGTGCACCATACGGGTTGTATACGGGCACCATACGGGTTTCATACGGGCACCATACGGGTTTCATACGGGCACCATACGGGTTTCATACGGGCACCATACGGGTTGTATACGGGCATCATACGGGTTTCATACCGGCACCATACGGGTTTCATACGGGCACCATACGGGCACCATACGGGTTGTATACGGGCACCATACGGGTATCATACGGGCACCATACGGGTTTCATACGGGCACCATACGGGTTTCATACGGGCACCATACGGGTTGTATACGGGCACCATACGGGTTTCATACGGGCACCATACGGGTTGTATACGGGCATCATACGGGTTTCATACCGGCACCATACGGGTTGTATACGGGTTTCATACGTGCACCATACGGGTTATATACGGGCACCATACGGGTTTCATACGGGCACCATACGGGTTTCATACGGGCACCATACGGGTTGTATACGGGCACCATACGGGTTGTATACGGGCACCATACGGGTTTCAGACGGACACCATACGGGTTGTATACGGGCACCATACGGGTTTCATACGGGCACCATACGGGTTTCATACGGACACCATACGGGTTGTATACGGGCACCATACGGGTTGTATACGGGCACCATACGGGTTGTATACGGGCACCATACGGGTTTCATACGGGCACCATACGGGTTTCATACGGGCACCATACGGGTTGTATACGGGCACCATACGCGTTGTATACGGGCACCATACGGGTTTCATACGGGTTGTATACGAGTTTCATACGGACACCACACGGGTTGTATACGGGCATCATACGGGTTTCATACCGGCACCATACGGGTTGTATACGGGTTTCATACGTGCACCATACGGGTTGTATACGGGCACCATACGGGTTTCATACGGGCACCATACGGGTTTCATACGGGCACCATACGGGTTTCATACGGGCACCATACGGGTTGTATACGGGCACCATACGGGTTGTATACGGGCACCATACGGGTTTCATACGGGTTGTATACGAGTTTCATACGGACACCACACGGGTTGTATACGGGCACCATACGGGTTTCATACCGGTACTATACGGGTTGTATCCGTATACAACTCGTATGGTGCCCGTGCACCATACGAGTTGTATACGGGCACCATACGGGTTTCATACGGGCACCATACGGGTTTCATACGGGTTGTATACGAGTTTCATACGGACACCACACGGGTTTCATACCGGCACCATACGGGTTGTATACGGGCACCATACGGGTTGTATACGGGCACCATACGGGTTTCATACGGGCACCATACGGGTTTCATACGGGCACCATACGGGTTTCATACGGGCACCATACGGGTTGTATACGGGCATCATACCGGTTTCATACCGGCACCATACGGGTTGTATACGGGTTTCATACGTGCACCATACGGGTTGTATACGGGCACCATACGGGTTTCATACGGGCACCATACGGGTTTCATACGGGCACGGTTCATACGGGTTGTATACGGGCACCATACGGGTACCATACGGGTTGTATACGGGCACCATACGGGTTTCATACGGGTTGTATACGGGCACCATACGGGTTGTATACGGGCACCATACGGGTTTCATACGGGCACCATACGGGTTTCATACGGGCACCATACGGGTTGTATACGGGCACCATACGGGTTGTATACGGGCACCATACGGGTTTCATACGGGTTGTATACGAGTTTCATACGGACACCACACGGGTTGTATACGGGCACCATACGGGTTTCATACCGGTACTATACGGGTTGTATCCGTATACAACTCGTATGGTGCCCGTGCACCATACGAGTTGTATACGGGCACCATACGGGTTTCATACGGGCACCATACGGGTTTCATACGGGTTGTATACGAGTTTCATACGGACACCACACGTGTTTCATACCGGCACCATACGGGTTGTATACGGGCACCATACGGGTTTCATACGGGCACCATACGGGTTTCATACGGGCACCATACGGGTTTCATACGGGCACCATACGGGTTGTATACGGGCACCATACGGGTACCATACGGGTTGTATACGGGCACCATACGGGTTGTATACGGGCACCATACGGGTTTCATACGTGCACCTTACGGGTTGTATACGGGCACCATACGGGTTTCATACGTGCACCATACGGGTTGTATACGGGTTTCATACGGGCACCATGCGGGTTGTATACCATACGGGTTGTATACGGGCATCATACGGGTTTCATACGGGTTGTATACGGGCACCATACGGGTTGTATACGGGCACCATACGGGTTGTATACGAGTTTCATACGGACACCACACGGGTTGTATACGGGCACCATACGGGTTTCATACCGGCACCATACGGGTTGTATACGGGCACCATACGGGTTGTATACGGGCACCATACGGGTTTCATACGGGCACCATACGGGTTGTATTCGGGCACCATACGGGTTTCATACGGGCACCATACGGGTTGTATACGGGTTTCATACGGGCACCATACGGGTTTCATACGGGCACCATACGGGTTGTATACGGGCACCATACGGGTTGTATACGGGCACCATACGGGTTGTATACGGGCACCATACGGGTTTCATACGGGCACCATACGGGTTGTATACGGGCACCATACGGGTTTCATACGGGTTGTATACGGGCACCATACGGGTTTCATACGGGCACCATACGAGTTGTATACGGGCACCATATGGGTTGTATACGGGCATCATACGGGTTGTATACGGGCACCATACGGGTTTCATACGTGCACCATACGGGTTTCATACGGGCACCATACGGGTTGTATACGGGCACCATACTGGTTGTATACGGGTTTCATACGGGCACCATACGGGTTGTATACGGGCACCATACGGGTTTCATACGGGCACCATACGGGTTGTATACGGGCATCATACGGGTTTCATACGGGCATACGGGCGGGTTCGATCCGTTTCAGTGGGCATAGTAGAGCGTATCGTGTTGATCCTGCCTGATACGTGCTAGGGCACGGTCATGGTATGGTATGGTATATATGTATGGTATGTCATGGTATATGGCACAGTGTAGTGGGTAGGGAGACCTTTATGCTATAATTAGCGGCCGCCCGCGGTTTCACCCATGTGGTTCCCGATCCCGTGGGAATATCGGGATAAAAAGTATCCTATTTTTTAATCTAGACTATCTACTGTCTGTGTGCCAAATTCCAACCAAATCCATTCAGTAATTTTTACGTGATTGAGGAACAAATATCCAAACCCACAAACTTTTACATTTATAATATTATGTTTTTTACATTTAATACATAGTTATACATGACGTACGCAATGAAAAATTGTAGTCAATTCCTGAAAACAGTTAGGTTAATGTAAACTGTAATTTGACAGATAGATGTGATATGTGATACATTGCTACTTTTTGTTAGTAAGTTTTTATTGGTGTCAAAACGAAAGTGCCAATGTATCACATACATCAGTCAAATTACAATTAACATTAACTTCATTATTTTAGTCGATCGATAGACGCGCTGGTCTACCTACAAAAATATATTTAAAAAAAACTTTGTATTATAGATCCCTGATGCTAACCCTACAAGGAAAAAACATTTTGTATAGAGATTGACTATGCATTTTTTGACGACCGAATAAACTAGCGATGTGACAGCCCTTCGTGTTTAAGCTGTATCGCTCGCTCGAGGCTCGAGTTGGCCTACTTATTTGGTTCTACTATGCCTAAAGCTGCAATACTAATTTGATTATTCTACTCTGCAGTGTGGTTTGATGGTGCAATTATGATGGTACGGAACCCTCGGTGCGCGAGTCCGACTCGATCTTGATCGGTTTATTCGCTTTACCGAAAGATTCTAAAATGTATAAGAAAAATTTATATTTTGTTTATTTTTCTCGTAATTTTTATGAGTAGGTACATTACATACCTATTTTTGATAAGTAGGTGTAACCTATACTATAGGTAGGAAAGCGTGTAGTTATAGGTACTTATATTCAGAGGCGGGTCGTGACTATTTTTCTCGATCAAATTTCCTAAGGTACCCACCTACCTAATTCTTTTTTTTTTGTGCGAATTATACCTACTTAACTAAATACCTACATTTCTGGATTTAAGGATTCCGTAACCGGC
This sequence comes from Agriphila geniculea, assembly GCA_943789525.1. Taxonomy (NCBI): domain Eukaryota; kingdom Metazoa; phylum Arthropoda; class Insecta; order Lepidoptera; family Crambidae; genus Agriphila; species Agriphila geniculea. The sequence continues at coordinate 17,522,245 of OX038884.1, read as the reverse complement.
AACAGTATGGTGGCGGTGGCATAAAGACTGCCTCAAATTTAACACATAGTCTAATGTGGCGTTAACTGTACATCTAGCCTAGGTTTATTTGAAAAGTAATTTTTTCACATTTAAGTAGGTAGGTACACATTATAAACACAAAACTTGTAATAAAGTATTTAATCCTTCAAGCACAGAAAATGAGACAATAGATTTTCCATTGTTGTGTTGTGCGGCCCGATGGGGCCGCTCGAGCGTTGAAGGATTAGAAGAAGACAACCCTAAAGTTGTTAGAAGAGCTAAGAGCTACGCGATAGAAAGAGAGGCAACCTGTAGGTGAATATAACTGTACGCAAGGAAGCGGTGTGCGACCTGAATTGCACTTTATTGTGTCTGAGCAAGACTAGCAAGAGTCGCTATTTATTTAAATGACCATGCGGAGTGAATGTTCTGTACTTTGTACTATTATGTATTCTGTGGCCGGTATCCCTGTGGCTGGCCGGCGCCGGCGTACCGTGCGCGTCCGTTTGACAAGGTTCCATCCCATTTTGATCGCGCGTGGATTATACTTAGGTAGTTTATATTCCAATTAATTGACACCTTAAGTGTTAAAATGTTTTATTCACTTACACGAGGTATTTTAACCCATTCGTAACAAATCATATTTATATTTATTTTTCCTCATAAAACTAGTTTCAAACTTAGTAAAATAAAAAATATCATAATAATAACATAATCAATCATGGGGTTCTATAGAATATAATAGTAGATCTAGCTTTGGCCTTCGGTGGACAGTCGAATGTGGCATATGCTTCAGCAAAAATCAATGTAATGTCTCTATAAATACATACCTACAGGTCAAAATCATAACCCTCCTTTTTGCTTCGCCGTAGTCGGGTAAAAACCCAGCACTGTAGGTACAGTCAGCAATGAAAGTCGCTCAACACTTTGTCAGAGCAACTTTTTTAACAGGTTTGTTTTTGTTTGTTTTTTTTTATACCTAGGTTTTTTAAAACTGTTAGAAAAATTAGTCAAAAAAGTTACTATGACAAAGTACTAATGTGTTAAGCAACTTTCATTGCTGACCGTACTTATAACTTGTGCCAAATTCGTTGTCCACCGAAGCTGTCAAAGTTACAAGGAATGCTGTGCTCATTACAGGGGCGGCCCTAGGGTAGTGCGAGCGGTGCGACCGCACCGGGCGCCGTCATGTAGGGGGCGCCAAAAACGCCCGACCACCGATCGACTATCAATCATCATCATGTTGTTGCCTGGTAACGAGCGACGACGCAAAAATAAAACTAACTAATAAAATCGCTATAAAAATTACTATAAACAAGCAAGATTACAAGATTAGTGGATGAAACTGAATAGAAATCGCGCTGCGCGGCCGTTTTTTTTTTACTATAAACAGACAACATTACAAGCTTGGTGGATGAAACGGACTAAAAATCGTACTGGGTGGGCAGTTTTTTTTACTATAATCAGAGAAGATTACAAGATTAGTGGATGAAACTGACTAAAAATCGCGTGGCACAGCCTTTTTTTAACTTTAATCAGATAAAATTACAAGGTTAGTGGATGAAACTAACTAAAAATCGCGCTGCGTGGCCGTTTTTTTAATATAAACATGTAAAATTACAAGATTAGTGAATGAAACTGCTTAAAAATCGCGCTGCGCGGCCGTTTATCCTTACTAATATTATAAATGCGAAAGTCCGTTTGTTTGTTTATTTGTTTGTTTGTTACGCCTTCACGTCTTAACTACTGAACCGATCATCATGAAATTTTACATACACGTTGCTAGGGGTACAGAGAAGGACATAGGGTACCTTTCATCCCGAAAAAAAGGATTGTTCCCGAGGGATAGCAAAAAAACTTTCCACGCAGACGAAGTCGCGGGCGGCCGCTAGTTTACTATAAACAGGCAAAATTACAAGGTTAGTGGATGAAACCGACTAAGAATATGGCTGCGCGGATGGTTTTTTTACTATACACAGAGAAGATGAGTGGACGAAACTGGCCAAAAATCGCGCTGAGCGGCAGTTTTTTTTTACTATAACAGGTAAATTATAAGGTTAGTGGATGAAACTGATTATAAATCGCGCTTTGCGGACATTTTTTTATAAACAGAGAAGATTACAAAATTAGTGGATGAAACTGGCTAAAAAACGCACTGCGCGGCCGTTTTTTTCCTTTAAGCAGAGAAGATTACAATATTGGATGATACTGACTAAAATTCGAACATACGTTGTTGTTCATAATATTAGTAATCTAATCCTGCGAGGTTGTTGGTGTTTTACAAATAACCCTGTATATTAGGGGGGCAAGAAAGGGGGGCGCCATAATTGAATCTCGCACCGTCATAAAACTTGCCTCAGGCCGCCCCTGGCTCATATAAAAAAACTAACCAATTCGTTAAGGAATTCAACAGGTAACTAACTAAAAATCTTTTTATTCCACCAGCTTCCACAACTCAATCTCTAAAGTACTTATACCATTAAACCTTTGGAAGAAAGAGCTATACATTAGCAAACACATTTTGTCAACATAAACAAGATAAATATACCTATAAGTAGTTAGGTAGGTACCTAAACAACGAATTTATTTATTTAATACAAAAATTTGGAAAAATGTAACAACTTATAAATTTTAAAAAGCTTTGTTTGTTAACAATCCAGAGCAACATTTTAACACATAGATATATTTTGTTATCTCATTGCTAAGGGTTCCCGCACACGGGTCACTGACCACAACCACAAAAAGCCGGCACTGACCTATTCATGTAGTTTTCATACATTACTATTCCCGCCAATTGATATGCGCAAAAAACCTTGTCACATGAACATACACGTTAACGTCATCCGCAACCGGCCGGCACCGGCCATTAACGCTGACACACGCCACTGGCGCGATACCCCACCCTCGCCATCCCTTCCCCTCAGTCAATCATTCAATTTGAATGATAGCGACCACCGACTGCAAGTGTCTACTACAGTACGAGGCAAACATCTTGAAATCGGGTGGGGATTGCGCGGAACGCGCGTATTTTGGGTATGCGTAGCGGTGAGGTACGTGGACGCCCGCTATTGCTCTGCTCGCTCACAAGTGCACATGCGCGAACTTATCCCCACTCCGTCGAAAAAGTGTCAAGATGTTTGCCTCGTACTGTTAACTGTGCCGACCACAAGTATCTGTCGCGCGCTTCAGCTATTTTCGTAGCCGCTTCTAACTTCTGGTGGCGGCGTTTGTGGTCGTGGCGTCGTGGTTACTGGCCCGTGTGCGGAGACCCTAAAACTGCACCATTCACAGGGTCCTAACCTGTTGTACAGTTCAAAAAGGGATGTATTTTTTTTTTCTGCAATAAATCTTAATGGTTAGCAAAAAAAAATCAACAGTTTAATTATTTTGTAATTAAGGCCAAAGCCAGCAAACAAGTATTTGGTTAACATTAAATTAAAATCAGGCAGCAAACCCTGGGGCCCTATTTTTGAATCGCTTGGCTCTAGTTGAGCGCTCTTTTCTACTGATTTTCGCTCGACGTCTCATTGTTTTGAGTCATATGTCGAACGAAAATCAGTCGAAAAGAGCACTCGACGCCTGCCGAGCGATTCAAAAATAGGGCCCCTGATCTGCAAATAATCTTAAAATCGTCAGCAATTTAATAAACAGTTGGAGAGCAAAATATCTAATTGGTCAGCAAAGTACTAAGCAACATTTCAAAATTGGTTAGCATTCTTTATCGCAGTCCCAAATTGTCACCCATCTCATACCCGGCCTCTTCAAAAGTAGGCATTCATATTGCAGTCCCAAACAGACACCAATCCCAAACCCAGACCTTTTTTTCAAAGTTGCTCAATATTCTTTACCACAGTCCCAAACGGTCACCCATCTCGTACCCGGCTTTTTCTAGAGATGCTTAACTTTCGTAATCGCAGTCCCACGGTCACCCATCTCATACCCGACCTTTCCTAAAGTTGCTTAACTTTCGTTATCACAGTCCCACACAGACAGGTCATTCATGTCATTCCCGGCGTCTCTAAAAGTAGCTTAACATTTTGTTATTGCAGTCCCAAACGGTCACCAATTCCAGGCCCCACCTTTTTTCAAAGCTGCTGAACATTCTTTATCACCGTCCCAAACGGGCGCCCATCTCGTATTCAGCCTATCCTAGAGTTGTCATCTCATACCCGACCTAAATAAAAAATGTGGAGCAGACCTACTGGACTGATTGAATTGCTGATCGATTTAGAAATATTTGTTAGCCAAAAGTTGCTGAAAAACTAATGGTTGTCAGTTGGTCAGCAACTTTTGGCTGACTGAATAGATTTTTTTTGCCCACCAAATATGAATATATTGCTAACCAGTCATACCACACCCGTTCAAAAATAGGTAGGTTACATTTTCTATGACAAACTGACAGCTGTTAGTTTTGTATCATTGTGAAGGTGAGCGTTAGTCTTTGACTAATGTAGTTATTAACAATGATTTTTTAAAACATTTTAGACACAAATATTTTTTTTATATCAACTATTTTCACTGAAGAAAATTTCTTAACCTTCACAAAAGATTCACCTGAAATCCTTTAGGTGTTTCAAATAACTAGGTCTTATTTTACTCATTAATTCGGGGTCAATTTCAGCTAACCTATGGTTACGTAGGTGACTTTTCATGTTCCCTCTCTGAGCATAACCACGGCCACAGATGGGACATTTGAATGGTGTTTCACCAGTATGAAGTCTCATATGCTCTCTTAAATAATCTTCATGAAAGAACCTTGATCCACATATACTGCATTCCTCTGGTCTCTGCCCTGGAAATTAAGAGAAGTACAATTAGATTTTAGAATCCTTACTTAATATCATAAATGTGAACATCCGTTTATTTGTTTGTTTGTTAAGACTTCACATCTTAACTACTAAACCAATCATCATGAAATTTTTCATACACATTGTCAGGGGTACAGAGAAGAACATAGGTTACCTTTCATCCAGAAAAGTATTGTTCCTGAGGGATAGCAAAGAAAACTTTCCACCCAAATGAAGTCACAGGTGGATACTAGTAAAACTATAACCCCCTTACTAATAAAGATTGAATAGCAGATGTATAGTTACACAATGGTTACTCTCTGTCAAACTATTTGAATTTGACATTAAAAAGAAAGTGACAAAACACTGTGTAACTATGCAGCTGCTATACAATCTTTATTAGTAAGGGGGTTAGTGTTTAGGTGTGTAATTCTTTACCTGTGTGGACAGATCTTTCGTGAATAAGAACCGATTTGGCGCATTTATATGTCTTATCACAAATCTTACAAGCGAACACTTTCGGTGGATGCAAATGTTTATTGTGGACTTTATTGGTATGTATTGTCAGGTCTCTTTGGTACGCAAAGGCGAATCCACAAACTGAACAAATGTAATCTTTAGATTTTTCATGTCTCCTTTTTTTATGTCTCATAAGATTACGTTCGGATGAGCATATTCTTGTACAGTATGAACACTTGACTGGATTTTTAAAATGCATCTTTTTTTTATGTTTTGTCAACTTGTCTTGATTCTTAAAAACTTCACCACAAATGTCACAAAGTTTTGAAGGATCTGTTTTATTTATTTTCGGTATCTTTAATTTCACTTCCCTCGATATTTTTTGAGGAATCCTACTTTTATTTACAGCCTTAGCTCGCAGTTTATCTTGTGTCTTTTCTGTCTTTATGCTGAAATATTAAAATATAAAAAAATTACAATATTCAATTCTTATTGATTACTGGATACTATAAAAACAATAGATACAAATTTCTTAATATTACCACCATTTATCTCCTGTCCAAGTGAATTCTCCTTCTAATAGTGCAGATACTATTTTGTTTGTTTTATTTTTAGATTCACACTTAATTTTTTTAATGGTTATTGCTTTATTAGCTTTTATTTTAGCTATTTCTTTACAAGTTCTAGATTTGATATTTTTATGTCCACTTTTGAGATTATTTGATAACGGTTTAACATATGCAGCGAGACAATCATTGTCATCAATATCATCGAAATCACTTAGTTCAGTTTTTATTGCATCTACTTGTATTTCAACTTCAGAATTTTCATTATCACTATAATCATGGTCAAAGTTCAAATTTTCTTGTTTAACAATTATTAGACCACTTTCTAAAATTTTGGTTGACTCTTTATATTTGTTTATAAAGGTACAAGCTGTTTCCAATGTTTCAACACACAAATTGCATATGTTTCTTGGAAATCCTTCAACATCCTCCACCTGAAAGTTGGTTATACAATATTATTTTCAACCTACATATCCTTGCGTTTTAACACAACGCGAGTGACTATAAGTAGGTACCGCATAACCCACCTTTTCTTTCATACACAATGAAAGTTTTGAATTAATACTATCACCCTCATTAGTCAACTCAAATATCGGATTATAAGCTCCGTTTTCTAAGCATATTCGACACAAGTCTTTCATGTTCTTGCTGTCCATCATGGTAAGTTTTCCATACCTATAAACTCTTTACATAATATATTTTTTATTACTTCTATTTAATTCAAATGTAATTAAAATGTGAAAGACCGTTTAATAAAATAGAACAAAAATAAAAATACAATTAATTAATTGACCCGAGACATGACAGTGACAGCTCACAAAATGGTGACAGTGACAGACCTACCTGCAGACCACAATCCACAGCCACAGAGGCACAGACAGACTAGGCTATCTAAACTAATGCAGATTTTGGACGATTCATTTTTCGTTCATTTTCGATGCTTCATCGCAGTGAGGCATCGAAAATGAAGTGTCAAATGAGGATCTGTAACGATTTTAGTTGAGAATGCAGATTTATAGAGCTAATAGTACAGTAGCCCGTAGAACATTTAAATCACCAAAAAGGTTACCGTTTGCCGTTGTGATATAGTTATTTATTACGAAATTATAGATACTTTAACCCAAGTTTTACAGATCGCAACCCGCCGTAACCTATATTTGTATATCTCCAAAAATGATATTTTTTTTATTTTTCAAGGTTTACCACATGGTTTAGCTATTGTCGTGTTTTACATCTTTGTTTGATTGCCACTGATAATAGTAAGACTATGGAAAGTGATCATACACAGATTTAAGACCAGATAAAGTCCAAACATTTTCATCAGGTTTTAAATCTGTGTATGGCTACTTTTTACAGTCTTACTTTTATCTGTGGCAATCAAACCAAGCTGTAGAACACGACAATAGCTAAACTATGTGGTAAACCATGAAAAATAAAAAATATCAATTTTGGAGATACACAAATATAGGTTACGGTGGGTTGCGATCTGTAAAACTTGGGTTAAAGTATCTATAATTTCGTAATAAATAACTATATCACAACGGCAAACGGTAACCTTTTTGGTGATTTAAATGTTCTAAGAGCTACTGTACTATAAGAATTCTATAACATACAGTGAAAAAAATATTGTTCTACGACAAAAATTGACGAAGTTGTAATCATATTATTACTAGCGCAGTTCGTGATCGGGAGGCACGGACACCCGACGCATTGTGGAGGCTAACGTTCTCAATTATTAAGATAGAATAATGAAAATAGCATCAAAAGATGCACTACTAAAAGGCCTATAATACTGTAAAATGAAATGTTGTTAAATGTTTTATATATATTTTATTAAAAAATAAAACGCTGAGTTTTGACCGTTTCTGTAGTAGGCATGTCGATTTTAAATCGATTAATCGTAGAATCGATTTTTTAACGTCCTGAAATCGATTTTTTAATCGATCTGAAACACTGAATCGATCCAAGAATCTCCGGAATCGAACCGATTCACATCTTTAATGTTAAAGATCTAGAAATTGGTGAGGTTTACCGGTTTTCAAACCGAAGAAGACAACAATACTAAAAAAAATCGGCTGTATGGATTTAAATTATTTTGTCTGCCTGCCAGGAGAATTAAAAAGATTAGACATCAGTATTGCTAATTTAGGTTAGGTAGCATATTATAATGCTAAAGGCAGATTTTCTTTCTGTCTAGCATATTATTTTGTCGTTTAGCACAAATATATTTTTTAGCATAATATATCATATTATAATGGACAGCAAGCAGCACGTCAGACTTATCCAATCGATTTGAACTTAAAACTAACTTATTTTGAAGTTGCAATTCAAATAGAAAAAATACACAGTTTTGTGAGTGCAGCTATGTGTGCCATAACACTTTCCTATTGTAAGTAATAAATAATATTTCAATTTAATTTTTTTTTGCCGGACCTACCAATAGTGTCAAGCTATCGCTAAGTACTGTTCACAGATCACAGAAATAGTACTGTTATTATTACTTATTATCGTCTTTACTAGGTACGTTAAAAAAATCGATTAATCGAAAATCGATTCAATGACGGTCGATTTAATCGAAGATCGATTCTACTGCATTCGATTCGAATCGATCCAAAAATCGATTATTTTTTTCATGAATCGACATGCCTATTCTGTAGGATTTTTTTCAAAGAATCTTAAACTCTCAAGAACGAAAACCGGCCAAGTGCGTGTTAAGTCAAGCAACAACAAAATGTTGACAAACTTTCTCTTCTTTCTCTTTTTTACACGTTTTTATTAGGTTGCTTTCTTGTTTGTTTGTGAGTGTGTCCGAAAAGTTTGCAAACTATTTTATATTATCTTCCCGATGAGCTAGAGACTTGAAACTTTGAACATACCTTAAGTCAGAACTGGAATTCATTGTTGCATTGCCTTGGGAGGCAATGCAACAATATGGTGTCATTGAGCTGATCTGATGATGAAACCGGAAGAAGGCTACAGGAACTCTGTGATAAAACTATACAACCCCATCGAGATTGGGCTCGTTAGAATCGTCTTGACGAGTACTCTGTTGGGGAATAGTGTCCAAGGGTCTGATGATGTAGCTGGAAGAAGGCTGCAGAAACTCAGTATTTCAACCATGCAACCCCATCGAGTTCGGGCTCGTTTGAATCGTCTTGATGAGTACTCTTTTGGGAAATAGTGTTCAGGGTCTGGTGATCGAGCTGAAAGAAGGCCACATGACTGTGTAATGAAACCATGCAACATCATCGAGTTTGGGCTCATGTGATTCGTTTTGACGAGTACTCCAATAGGAGATGGTGTTTTTTTATTTTTTGTTTTAGCTCGTTGACTAAAAAGCAGAAAATAATAGTTTACTGATAAAAAAACTTCTTTTAAAAACTAAACACATTTTTTACTCATTTTTTTGACTAAATGGAGTGGGGAGTCGTTTAAAAGGACTTTTGAAATGATTATGAGGTTTCATTATCCATTTTTTAAGGTTCCGTAGTCGAATGGCATAAAACGGAACCTTTATAGATTCGTCATGTCAGTCTGTCTGTCCGTCCGTCCGTATGTCACAGCCACTTTATTCCGAAACTATTACGCGAGCGCGCGTTAGGGTCATCATTCATTTCTATACAAATTGATACAACACGTAATAATTAAAATTTAAATGTTAAATTTCATGGTCTTCCTTTTGTTTAAGATGCTGTGTCACATAACAAAAAACAATCATAATAAATGAGCAACCCTTGCGATCGGTATCGCAAAAATAAAAGAATTGTTTTTTTTTCTAATTTGGTGGGTTCGATTCCTAGTTAAGGCATGTGATTTTTCTAAAAACTTTGAATGCAATTCGAATTATTTGAAAAATTAAAATGAAGTCTTCTTTCAGTAAAATTTCTTAATTTCAATATTTAAGGTACTTTCCCTCTGAGTGGCAAAGTTTTGGGACAACCTGTATATTTATTTTTGCAGTATTGTAGGTCTTATAGTAACGCATCTTTTTGTGCCATTTTCATTTCTCTATCTTAATAACTTAGAATGCTAGCTCCCATAATGCGGTGCGGGCCATATAAACTTCGAGTGCCGCGGAAGAGATGACGTCACACGCACCGGCCGCCCGTGAAGCCCGTCGATAAATATTTGCTTTATAAAATGTGCTATAAAATCGCAACGGATGGACCGATTTCGATAATTTAAAAACTATATTAATGAAAAAGCTTAGTGGAACACATAAATGTTAGTTTTGAGTTGATTTGTCGACCTAGTACTGACCATCATTATGTGATTCATCTTTCATCAGTGTTGCGCCTTTTTGATGAAAGTCACTAGACGCCGCCGGTGCGCTTTCATCGGTCATCGGTCATCGCATCGGAAATTCACCGCAGTGAACGGCATGTCGTCAGTAACTTATTTGTGTTTATTTTAAAATGCCTTTATTTTTCATTTTTAGACTTTTTTCAACCCGCATCATGCAACATGCATACAAGCAGTGCATGCAAGCATATTTTTTCTCTTTAATTAACTCTTAATTCTTTAATCCGAATAAAGGTATGATTCCGATGTCGGCAGCACTGCTGCGCGACACTGCTACGCAGCACTGCTGCCGTAGCACTACTGATCCCCATACATTCTCTATAGGTTTATATGAGGCTCGGCAGCACTGCTGTGCAGCAGTGTCGCGCAGCAGTGCTGTGGACATCGAAATCATACTTTTATCACGCACAACCTGTTGTTGCGAAGTTTTGTGAGAAATGAGAAATACTACATTCATTTTACATTTACTGTCTAATTCAGAGATGTTTCACAAAACTGGTGTGCACGACTGTTCTAACAAAACCAGCCTTTCTATTGTCTAACTTTAAAATCTATCGCAATCGCTTTCAGGATGTAATCCATTGAAGTTTCTTTTTGGCACAAATAAACGGTGCAATCCGAATCACGCTAACAGGGATATCATCGCGCTGATTTGCGTACCGAATCACCGTGAGTGCGATAACGACAGCCCGTGTGACACCAGTGATTGCGTCATAACATCCGCCATCTTGCGATTACGCCGCCCATGCTTCGAGGCATAATCACTGTGAGCGTTTTGTCAAAAATGACACTTGTTTGTTTTGTTTACCTCAGGTCAGGTGCATTTAAATGAAAGTTCAAAATTTATTGAAAATTCTTTCCGCATCCCATGGATGTAATAGCATAATAGTCGAAGATATATGAACATATATAAAGCAAAAAGGTCTAAATTCCGAACTTTTAAATTTATATTGAGGTTATGTATGCCAAAACATCGGTGAGCGCGCTCACGAGCGTTCCGAATCATTGATAGTCCCAACTGTCATAATCGCGATTATCTGAATCGGTACGCTTGTTATTGTGGTCAACGCTGAAATTGATTTTAGCCTGAATTGAAATGTACCAAAAAACTTACCAAAGAAATGCAGCAATATGTCACATCTATCTGTCAAACGAAAGCGATTACGATAGATTTTTCAAATTAGACAATTAGCCCCCTGGTTTAATGCTTGTAAACCAATCACAATGCACTTTTTGATTATTTATTTATAAAATAAATAAATTATGTATATATAAATAATCCTTAAACGGTGGGACTAAACGTTAAACTGTCACTCTGAATACGATTTGCGCTAAAATGGCGTTAGTCCGCAGTTTAACGCCATGTTAACTTTGGCCCTAGTTTAACGAATGCACTCTGAAAAAAACAGTTACTGTCTTATTCAGAGATGTTTCACAAAACTAGGGTGCAAGACTGTTCTAACAAAACCTGGTTTAATGCTTGTAAACCAATCACAATGCCCCTTTTAATCCTTAAACGGTGGGACTAAACGTTAAACTGTCACTCTGAATACGATTTGTACTTAAATGGCGTTAGTCCGCAGTCTAACGCCATGTTAACTTTGGACCTAGTTTAACGAACGCACTCTGAATAAGGCAGTTAGTGTCTAAATACAAAAAGTCGTTCACTGGTTTTGAACATTTTCGATGAAAACTTCATTTTCATCGAAAATGAAGCACTTTTGATGAACCGTCTAATATCTGCATAAGGCTAAAGAAAGGAAACAAATAAAAAAGAGACTATAATCACTCCGTTTGCACAGAGAAAAAATGTGATTGACAAATAGAAAAATGTATGTGCTTGACGAGCCATGCTTGACCGTTTAGCGTGTTTTCACCAACGCATGTGCCAGACTACAGTTGGGCCACGATTAGAAAAATTTCAAAATTCTATTAAACAAATACTATGCATTTCCGCACAAAATGCTTAGGTGGTGAGAGGTCCCCTCCCCTCTCTCCCTCCCACCCCTGCGGGTCTATCGGCTAAAACCATTGAAGTTCATGTTAACTGTAATTTGACAGATGGATGTGATACATTGCTATTTCATTTTGGCACAAATAAAAATTTACCAAAGAAAAATAGCAATGTATCACATCCAGCTGTCAAATTACAGTTAACATGAACTTCAATGGTTTTAGCCGATAGACCCGCTGGCCTTAAATTTAACCTCAACTAATAGAAATAAAACCCTGGTAACACTAGCGAAAACGTAAACCTAACCTACGCAGTCAAGCATCGTTCTAATAAGCTTGATCTGAGTCGCGTACTCAGGCTGGTATTATAGAATCAAACTCAGACTCAAATCTCTGCTTGAGTACAGTTAGAAAGGGATGGCGCTATATGCGATGAATAGCACAATCCCTTTCTAACTGTACTCAAGCAGCAAGCAGTGCTTGAGTCTCGTTCTGTAATACGAGCCTTAATCATCGTTTTAAAATTAGCATAATCTGAGTTTGAGTTTAGTTTGTTGAATCTCTGCTCGAGTATTGTTCTAAAATGAATACTCGACTTAAAACTAGTTTTAAGTAGAAATCAAGACTTGAGTCTCGTTCTGTAATCGAGCCTATGTATGAAACCGATACGCTTCTGTCGCGACACGACACAACACAACACAATAATATATTTCCGCCTTTAAACCTAGCAAAGTTCACATATTATTTGTTTTCGGGTGGTGGTTTGTTTCGATTTAAGGTGCGGGCACATCTGTCTGACGCCACGTGTTAACACTAGTCCGCCAAACGAATAAAAATTAAGGGAAATAATAAAGGCATGAGCGAATTTTGGCATAGTTGTAGGGAATGGTGGCTAAACAACATACTAAAAGTATTGATTTAGTTCGCTTACCTCTGGAATTGAAAAAAGTGTAAGTAGTAAAAAAATAAGTTCTAGTCATTTATTGTGTATTTTTCAGAGACCACTTAATAAATTGATTTTTTATACGTAAAACGAATTCAATATTATTGATTTATTCGATAATGATACCAATATTGTCATAGTAGCTTGCTTCAATCTTGTAGATTGATTTATCCGACGACCGGCGGGGGCGCTTTTCGAGCACGGCCCTCCCCGCCCCAGAGGGGGGGGGGACCAGAGGTAACAAGTTTTACATTCTTATTCAAGAGCATGGTACTTATTTCCCCCACTATAGGTTTTTTTATGATTTTTCCATCTTCTTTCCTCCATATCTCAAAAATATTGATCTTAGTGATAAAGTGCACAGAGTATTTTTTGTATTTTATTTTTTATTTTTATTTTTTACTTATTCGGAATAACAGACAGCCTTATTAACTACTTAAATTGTAACATAGCGTAACGTAAATGTAGATAATTTTGTGAGTATTATTTAATTATTGAACACATTTTGTTATGGGCCACCATTTACGAGTTATTTACGAAAAACTAAAAAAGGGTAAAAACGGGACCCTATTACTAAGACTCCGCTGTCCGTCTGTCTGTCTGTCTGTCACCAGGCTGTATCTCATGAACCGTGATAGCTAGAAAGTTGAAATTTTCACAGATGATGTATTTTTGTTGCCGCTATAACAACAAATAACTACTAAAAACAGAATAAAATAAATATTTATGGGGGGCTCCCATACAACAAACATATTTTTTTTTTGCTGTTTTTTGGTACGGAACCCTTCGTGCGCGAGTCCGACTCGCACTTGGCCGGTTTTTTGGTGTTCCTTCGGCGTACTACACGTCGTATATGTATGGACTGGACGTTTTATAAGGATAAGTGTGAACTATGAAAACCGATGTCATCTGACGGCGTGTTAGCACGTGGCGTCAGACAAGTGTGCCCGCGCCTTTATTCTTTTATATTAATACTAGCGGCCGCCCGTGACTTCGTCTGCGTGGAAAGTTTTTTGCTATCCCTCAGGAACAATACCTTTTTTCGGGATGAAAAGTACCCTATCCTTCTCTGTACCCCTGAGAACGTGTATGCAAAATTTCATGATGATCGGTTCAGTAGTTAAGACGTGAAGGCGTAACAAACAAACAAACAAACGGAATTTCGCATTTATAATTTTAGTAAGGATTTTTGTTTTATCTACAGAATTACCTATACAAAAAATGAAAATAATAAGAAGCCAATAACACATTTTCAGCGATTATAATTTCGTGTCAGTAGTTCCGCATCGATTTGCAGAGGCGCTTGTTTTTCAATAGTTGACTCAAGAAGATTGTAGTTCTTGAGTTGACTTGACACCACAGATTACAAAGTTGTTATTTTTTGAATAGTTTTGATTTGACATGAGATCACAAGACCCAGCCATAGACAATATCTTTATCATCTTTACTGTCATCAGGTGATCGGGATCGTGAGCTAAAAATCCTGAATTGGGATAGAACGCAAATAATTTTATAATCAAAATGTCTGGAAAAGAGAAATTAGCGATTTTCCCTTCTCGGGGGTAAGTTATTTCGTAATCCTTATAGAAAAAGCTTCAGACTTTTCGAATTAATTGACCAAATGACTAGGTACCTATTTGGGTTTGGTTCTTGAGTTTCGATTTTATTTCATTTACAGTGCTCAAATGTTGATAAAGGCTCGTTTGGCTGGAGCACAAAAAGGTCACGGACTTCTGAAAAAGAAAGCTGACGCCCTGCAAGTCAGGTTTCGTATGATTCTGAGCAAGATCATTGAGGTGAGAATCCATAGTCACATCCAACAAAACTTAAAATTATAGTATGTCGAGTGTCCTAAGAGCGCTATCCTTTCATCTGTAACAATTTTTATGTATAAAAAAACCCTTTATCATAAAAACATAACATCTTATACCACCCACTGTACTATTTTACTAGAAACTAGCAATCTCCTCAATTCCATAATATTGTAACCCTCAGACCAAATAAAAAAGTAAAGACGGAGTCTTCCGACAAAGCGGTGAAGCCAGAAAACTATGCCTTGGCTGTGTACATACACAGTTTATGCACACATATGTAACGAAACTACGCCTTGGCTTTCGTTCGTCATTGGGTGTTCCATATCGAACCCTGCTGCCAGGCCCCCCGCCCGCCCCCTAGTACGCACACATGTACCATCAAAACCCGGCCTCACTTAGTTGTTCGCAACCACTGTGCAACGCTCCATCTTCCTTTTTTATTTGATCTGGGATTGTTACCATCATAAAATCATTCCTTACAATTTTTTTATGTTTCAGACTAAAACTCTTATGGGTGAGGTGATGAAAGAAGCTGCATTTTCATTGGCCGAAGCTAAATTTACTACTGGAGAATTCAACCAAGTGGTCCTGCAGAATGTCACAAAAGCTCAGATCAAGATCCGCTCTAAGAAAGACAATGTTGCTGGTATGTATTGAATGAACCTGTCCCATCAGTCATTTTGAAACTTAATGTGTTGTATGCTAAGTTCAAAATAAGTAATCAAGGATTGGCATAAACTTATGTTTATGACATATCGTCGCTTATATTACAACACCGCGAATATGTATTTTTTAAAAGAGTGAAACCGCATATGTGACTATTTTATTTAATAAGTAGGGATAACGTTAATTTTTACATTTAATTATTTATACCTAGTCTGGCCATAAGTTCTGTTACTTAGGTAAAATTTCAAATTTTGAATGCAAGCCGAAAAAAATATTGTGGGCATTCGAAATTTGAACATTTAAAGAAAATAAAAACATATAGCTTCTGGAATTTTCTTCATTTTCTAAAATGGAGGGGACGCTCAAAGAAGACAAAGTCGTACTAATTTCATTGCATCGTTGCGGTCTAGCGCCAACTGAGAGTTTCAAACTGCTGAAAAGTTTGAAAATTCCACTGGGATTTATTTATCGTACTATCAAACGATTCAGAGAAGATTAAAGATTAGAAGATAATCAGAGGAGCGGTTAACCTCATTCTGTTCGGACTCCAGCGGTCATCAAAGCAGTGAAAGCGCAAATCTATCGAAATCCTGTCCGTAAGCAAAAAATGTTGGCTCTGCAGATGGGACTAAGCAAAATCACTGTTAAAAGGGTGTTGAATGAAGACCTAGGACTGCATGCTTACAGAAAAAAACAGCACACCTTCTTAACGCATGGCTGAGGAAAATCATATTCGAAAAATGCCGGGTTTTGTTAATGTGGTATGCGAAAAAAAAATAGGTGAAATTTATTTTTTGGGCGGAAATTTTTTAATGTTTTGGAGAGTTTCAACAAACTAAATGATAAAGTGTATACACACTCTAGTGAAGAAGCAAGTACACGTGTGCCACGTGTTCAGCGTGGTCATCACCCTTCAGAATTCATGGTTTGGTTTGGGGTCTCCTATTTGGGTCCAACGGAGATGTTTTTTTGTGAAAAAGGAGTGAAAACCAGTACCCTCATATACCAAAACACAATCCTAACAAACATTGTAGAACCTCTTTCACAAACAAGGGTCGAAAACGGACACTGGGTTTTCCAGCAAAATTCTGTGCTCGCTCATAAGGCGAAAAGTACCCAAAACTGGCTTACGACCCGTGAAATCGACTTTATCAGGCATGAGGATTGGCCCTCCTCCAGTCCAGACTTGAATCCCTTGGATTACAAAATATGGCAGTACTTAGAGGAGAAGGTCTGCGCTAAACCCCATCGCAAATTGGCGTCACCTAAAACAGCCCTGATTAAAGCAGTCGCCGCTATTGACATGAACATCGTGCGTGTTTCGATTGATGACTGCCCTCGCAGATTGAAGGCTTGTATCCAAGCAAGAGGAGGACATTACGAATAATTTTAATGTTGTTTAAATCTGTATTTTATACCCTTTCATTTGATACATATATGGTTGTAGTGCGTAACTCACTGTGTCACTTATTTAACTTTCCATATGTAACAAAATTTATGGCCAGACTAGGTAGAATAACTAATAAATGACTATAAAACTATTGATATAAAATTGATTTTATTTCATTGTTACACAGAAAATATAATTGTTTTTGTTTCTCGACTGTAAAGTTAAGAAATCGCATATTCGCGGTGTTGTAATATAAACGACGATATGTAACATATCGTACCCTAAAAGGTAAAACCGGTAATCTGCAAAAACCAACTTTACAGTATCGCAATTTGAAAGTTTGAGGTTAGATTTAGGCATTAAAATTAAATAATCTTTCTGGTTGTAGATACTATCATGAAAGACAAACTTTATGTCTGAAGATCTAAATGATAAAAACTGTAAATTTTTGCTTGGAATGTATAAAAAAATGTAAATATCTTTGACAAGGGGAGACATTTAATTGGTTTTACCTGAATAAAAAATAAATAAAAATAAGCAGCTGTATTTCCTAAAGTAATATGCGTATCGCTGTTAGAAATATTTTGCAAGACGTTCTAAACAATAGCTATCTTTTATAAAATTTTGAAACCTGTAAGTACTACAGAAACTGAATAAACAATTTTTATTGAAATATTTATAGTTGGTTTTACCTGTATAAAATATTGAAATATCAATGTGAAAACCTGTTATCTGCTAATCTTTACACTTTTCAGTGAGTTTTGACTAAAATAATTGCGTGAAGTACATTTTATAACTTTTACTATAGAGTCAACTACGAAATAACGAAAAAAAAATCAGCTGTTCCATAGAAAAGTAAAATTTTATTCGAACTAATTTCGGCATTTTTTCAGTTTTTTTTAGATAAATTCTAAAGCTATGATTTTACAGCAAAGGTGCCTTCAAAAAGAAATAACTAGACTAAATAAGCTACAAATGGTTTTTAAATCATCTATTTATAATTAATAGTTCTCAAGATATGACGCTTCGAAATATGGGCAGTTAGGACTAGTTTGACAAGGGAAGACATTTAATTGGTTTTACCTGAGAGAAAGTACATTTAATAGACATTAGCTGATTCAATCCATGAAATTTTAGAATGCTAAAACTATGTTACTCTGTTTTAGTTGTAGTGATTATGAACATTTTTCATTAATTTTAACAACAAAAACTAACTAAAAACACGTTACTGGGTTTTACTCGAAAGTAAAAAAAAGACATAACATTAAAATAACATTAGTTAGTTTTACCTGTATATATTTTTGAAATAAAATTCTGTATCTCCTAAACTAAGCGGAATTCGAGAAAACGGCTTCTATCTGTAGACGCAGCTTGAAATTTCCTGTCGATTGGTGTAAAAAACGCATTTTTGCAAAAAGTGCAGATAACCAGTTTTACCTTTTAGGGTGCGATATGTTTTATGACAGTTACTTTTCAAACAAAAAGTTTTTGAACATTTTGGCATTTGGTTACCATCATTTTTTATTTTGACAGGGATTTCAGAAATATAGCGGCGGGAGATAAAACCTGTGTATATCAATAGAGGATCTATAGATAAACAAAAAATGCCACACGATATAAAGTCCTAAAGTGCAATGTTTTCAAGATAATCCATGTTAAAGATCCTGTATAGATAAAGATAATCCAAACTTATTCCCCAGATTATCTCGAAAAAGGAAATTTTTTTCATTTATAGATCCCCTAACAGATTCCATCGTGCGGAATAATATTTCCAAAATCCCCATCAAAAATAAAAATTATGGTTACCACCATTCCAACTTCTCATACTAAGAGGTTCAAACCCTTTTCAACCAATAAAAATAGTTTATAAGCTTTAAGTTAAGCTCTAAGTTTGAAAGGTCTGAATCATCATCAAATCTATCAAATGTCTAAAAAAGTCAGACACTTAGTATTCATTCAGGTACAGATACAGGGTACTTAGGCTAAGTTCATATGACCGTGCGGTGCTGCGCGGCACTGCCAACCGCGCGGTAGAAGATCTTGTGCCAGTGACAGCCACGCGGTGCCGCGCGGGTTCAAGATCTAAAGAGCTTATTAGATCATCCTGAATATCGGATCCGATATGAAGTCTGTCCTAAATTCAGAGAAGTGTAATTGCATTAAGGAAGGTAGTGTCCGATTTAGGATCCTAGTTAGGATAGAAATGGTCTCCGACGTAACGGATGCTAAATCGGAAGCAATTAGGATAGTTTAATCGCATTCAGGACGCTCGGCTCCGACACAGTAGTAACACAGTATTTAGTTCGTACTACAGTCAGTCAACGCCTTTTATGTTGGCGAAAACAAAGCCGCCATTCGCCTAGACAGTTGGCGCAACGACTAAAATTGTAAGGGCTGTCACTATGTGATTTGCTTTTTTGAATTGCAAAAACAATAAAGATAAGTAATTGCGATGATGACTAATGAATAAAATAACGAAATACTAATAAAATCGTAAACATATTAAATTTAAAATAGCAATATCTTGGAAAGTACTCATCCTAGCTAAGAAATGATAGGTCTTAGTGAGATCTTCATTTTAGATGACAGCTATCAAATCTGTTTGTCATCTAAATTAATGAAGATCTCACTAAGACCTATCATTTCTTCAAGGTCACCATCAGTCTAGGATGAGTACTTTTACTTGTACTGACTGTATGAACTAAATACTCTTTAGGCTGTGGTAGCACAGTCTTTAATACTACACAGTCGTCCGACTCATGTACTCATGTCTCAAAACAGGGTGCCCTTCGCATCGCATAATTTCGATTGTCCTAAAGTCACTTGGCATAACTCGATTGGCATAATAATCACAAAGCATACTATTTATTTAGCATAAATTTCGATACGCATAACCATCGAATTGCATAACTTTTAAAAAGCATAATATTTCAAAGCATAATAGTTACAATTCCTAATTTCAATTGGCATATTGTCAGTAAGCATATTTTGAAAGGCATAATTTTGTTATGTCTAATATACATAACTACTAATGTTTTACAGCATAATATAAAAGGAAACATAACTAATTTGAATACTAATTTATAAAAAAAAACTTTAATTGTGACCACCATTGGTGGGTTAGGTTAGGTCAGTGTTTAGAGTTTAGGCCACTCTAAGCTAAGCAGGTGGAGCTTAATAATGCTTGTATGCATATTGCATGCTGCATGCTTGCTTGCATGCTGTGCTTCCTTGCATGCATGCATGCTTGCTTGCATTGTGGATGCTTGCTTGCAAAATGCTTGCCGGGGGGTGCAGGGGGGCTGGGCCCCTGCTCGGGGGGGTCGGGGGGCCTGAGGCCCCCCGCTATAAAGAAAAACTTTTTGTGTACTAGGTAGGTTAGGTTAGGTTAGTGTTTTGACCACTTGCAGCGGAGCGAGCGAAGCGAGCGGAGCTCTATAATGCTTGCATGCATGCTGCATTTTGCATGCTTTCTTGCATGCTGCATGCTTGCCTGCATGCTGCATGCTTGCCTGCATGCTGCATGCTTGCCTGCATGCTGCATGCTTGCCTGCATGCTGCATGCTTGCCTGCATGCTGTGCTTCCTTGCATGCATGCATGCTTGCTTGCATTGTGGATGCTTGCTTGCAAAATGCTTGCCGGGGGGTGCAGGGGGGCTGAGGCCCCCCGCTATAAAGAAAAACTTTTTGTGTACTTGGTAGGTTAGGTTAGGTTAGTGTTTTGACCACTTGCAGCGGAGCGAGCGAAGCGAGCGGAGCTCTATAATGCTTGCATGCATGCTGCATTTTGCATGCTTTCTTGCATGCTGCATGCTTGCCTGCATGCTGCATGCTTGCCTGCATGCTGCATGCTTGCCTGCATGCTGCATGCTTGCCTGCATGCTGCATGCTTGCCTGCATGATGCATGCTTGCCTGCATGCTTGCCTGCATGCTGCATGCTTGCATGCTGCATATTGCCTGCTTATCTGCATGCTTGCTTGCGTGTTGGGTGCTTGGTCGTACGGATGCTGCAGGCTGGGTTTTTGCTTGCAGAGTGCTAGCCGGGAGGTGCAGGGAACAGAAGTGCTCATATTTTTAATGATTACTTATTCATAAAATGATTATGGGTTTTAAAAAATATGCCTAAAGAAATTAGGTCTCTTATTACAATGCGTAATAAGATTATGTCTTTTGATGATTATGCTTTTTAGACAATATGCCAATTAAAAAATATGCGTTTTGATATTTGTGCTTTTTGGAAATATGCCATTGAATATTTATGCTTAACAAAATTAAGCCTTATGATATTATGCGTTTTGAAATTGTGCTATAAAATATTATGCTAAATGATGATTATGCCATTTAACAGTATGCGTTTCATGTTTAGGACAAATAAAGTTATGCGTTCCATTAGGTAATCCTCAAAACAATCTCAAACCACTTTGAGTACGTTTAATAACTGTATGATCGTAACACAGTCGCCCGACTCATGTACTTATGTCTCAAAACAATCTCAATCCACTTTGAGTATGACTGTATGATTGTAAAGCTGTGATATCGGATACGTTATTCAGGATGGTCTAATTGGCGACTGAATTTCTCGTCCTAAATCGGACTCTGAATTCCGGATCCGTTATTCAGGAAGGTGTAATAAGCTCTTAACCTGCATTGACCCGTTCAGTTGACCCGCCGCGGTTTGAGACAAACGGATCTAGTTGTTAAAAAAATGAGTATGAAATGCCATTTGGAATCTTAACTCTAAGGACAATTCAAATAAATTATTAAAGAGGTCTTGGTAATAATTTGTTTTAATAAAATATTAAACATACTTTGTTAAAATAATTGCAATAACACAAATATGTATACAGTGTCAAAGTTTAAAATCTATTTATATAACTTTTTATTATAAGTACCATTTTTTCTTGCTAAGCTAATTTACCCGCTTTTACAAAGTAATTTGTTAATTTAGTTGCTTCATCCACGTCCATTCTCAGTGACGTTGATCACTCTGCAGATCGGTTAGACTGCCGCGCGTGCACGCTATCATGTTAACTTAGCCTTAGTGTCTAATTTCAAAATCTTATCGCAATCTTTTCAGGATGTGATACATTGATGCTTCTTTTTGGCTCAAATATAAATTTACCAAAGAAATGCAGCTAAGTGTCACATCCATCTGTGAAATTGAAGCGATTGCAAAAGATTTTGAAATTTTCATAATCTATCACAATAAGTGCCCAGGTCTGGCCAATAGATGTTTGTTTTCCATCTTTGTCTATAGCAGGGGTTTTCAAAGTAGGGGCGCTCCTCTCACGGGTGGGTGCTCCCCAGCGGGGGGCGTCGATACTTTTCAAGGGGGGCAAGGGCACAAAACAGCCCCGCCACTACTTAATTTGTGGCAAGGGCCACCTATGTAGCTCATATGTCATTATTTTGGGTTAAATATTTGTTTTTTACCTGCTGTTAACCTAAAATTGTCTAGGTAGAGTGAGGGGGGGGGGGGGTGGATTTTTTTTGGGTAGAAAGGGGGCGTATCACAAATAAGTTAGGGAACCACGTCTATACTGTAATTAAATATTTCCAGGTGTCACACTGCCTATTTTTGAGTCATACCAAGATGGCTCGGACACATACGAGCTGGCTGGTCTCGCCCGAGGAGGTCAGCAACTGGCCAAGCTGAAGAAGAACTTCCAGAGTGCAGTGAAGCTGCTTGTGGAGTTGGCGTCTCTGCAAACCTC
This sequence comes from Agriphila geniculea, assembly GCA_943789525.1. Lineage (NCBI taxonomy): Eukaryota > Metazoa > Arthropoda > Insecta > Lepidoptera > Crambidae > Agriphila > Agriphila geniculea. The sequence continues at coordinate 17,499,650 of OX038884.1, read as the reverse complement.
ATTTGTGACTCTCGATGAAGTAATCAAGATCACCAACAGACGTGTAAATGCTATTGAGCATGGTACGTTAAAAGATCTACAATTTATTGTATTGGATTACACACATCAACTTTGTCTAGGGATCTGATGATGCCCATCCAGGGAGTGAATTGATCATAGCACGGTACATCCCTGGCAGAAAACCAAGGCTTCAAAGCTACTTTGTTTGTATAAAAATAAAACCTGTATCCCTAGACAAAGTTGATGAGTATATTTTATTTTAGACTAGTTTCCAGCCATGACTTTATCCGCATAGGCATTGGAAAAATCTCTGGGAACCTTTGCAGCATATATTTTAAATCCATTATAAACTATCTGTGTGCCAAGTTTCATCCAAATTCATTCAGCTGTTTTTGCATGATCGAGTAGGATTCTTTTGTCACTGCTGGGGCATAGGTCTCCCTTATGTATTGATGAATAAGGAGGGTTGAGTTGTAGTAACCGACTGCGTGGGCCGTATGCAGATTATTATTTCAGCACCTTGGTCATTTTAGCACCTTGATCCTAACGCTCCGGAAGGTTAGTGAGTAATAATGACTGTTTTTCTTACTAAACAAAGCAAGCTCAAGATAATAAACTTTTGTCTCATTTAAAAACAGACCCTAGCGAACTATCGCAGGCCGAATGCAGTAATTAAGTCTTGGCAGTCACAATTCGAAATGTTTAATAACTTGGTCTTTTGAAGAAAGGGATTAAATTAAAAATGGCACTCATTATAATATAAAGCAAAAAAATGAGTGCAAGCAACGTGCCGGACTACAGCTGCGCCACAAAAAAAAAGTTGGAAATCTGACATTTTGACTATGCCATGATGAAGTCTATAGTTTGTCGGAGTTTGTCGCCAAAAACCAGAGTTTGTCGGTCTTCCGTTTAGGAGATACATGTGGCTCAGCTGTAGAAACGTCTCTACAGCTGCGCCACACAGATCTCGAAAACGGAAGGTCGTAGCGAAAATCTGATTACTTGTATGTATAGCCGTTAGTTTGTCGGAGTTTGTCGCACAAAAACCAGAGTTTGTCGGTCTTGCGTTTAGGAGATACGTGTGGCGCTGCTGTAGAGACGTCTCTACAGCTGAGCCACACAGATCTCGAAAACGGAAGGTCGTAACAGAAATCTGATTACTCGTGTGTGTAGCCGGTAGTTTGTCGGAGTTTGTCACCAAGAACCAGAGTTTGTCGGTCTTGCGTTTAGGAGATATGTGAGGATACGCTGTGAAGACCTTTCTACCTGGATCTTGAGAACGGAAGGTCGTAGCAAAAATCTGATAACTCGAGTGTGTAGCCATTAGTTTGTCGGAGTTTGTCACCAAAAATCAGAGTTTGTCAATCTTACGTTTAGAAGATATGTGGGGATATGCTATAGAGATATTTCTACCTGGATCTCGAGAACGGAAGGTCGTAGCGAAAATCTCACATATCTCCTAAACGCAAGACCGACCAACTCTGATATTTGGCGACAAACTCGGTCGAACTACCGACTATAGATATGACTAATCAGATTATCGCTACGACCTTCCGTTCTCAAGATCCAGGTAGAAAGGTCTCCACAGCGTATCCTCACATATCTCCTAAACGCAAGACCGACAAACTGGTTCTTGGTGACAAACTCCGACAAACTAACGGCTATACTTACAAGTAATCAGATTTTCGCTACGATCTTCCGTTTTCGAGATCTGTGTGGCGCAGCTGTAGAGACGTCTCTACAGCTGAGCCACATGTATCTCCTAAACCAGGGGTCTCCAAACTACGGCCCGCGGGCCAGCTCCGGCCCGCGAGCACCAACAATCCGGCCCGCGAAAGCAGGCCGGATCGTACCAACAATACTGAAATTTACAGTACGTTGGTAAGATGAGCTAACTATACCCCTAGCTGGCCCTTGTGATTTCGTGGAGGAGTTAGTCTGGCCCTTATGCTAAAAAGTTAGGAGACCCATGTCCTAAACGGAAGACCGACAAACTCTGGTTTTTGGCGACAAACTCCGACAAACTATAGACTTCATCATGGCATAGTCAAAAAGTCAGATTTCCAACTTTTTTTTGTGGCGCAGCTGTAGTCCGGCACGTGTGCAAGCACAGAATACATAAAAGTACTAGCGCACAGAAGTTTCACTGCGCAAAATTATTTTAATAAATAGCGACTCTTGCTCCGACACAATAAAGTGCAATTCAAGTTGCACAGCGCTCCCTTCCTTACATTATATTCACCTAGTAGTTGCCTCTCTTTCTATCCCGTAGCTCTTATCTTTTCTGACGTATGAAATTGATCCTCACTGAGGACGCCGAGCGTTTCATACTCACGCGCGGAGTGACAGAGCCCTGGTGCAAGTGAGACAGAAAGAGCGTGTAGGTGTTGTTTACGAAAGAGGAAAATAGGAGTGCCGTCATTGTCAACTGAAAACTACTTCACAGACTTAAGGTGAATTTATAACGTGTAGTATTTAATCGGGTAACAATAAATTCCATTTTGGGTATCAAAAATACTGAATATAGCGTACTAAGTGGGCGACGGATTGACGGCGACTACAAATGTTGAAAATAGTGACTTCAAAATGCAAATTGAGGAACTAGTTACTCAGAACGGGCGACCTAATTACTATTTGGGTGGCAACATTAGGACACAGAAAACATTTAAAATTTGGCATATATATTTTATTTAAAAAAGGTGACTATTATCCTAATCGAGATGACAAAAATACAATAGAATAAATCAGTTATTTAGTTACCTACTTGGTATAATAGTTGCCCACTCAGTATTTTTGTCACTCGTTTAGAATTCTCACTGCTAACTTAAATTATTTGTCTCCCACATGTAGTCGCCCGTTTTACGTATTTTTTGTAATCCACAGTTTGTCGCCCGTTTAGTTATTTTGTCGCCCAAAAAATAAACCGCAGCCAGGTTTAGTATGTAAGTACCTATCCCATTAACAGTCGCCTTTCAAGTTACCCAATTAATTAATTCCCATATACTAACAAAATAATGACAAATTCCAGCATTGCAATACTAACACCTGCATTTCACAAATAAATTCTATTCTATTCCATTTATAACGTGTCTGTGCAGTAATCATCCCGCGATTGGAGCGCACCCTAGCGTACATTATCTCCGAGCTGGATGAGTTGGAGCGCGAGGAGTTCTACCGGCTGAAGAAGATCCAGGACAAGAAGAAGATCATCAAGGACAAGGCTGAAGCGGTAAGTCCTCAACAGTCCACAACTAGAGACGGGCAAAAGTCCCGGTTTTAACCCAACTACTGGGTTTAAACCCAGTGAAAGCTCAGACATTTTGTACTGTACGAGGTAAACATCTTGAAATCGGGTGGGGACGGTGCGGAACACGTATATTGGTTATGCGTAGCGGTGAGGGGCGCGGGCGGCGGGAGAGGGGCGCGCGCTATTGGCCGCTCGCAAGAGCAGATGCGCCAACTTATCCCCACTCCGTCCAAAAAAACTCTGTTTGCCTCGTACTAGAACTAAACCAAATCTTTATAAATAAGTGATGTTTTGTCCTATGAAAATTTTTCTGTGTTGATTTACCATTGTTTCCATGGCAACGTCACATCACGTCGGTCATAAAAAGTTTCTATAACATACAATAATGGGTTTTTACTGGGTTTAAACCCAGTAGTTGGGTTTAAACCGGGTTTTTTGGCCACCTCTATCCACACAAACAATATCAGCTTTTAACACAATATTGCAAATTGCTATCTTTAATGTCGTACAACAAATATTACTGGGTTTGGTTTGGGTCCACAATATCTTACAGACACCCTATTATTTAGAGAGTTTACGTTCAAACGTATTAATAGATGAAATTAAAATAAACATACATATTATCTATTTTTAAATCCCATGTTTTTATAGTACAGAGCTCGTGCAAAATAACTTGACCGACCCATTATTTTAGACATGGCTTGCACTGTTGCACAGTAGCAATTTTAGGTACAAAAATGTTTAGTGCGCAAGCCTCATTGTCTATGGTTTGGTTTAAGTAATATTGCGCGAGCTATACCGAAACACGTTGCACTACTATGGATTGCTACATTGTGTTGCCATCGTATCCATTATACACCTCCCCACCCCTTTGCATTAATTCGTTGTCTATGTTCCAAGTTGAGCACAACTAGCAGGCTGTAAAAAATTAAAATTATTAAAAGCAATAGATTTACTTGTCAGTAAGCAATTATTGTAGGTAGTGTTATCTGGAAACCAAAATTATATTTAACACAAAGCATTCAAAGTGTTAAAAAAGCGATAACATTGGATAAACACAGCATATTATACCATTCAATTTTAAAAACGAAATGGTGACAGGGTTTTATTATAATAATTTATTAGAAATATGTGAATTTAACTATGTAACTGTTGGTATTCATTTCTAATTGGTTCTATACATATTATAGCACATACTAATGTTTTCATTAACATTTATACTAAGATTTAGCAATGCAATATATTTAAAGGACATCAGGCAGAGTCCCATAGAAAAAAAACAAAGAATGTATAACGTTTCTGTTTTTTCAAAATGTAGGCATGTAATTAGTAAGTCATAGAAAATATTCAGATTTTTACGAAGATTTATGTTTTAAGAGTTATTTACGTTTGAAAGTTTTTTTTTGGTAACCCCGACACTAAATAGCAACACCAGTTTCACAACAATACGTTTCGTTAGCTGCGTTAGTGATACAGATTAGCACCACAATGTACGAGTTGGAACCAGATCAAACGGAAAATCTGTGCATATGTCGCACGTAACAAAACGCTTTTGACAGTTGAGTTAACTGGCATCCGGCAGACTTTTTTTTAATGCGCAATCACTTGTGCCACAGAACAAATATACTCAGGGGAGACTTGTGAAATCGCTAACAAAGATGTCCGTTTCATTGATATGCTTTTGTTTTTTTCAATAATTAATTAAAGCTAAATGAAGAAGTTAAAAAATAATGTTGCTACTGTTTTATGATTCTAGTAACATAAAGTGTTTATAGATAACAGAATTATGTTTATACACTTTTGGGTCTCATGTGCCTGATGTCCTTTATAGACCAATACTATTTGTATTTAAATGAAAAAAAAACTTTTTTTTTATTTAAACAGTTTTGATAAATGTCGGACGATATATATATAAATCGCGTCATCTACATCCAGGCTTAATTATCGGATCGGGCGTAAAATGAGATATGCCTCATAAGATACGTTCATCAAACTAACATTCAAATAAAGGAAAAAAGTTCAGTCTGACCGATTGTATTGTCGTTTGCAGAAGAAAGTCGCTGACAGACTCCGCCAGGGGGCCATTGACTTGCGCAATATTACCAACCTCCTCGATGAGGGAGACGAAGATCTCCTCTTCTAATAACGCACTCCCGCGCGCGTTCGTACGTACCGGGGTAGGTACCGCCCGGCTGTGCAGTAACACTTGACAACTCTGGTTTTTAGTCTTTGGCCCGAACTTCCTAATGGGCTCTACACATGCGCAGGGGCTCTATCGGCTAACTTTATATTGCTACTTTTCTTTGGTAAGTTTTTATTTGTGCCAAAACGAAGTAGCAATGTATCACATACCGGGTGTAACAAGACCCTCAACGAAGCCGAAGTCTATGTATTCTGCCCATCATCAGGACCATTTCTGTTCAAAATTATTTCTGGGAAACGATTTAAATTTTTGGTGTTAAAAAAGTGTTACATTGCGCGTTAATGTATGCAATGGCATACATTACCACGCAATGTAACGCGTACAACAGACCGCGCCTGCCGTATGCTACACAGCTGCGTGCGGCCGAGTTGAAAGGCAACGTTTATGTGCGTGCTCATGAGATACATTGAGTGATGACGTTTTGAAGCCATTGTTTGTTTACGAAATACTTAAAGTTTTGATAATGTTTCTTTGGAATGAAATTAAGAAATAACAAATAAGGTTTAATAAAAACATTGTAAAATATTTTTTTACTTTGACCTTCAATAACTTCGTAGCTATTGGTTTCCCATGTATAATCTAAAAGACAAAAATGATCCTGATGATGGGCGGAATGCGTGGACTTCGGCTTCGTTGAGGGTCTTTTTACACCCGTTATTTCAGTCAAATTACAGTTTATTTATATTAACTTCATTGTTTTTAACCGATAGACTCGCAGGTCCGGCCGGAAGGCCGAAAGGAACGGAGCAATACAAAAGAGGACATACGACAACTTTCTCTTTTCTTCGTATTGCTCCGTCGCTTTCAGCCTTCCAGCCGGGTCTGCGCATGTGTAGGGTCTATAAAGTACCCAAAACTTAAAAAAAAATGTAAACTAAATCACTGCGGTAGCAGTATAAAACTCAATAAACTTCTTTGATATAAACTCAGTGACGATTTTAAATGTTTTTCGTGGATTTTAAAATGGTTTCTAATGTCAAAATTTTCAACCTCTTTTAAATAGCTCTTTACAGGGGGTTTGAATATTTTGGCATACCTACTGTCCGCCATTTTGATTTTTTTCAACATAACGGACACGCATGAAACCTGTGTAAATCGATAGCTAGTACCAATATGAACAAGAATTGTTAACGACATAATCGCCTAAAACGTCACGTTTTCGTGTTGTAAGCTATTAAAGTTGAACTGGTGGCGACACCACTGGGTACATTTGAAGCTAAAATAAAACGTGTGCATGGGCTCTAAAGTATTGTTTTACGGCCATCCAAGTCTGGATTAAGTGTCAAGGCCAAAAACAGAACCCTTTCCTTACCTTGTTGACTAATAGCTTTATTTATTTGCGGAGACATGCACATGATAGGTGAGTTATATTATCACAAGACTGAGTTGAACCGGTAACACATATTGAAATGTCTCTTAATACCTACTAAAGCCTATTAAAATGACTATTTTTTTTAAACTGGTAACCTTTTCCATACCTCTTGTTGACTTTTACTTTTGTCTAGACCTAGATGACTGTAAAACAATACTTTAGAGCCCATGCATATGTTTTATTTTAGCTTCAAATGTAACCAGTGGTGTCGCCACCAGTTCAACTTTAATAGCTTACAACTCGAAAACGTGACGTTTTAGGCGATTATGTTGTTAACAATTCTTGTTCGTATTGGTACTAGCTATCGATTTACACAGGTTTCATGCGTGTCCGCTATTTTGAAAAAAAAAACGAAATGTCGGAAATTAGGAATGCCACCCTTTATACTAGGATATTCAAACCCATTTAAATAAGTTCTGTAACATCTACTTATTCGAATCTATTCTCTTGTTCAGTTATAAATTCGAATGATAATTAATCAAAGAATAGTGAATAAAAAACAGAGTTCCAAGTTGACAAAAGGTCGGGCGGTGATACGTGTCCAATGCTTTGCGTTCAAAACCTCTTGAATTCTCTTTCTGCGCACCTAACACAGCCGCCGCCATGTTGTTCTGTCCGCACGTTGCGTTGCACTCTCACATAGACAAAAAGGCGGGGAAAATACTCATTGTCTATGGTCTCGCTTTACTTCACCGGTTTTCGCGTCATTGTGTCGTGTGGTTTGGGATTTTAATTATTTTTAGTAAAATAACCATAACTCATAGTTTAGAATTTTAGAGATGTGAAAATTAACTTTAGTTTGTACTAATATATGTAGAAGTATAATTATGTATGTATTTATTAACTTATTATTTCATCTAGAGTGGATTTTTATTGTTTTTTTAAGCGGTACAATCGTTATGATCGATATGATTAAAAACGATGAGTTTTCCAAATATATTAAGCCTCTTGAATCTAAAGATTGGCGTACCTATGTGATGTGACACATTGCATGGATGGAGTCGGTTACCTTACGACATTCTCCACAATAGAAACAGTAAATGAAACCTTCAGAGAATGCTGTTAGCGTTGTATTCCTTGATTGGCGTTGTTTGTTTTTTATTACTGTTTTTATTGCCCCTCTAGCATGACCACTGAAACGCGATACGATATAGCGTATAACGTTTAACTGTCAAAAGACAATGGATTTTGAGTTTTGTCGGTAAAACACTGTATCACGCGATACAGGATAATTTTGCAAAAAAAAAGAAGTTTGTAATAAAAAAATAAGTAAGAAAATTATGAAAGATTTCTATACAGTTTGCAGTCGCTTTTTATATCCTGTAAATTTAGGAGCGCACGCCCGCGCATGAATCGGGGAAGGAGGCTCGCTCAATTTCTATTTTTGTAGGGAAAAGCTTCCGGCAAAAATATAAAAAAAATTATTTTATTTCATAAATTGGTTGTAGTTCATTCTATAACTGCAGTAGCTGTTATAGAATGACCTGATAAAATTTCATAAGGAGTCCAAAATTTACCCTGTATGTATATCGTGTTTCGTTGATCATGCGAGGGCGCTGTATTACTACAAATCCTGACCTATTACTAAAAAAAATAAAAATTATTGAGATGAAAATGTCAATTATATTTAGAGTTGTTGCGTATTTACAAATATTTTTTTAACGGCACAAAATAAGCAAAAGGTAATTTCACATCACAAGATCTTTTGGCGCTTGTTCCGTTGACTCGAGAATGCATTGTTTCGTTCGACTAGAGTTTATTATTTATTACGTAAAAATCAATGTTCAATTATAACATAGTAATCTCTCGTCAGTCAACGTGAACAAGCGCTTTAAAAAAGTATTCTGCAAGCCATCTCATACTTACAAACATTTTCAGAAAAAGGCCGCTCTCAAAGCGCTCGGGTTGGACACGCGCGACTCCTCCAACCTACTGGAAGAACCTGAGAACGATATCCTCTTCTAATCCCTTATAGTCTTAGCCCGTTTGTAGTACTGCAGTCAAGAGTCGCCTTTACATATCCGCCGCGAAAACAAAACCAGCGAAACCGCAGTAGTTCCGCCATGACTTGTCAGTTGTACGACGAGCGAAACAGATGCGAAACAGCCTGCTCTAACGCATAGATTTAACTAAATTGCTGTCTCTTTTACGCGCGATTCCGCCTTGGAGCATTGGCACATTTCCACCGCGAAAATAACGACGCGAAACAGCTACGTAGATGTGATCGTCATATTTCGTCGTCGATAGAAGTCATATGGCGGTTTCGCTGGTATTGTTTCACGGCGTAGTGTGCTAACGGCCTTAGTGCCGTTCAAAAGGTTGGATAAAGCTGGATGCACATTATTATAGTCCACGGATCTTGGGTGCTAAACAGAAGATGCCATTTGTTAGGTCTGATTGTTAATGTGTGTGTGTTCTGAAGCGCGTGGGCTGGGATTAAATCTTGAACACGTGATTGGCTACTTGCGCGACGCGTCAGTCGTGATTTGTCGGTCTCTAGATTACGGTAGTGCGAAAATCGATTCCTCCCTAATCTTTTGCGCGCTCAAGATCCGTACTATATCTATTACGGAAGTAATGTCTACCTACAACAATGGGTTTCCAGCTTAAAGTTACTAGCTTTATAAACTATAACACAAAACCATTATAGTTTGTGGAAAATTAAAAATTCATAGAATGTTAAAGTATTTTCTATAATAGACAGGAATTCTTAATTTTACACAAACCGTATGAGTTTTGCTACAATCTATTGTCCTAAAGGCTTATGATATTGACTCGTAAATGATTAGTTTTAATTTCCTTTGAATATGTAATTTTACGAGAAAGTTTTGGCATAGAATTGTATACCTAAGTCTCGATTAACAGCTAAAGTATAAAACATCCCTTGACTGCATAAAGTAGGCGTTACAGTGTTCATTACTTTGTAAATACTGTATTTTTGTCAATGTTAAATATCTTACTGTAAAGCGCTTGAAAAATGTATTTTATTCCTTTGCAACACGGTTTGAAGTGCAATGGTATTTAATGAAGTATTTACCAGATTTGGTGTCTGGTGCTTAGTGTATAATGAAAGCATTCCACCATTATTTCGTTTTCCATTAAGCAGGAGTTAAATCAAAGACCTAATACATGTTGATGCATAAGTCCAGTTATAAGTACACCTGAATGTTTTAATTTTTTGAATTGTTGTTTGTTATATAACAATATATTTTAAGTTAAGCATCATGTAAATACAAGTTTGTGAACGAAATAAAAAATATAATTATTATTGAATGAATATTTCTTTTATTCAAATTCAAATCGGTATAAAATCGAAAAATACATTAGAAAAGTGTATCAAACAAAATTTCGTATATGGTCATACATGTATACAATATATACAGCGTGCATACAGTTTAAGCACGATCTCTCAATTGAAGGAAGTATTTGTTACCGCGCCGAACTAAAAGGCCGAAGTCTACAGCAGACCTCAACATGGCTCCGATAGACTTGCCTGTCCTCCTCGGATTATCGCCCACTACGTAATGTTTCTTCAGGAATCCGATGACTCTCCTCGAGGTCAGACCTCGGTCGGAAGGGATTTTGTGGAATGCCCATACTAAGACCGCTGCAGGGATGGATTTCCTTACGCAAATCTTTAATCTATTGTAAGTTCGCCTGTTTTTGAAGGTTGCAGAGGAGGAGACGCTGTTACGTGAATGTGAACTAAGACTGCTCAAGGAGCAGGGCGAGCGCGAACGACCAGGTTTCATCGTCCCTAAACCGTTTATTTCACAGGTTTATTATAGTTTTCTTGAGTGATTTTACAGGGATTTTTTTGACAATCGATCTTTCATTTTGTATCCTCTTTGCTTTCAAGCAAGAAATTCAAATTCATATTAATAGAATATGAATTTAAACTTCTTGGTACATTATGCAATCTGTGTTGGTACCTCTGAAAAAGAAAACCTATGGAAGTGGCATAAACTGCAATAACAAAGCATTCTTGACGTCAGGCGCGTGCCGTGTCCGCTATATTGTGTTGCGTTTATATGTTACAATTTCGGCTCTATGCTGTTTAAGGCCAGTATATCCAAAATTAACCTATTTTTGATTCAATGGTAAACAATGAAACATTATTTATTTTGAGCAGATAAAAATATATGTTGTAATTTAATAAACGAACTTGATTAATTTACGGTTAAAAACTCGATTTTTTATCTTCACTCGACTATAAAAATATGCAAAGACATTGAAAAATTTCATTGTTTTTTGGATGGTACTTAAAGATTACTAATCTCTTATGCACAAATAATATATAGAAAAAAAGGTAATGAAATGTAGAAGAACATTCAACGGTTACTTTTAAAAAAAATGTCTTTATGTTTATTTAAACATTAATATATAATAAAACGCTCGCCGCGTCGTAGTTTAGTAGCCTGCGAGGCGTCGTCGGAGTAGGACCTGTGTCGTTTTAGCTGCCGCGCTGTGTTCCGCCGCTCTCGCCAATTGATTGAGATTCTTTTAGATACTCAAAGAGTAAGACTTGGAAACGCAGTAGGTAATTTAAGTGTAAAATTTTATTTAGTGTAAATAATCAATTTAGTTTGTTGTAAATGCATAGAGTAGGTAGGTAGGTATTTAGATACAGCAATCGAGTACAAGCAAATGCGTAATTAATTTTAATGACTTTTAAGAAATAAATACTCATCAATAAATTGTATCAATTTTATTTTTCTAGTCCAGTTACCGAGTTAGTATTGAGAATTTAAAGATAATAATGTCTAATGTCCAACAATTATGATTTTTAGGGTTTCAAACATCCGGAAAAAAACGAAACCATAAGGGTCAATTCAATTTGGCTCCGAATGGAAGCGCTTCGATGCGCTTCAATTCAGAGCCAACTTGGATTGACGTATCATATTAAAATCATTTTAGCCATACAGCGCACGAGTCGCGCGTATGCGCGCGCATTTGCGCGTGTTTACCTTGCTACGTTTTGAACATCAGTTGTCACTTGAATAGAATTGTGATAATACCCGTATAAAATAAAAAATATATACCTATCGTATAATTTGAAATAAAATGGTTGACTTAGATTTTGCAATGATTTTACTTATATCGGAAGTTGAAGAAGAAAACTAAGTACCGTAAACTGCTGCAACATTGCACGAAAAAAATGAATGTCGAGAAAACAAGCAAAGGTAGAAAAACATTGTTTAGTAATATGTCACTAAAAACAGATGCAAGTGATATTCGACCTTATTAACTTTGAATTCGGTTGTTTTTTTCTCCATATTTTCGTTCACTAACTTTGTTGTTTCATTAAAAACTGTTATTTTGATAAATGTTAATAAGGTCGAAAATTGCTTGCACCTGTTTTTTTTTACTAGTAATCACTACAAATATTAGCGAACTTCACTTTTTCCCCGATATTATTTGTTCTTCTGGCCTATTGCCTATGCCCCAGCAGTTGAGACATGAATAGGCTGGTGATGATGAGGTTGCTTTAACCTGGGTCACTGGGTGCTTTAATCTACTTAAGAGTACACTTAAATTACCTGGGTGAATCTGTCTACTGAAGGCAGGGAATGTTAACATTATTTTTTAATACAACGTTATTTCTTACTTTTTTACCGTTAATTTTAACATTAACGTTATGTCAATAAATAACGTTAATTTTAACGTTAATTTGAGAAATAACGTTAAATTTAACGTTATTTCTTCCTTTTTCTACCGTTACTTTAAAATAACGTTATTCCAATTAATAACGTTAATTTTTTACCGATAATTTTACCGGTACTAAATTTAACGCTATATTTAACGTTAATTTTACCGGTAAAATATTTTTAACGTTATTTTTACCGGTAAATTTACCGATAAAATGTTTTAACGGTATTTTTAACGTTATTTTTTTATAACGTTATTTTTTTAACGGTATTTCAATCCCTGACTGAAGGGAGAAAATGAATTATATACGATAGCCGGTGAGAATGCACGGCTCAAAATCAAGTGTCAACCAATCACTACTTTACCTACGAACGACAACTTCTTTTAATGTATTCACTTCTCAATCTCTCTCTCTTTTAATGTGTTACGTTTCACGATTATTTTATCCCTAATTTGCTAGAAAATTAGATTTTTTATTGAGTCCTAAAAGTAACGTAGGTACTTATAATATTTTAAGTCGTGTAACTGGACATAAGAGGGTCAAAAGTAACGTAAAATGTACAAAAGTTAACATTCTGGCAACTGTTGCGACTGTGTCACTGATGCGACTGACGGACGACAAATGTTAAGCGCGCGATTTTTTTATCTCTGAAGAAATTTAAACTTTACGTTACGTTATTGATAAAAAGAGTGAATTTGCTTTGCATCAAACAATTCAATGCGCTTCGATTCGGTTCCAGCATGAATTGACCCTAATATGTGATTTAATTCCTCGTTTTTGTGGGTCCTTTTTAATCGGCAAATTATAAAAAAAAGTTAAAATAAAAAATCGGTTACACAAAAAAAGCTTGTTGTGACTGCTCAAATATGTTTAGGTACTTAGTTGTAAAATATTATACTGACAGTTAAGTTAACACTCCACTAACGAATTTAATCAATGAATTCAGTGTTTATTCATATTTAATTAGTTAATTCAAATTTACAGACCATATTACAAGTACCTATTCGAAATAATATTCCAAAAAACAAACAACTATTAACTTCGAATTAACTACGTACGTAGCTACCTACTACCTATAATTTTATTGTGTGTATTAAATTATTACTTACCTATTTACCTAGTACGTACCCATACTTATTTATTGACTTATTATGACATTATTAATAACAATACATAAACAAAAAGAAACATAATTATTTAGTTCGAATTATCAAAATAAATATCTCGCGTTCACGTTTTGGATGAGAGTTGACAGAGCACTCGATTCGGCACATGAAATCGCGGGCGGGGAGTGTCCTTTCTGTACGTAGTAAATATCTATTCTGTGGTTTGGTCCGTGGGGTCAGAGAGTTCACTTGAATATGCGTTCGCGCGGCTCGCTCCGGGGGGACGGAGGTAGCGCTAAATGCCTACGACGCCCAAATATACTGCCTTTAAGGTGAGTCTACACTAAGCCACAGAATAGATATAAGTACTACCGTACAGAAAGGAAACTCTCCGCCCCGCCCCACAATCAATTACCTCACCCCATCGGCGCCCATCCGTGTGTCGATCCGTGTGCTCATTCAATAACGCTCGCACACAGTTGCGCGTGTGCAAAAACGACACTGTGTAGCGTCTGTGTAATAAGTAGTTGAAACGCGACGCTTGTATGCAATGCCCGGCAGGCTGATTATCTAATTAAAAACCACCTAGCGACTGGGGACTGGGTGCAATTCATAGATGATAGTGATCCATTGCTACTTCTTTTTGGATTAAAAAAAAACATACCAAAGAAAAGTAGCAATGTATGTGGAATGAAACCGGTCGCTAGTTTCTTTTTAGATAATCAGGGTGCCGTGTGACTAAGCTAAGCCGCCATGTTTAGTTTCTTTTGAATAGAGAATAATGAAGTAAAGTCTGTCCATCCTTACTTGTCTTATATGGTAAACAATCTTCACCCAACTCTTTATTGAAATAATCATTTATAAAATAAAAGAAATGGTTTTTCACACATAGATTACTAAATAAATTGTTAATAAATTAACAATAATTTCATAAACTTACTAACATATTTTTAAATAACGATTTAAGTTTAAAAGACGTATGACAACTGTCAAAAACTGTTTACTAAATAAGACAAGTAAGGATGAACAGACTTTAGGTATGCAGGCTTTTTTCGTAGTTATGGCAGGTCCATCTTATTCTTTCGCCATTGGTTGTTACCAGGGTGGCCACCCGTCCCGATTTTGCCGGGACAGTCCTAATTTCGATGAAATTGTCCTGCGTCCCGACGATCCATCAGTTTTGTCCCGACTTTTGATGAGAACACGCAATCAAAATCAGTGTTGATAAAAAATGGGTCGAAATATTTAAAAGCATAAAGGACAGCAAGTTAAATGCCTTATTTTGCTTTGTATCTCGTTAAGTATACGGCCTTCGATGTTGACCCATATGACGCTGAAATGATCTAATGTCAGAAATCGTTGCTCTGTAGATTTAATGAAAGCTGAATTGCGAGATCAACCCCCGCTGTACAAGTATTAAGTATAGTACAGATAAGTCCAATAACACAAAATAATGTAGGTTTGTTAGCTTAAATGTTTTGTTTGCGAATAAGAACATCATACAATAAAGTTTAATATTAACATTTAACGGTGACTTAAAGTAAAAAAAATATTAATTTTAAAGTACCTATTTTGTAATTTTTAAGAGACTGCTTAATCCATTTTTTTTATACAAAACTTGACTTAGTACCTAAACTTACGCAGTTATTAACATCGAACTTCGTTAAGCCTGAATTCCCCCTTCTCCCCCCACCTGCACGAAAAACCAATCTATACAAAGATCAATCCTGCCGAAGGAACCTATTTGGTTCAGCACTGTTCGCGGCATATAGGTACAATCTTCGGCGGAGAGATACCTTGAGAGAACTGTTTAAAGAAATAAATATTTTAACTTTGGCAGGCCAATACATATATGAAAATTTAGTTTATGTAAGAAAACACTATGATTCATTTGCTAACAACAGCAATAATCACCAGTTTAATACAAGAAATAAAGATAAACTTGCCGTTCCAAGATTTAGGCTTGCAAAAACTAGAGGTTCATTTATGGGGAAGCCTTTATTAATAAAGTTCCACAACAAGTAATCAGTGGCGTAACTATAGGGTGGCAGAGCGGGCAAAATGCCACGGGCCCCTGGCCCGAAGGGGCCCCCCGGCTCGAGAGGCCGTGATCACAAGAGGAACCCTAACATTTTTTACAAAATTTAGCAAAAAAAACTGCCAATAGGTTTCATTATCCTAGCCAAACTGATACAAACGTAAAGCGGAAATAAGAATGCATGGGATGGGAAACAAAAGCTCTCTAATATGTCTGAACAAAAAAGGACTAGGTTAGGTGTGCGGTACATGCTGCATGTCCTGCATGCTGCATGTACATTGTTTTTTGTTCAGGCATGTCACATGCAGCTCTAAAAAGTTGAAACATGAAAGTGCACAGATGGTCGGTCAATGGTCAAATTCCTTTGTTAACATAATGGGTAGCAAAAATTTTTTTTTCAAATCTCTGTATCCAAAAATGGTCCATTCATTATGCAACAGTCATAGTAAGTTTCTTGTGAGAATTGGTTGTTTGTGACATTTTTTTTTTGGTCGTCGTAGTTTTCGTTTTATATCGTTTAGGTATTTTAGTAGCTGATAAAAGATATCAGTATGTTCTAGAAAGTATTTAAGTGGGAGCGAAAAACGAAAGAGGAGGAAAAAAAAGAGTTGCCTAATATCAGTCGGTACTTGAATGAGGAATTTATTGACGATAAATCGAGTCAACAGTGCTCAGGAAATGAATAAAGGGGCGTTGAAAGTGCTAAAATAGCAGACCCTGACCCTAGTGAATATCCAGGGGCCGTACCGGCTAACGAATCGATTATCGAAAAGTCTGCTGGGTTTCAACTTAAAACAGAAAAATCAAAGTAAGGAATTTCGTCTTGTACTTTCTGTTGACGTAATTTGGAAGATAACGATGTTCGTGTGACATCATGAATTGGGGTTCGCCATTTTGGCCCAATTGGGGCTCGATTTATCTGTTTTAATTTGAAACCCAGCAGACTTTTCGATAATCGATTCGTTAGCCGGTACGACCCCTGATCCTGAACAAGTAACTATTTTTTAAATTTATTTCAAAAAATCTTCAAAACTCTGAAAATAACAGCTTTAAAATTGACAAAAACAGCTCCAAAATTAAATACCTGTAAAAAGCAAGAAATGATATTCAAATCGCATATCAATTTTAATAAAACACGTCTATTGGAGTCGGATAGGGCTGAAGCTGGAGGACAACTATTTTTTTAAATATTCCTAAAAGCCTCACCGAAATTCACTAGACGTGTTTTATTAAAATTTGATATGCGTTTTATAAAATTTTGAAGCTGTTTTGTTTTTATTTTCAGGTTTTTGAATGAGGTTTTTCTTTTTTTATAGCTTTTCTACTTTTAACTTTTTTTGTGGTAGGTATGTAAGAGTGTAGCTACTTAAATATTTTTTAACTTTTAGTACTTATAAAATATATTATGTTCAATGGTACAATACCCATAACTTAATTTTCAAATTCAGGCTGTTTGTTTTTAAGGGATTCCGTTATGCCTTCGTAGTCCAAGCTTTTTTTTAACAATAGACAGGCAAAATTTTATTTATTTCAGGCATTAGTAGACAAAACTGAATAAAAAACAAGCTGCGCGGCCGTTTTCTTCATCTATACAACAGCCCCAAAATCCCGACAATATCAAATTTTCTCCAGATATTTTGAACTTCTGATCAACCTACCTAACTGTACCTAAAGTCTGGCAACCCTACTCGAGAATGTATGGGAAATAAAGCTGATTTAGAAATTAACTATTTTAATTTATGTTTATTTATTTGACTAGATGCACATGAAAAATCTGATTTGCCCCCTCCCCGGCTCAGAACCTGGGTATGCCCATGGGTAAGCTAAATAATAGCTATTTTTCAGAATTATGAAAAAGCTACTTGCCATAATATCTCTGTAAAAATTGTAAGGAACTACACCTGAACTATGTTCTTTCAGATAAAAAAGAATTATTAAAATCGGTTAACAACTGGCGAAGTTATCGTAAAACATACATAAAAACTATTGATTCGAGAACCTCCTCCTTTTTAGGGTTCCGTACCAAAATGGTAAAAAAGGAACCCTTATGGTGTGACTCAGTCTGTCTGTCTGTCTGTCTGTCTGTCTGTCACAGCTGGATATCTCAAGAACTACTAATGGTATCAACTTGAAATTTTGAATAGTTTAAGATGACATTTGCCCAACTATTTTGCAAATAAGAAAGAAATAATAAAATTAATATTTTTTTTTTACAACAGGGACTGAAAAGGGGTCTTAAAAATTTTAAGTGAGGTGACTAGGGCATGTGGGGTATCATATGAAAGAGCGCTGTTTGCACATTTTAAAACAATTTTTCCATTTTTCTTAGACCGCATAGTTTTCGACTTATGATGAAAAATGTAAAAAAAAATACCGTTCCCCCCCTTATCTCCGAAGTTTGCAAAGAGAAAAATCTGAAATAATTCTATGTGATAGTAGTTTATGTAAAGATTACAGGAAAAATAAAACGATGTCTCAATATAACACACTTTTTTAGAAATTCAAAAAACAAACAAATTTTTTTTTAGTTTCACTACCAGTCAACAGATGGCGCTGTCCTAAGCATGCTAACCTAAGAGGAAAAAATTGTTCCACTATCGGTCAAGAGATGGCGCAACCTAACACTACAATAATAAATTGGTGGCTGGTTCTAATATAAATTACCTACTATTTGCCGTACGAATAAACGAAGAATAAGTTCCTACTTAGTAATATAGTAATATAATAATAACGAGGAGCTCGGTGGCGCAGTTGTTTAGCGCCTGGACCAGCGGTTGCGGAGGTTAAGCAACGTTCGCAAGGTTCGGTCATGGGATGGGTGACCAAAAATTTATTATCTCAAGCTCCTCCGTGCTTCGGAAAGCACGTTAAGCCGTTGGTCCCGGCTGCATTTGCAGTCGTTAACACCCACCAATCCGCATTGGGCCCGCGTGGTGGGTTATGGCCCGTCCTCCTTATCCACCCATAAGGAAGGCCTGTGCCCCAGCAGTGGGGACATTAAAATGGCTGATGGACTAGTAATATAAACATTTTGCAATGTGGAGTGGCTGAAACGTTTTTCAGTCATCATAAGCAGCATTTGTAAATTAACTGTCCGCCTGTTCGCCCTTCCACCTGTCTGCCGTTTATCCTACTTTTTTAAAGACTGTCCTAAAATAACATATCCAAATATATTTATGATTGTACGGAACCCTCGGTGCGCGAGTCCGACTCGCTCTTGACCGGTTTTTTTGAAGTCGGTTTAAAATGCTACTAAAACGTCAAAAATTTTACATGGGAGGGCCCACAGACCACTTAAGAGAGGGCCCCGGTCGATGAATTTGCCACGGGCCTCAGATAGTATAGTTACGCCACTGCAAGTAATTGATCTTCCTTTGCATGAATTTAAAAACCATGTTAAAAAAACGCTCATGGGTAAAGGTTATTATAAAGTAGACGATTATCTTAAAGATCAAAATGCGTGGAAATTATGTAACACATAACTACTATAAGTACTTTGTTGCCAATGATAGTAATGTAATAAGTCTATGTTTGTTGCCAATAATCCTGTCACCCTGTTGTAATTATGTATCTGGTAACGATATATTTAAGTTTGTAAATATCGTTACTTATTGCTATTAAAGCTGATAAGTTTCTTGCGCCCGTTCTTCTTGTCAGTTAAAAAAGTCTTGAACGGGTGGTAGGAAAATATAGACGATTCAAAAGTACTTAATAATTAAGTTTATTTGAATAAAGCTAATTTTGACTTGACTTGACTTAAAGCCTAACTATTAATTTTGCCGCTTACAAATCTAGAATAAATATTACTTACACTACTTGAGTAAGTCTTTTCGTCAAGGATCTTCCTCAGGAATGTGCAGCTCACCTGCTCACTTTCAATAAGTGGCTGACAATGAAGACTAGTATCGTATGTAAATGAAGAGTTCTTTTTGTAATACACTTAGATCAAAGTTTCAACAGGTATCTTTAATTTGAGATTTTAACAATAGCTTAAGTACCTAAGTACTAACTAAATCTTATACCTTTAAACGAGCAATTCTTATATATTTATTTATTTATATGTATGTATATAAAATTTCTGTGATCTCGGAAGCGGCTCTAACGATTTCGCTGAAATTTGGTATATCGTCGGCGAAGAGTGAAAACCTCGTAAATCCTCTTTCTTGTCTAAAACACTTCTGCCGAGTTTTGTTTTTCGTCACTCATGACCAGCAGCGGGACCGCCTAACTCTCTCGCTTTGACTCTGGCTTTGGTTTATGACGTCAGTGCACTGTCCGTCCTTGTCATCGTGTTATGATATGACAAGGATGGATATAGTCTAGCTGTCGCTCTGGCTAAAGGAGCGTTCCCACGGCCTGCCTGTAGACAGGCCGCGCCGAGCCGAGCCCGTCTGTCTACCCGCAGGTCGTGGGAACCGACAACGTCTGGCGCGCCGGGGCGCGCCGGGGCTCGCCGGGGCCTGTGCAGAGCGTTCCCACGGCGCGCCGGCGCCTGCCGCGGCGCGCGCCCTGCGCGGCGTCACAGTTTAATAAAATAGTGAAATACAGTAGGTTTAGGTATGATAAAAGTCAAGTTTTAAATGGCGGCCATTCCAACATAGACATAGACACCCCAACATGTGGGTGTTTTTGGCGATAAAATTAGATGTATTTCACGCCTTTAAATTATCACTACTTCAAGACCAAAGGCACTGTACATTCAGAAGGAATCGAAGCTAATTTGTTTCTTCTTTTAATATGTGTAGGTAGGTTTTTCGCATTTTTTTGGTTTTTTGTTTTCATCGTTAGTTTTGGTTACCAAGGTATTTGATTGCTTAGAAATTGATTTCGCGGTGAAGATAGACCGTATAATAATATGGATTCTAATATATTACGATACACGACAGCACTTCAATCAAGTTATACAATTAAACTGCGAAAACAACATTTATTACTCAGGGCATAAAGGCGGTCTCAAGGTCAACATAGACCAAAAAAGAACGGCCTGAGGTGCCTCATGTGTACAGTGAACTGCACGTCAGACTATACATGTTGACCTTGACATGACATTTAATTAACAAATTAACTAATCCACAGATAAAAAAAATACCTGCCTGGAAAGTCCGAAAAAAAGATTAAGTATTAGTAGGTACCTTAAATATTTTTTATACAGTTCCTTTGGTCTTAAATTAGCGATAATTTAAAGGCGTGAAATACACCTCATTTTAATATTCTTAGTTATTTTTCTATAATTCGAATGCACAAGGATGTTATCTACAAAACGAATCTAAAATTTCATTGCTGTGTTGTATATTTCGAGAGTTATTGTTGTTTGAATATGACCCTAAGCACTAAATGTTAATTTTCGAAAATGAATAAAAAACAAAACTCATAAAAATTTGATTTAATCGTTTGATGAGATTTGTATTCATTCATATTTGTCCATTTTCAAAAATAATAATTTTTGGTTAGGTACGTAAGATGGTAAGGGTCATATTCAAACAACAATAACTCTCGAAATATGAACCGACTTATGGTGTAATTAGGTATTTCAAGGACGGCCGAGTTACAATACTGATAGATATCATTACTGTGACGCACGGCAGATGCCGACAGGCGGCAGGCGCCGGCAGGCCACGCTCCGCGCCGCGCCGCGCCGATCCTTTGAAGTTACCGACACCCGATGGATCGGGCAGACGACGGCGCGCCACGGCAGACGTCAACGGACGCGTCGGTTCCCACGACGTGCTGGCTCGGCCTGATCTGTGACACCACAGGTCGTAGGAACGCTCCTTCAAGCTTTGAGTTAGGCGGTAGGGCCCCAGCTGCTGTCATTGACGAGGTTTTCATAAAATGCAATAGATGGCGTTGTACGCGTTTGAATGGAATATGAGTGAGATAGAGTAGTGATATAAAGGTGCCTTCCCACGGTGCGTGCTACCACGCACCGCACCGAGCCGCACGAGGGCGAGCACGGGCGCACCGTGGGAAACGCTGGCACGGGCCGTGCGTCGTTTGGCCATGTTCGGCGCACGGCCCGCTGTACTGTTCCCACGGTACGCCCGCGTCCGTGCAACGACGCACGAGTGATGATGGCACAGTACAAATAGTCGAAAAGCGAGCCATACCTACGCGCTTCGAGTTTAGTAGCGAACGAAAAATGTACGTAGGTTAGGTACTATTTATTTATTGATTGAAATACCTGTACTTACTATGGTAAAGTGCAGATAGTGCTGTTTTTATTATAGTTACTTATGTAGGTAACCAATTAATTCAGAGATAAAAAATCCGAAAGCTCCGAAATATAAGATTAAATATAAGTAAGTACTTTAAATACTGTTTAGTATATAGGTATTACCTACTAACTATGGCCAAAAGGATTTGTAACTAATTTTGTATACAGGCTGTTTGGTAATAGCTTTATAAAGCCGAATAATTATGGTAGGTAAGGACCATCAAACTGAATAAGTTTTACTATGGGACCAACTCTGAAATCGCGAAAAAAAATCTGCTATTCTATACATTTTGATATTTTCGTTTTAAGTTTTTGTATGAAACAGCTGATTTTTTTCGCATTTCAGAGTTGGTCCCATAGTAAAAGTTGTTCAGTTTGATGGTCCCTATCTACCATATTCGGCTTTATTAGGCTAACTAAAAACCCTATATAGGTTTAACGCAATTTTTTGTTTTTTGTTTTCACTATTAGTTTTGTAATTTGCTAACCTAGGTATTTTATTGCTTAGAAAGTATTTCGCATTGAAGGTAGACCCTATATAATATTGATTCTAAAATATTATTATTAATAATAATAATAAAAACACTTAATTGCACACTAAGACAGGACATAATATACAAAGAAAAACAGCAAAGCACACAAAAAAGCGGCCTTATTGCTAAAAAGCAATTTACGTAATACGTACAATCACAAAACTAGAAAGATACGAAAGTACTTAGATGAAATTAAAATACTGTAGGTAATTATTTAAAGGCCAGGGCCGATTGACTACTGATAGATATCATACTATGACGCGCGGCATATTGACAAAGGCGACGAGACGCCACGAACGCGGACGCACAGCGCAGCGCTACGCACCGCCACGCACCGATCCTTTGAAGTTACGCGCACGGTCGTTTCCCACGGTGTGTCGGTTTGGTCTGGTGCGCTCTCGTGCTTCTCAAGACGCACCGGTGGAGGTTCTAGACAAAAATGAGATTTACGAGGTTTTCACTCTTCGCCGACGATATGGGGGTTTTCGGAGGTAAATAATCGATCTAGATTAATCTTATGTTTGGGAAAACGCGTGTTTTCGAGTTTTCATGCGTTTTTCTTTCGACGCAGAATATGGAATATTTTTGTGTAGTCTAACGCCATCTAGCAAAAACTTTAGAAATAGTTGCTTGGCTAGCATGCTATGCGGCAAGCAGAGGCTAGTGTAGTAAGGTAGCACCACAGAATAAAATGTACATAGTACTTCGTAGATGGCGCTACTCCGACTATTAACAAATAGTCTTTTAGTTTTTGGAAAATAAAAAACTACTTTTACTACGTTTTATAATACCTTACCTACCACCATATTACAATAAAT
Organism: Agriphila geniculea; assembly: GCA_943789525.1. Classification (NCBI taxonomy): domain Eukaryota; kingdom Metazoa; phylum Arthropoda; class Insecta; order Lepidoptera; family Crambidae; genus Agriphila; species Agriphila geniculea. Next base: position 17,476,469 of record OX038884.1, on the reverse strand, counting down.
AGTAATAAATAACTGAGTAAAGCTCGGTCGCCCAGATATTAATATACTTAAGTCATCATCATCATCATCATCATCATATCAGCCGCACGACACCCACTGCTGGGTATAGGTCTCCCCCAAGGATTTCCACGACGATCGGTCCTGCGCTTCCTACATCCAGTGGCTTCCGGCAACCTTCATCAGATCGTCGGTCCACCTTGTCGGGGGCCTACCCACGGAGCATCGTCCGGTGCGCGGTCGCCATTCAAGAACCTTTCCGCCCCAACGGCCATCGGTTCTTCTCGCTATGTGTCCAGCCCACTGCCACTTTAGCTGAGCAATCCTTCGAGCGATGTCGGTTACTTTAGTTCGCCTGCGGATCTCCTCATTTCTGATTCGATTACGCAGGGAAACGCCAAGCATGGCTCTCTCCATTGCACGCTGGGTGACCTTGAGCCTCCTTATGAGACCCATAGTTAGCGACCGCGTTTCACTGCCGTAAGTCATCACTGGCAACACACACTGGTCATAGACTTTCGTCTTGAGACACTGAGGTAAATCGGACACAAAGATTTTTCGGAGCTTCCCGAATGCTGCCCATCCGAGTTGGATTCGACGAGAGATCTCCTTCTCAAAGTTGGACCTACCTAACGGGACTGCTTGTCCTAGGTATACATAATGGTCAACAACTTCAAGTGTAGTGTTCCCAACATGAACTGGAGCGGGCACAACATGGGCATTCGACATGATTTATACCTACTTAAGTACTAGAAATAAATCGACTCGTCACCAGTAGCTCTACCACATAATAGATAATAGTACAAGCTCTACCATGAGTTGATGTAAACTGTTTTCGCTACCGAAAACAATCGGGATAAAATGTTTACAGTCAGTGCGAGTGAAAGAGAAAACAGTTTACGTTAGCGAAGACAGTTTACATTGACTCATGGTAGGGCCACTGATCACTTTCTCAGGCGGGAATCGAACCCGCAACCTTTGGAAGTCCGGTCCAATGCTCTTCCAACTGTGCTACCGAGTCACCTTATCCTTAAGTCTTAACCAGTTAACCTAAGTAGGTAACCTATTTCAGGACCCCCATTGTCGGTGTAGAGAATCGTGAACAACAGGCGTGTTTTTAATCAAAAGTGCCAAAATCCCCGGCAGTTTAATCAGTCCACCTAATTTCCCCTCCGCCGGCGCCGTAGTCGCCCGACCGGTCGACCGATCGGTTCTGTTTCTGGTATTTCCGGATCCGGAATGATGTGAAAAGTCGATTTGAGTCGATATCGTTTTGTTTGGCTTCAGCAAGAATGAAGATTGATTGGAATCGGCTTGAAATTAGATAAAAGTTATAGGATAAAAAAAAAACATTTTCGCATCCAAATCTTCATTCAAATCTTTGGTTGCATCCCCTGAAGTGCAGTGAGACAAAAAAATATATTTTGGAATGGTTAGGGAATAATTCTCAAATAATTTATAATCTAAGTTCATAATGTCACTTTCTTTATGCATGCCTCCGACTCCGACCGACTGCATGTTATAATGTTGCCTTTAATATTTAATCTTGTTTCCATCTTTTCAGTTGACTTGTCTTTTCATGCAGGCGGGTTTTTTTTTTTATTTTTTTTAACACCAAAAATTAAAATCGTTTCCCAGTAATAATTTTGAACAGAATTGGTCCTGATGATGGGCAGAATACGTAGACCTCGGCTTCGTTGAGGGTCTTGTTACACCCGGTATAATAATTGAAGGTAGGATATTATTTAGTAGGTAGGAAATTTTTTGGCAGGTAGGTATGTAGTTGTATTTTTATATAGTAATATTGGATATTATTTTGAAATATTTATCGAGATCATAATCAAGAGTCTTTTCTCGTTCTTTCTAACCGTTTTCCAAAAAGGAGGAGGTTTTATGTTTCTCTGTTTGTTTTTTTAGTTTATTTAGTGCGTAAATGCCGTTTTTCTATTTATTAACGAGAACCTCCTAGGTAATCGGCTAAAGTCGGCAGTGCATTCTGTGCATTGCTACTTTTTAGTTCGGTTGGTCAGTCGCATAAATCAGTTTGCCGAAAAAAAGCAAGGAGAGTAGTATACCTATATTTAATTTGGATTGTTTGTAAAAGTTTTGGAAAAGTGACAAATAGATACCTGATTATGATGAATAAATATTTCTTTTTCTTTTCGTCATCATCATCATCATATCAGCCGCACGACACCCACTGCTGGGTATAGGCCTCCCCTAAGGATCTCCACGACGATCGGTCCTGCGCTGCCCGCATCCAGTGGCTTCCCGCGACCTTCACCAGATCGTCGGTCCACCTTGTCGGGGGCCTACCCACGGAGCGTCGTCCGGTGCGCTGTCTTTTAATTTTATGCAAACATTTTTTTTCTTTTGTGAGAAATCTTTACCCTTCCTAAGGGCCCCCAAACAAATTTTTATACGGGGCCCCGCCAAGACACGCTAGGTACGCTTCTGGTCTTATCTTAATACGTACGTAGGACAGTCGTAGGTAGGTACCTTCTATAGGTAGGACGCAATGATATATCAAAAACTTTTTTTGATATATCATTGGTAGGAAGATCATAAATGCGTTGCTGACATGTAATTCTGAGCTGCTGTTTGTGAGTACTAACACTATACTAACGTCTAAAAACAATTTAAGTAGGTAGTTAGGTGTACCTATGCTATCATTCTGTTACCTATAGAATTGAACAAAATTCTACATAAAAATTAAAAAAGGATAGCTTCACCCAGTTCTAACCGCAGTTTTTCCGTTTGTCAAATCGGCTGAACCATTCCGCGGGTGATCGCTCCTGACAGTTAACAGGGAACCACACTTCCGCCCCCCACCCATTCTCTGAACTCCATCGCTCCCGTACGCGTATTCCCTCAACCGTATTGAATTCGTCCCCTCCTTGCGACGAATACGATACGGTTTTGGGAATTAAAATATGCCCCGTAAGCGTATCGATTTCGACCCCATCAGTAGACAAAATTAACACGGTTTTGCTGTAAATTTTGTCGTATATATTATTCACAAAACCGTATCGGTCAACTGGAGGAGACGAAATCAATACGCTTATGTGTAGGTTAATCATACAGTTTTTTTGTTCCAAAAAGGTATCGATTTCGTCGCCTCCTAGCTTGATTAGGCTTCTTGCAGGAAAATGAACTTTATCTCATTGTAGCTAAAAGTGTATTACACTTTTTTATTTTAAAATAGTTGCAAAATGTATCAATCAACTTTATCCCTTCCACGTTTAAATAATTATTAATGATGAACCTTATCGCGGCTTTTCAAGGTCACCAGCACCTTAAATGATAATTTGGATTAAAGTATGAAATTGTTGTCATTCTCACATGCACTCTCATATTGTCTCATTGTTATAATTTTGAATTATAATCATGATGGCCAACTATTAGCAATAAAAGTATTTCCAATTTTTCTTTCCTTGACCACAGAATACTCATACCTACTTTAAAAAAGTACCTTATGAGTGACTCCTTTTTGCTAGCAGAAAGGACTACTTAATTCGTTGTATCTTAGCCGATACATACTTGTTAAACATTTGTGCATAATAGTTTTAAAACATAGCATGCATCGTTCTACCAAAGCACATTCAATAAAACCGCGCTAGTATCCGTTAAAAAGTGTTTTATTTCATGCATCGTTGTTAAATAAATTAAGAAAATATTAAACAATACTAAATAATATACTAGAAAAATACGACTCGCACCAGATCAATACCTACTAAATACTTAATAAAACAAAAAAATTACATTGTTAATGCAAAAATCTCAAATTAAAAAAGAGAAAAAACGGCAATTTCATACTTTAATCCCTAATATATTATATTAAACTTTCATATACCTACTGATGTTGATTATTTACCATACCTACTTTGTTTTATTTCTTTTACTTTAAGAGACTCTTAAGCTTGCATGACGAATTCAATACTGTTTTAGTCAACAGTTTTCATGTTGATAACTATTACCAAAATGTAGGTATTATATTAATCACCGCGCTAGCTGTAGACAATTAGACATAATCGATACGTTTTTGGAAGATATCCTTTCATACAAATAAATGCACAAAACCGTGTTGATTTCGTCTACTGATGGAGCCGAAATCGATACGCTTACGGGGCGTATTTTGATTTCCAAAACCGTATCGTATTCGTCTCTAGGAGGGGACGAATTCAATACGGTTGAGGGAATACGCCTCCCGTACAGAGTACAGGGAAATTCCTAGGTGGGTATACAATAATTATGTTTGGCGTTTGCGGGTATTGCAGGTGGTTTATAATACTGTGGATCCAATATATTAGGTAGGCAAGAATGTGTTTAAAAGTCTTGATTTTATTTAAAGTCCTACTTATTAGCCCTTAATCTGTCAACGTAACTAGCACGAATTCTTAGTAAGTAAGTAAGTAAGATATACAACATGTTACAAAAATACCCCTAATGCCGAACATGGCAAATTAACCATCAAACTGAACAACTTTCACTATGGGACCAACTCTAAAATCGCGAAAATAAAATCAGCTGTTTCATACAAAAATTATTACCAAAATATCAAAATGTATGAAACAGCTAATTTTTTTTTCGCGATCTCAAAGTTGGTCCTATAGTAAAAGTTATTCAGTTTGATGGTCCCTATCTACCAAACCATATTCGGCATTATTTTTGTATAACATGTTGTAATGCATATAACTTCAAAAGCATTTGTAGATACAAAAGGTATATAGATTTCATAAATTTTCTTAGCTATTTTTTATATCAAATAATGTACTTACCTACTTACTTGCATTTATGAACCTACATTCGGCAACGTATTTGTGAGATCTCTCGAGCTTTTCAAAGCACGTAGCACGTAGTTAATATAAATATTTACAGCATATATCGCTACACGTACTTTTTTGAATAATTTGGAGCAATGTTCGAACATTTATTTGATATAAGAAATCGTTTTCAAATTCCTTATTTTTAATATGTAGCTAATGTAAAGCTGTTGTAAAAAAATGAATACTTAATGCAATTTAGCATATAAAACTATGGTGAGTTTTCATACAAGGATAATATATTGCAAACCCATGGAATATTCTGAAATTTAAGTAGATTCTATGAATCTACTAAAATTAACCATATTGTAGACCTAGGACCACTACGATATGGCATAAGACATGACATGTAGGTACCTATTCCGTGAATTGGTCAGTTTTAGTTTAGTCATATCCATAGATTCCAGAATACTCCATGGGTTTGCAATATGGCTTATTCGCAAGAACAGAATAATGGAGTCTTAAAAAAGAATAGCCTTTGTAATTCACAAACTTTCTCCCTAATCTGGCAAGCGTTGATCAAAAATTAAACTGACAAGCCACGCCAAGCTTTGGGAATCCGCAGTTAGGGATGTGTTTCTTTATCTACTTTCGCATGAAAAATCACTTTAGCGTGGGGACGCTGAGTGGCTGACGGGCGATTAATCGCTGAGCGATTTTTTGTCGCTGAGAATAGAACATTCGGAGTTCTACACGTAAACTCCCAGGAGCTCTTTTTGAAGCTGCGATAAACGCGGCGTTAATCGCGGCGCTCGTTTGTCGCTGGCTAAGTAAAACCTTTGTCGTGTTATTTCGCGGGCGATTATCGCTGCGATTAACGCCGCGATTATCGCAGCTACAAAAAGTCGCCTGTGAGCGGTTACGCTTTTTTTACAAAACCCATAAAGTCAGAAACGCATTTTCGTTAAAATTTAACATGTCCTGTCTTTATCTTAATGAATTATTGGAAAATCCGATAGAAAAAACGGAATAGCGATGGAAAAAGCGCAGAATTATCTAAGTTCGATAGTTTTTGAAATTAACAACATTTTAAAACTTTATTGACCGAGCGAACACGAAGCGCAAGCGAAGCGTCTCCGTTTCAGGTGGTTTCAGCTTGGGCAAAAATGCTTTCGTATGTCCCGGCTGCCCGCTGTCCGTCTGTTCTCTTATTCAGATTCATGAAATTTTGTGAGCAGGTTAGATATTTGTTTTTTTATTTATTAAGGAAACAAACGGTCACACATAATACAATTATTTTGCAATGTTAAATGGATCCAAAAAAGACCTATAGTTCCATTAAAGTATCCAAAAAAAAGTAGTTAAATAGTAACAAAACTTTTAACAATAGGTAATCAATCCACGGCGAAATAAATCACACTTAAGGTGTGTTATAAATATATATTCAATGTGTTAATAGTAATAAGTAATAGTAGGTAGGAAATTAACACATAACAACATTATTTACAAACTAAAATTCCGAAAAAATGGTAATAATGGTACAGAGAACGGCACGCTAAGGTCGCTAAGCCACCACAACGGGGTAATAAGTTCCAAACAATATTCAACTATAATATAAAGCCAAGATATTAATTCAAAAACAATTTGTAATTTTTATCAGTTCTGTGCTCTGTTTTTGTCGATTATTTTTTCAAAATTTTTCAGAAGGGCGAAGATATGGGGGAAATCATATTTCAGCCATTTCAAATAATGTTTAAATATGTCACAAACGCGAGCTCACATTAGATTATCTAACTATGCTTGTTTTATTCAATCGCCTGTATCAGCGGAAAATGCCAAATTTCTTGAGACGGAAAATGTTCTCAGAGTATTTTTTAACATTGAAGTGAAAATAGATTAGCTTTAAACGAAATTAAGTTCGTGAAAAGTTCTATTTTGTGTATAAATACTAACGGAACAGAAAAGAAACAAAGTAAGTCAGTTACTTTACACGCCGCTATTCATGTTACATATACAATAAGTACTTACCTAGGTACTAATAAAAGTTTACTTACAGCCGCTGCAGAAAACACTCTTCTCAATCTTTGCCTAATGTTTATTCTGTTTGCAAAGCAAATTAAGTTGTTTGGTATCCGTGATATATTTTAACATTAGGTAGTTAGTATCTAATCCATTGAGAAGAGACGAAGGTTTATTTATACAGGTACCTTAAGCCTCCTCGCCATTTTGCGGAAAAAATATTTATTCTTCTCTGTCGGCAAACTTTTTTTTTCTTAGATTGCTTATCCTGCTCGAAGGACCAAATAATCACTGAAAAGTTTTGAAAGCTTCTAATGAATTAATGAACAACCATTCATTCGTTTATTAATGATTGGATTGGCCCTTCGAAGCATTGTGGACAAGAGAGATAGGTAGATTTGTTAACACATAGTTTACGCAGTTGCTCGCTAGATGGCGCTAGGCGATTCACATCACGTTGTTTTTTCTTTTCACTGGCAGGCAGTTGGCAGGCAGGCATAGTTTTCGATAAGCCACCATGGCTTACTAGATGGCGCGGCATTTCGTTCATGCCGAGAAAACGTATCATTGATTAGGTACCATGTTGATAATTTTGTAAGTAATTGTTGTTTTATTATCTAGGTACCTATTGAGGCAATAATAATTCTATTATATAATAAGTCACACAGCTACCTTGATAAATCTAATCTATTACATCGAATTTAATTAGGTATGTTTGTTTTTACCTGTTTATGTGATTATTTTTCGAAAGAGTTAGGTAGGAAAAAGTTTACGACTTGATTTAGGCACCTTTATTGAAACAATAGAATTACGAAGGTACGTCTACTGAAAAACAGCATACCTACTTACATCAAAGATTTAATACATATAAAAAAGAATTGTTTTAATCGCATTATTTTAACATTAATGTTATTAAAAAGGGGAGCTTTTATATACCGTAGAAAATTCTACAAAATTCAATGGCGATTCAAATTCATTGCAGTAAATAACGCGAAAAAAATTGTCAGTAATTAAAAAATATTATTATTACTTTTTATAAAATTCAAGTTACAAATACTGCTTATCTAAAAAACCTAGTGATTTCAAAGTTAAACAAGCATGTGGCCACTACAAAGCAAAGGCATATTTCAAGCTATTCAAAGGAAAGCTAAAAACAACCTTAACGCACCAAAGAGAAGGTCCACATTAGCTTATCCTGTTCATTCATTCTGTGTCCCTTTCCACTCAGGTAATAATAAAATAAGAGATTACATCTTTGCGTAAGCAACAATAGGGCTCCCGCTTATTTTACCAGGGACAATGTCCCAATGTAAAATGAAGTTTACCGCAATGACATACAGATTATTTTAGATTAACAGCAAACACGGCTTTATTATAACCAAGTTCAATTGTTTTGATAGGTAAAAGGTTGTTTTAAAATCGTTTAACTTAAATGCCACCTGTTAACTTTGAGTCGCACTCTTTGTATGAATGCATTTAACAATAAAGTATTTAATTATAAATTATAACAAAAAATATTATATTTTATACGTGGCTGATTCTTTGTTCCTTCTACGTGAATATTAATTTCTCAATTTCTAGGTATGTATTTATTAAATACCTATGGTGGTATTTTTTTTTTTAAATGACAACTGAAATCTTAGGTTTACAAGAAGATTGTTAATTTAGTAAAACTTTCACTTTAGATAATGTGTTTTTCATACATTTACATTCAAATAACAAAATCTGTAGGTAGGTAGGTATCTTATTTAAGTCTGATTAGTTAAGCCCCGATTTGAATTCAGTTTCGACGTTTGACTGTCCAAGTTAGTCTCTCCTAGGTTTGGCCATGAATTCGTCAGTCAAAGGCCGAAACAAGCTATTGGTTTTGGACTTTGACTTCTTGTCTTGTTGACTAGTCAAACCTAGGAGTGCCGTAGCTTCGGCGTTTGACTAAGTATAACAATGAATAAACACGCAACAAGTACATTAGACAAATACCTCATTATGATGAATCAAGATATATATTAACTAGATAGGTCTAGTTCACATCTTCAGCAGTCTTAGTAAGGCAAAGAAGTTCCATCGTACATGATCAAACACATCAAGTGTCGGATTAAGCATCCCAAGCCAGCCAAGCCACAAAGGAAACAAACATTTGACGCGTCAACAGTAGTCTAAACGCGAAATAAAAACAAAAATCAACAACGGATACGGACCGCACGAAGAATTCGAGGCGAGACGGTGATATGACTCATCTCTGGTCATCACACCAACTCATCACCATTGTACCTAGATCTCTACGACAAACGGAAACAGTCCTTACCACCATAGCATAAAAATTAAGAATCCCACACTACGTGTCGAATCAACGCAGACAATTTTTATTATCACAAACTTATGCGCGCTGCTGTAAAACAGTTTTTTAAGATCCAACGATGTACTTTTAACTTTATGCACTCAGTAACTGGATTTCTTATGCATGTTACAATTTGTGGAGAACGGCAAAGTGATTAATGGAAAATAACAGAAGTAAAACTACATTCCAAGAGTAATAGTGAGTGGTTACCTAAGTGCTATATTGTCCAGTGCGCGTTTCAAATGTTGCTACATAATTAGCTTATCATTAACCTTTCTTCTTTACATATAATTAAACAAGAAATGAGGAGCTCGATGGCGCATAGCCCAGCGATTGCGGATGTTAAGCAACTTTCGCAAGGGTCGGTCATTGGATGGGTGACCTAAAATTTATTATCTCGAGCTCCTCCGAGCTTCGGAAGGCACGTTAAGCTGTTGGTCCCGAGTGCATTTGCAGTCGTTAACACCCACCAATCCGTATTGGGCCCGCGTTGTGGGTTATGTTATGGCCCATCCTCCTTATCCACCCATAAGGAAGGCCTGTGCCCCAGCAGTGGGGACATTAAAAATGGCTGATGGTCAAACAAGAAATGCAACGAGATAAAGGGAATACTTAGGTATAATAATTTTAAAATGCAAGAGTTATGTTCGTTTATTCGAAAAGTAGCAAAAATAAACATATTGAAATAATTCTTGATATTTTCAAAGATACGACGTACGTATTTGTGTGAAACTCTCGGAGTATATTTGATTTCTCTGAAATTGATCCGTTGTGGAGAAGTTACACGTGTAGACGGAGTAATACGTAGAATGAAGGTGGTAAACATCAATTTCCAGTTTTATTATAGAAAACGTGATCACTGTATTAACTATATGTACCTATTTAGTAGGTATTGATTTGTAATGACTACCTATCATTACAGGACCTAATCCAAATTCGATATTAGGTAAGTAGGTAACAGTGGCGAGGGGTGAAATTCTGACGAGGGTAAGCCGGTCTACAAAAATGTTATGATCTGCATAGAAGATCACTGGGGTGGGATTTCTTAAAGGTAAGCCGATGGGAATCGGCTTGTATGGACCCATCGCCACTGGTAGGTAAGTACATAAATATTTATAATTGCCTAAATTAGTATTTTAATAATATTTTTTAACATATTTGCTCGTAAAAGGTCTCTTATTACACCAATTTCAATATCGTATTGTATCTCATTACGAACTTGTGCGGTAATGTAAAGTAAAACGCACGGTTTCCTTGATAAACCGTGCGTTTTACTTTACATTACCGCACGGTTTATCAAGATACTTCGTCTAAAACGAACGGTACTTTTTTAAATCTTAGCAAAGAGTTTTTATGTCAGAAAAGAGGTCAACATTTTATGGATAAAATTAACTTTGGGAGATAAAATATAATAAATAAACATTTAATTATTCAATTTAATTAATGTTGACAATAAATTACAACCATTGTAACAAAAACACAAAAATATTAATTTACTTTATCAGTAATACTGGCTGTTTTTATGCCTTTGCCTTAAAAAAAGCGCTGATGCGCGCGCATTGCTAATTTTTTTTTTTTGCTGTATTGTTATTATTTGAAAATGTCGTCAAGTACTGATGAATTTATTATTTCGACACCGCCAGAAGTCTCAGAGGCAGCGAAAAAGGCTACTCTAAGCCTCTTGCCCGAAAAATTGACCGATAAGATACTTACAAGCGTATCAAAATTTAATCATATGGAAAACAAGCAAAGGTGCCATGTCCGAGTTTTGTTTATTTCCTCGCAAATATGTTGTAAAACGTCGTATGACATACGTGCGCTTTGATAATTACAGCCTCTGCTTTCTTGTAGCCCTCGCCTACGGCTCGGGCTAGCAATATCGCCTCGGCTGTAATTTTCAACGTACCGCACTTATATCATAGTGTACTATTACGTCACAATAACTTCTATCTGCGAATTTCAGCCCGGTCTGTGGTGTTTGAGCTGTGAATAAATCAGTGATATTCATTGTAATATTTATTATTTTATTTTTTCACTTATTATACATGAAATAAAATACACATTTGTTGACGCTGTCTCACAAATTCTAGCAGTAGGTTTGTTTGTCTGCGATACTCTTAAGTAAAAGCAATCATTACATAACTTTTAATTTTTAACTTTCCCGTATTTTTTCATAGTAGGTATAGGTTCCTACTTTTTCTTAAATTATCATTGTTATTTGATAAAATCTTGAAAAAATCTATAATCATCTTAAGGTTCAAATTATAGGTAGAATTTTCATGAAAACGTGTCATCCTGTAAAATGTTTTTATAATTAGACAAGTAGACAGCTAAAACCGCAGCGAAATTTCGTTATCGTACCTATAACAAAAAACCTGAAACAAAAATAGCTTCAAAATTAAATACCTCTAAAAAAGCGAGATATAATATTCAAATCATTAGTTACGTATAACATTATTAATAAAACACGTCTATTGAAGTAGGGCTGGAAGACAAGTTATTTTTTTTTTATTTCTGAAAGCCCCATCCGACTTCATTAGACGTGTTTTATTAATAATTTTATGCGTAACTAATGATTTGATTATATTTTCTCGCTTTTTTAGAGATATTTAATTTTGAAGCTATTTTTGTTTCAGGTTTTTTGAAGGAGGTTTTTCTTTTTTGTTAATAAAGTTTTTTATTTTCAACTTTTTAGTGGTAGGTATGTAAGCATGTAAATATTTTTTAACTTTATAAAATATTTTCAATGGTAAAATGCCCACAACTCAAATTCCAAATTTACGCTGTTTATTTTTGAGGAGTTCCGTTGTGTCTTCGTAGTCCAAGCCTAGTCCAGAACCTTGCATCGCAGACCATGGATTGGTTTGTTTTGGATTGTCATAAACCTACCAAAATCCAAATCACTTTACATAAACTATTTGAATTTGAGGAGTTCCCTTGTGTATCTTCGAAGATCAAAGTCCAATACCGATAAAATTAAAATGTGACCACTCTTGAAGTATACCCTTTTAAACAAAAAAGAATCATCTAAATCGGTACATAAACAAAGATGTTATGTCCGAAAATCCGTAAAAACACGTGTAATGGCAAGCTAAATAATGGGGAATGTCCGAAAAAAATCAAATTGGCTGAATATTTTTTCATAGGTAGGAATAAGCTCCCTTAGTTATAGAAAAAAAATTCAGAATTTTCGGTTGCGTGAAAAAATTTAAAAAAATTAAAGTCTCTTCGACTTTACAAATATAGGAAAGTAACAGCAGAATGGAGATTAATGCCTTTGCCATCACCTGCTACAACCACAACATGGTATTAAAAAAAAAATCAACACAAAATGTCAAAATTGTTTTTTTAGGGTTCCGTACCAAAATGGTAAAAAAGGAACCCTTATGGTGTGACTCAGTCTGTCTGTCTGTCTGTCACAGCTGGATATCTCGGGAACTACTAATGGTATCAACTTGAAGTTTGGAATAGTTTAAGATGACATTTGCCCAACTATTTTGCAAATAAGAAAGAAATAATAAAATTAATATTTATTTTACAACAGGGACTGAAAAGGGGTCTTAATTTTTTTTAAGTGAGGTGACTAGGGCATGTGGGGTATCATATGAAAGAACGCTGTTTGCACATTTTAAAACAATTTTTCCTTTTTTCTTAGGCCGCATAGTTTTCGACTTATGATGAAAAATGTAAAAAAAATACCGTTCCCCCCCCCCCCCCCTTATCTCTGAAGTTTGCAAAGAGAAAAATCTGAAATAATTCTATGTGATAGTAGTTTATGTAAAGATTACAGGAAAAATAAAACGATGTCTCAATATAACACACTTTTTTAGAAATTCAAAAAACAAACAAATTTTTTTTAGTTTCACTACCAGTCAACAGATGGCGCTGTCCTAAGCATGCTAACCTAAGGGACAAAAATAGTTCCACTATCGGTCAAGAGATGGCGCAACCTAACACTACAATAATAAATTGGTGGCTGGTTCTAATATAATTACCTACTATTTGCCGTACGAATAAACGAAGAATAAGTTCCTACTTAGTAATACAGTAATATAATAATAACGAGGAGCTCGGTGGCGCAGTGGTATAGCGCCTGGACCAGCGATTGCGGAGGTTAAGCAACGTTCGCAAGGTTCGGTCATGGGATGGGTGACCAAAAATTTATTATCTCGAGCTCCTCCGTGCTTCGGAAGGCACGTTAAGCCGTTGGTCCCGGCTGCATTTGCAGTCGTTAACACTCACCAATCCGCATTGGGCCCGCGTGGTGGGTTATGGCCCGTCCTCCTTATCCATAAGGTCCATCCATAAGGAAGGCCTGTGCTCCAGCAGTGGGGACATTAAAATGGCTGATGGACTAGTAATATAAACATTTTGCAATGTGGAGTGGCTGAAACGTTTTTCAGTCACCATAAGCAGCATTTGTAAATTAACTGTCCGCCTGTTCGCCCTTCCACCTGTCTGCCGTTTATCCTACTTTTTTAAAGACTGTCCTAAAATAACATATCCAAATATATTTATGATTGTACGGAACCCTCGGTGCGCGAGTCCGACTCGCTCTTGACCGGTTTTTTAATTCTTGTTGTCATAGTGGCAGGTGTTGGCAAAGGTACAACCTCCATTCTGCTGTTACTTTCTTACATTTATGAAGTCGAAGAGACTTTCATTTTTTTAAATTTTTTCACGCAACCTAAAATTTTGAAATTTTTTTCTATAACTAAGGGAGCATATTCCTACCTGTGAAAAAATATTCAGCCTATTTGATTTTTTTCGGACATTCCCCATTGACATTTTTTAGGATTATGAAAAAACTACCAGCCAGATATCTGTAATTTTTTTATGGGACTACACACAAACTATGTTCTTTGAGATAAAAAAAGAATTGTATAAATCGGTTAACAACTGACGAAGTTATGGTAAAACATACATAAAAAAAAATACCGTCGACTTGAGAACCTCCTCCTTTTTTTGAAGTCGGTTAAAAAAGTGAGGCATCACTGAAGAATGAGTTACTGATATGCATGAAGTTTAAAGAAATTTGGTTTTGTAATTTGTTTCCCTTTAAGCACTTAATAATAAAAGAACATAGAGAAATAATCCTGAACCAATTTTAAAATTCCGAAAAATGCATGTGTCTTAAGTACATAGGTATTTGATAGGTACACTTCAAATTAACTATTTATAAATCATGTATTAGTAGGTATAGCACTAAGTATAGTTAAACTTTTCCATTTTAATTAGTCTCTCAGATATTAAATGATTATATTTGGATTCTATCATAGTTTATAAAATCAAATCAATAATTTCCTCTGAATTTTCATTCCATTTGACTGTTTTATAATATTGCAGTTAGTATATAAAAAATATTTCATTAAAGGTTAACAGAACTACCTAAATAATTAAAACCTTAATGAAAATGACATTTCAGTTCAGTAGGTACCTACCTACTGCCTACTGCCAAATATTTATTCATGTATGTACCTACTTACATGAATAAATATTTGAATGTGCGTACCTAGTTGGGATTGGGATCGAATACATTAGGTAAACTCCGCTAATATAGGTAACTATTACGTCGGAACACACCCCAACCACGAAATACTGGTTATCATGCTAACCTGTTTGTCAATTTTGTTTAATTATTAAAACGCAGCTTTGCATGTATGCTGTGTTTACTATCACTACACTGCTAAAATACAAATTTATTAAACTCTAGCTAGGTTGTGAAAATCTGTATGCGAAAAGCCGTTTTCTTCAAGAAGGCTATGAGCTGTGTACCTAGGTAATATTTGAAAAATCTCATCGTGTTTTTAAGAACACGGTAAAAGTACTTACTATAATTGGGAAACAGTTTATCATTTGTCTAGTCCTCTAACTTGATTCTAAATAGGTATACTAAATAGTGAATACAACTTGATACACACACATTCTCATAAATAAGTCGAAATTGCGATCGTCATAAGGAACTCCCACGGGAGAAAAAATCGTAGGCAGTATACTATTACGCACAAGTACGTTTAAAGGCCAAGAAGTATATTTTCAATGTTATCGAAATTCTAGTCGAGGGCTTTCGCACGCGAAAAAACGCCTACAATGTTTGCTAGTCAAAAGCCAACTTTCCAAATGGCAAAAGGTAATATGGAATGTATTAGATTTAAAAGGCTTTGAAACATCTATCGCCACGTCAAATTACCTTCTAACTGAGCTGAGTTCTTTTCATAATACATATAAGTATTGAAAAATTAAATCTGTTAATTAATTTTAGAAACATGATATATAAGTTCTCAATGATTAGTCAAATTTTTTTAAATCATGCTTAATAGCATATATGATATAGTGTTTAACGATATACAATAATAAATTGGCAGATATAGGTATACCAAGTGAACTCGTAAACGAGTCGAAGTATGTCACAAAATAAAAAAAAATCGGGTTGCACTCCGGGAGTGCCAGCAGAAGTGAAAACTTGAATATTAACGTTGTGCATTTTTGATATTTTGAAATTAGCGGGAAAGGATTAAAATTATTTTTTTCCTATTACTATACAGTCACACAATTCAATCAGTTTGTAATTAGAGAAAAATTCTAAAGATTTCGCGCCAGTGGCCTTTTTAATTTCTACATGCACGCATTCTACGATTTAAACTTATTCATTTCATTTCATTCATTTATTTATATTCAGGCAACAATGGCCCATAGATATATACCTTACAAACTAAACATATATAAAAATATAAAAACAATGGTGTTAGTTAATAACTTATAGTACCTAATGTTAGTAAATAATTAATTTGACACTAATTTCTGTGTCGAATCGGGGGCACAGGGCAATGTTCCTCGGAAGCGCCTGTACACCACGCCCTGCGGCCAGAAGTCCTCCTTCATGAAGAGGTCCAGCCTCGTTGTCGGGATGCGCACCACAAACGCCTTGAAATTGGTATTATGGCGCGACTCCAAAGGCTGAACTCTCAAACAAAAGTTGCTTTTCTTCTTGATGTACTCTATCACGTCCTGCACGGTGGTGGTGTGGTGCAGGCGGGACAGATACACAGCCGTGGTCGGAATGGCAGCTCGCAGCAGGAAGTTGGGCCCTGTCGGTGCGGTGCCATGGTGATTCTGCCTCGTTCGCTGACGCTTTCTGTTCCGAACTTCGATGAAACCGTCTCCATCTTGGCCCGGTCGGACGACATTCGGCGACGGAGCTCTTACATCGACGGGAGCTGGCTGCTGAGACTGCGGCCTTGAGTTGTTGGCGGCAGCAACGGCAGCAAAATTCCGTTGACAGCTCACGGGCGCACGCGTCTCAGACGCGCGCGGCGCCACCGCGGTAGGCGGCGGCAGCGGGGCGCGGGTGGGGGGCGCGCAGCTCGCGGGGTCGGCGCTCGCGGTCGGTGGCAGCGACGGCGGCGGTCGGGCTTGGTCGGGCCGTGGCGGAGACGGAGTCGAAACTGCTGACTTGCAGCTCGACGTCGATGTATCGAGGCAGGCCCCACGTCGCATGTTGACATATGTGCCTGCAACTGACCTACTTACGGCGAGTGATTCACGTAAATCGTCAACTTCTTTACGCAACTCACTCACCGTATTTTCGGATGCTTGGAATTTCAGCATCACTTCAGCCAAACTAGCCTTTAGGGACACGATGTCCTTCAGGAGGCAGGTCACATCGACGTGATCGAAGGTGACGGGAGGCAGCTTGTTGAGGTCCCTCGCCACGAACGTCGGCACGTCATCGGGGTCGGTTTCCTTGAACAGGGTGATGATCTCCTGCAGGCTCTTCTGTGTCCCGTCACGTCTCCGGGACACCATCTGGTCGCTTTTGCCGAGAGACTCGTACAAAAGTTTCTTCGCCGTGGCCACATCGTCCTCGCTGAAGCTGGACTTGCATATTTGCAGTGCGCTCAACTAGTCACAGAGTATAAATAAGTCTATGATTTCACCGAAGAAAACGCTGCTATTAGTTCCAGTTTCAAAATTAGTGCGTTGCTGGTAACACAAGTGTTTACGTCTTAAAATGACGCCATTTTCAACGCGCCCCGTAGAAAGAGAGGGGGATACTTCCGCCGCCAGCTGTCTACTCTCCATCCGTCACATCCGTCTTACTCATTTTCGATCAGCCACGTGGTTCTTACTGACGCGAGTTTATAATTTTTTCCCCATTACAAAAAAGCGTACAACGCCGCTAAAGAAGTATTCACTTCAAAAAAAATCGGGTTGCACTCCGGGAGTGCCAGCAAAAGTGAAAACTTGAATATTAACGTTGTGCATTTTTGATATTTTGGAATGGTTTGGCAATAATTTTGCACGAATTGCCGTCTTACGAATTTACTCTGCATTTCAATTTACGAATACAGAACAGTATTGTACAAAAGTCTTAACCATAGCTTGACAGAAAATCTAGAGTTTTGACATTGAATTAAAAAATTTGCGCGTTGCTATGGTGACACAAGTGTTTACGTCTTGAAATGACGCGCCACCATTTTCACCGCGCCCCCATTTTCACCGCGCCCCGTAGAAAGAGAGGGGGATACTTCCGCCGCCGGCTGTCTACTCTCCATCCATCACATCCGTCTTACGAATTTTCGATCAGGGTCACGTGATTCTTACTGACGCGAGTTTAACATTTTTTACCCATTACGAAAAGCGTACAACGCCGCTAAAGAAGTTTTCACTTCAATAAAAAATACCTTTCGCGACTTCCGCACCCGATGCTCTCTTTGAAAGGTCATGTTTCTCTCAGCAATACTTGCAGGCGTGCGTCAAGATGATCAAGAGGTTTGCTTTGGTGTTGTGTTGGTATCGGGAGTCAGATCGTCGGAAAATTATTTAATTTTAAAGTTTTTCGTGCACTTAAAGGCCTATTACAGAAATGCCTAATCTGACTGTCTTATTTTCAGTTAGTGTAAAAAAAATACGTTATTTGTTTTTACCTACTTATTGAATTACATCACTCAGTTATTTTAAATTTTCAATACAAATTATCAAAACAACTTTGCCCGAGCCGATATGAAGGCGAATTTTGAAAATTTCTACTAAATTATTAAAACGATATATGGATATACAAAACCTCATTATGCATATAAAAAATAAAAAATTACTTTGCAATCTTTAAATATCAGTAAAAAACATGTTAAAGAGCGTCTATTACTAACCGACAAACCACTCTCTCCACCTGGTGGGGTGGTGAGCATTTTTTAATATTCTATTTTCTCTGTGATCTTTTTAACAATACATACAATATGTGAAAAAATAAATATGAGTCCGTATTCTTATTTGTTACAGCTGAAACTTTTGTGATAAATACCTCTGACAAGCAAATTTGAAATTCCACTTGAACAGAATGTCTTCGTTTCAAAATACCTGATAATATATTGTTTTTCTCTATACTGGACTAATTTAAGAATTTTGCTTCCTAAAACTAAAGTTTACATCAATAGTAATTCTTTCATTCTTTAGATAACTTCATTGAAAAAATGCTAATTTATTTGAAATGGGAAATTACGGAAGCATGCAGATTCCCGCCCTCTCTGACTAGTTTAGTTAGGTAGGTACCAATATCAACTCAAAATAAGTGTTAAATTCCTATGAATTTAACACTTATTCCTATGAATTCTTTGATGATTACACTTTCTAAAATATCGTCGGCATCGACGACTCCGTAACCTTATTGTGTTAAAACCAATTAGCACGAAATGAGGATCGGTAGTATTACGGACGCATTATAATATGACAGGCAGATTCCCGCCCTCGTTGGGGTCAGTGAACCCGGTGCGCTGCATCCGGAGCATGCAGCCGTGCTCGTGCTGCGGATACGACGATTGACGACAATCTATCGGGGAAATATTTAGGGTAGGACGTATGCTGGTGTGCCCTTTGTTTAGCATCATCAGTGGCAGAAAACTTTGTTCCATTCGACGATGGGCGTTGGTATGTTTGAAAATGGAACCTAAAGTAGGTATACTCTGTGACACTTAGTTTTTTTACTCATGTGCTCTGTGACCTAAGATGTTGTTTTTCGGTACAGAGTAAAGCGCATTCACTTAGATAGTGTCGCCCTTTGATCGCGCCGCCTTTGCACGTGCCGCTTCTTGTCAAAGGATGCCGCCGCATAAACAAAGGATACCGCGTGCGGCGTACACCCGCAAGTCAATTCGTATTTTGGCAGTTTGCATCGCGCCGTAGTGAAAGCTTGTGTTTGTTGATTCTGCTACGTATACTCAAAATATTTTTCATCCTTGGAAGGACAGTTAAGTGCCTCAAGATGAAACTTTAAGTGAACCAACAAAAAATACGGGTGTTTTGTAAAACATGTAAACAACTTATAATCAATGAATGTCCATCGGCATTGCGTTAAAATCAGTATGTCTGCACCTATCACAGATACTTCAAAAATAGTGGGAATACCAAGAACTAGTATACTTAAAAAAACCGGTCAAGAGCGAGTCGGACTCGCGCACCGAGGGTTCCGTACAATCATAAATATATTTGGATATGTTATTTTAGGACAGTCTTTAAAAAAGTAGGATAAACGGCAGACAGGTGGAAGGGCGAACAGGCGGACAGTTAATTTACAAATGCTGCTTATGGTGACTGAAAAACGTTTCAGCCACTCCACATAGCAAAATGTTTATATTACTAGTCCATCAGCCATTTTAATGTCCCCACTGCTGGGGCACAGGCCTTCCTTATGGGTGGATAAGGAGGACGGGCCATAACCCACCACGCGGGCCCAATGCGGATTGGTGGGTGTTAACGACTGCAAATGCAGCTGGGACCAACGGCTTAACGTGCCTTCCGAAGCACGGAGGAGCTCGAGATAATAAATTTTTGGTCACCCATCCCATGACCGAACCTTGCGAACGTTGCTTAACATCCGCAATCGCTGGCCCTAATCACCTCACTTAAAATTTTCAAGACCCCTTTTCAGTCCCTGTTGTAAAAAAAATATTTATTTTATTATTTCTTTCTTATTTGCAAAATAGTTGGGAAAATGTCATCTAAAACTATTCCAAATTTCAAGTTGATACCATTAGTAGTTCTCGAGATATTTAGCTGTGACAGACAGACAGACAGACAGACAAACAGACAGACTGACTGAGTCACACCATAAGGGTTCCTTTTTTACCATTTTGGTATGGAACCCTAAAAACGTAAAAACGGAAGAATCCTACTATCGAAAACGGACGACTTTGAATGTGATGTAGTACGTCCGAACAGTATACAGATTTTATGCTAATAAAAAACTTCCGACACTAGACACGGTTCTGGAAAATTTACAAGCTAATAATAATACGGACTTTCTGTATAAACGTACGACTGCGAAATGTCAATACTTTTCTAAAACTTGGATTTTAGTATTTAAAACACTTAATAAGCTAAAACTATTGCTAGAATCATCGCTATTTTTTACCGTTATCTGTAACGTTATTTGTATAACGTTACCAAAACCTTTCCGGTATAAGTTGTCTCTGAACACAAGTGCTTGCGGGTGTACCGACACTATCTAAATGAATGGACTTTAAACTTGCTTTTATAATTATCTGTTCAGTGAAATTGGCAAGGCCTTTTGTAAATTTCCTAGAAAACTAAAGCCTACCTATATTTTTTAAATACACGCAGAATACACAAAAGATTTAATTTTGTTTTCATTTTGAAGTTATCTGGCGTACCTATACCTACTTTATTTACTTCAATGGAGCAGATATTCGCCGCACTAGCGTAAAGATCGGACGTGTTAGAAAATAATTAAATATAATAATTAATCGCTAAGCTAAAATTGTGACCTCGTTTCGCCAACAACCGGCAGTAACATAAATTGTGTCATTAGTCATGAAAAAATGAGTGAGTGAGTGTTTTCAAGACAATTAAAAGACAATGACAAGTCCATTTAATAGAAGTGCCATGACCCCCCGCTCTCCACCACCAACGCCTCCACCGGGATCTACACCATCAAGACCGCACAGTCAGGAAGATGCAGCGGGCCACTCTGACGTTATCCCCACCCCGGAGATCCAGAGCTGGATGTCGTCAATAGAGCAGTGTTTAAATGAGGTTTGCCATATAGCTTCAGAAGGTAAGCTAAACTCAGAGCAGAAACTGCGTATCCATAATTTGTGCAGGAAAGTAAGCCATGGCTCAGCACAGATGGCGGTACAATATCAGTCCCTTAAGCTAAAAACAGTCCAAGCACACCGTTCTATAAAAAATCTCCAAGACCAACAAGATCTGTCACAACAACTCAGCGACCTTAAGGAAAGAATTGAAGAGTCTGCTAAAACGGACAGGCGAACGTCCTTCGCCGATATGGTTAGAAAAGGAAACCACTATATTAAGCCCGCAAATGTCAGCTCAGTAGCTATTTATCCCAACGACAAACAGAAGTCAAGTGAGGACACCAAATCCCTTGTTCAGAAGATTATCTGCCCTGAAAAGATGAAACTTCACGTCAGAGGCCTACGTAAAACAAGAAACGGTGGTGTCATAATAAGCACAGAAACCGACGATGACATCTTAAAATTAAAAGAATCGGCAGTACTAACTAATTCTGGCCTCACCGTTGATGAGCCCTACAAACGAAAACCTAGAGTAGTTGTGATCGGTGTGCCCACATCTATGCAGGAAAATGAAGTTTTTACCTGTTTATATAATCAAAATCTAGCTGACAAACTTACTAATTCTGACCTTGAATCCTTTGTAAGCTCAATTAAATTAAGCCACAAGTCGGGAAAGAAAGATGCCGAGACCTGCAATTACATCATAGAAGTACCAGCAGTAATTCGTAAAGCCTTGATTTCCAGTGAGAGAGTTTTTGTAAACTGGTCATCTTGCCCAGTCCGAGACTTTACCTTGGTTACAAGATGCTATAAGTGCCAGCAATATGGTCATGCGGCTAAGTCCTGTAGGGAATCAGATCACACCTGTGGCCATTGCGCTGAACAAGGTCATTCTATTCAAGACTGCTCTAAGAAATCAAATCAACCTAAGTGTGCTACTTGCTCACGGTTTAAGAAACCAAATAATCATGGCACAGGTTCGGCAGATTGCCCCGCGAAAATAATGGCAGAAAAAAGATACATAAACTCTATAGATTATGGTGGAGCTTAAAAGCGCCGGTATTTAACTCTGTTTTTGTTTGCGCTATAAATGATCTCTCTGTTCAGTAGATTTAAAATGTATTTATCGAACTTACACAAATAGGTATACATTTAATCATAATGTTAAATTCATTTTTATATTTTATGTTATTAATATTAGTCTGCTTTGACTAGGTTAGGAAGACATTAAATACTTTATTTCCCTCAACATCATGTAAACAATAAAATAACCGATCAAAGTGCTACTGTTCCACTAACCTAGTAATATGTAGTACCTAATTTACCTAAACTAACAATTCCAATTGCACACGTTAAATAAAAGAAATAACATATTATTGATAATAAAATTGTAATTAAAGTTGACGACAACTCGATGCAGCATGGACTTTGACCGAGTTTAGATTTTTGATGACGCGGATACTATGTTTATCATCAAGTAGAATCTACGATTTTTCGCTACACTGATATTTTAATTTATAAGCCACTTTTCTGAATGTTTTGTTATTGTTTTAATTTAATTATTAATTTACTTATATTTTATTGGTTAATAATTTTGTAAGAGTAATGTAAGTCCTAATTAGCCTGAAACACAGGTCAAACCTAGTTCAGGCACTTTGTATTCCTTTTCCCTGTAAATACTAATTTTAGACAAGTTGTTAAATTGTATGTACTAAGATTATATCAATAAAGATTTATTATTATTATTATATAGATACGTCACCGTATCTGCCCTCCTATCACAATCGTTTATGTCTTATTGATATAATTAGCGTGCGTTGCGTCGGTGTGGTATAGTAGTACCTATATCTACTTCTTTTATATTTTATGTATTCTGTGATATTAGTAGTGTATTGTAATTGAAAGAAAATAATAATACTTTTGGGAAAAAAGAAATATATGTAGCTTACTTCCGCAAAAAGGTATTGCGGAAGTAAGCTATATATTAAATTCTTATTTCACAATGGTTTTGGGACTTCCGCTATCAAATAAATAATTATACTTAGTAGGTACTTATCAGACTAATCCGTCTGCGTGAAAAAGACGTGTTTTTATTATGTTTTAGATCACAACTTGATAAAACTATGTTTAGTAAAAACACAAGTATCAATATTGGAATGTTTTCTTAATAATAGCAGCATTTTCAAGAAATACCAAAATGTGTTGTCCTTTTCTTACAGTTAATATAAATAAATATACCTACCTACTAATTATTTTTCTTAAAACTAAAATACCAAATATGCTTTGCTCACTGTTTAGTCTTTGATTTATGTATATTTTCAATTGTTTAACTTCCATCATGGATATAATAATTTAATTTTGTGAAAAACTAAAGCTATTTTCTTTGTCTCAACGTGAGGTCGTGACGTGACTCGTGGGTTAAAAGAAAATGTGAATTAAGATCAAAATGTTTGCATTATAATAATAACATTCAGCAATAAAAAAAGTAACTTTCTTGGTGCCGTTTTCGCGCCAAAACGCTATAATCCATCTCGTATGTCCACCCTACTTATGGTTCTATGGGGTATCGATTATTCCCCGCGCCCCGCCGCCCTGCGCCGTGCCGCCCCTTCGGCACAGTACCGATGAAACTTTTCCTAAAACTTGCGAAAGCACTCATTTTCGAATTACACTCGAATTTGTTACATATTTACACTTGGCACGACATTTGAGAGCTGCCTATTAAAACTTTTTTATTTCGACCCCTTTGTCCGAATAAAAATATTTATTGTCTTTTGACCGAATGGATTTGACTTTGACAATATTTAGTATTGGCGGGAAAGCAAACAACAATGTCACAGTAATTTCAAAATATTTTGTACCTATCTGTGACATATTAAAAGAGTTTTTGGCGCCATTTTGTCGAGTTAGGTTCGGTGACTATTTTAATTATTTGCAAATTGATTCATAGTGGATATTGTGTCTTAAAATTGGTTCAGTTTTGTGGTACAAGTGTCAACGCAACTGAACAAATACGTGGGGTAATTGAAATAGGCGCGATCTTGGTTGTGTGAAGCCGAGACTTTTATTGTAGTGGTGGCTACCTCGGCAGAACTTACCGAGTAAACTGTCTAGATATACTTGGTGCCAAATGCTCCAAGCAGCATTGGAATGCGATGCACCCGCATTCTAATGTAAACTGAAACGATATAGCTACCACTGATCTATTCAACACTTAACACTGGCAAAAATTACTCCCTAAAAGAGGAGAGTAGATTGCCAAACTAAAAATAAGAAGAAGACATTAATAATTTTGTCAATTTTAAAGTTATGGATTCAATGGCTTTCATTGAAATCCTGAAAGCCTTTCAGCGATTATCAGTCGGATTAATACTAAGTAAGCCATGCATAAAAGGAATGAGATAGCAAATGAAACTGAATAGCAAAACATTATTTCTCAAGTCCTCCAGAGAAATCTACTTCAAGTTTCAGTAAAGTTAGTGAAGCACGGGGGATCACGAATACATTAGGCAGACAAAGTCCATGACCGCCCATGATGAAAAGGTGAAATTGATTCGGATATAAATAACTGTTTGGAGCTCTTAACATGAATTATCTCTCTCTTACCTGATAGCATTAGGTACTGAGAATGTTTATGTTGTTTGGCATTTTGATACGTGTAACGATAGAAACAAACGATTTGACGCTTTTAATTAAATCTGATATCTAACACACAATAAGTATTTCACAGATTCTCGTGTTCCAATCAACGGTATTCACAGATAATTTCATATTGTTTTTATTAAGTACACTTTTAAAGTAAACCAGATGTTAGAGCTATCTAAAACATCAGGGGCTGCATAACTCTAGGTACGTACAAGCTCGCGCAATATAACTTGAACCAAATCATAGAGAATATGGCTTGCGCACTAAACATTTTTGTACCTGAAATAGGGTATTTGACAATATTGAAAATATACTACAAATTGTGGTCATCCTAACAGATATTGGCGAAAAAAAACATATTTAACTATTGTATAGACTGAATTAAGTCTATTAATTGATTAATTTCACCTAGAAAAATGCAAAAAAAAAAAAATTTTTCAGTGGCGAAAACGCTCTAAGATCACTGATGACGTCCCTTGCCTGTAAATAAATATGGCTTCAGACGTTTGACACGACCATAGACTAAGAATCCGCGATTGATGGCTGTCAAATGGCTAAGGATATTACAATGCTTACAGGCTAGTGACGTCAACAAATCACGTGTCCAGCGCCATAGCGTTTTTGGCGCGGTTTTAAAATTGCAAACTTTAACACTGTTTTTTTTAATGAAATACATAGATTTTTCCTGAAATATCAATGTGGTGCATTTATTACGTAATAAGGAATAATTTAAAATGGTTTTCCACAATAAGTCAAATAGCCTGCGCAGGTCACGTGGTAGTAAAATTTGGGTCAAGTTATTTTGCGCGAGCTGAATGTAACTATGAATTTAACAAATAAAAAAAACTGTTTGTCTATGGTTGATTTAAATAACAAGATCCAATCTCCTTTGTTTAGGAAAAGGGGCATACGTATTACGTAACCTGATATATTGAAACTCGAATATGCCGCCGGGTCATTAAAAAGGATGAAATCAACTGACCCTTATTTAAATAGGTAGGTACTTTCTTAATGATGTACCTATTCAATATCCGTTGAAGCGTAAAACGTCTATGTTACCAATTAACCTTTTCCTTATAGAGTTAACTTTCTTGCTGCCAAAAATACAGTTTTTTTCCGTGATTAATTTTAGGATCGTATGGTACAGTTTGTAAAAAGATGTGTGTGTGAAGACCGTGTAATGTTTAGTTACTAAATGTGTATTAAAATGAAAAGCGAAGAATATCCCTATTCAATATGTTAGAAAAATAGTTGGTTATTTTATTTAATGTAATATGCTAATACAAAATATAAATGTAGTTCGCAAATTCTGCAAGGATCTTTACATAGTAAGGTGGTTTACATATTCACATGAACAAACGGGCAAGAATTAATGTTAACAAAACTTGAATATGATGTTTCACACGCTTATTCGTGTGCTAACCTTAGAATAATAACACCTAGAAGTCGTGTCCTCGTATGCAAAGTGAGGCAACTAATACCAAGCCAGAATGGCTTAGTTTTCAAATTTATATCCTTCATACGTCAACTAATCGTAACTGAAACCCAATAATATAGTAACTAGTCTTATAAATGTACGAAAATTGAAACTGTTTTGTACTTAATCGGTATGATTAGGTAATAATGTAAAATAACAATCTGAAAACGGAGCCATTTTGGCTGTTTTAGTTGCCTCACTTTTGACTGTGCGCTTTGTAGAGAACTATCGTTCTAGGTGTTATTATTCTAAGGTGCTAACTAGTAAGCTTGGCAATTATATAATTGCGTTAAACTAATATTCGGGTTACGAATCAAAACGATAATTCCCTACAATAAACAGTTAGGTGACTATAATTTTAAAAATACTTGAAAGAAGGACATTTTATATGGAATAACGCAAAAAACATTTTTTCGGCAAGAGCTTTTGCACGTTTATTCGTTGCGGCCGTCGGTTTATATCCGGATGTTAATTTTAGAAAAGAACATTAAATTCCTACGAAGGAAAACGTAGAAATGAAAAGTCACGTGTGGCGGATTTTATGTATAGACTACTAGCAATCGGCCGCGACTTCGTCTGCGTGGACACTTATTTATTTGTCCCTCGAGAAAAGTATTTTTTCGTGATGAAATATACCCTATATCCTTCTCTGTACCCCTGACAACGTTTATACAAAATTTCATGACGATCGGTTGAGTAGTTAAAACGTGAAAGCGTAACAAACAAACAAACTTACTTTCACATTTATTTATAACTAGCGGCCGCCCGCGGTTTCACCCGCGTGGTTCCCTTTCCCGTGGGAATATTGGGATCCTATGTTTCAATCTAGGCTATCTACTATCTGTGTGCCAAATTTCAACCAAATCCGTTCAGTAGTTTTTGCGTGATTGAGGAACAAACATCCAAACATCCAAACCCACAAACTTTCACATTTATAATATTAGTAGGATAATACTAGCGGCAGCCCGCGACTTCGTCTGTGTGGAAAGTTTTTT
The DNA here is from genome assembly GCA_943789525.1 of Agriphila geniculea. NCBI lineage: Eukaryota > Metazoa > Arthropoda > Insecta > Lepidoptera > Crambidae > Agriphila > Agriphila geniculea. Next base: position 17,449,185 of record OX038884.1, on the reverse strand, counting down.
GCTATCCCTCGGGAATAATACTTTTTTTCGGGATAAAAGGTACCCTATGTCCTTCTCTGTACCCCTGACAACGTGTATACAAAATTTCATGATGATCGGTTCAGTAGTTAAGACGTGAAGGCGTAACAAACAAACAAACGGACTTTCGCATTCATAATATTAGTAAGGATTAAAAAGATTGCTATGTCTATGGAAAACCACTGAATGTTCTTACGTACATACCTAATTAATTTTTAGAAATATAATTGTAGCTAAAAATAAAATTTATTGGTTTATTTTTGGGATAGAAATGAGAAAAAGCCCGTAAACTCAAAGACAACTTTAAAGACACAAAATAATACTATCGTTATCTCATTAAAAAGGATTACTATTTTTAATTGTTTCCTTGTTTGCTCAGGACAATTCAGGCAGTGCAAAAGTCACTAAAATATGGTGATTTATTATTTTTAACTTGTTTAATCACCTCCCCTCGTTATGCCGCCTTAATGGCCGTGCCCTGCGCCCTTCAAAGGATTTAAGTATTGCATAATTCATAATCTCCGTCGAACTGCTAACTCGGAGACAAGATTACAAAAACTCATTGGAAACAGCTTTGAAATTGGAGAAACGATAAATATGAAGGGTCGTATTTAATTTATTTGGATTAAGTATATAAATAATATGAAATGTCCAATTATTCTGAATACAATTTTGAAGATTTAACTCATTTTAAGTACTTACAGTACATCTCTAACTTTTTTTGGATATTGAAAGGAGACGGACTCAACTAGGTAGGCAGATATTCAGAAAATTCGTTAAGTTTTCGACCTTCTCGAATTGTTAAAATATTTTCAAAAAAACCTACATAAGTAAAGGTTTCCATATTGTCACGGTTTTTCTTTATCTTTCACATAATTTAGCACACTTTACTTTATATTACAGTAGCCCGTAGAACATTTAAATCACCAAAAAGGTTACCGTTTGCCGTTGTGATATAGTTATTTATTACGAAATTATAGATACTTTAACTCAAGTTTTACAGATCGCAACCCGTCGTAACCTATATTTGTATATCTCCAAAATTGATATTTTTTTATTTTTCGAGGTTTACCACATAGTTTAGCTATTGTCGTGTTCTACAGCTTAGTTTGATTGCCACGGATAAAAGTAAGACTATAAAAAGTAGCCATACACAGATTTAAGACCTGATGAAAATAGTTGGACTTTATCTGGTCTTAAATCTGTGTATGATCACTTTCCATAGTACTATTATCAGTGGCAATCAAACAAAGCTGTAGAACACGACAATAGCTAAACCATGTGGTAAACTTTGAAAAATAAAAAAAATATCATTTTTGGCGATATACAAATATAGGTTACGGCGGGTTGCGATCTGTAAAACTTGGATTAAAGTATCTATAATTTCGTAATAAATAACTATATCACAACGGCAAATGGTAACCTGTTTGGTAATTTAAATGTTCTACGGGCTACTGTACTATTAGATATGGGTGGCTTTTCTGAAATAATTGCTTGTGGAATATATTTTTTAATTTTATTGAATATTGTAGTGTGCAATGCGATGCAAATGTGTGAATTACTTCAGAGAGCTTGCGGTACAAAACGACGTATTTTAATCTATCTCTCTTTTCCATACATTCGCGAGTGAAGTTGCAGCGGGTAACTGTCTATTGTAAAATCAACGCATTGTATTTATTTTATCGGATAGATTACGCAAGGATGATTAGATTAGATGGTCAAGATGACTATCACCATGACTAGATCGATCACATTTTTTTTTAAATTATTAAGTTTAAAATGTGTCAACACTAAATTCGAACTATTGTTTAACAGCAGCAAATGTTTTTTATCGCAAACAAATTATGGTTTCAAGATAAACAGAATAATTAAGCTAATGAATACTATTCTTCGTAGCAGTTATTGAGAATGGGGCAAACGTGGGGGGACGAGTATTTTAGAGGGGCAATGGGGAGTTATATTGATCTTATGTTTAGTAACTATCTAATTTAGTTTAGAGTAGTCAATGGTCCATTGATTCTTAATTTTCAAAAATAGCTAAAGTTGTCCAATTTCACCAAATATTCTTGATTTTAAAGTACTTACCTAATGTGAATCAATTTTAATGTTTTCACCGAAACTATGGGCTAATCAAAAATATATTGAAAATCTCTTCAGGTAGGTACCTGAAGAGATTTTCAATATATTTTTGATAAACAATAAAACAATTGAACATAAAATAAAAAAATATTCGTCATGCATATTAGGTAATATGCATGACGAATATTTTTTTATTTTATGTTTCATAAATTACCTCTCAAAAAAAGAAACATTGGTAAAAGAATTATTTCGCTTGATGAGAACTGCCTGATATATCACAGTCACCCAAAAACGCTCCATACTAACAGTAACCTAGTTATGACGTCACGCCTAGGTAGTTTATGCAACGCATAGGAAATTTACTCGGCACTTATATTAAATATTATGTGTATCAAAATGGTTTCTTAGACAAATTTGCTAAACATTTTACGGACTAATTAAAGGTAGGTACTTATTAATTATTTTAATAAATTTCATACTTTTTAAATGGACTTGTCCACCCCACTTTGAAGGATCATAAACAAATAATACGCAATATATAAAACCAATAGGTATACAAGCTACTCTAAAAGTTTAATATGTTTACGATTTTTATTAGTATTTCGTTATTTTATTCATTAGTCGTCATCCCTATTATGTAGCTTATTGTAAAAGGTTGTAATGTTCCCTATCGAAGTTTATCATCGAAATCATTTTATTTAATTATTTAGTTTTTCAATTAAGTAACTTACATAGATAAATCTTTTAACATATCAGTTTTCATTAATCATCTCAATATATACAAGAATTATATAAGAAAACATGACGTCACCAAAATTATGTGAAGTATGACATCATACTTTACATAATTTTCAACAAATCTGAAAAAAAAATACAATTACAAGGATAACAGCAATAACTTCACATAAGACTTTTCTTAAACAAATACAATTTAAACACTTTTGATATTAGCCTTGTTCAAAGTATTTTGTCAGAAACACGATCCCATGTTGCAAAAGGACTTTGTCACTTGGTTACGGTTTTGCAATATCATCAACCTCTCATTTGGACAGAACAGTATAAGGTCACGATGGGGTTGGCATGTAGATAAAAACCCCGGTCATTTTCATCTATATTTAAAAAAAAGACTTGATCATACCCGATTTAATAGGCGAGTTTTTGGCGCCGTTTAGTCGAGTTCGGTTCATATTTAACAATATATATTTAACATATTAAAACATATAAAACCAATAGGTATACAAGCTACTCTAAAAGTTTAATATGTTTACGATTTTTATTAGTATTTCGTTATTTTATTCATTAGTCGTCATCCCTATTATGTAGCTTATTGTAAAAGGTTGTAATGTTCCCTATCGAAGTTTATCATCGAAATCATTTTATTTAATTATTTAGTTTTTCAATTAAGTAACTTACATAGATAAATCTTTTAACATATCAGTTTTCATTAATCATCTCAATATATACAAGAATTATATAAGAAAACATGACGTCACCAAAATTATGTGAAGTATGACATCATACTTTACATAATTTTCAACAAATCTGAAAAAAAAAATACAATTACAAGGATAACAGCAATAACTTCACATAAGACTTTTCTTAAACAAATACAATTTAAACACTTTTGATATTAGCCTTGTTCAAAGTATTTTGTCAGAAACACGATCCCATGTTGCAAAAGGACTTTGTCACTTGGTTACGGTTTTGCAATATCATCAACCTCTCATTTGGACAGAACAGTATAAGGTCACGATGGGGTTGGCATGTAGATAAAAACCCCGGTCATTTTCATCTATATTTAAAAAAAAGACTTGATCATACCCGATTTAATAGGCGAGTTTTTGGCGCCGTTTAGTCGAGTTCGGTTCGGTGACTATTTTAATTATTTGCAAATTGATTCATAGTGGATATTGTGTCTTAAAATTGGTGCAGTTTTGTGGTACAAACTGTGGTACAAGTGTCTACGCAACTGAACAATATGTGGGATAATTGAAATAGGTGCGATCTTGGTTGTGTGCCGAGACTTTTACTGTAGTGGTGGCTACCTCGGCAGAACCTACCAAGTAAACTGTTTTAATATACTTGGTGCCATATGCTCCAAGTAGCATTGGAATTCAATGCACCCTCATTCTAATGTAAACTGAAACAAGATTGTTTCAGTGGTGGATACCACTGAACCATTCAACGCTTGACACTGGCAAAAATTACTTCCAAGAGGAAAGTAGATTGCCAAAACAAAAATAAGAAGAAGAAGATTTAATAGGCAGAGAGCTGTAAACGGGAAACATTAGTAGTTTATGAGAAGCGCATTATTTGATATTTACACGGCGCAGGCGCCTCGTGTGCTGGCCACACAAAAACATGGATATCGGCCAAGACCGGTTTAGGCGGCGGTAACTACCGGAAATTCAAACGACGCTTAGAAATTTTAGGAAATGACTCATTTTAGGCAATTTTTGTTAGTATCTTGGACTTATCAGCTGAAAGGAGCGCGGAATTTTTATCAAAGTACCTATTAAAAGAAAATCTAAGTATAGACATTTTATTTTTTAGATAGCGGTTATAGTTGCATAAAGCTAATGCAAAGCCCTTTTTCAATTGTAGGTACTTTTTGACATAAAAGTAATAAACAGCTTTTTCATTTAACATTATTAAGGTGGCACCCTGACCGAAAATGACGCTTTATTTTTGTTGTTCTCTTTTGTCCTGCGATCTGTCTCGTCGACATTGATCTGGATTTTAAGGAGTTGAAGAACAGGCGTGCATGGCACACTATCCAATGATGTGTCCAAAATTGGCGCTAGCTTCTTGGGGGCTAATTGTCTAATTCAAAAAATCTATCGCAATCGCTTTCGTTTGACAGATGAATGTGACACATTGCTGCATTTCTTTGGTAAGTTTTTATTTGTCCCAAAAAGAAGCTTTAATGTGTTACATCTTGAAAGCGATTGCGATAGATTTTTAAATTAGACAATAGAAAGGCAGGTCTTTTTAACCTTTTGAAAGGTAGAGTTTTTGGCTCTATGCTTACCTCCCTTGCCAAAAGGTTTAAGTGGTGATTTTAAATATTTAAGTTGGGAGTCTTTTAATACTTCCTGAATGTGGCGCAGCCGTGATTTTCTTTTTGATTTTGTGATTCTAATACACAATTTTAATAAACTTTCCGTGGAATTTTTCCCCGACTGCAAGAGGGTTATGTTTTTTTAGTAAGTATTTTTAGACGGTATCATTACATTCCTCGTAGTCACTGCTAGAAGTGGATAACAAATCTGCTAAGAGTGGCCGTTTTTGATTTGCTATCTACTTCTACGAATGACTGCGAGGGAATGTAGTGATACCATCTAAAAATACTAGACAATAGGCCCTAAAAATTCCATGTAAAGTATTATTAAAATGTTTTTCTATTAAAAAAATATTAAATAAAAACTTCAGAGGGCGCTACTTTTGGTGTTATAGCCACCTTAAGAATTGACAGAACACCTTGTAGTCTTGGGCTTGGCTGTATGGCACAAACTAACCTAGCCTTTGCTTTTCTAGTCCATCAGCAAAAGAAGCGAAATTAAAAAAGGAGGTCAGCAAGTAAAAAAAGAAAAAAAGTCATTTTGAAATTTTCTTTTTTGATGTAGTTAAAAGCTTGCAGGGAAATTCTAATCAAATAAAATCGGTCAAGAGCGAGTCGGACTCGCGCACCGAGGGTTCCGTACCATCATAATTGCACCATTAAGCCACACTGCAGAGTAGAATAATAAAATTAGTATCGCACTTTTAGGTCAGCGCCATCTCTTGACCGATAGTGGAACTAATGTTAACTTTTTTTAGAAATTTGATAATTTCTAAAAAAGTGTGCTATATTGAGACATCGTTTTATTTTTCCTGTAATCTCTATTTAAACTGCTATCACATAGAATTATTTTAGATTTTTCTCATTGCAAACTTCGGAGATAAGGGGGGGGAACGGTATTTTTTTTACATTTTTCATTATAAATCAAAAACTATACGGCCTAAAACAAAAAGAAAAATGATTAAAAACGTGCAAACGGCGCTCTTTTATATGATACCCCACATGCCCTAGTAGCTCCACTTCAAATTTTTAAGACCCCTTTTCAGTCTCTGTTGTAAAAAAGGTATTTATTTTTTTATTTATTTCTTATTTGTAAAATAGTTGGGCAAATGTCATCTCAAACTATTCTAAATTTCAAGTTGATACCATTAGTAGTTCCCGAGATATCTAGCTGTGACAGACAGACAGATAGACAGACTGAGTCACACCATAAGGGTTCCTTTTTTACCATTTTGGTACGGAACCTTAAAAAGGAAAAACTCTCTATTTACGTTAACATGCCACTTTAAAAGTTTATTTTATTAACAAACTATGATGTTCTGTAACCAAAACGATAATAACGACATGTCACTAGCACTTGTACTAAAATAGATTAATTATATAAATACAGCGAAAAATGTGTATGTTTTTGACACCGAGCGGTCCCAATGGGCGATATTTGTCACCGAAGTTTTATGAGGGCTTGTTTCGTTTTGCTTTTAATTTGTTTTATTTTTGGTAAGCCATTTATTAACCTAGCCACTAACTTATTATGGAAATCTACATTTTTATTGGTATTTTGTTTTAGTTATGGTTGAAGTTTATTCGAAATACAGAGTAAAAATACTGTAGACTGCAGTTTTGCCATAGAATAAAAAAATTAAGTGAGTGGTGAATCTTTATGTATGGTATGTACAGTCAGCAGCACGTCAAACTATACATGTTGACCTTGAGGCCGTCTTTATGTCCTACGTAGTAAAACCTGTTTTCGTAGTGCAACTGTTTAACCTACCGTGCTGTCGTTTGTACCTCGCTCTTTAGTTAGAAGTAAGAAAGATAATTAATTAAATACCAAAGTGAAAAGCAAAGCAAAGCAAAGCAAACTATGAAATCTGTTTTCTCATGTCACCGTATTAATATCATTCATAAGAAAAAAAATAAATTTTAACGGTACGTCAGAACTGTTCGTTAGAACGAACTAAGCTCGGATGCGAAGATTGTAAGGGAATTGCTTTAATGATTCATGTGAAAGAGTCGTCAGTCGACTGAATGGTATCGAGAAAATTAATCAAAGCACTGGAATGTAATACCTACATATCTGTTTTGGGCTGAATATTATTACTATGTTAGTGGTTATAAAAAAAACATTTGTTTTTAACAAGTACAATTATTGAAAGAGTTACCAATGTATGAATATTTATTACACATTTATAAACAGAGCTCGATAAGGTTCTTGATACATTCATCGTACCATACCTAACCATGTTGTAAATAAAAACCTTCTCAAAAACAACTGATTGCAATACAAATAGCGTTACGAGTTAAGAATAAAAGGGTTCATTTTAAAAATTACCCACAAAAAATATCACCGAGAAAATTCGCATTATGAAGCTGGCGCCCCGGCAACATATTTTATTTCGTGCGAAACACTCGGGATTATTCGTTCTCGCCACAAAATGTTCAATCGGTCGTCAAACTAGTTGACCGAGCAGTTTAGTTGAGGTATCCAGGCTTGGAGGTATCTTTACCAAAATAACAAGACCTACCAAGTTCCCCACATTTCACAACAAACACAGGATGACGAGGGAAAAGCAAAGAGGTTTAAAAGCTCTTCACACAGTGGTGGTGAAAACAACCAACCGTAGATTTTATGAAAATTAACTTTAAGGGTAAGTACAGCAATCTAAACCTTTGGGAGATTAGGGTTTCTATGTAGGCGTACACATTATTCTGGTGGGTCATTGGTGTGGTGTCTCCTTAATAACACATGTGCGGGATTCGGCCCCTCGATTGAATGTAAGTAAATAATGGTTAACCAAATTCAATACGAAAAGTTTAGCTCGAATTCTTTCGTCACAATCACAATATTAGATTAAATCTAAGGTCATAATGTGCTTTTTGTAGGTTTTATTCCAAGTAACAAATTTCATTTTGACACTTTGAACGATTGTAAAACACAGATGGGTTTAAATTATTGATCTTATCTTATCAATAATTTAACATACGTACTTAGGTACATACGCTAAACGCGGTCAAGAGAGGTAGAATGTAAGATAATATTAGGAAATCTAGTCTAACCTAGTGTTTCGTCCTAGCTACTACAGACAGAGCTTCATGTAAGTTAGATCTCGAGGCTTCATTGAGAACAAAAAAAAAGTATTTTGAATTTTTCTGAGTTCTTAGAAACATTATTATGTAGTTACTTTCTAATTATTTTTTTATTAGTAGTCGGGAAAGACACCTTATAAGACACTAGACGAGTTACATAATCGGGATATGATTATGGTAATTTTACCGCTATAGTGTAGTACAAAATTACAAGCGATGTAAATTGAGTTTTGCACTGAGCCAGGAACAGTTGCGTCAGTATGACGAAGTATTACAATATCCCACAGTCACAGAGACACAGTTGCCCCACCTTTAGTACCTACTCGTAGGTATATTGTTTTAGTTACATTTATAATATGGAATTGTTGATTGCTACGAAGCTTTTATATAAAAAAAAACTAGCAAAGTGCGTGTCGAGCCACGCGCAGTACAGAGTTCCGTTGTTACCGTATACAATTAACATTATGGAATTTGTTCCCGTTTCCAAAAGCAACCGATTACCTGGTAGGAGAGGGGGAGAGGACGTTTAAATTGACTCTAACAAAATTTATAAATCAAAAAGTGGTTTTCACAAAATATTGTTGAAATACCTATCCAACGACACTCCACACTATGAGATTGATGAGAAAAAATTGTTTCATCCCCACTTTTTCGGCGTAATTATTATAGGCACATTATCAAAAGGAATGACACAAATAAAATTGTGTATAAAAAAAACCGGCCAAGTGCGTGTCGGGCCACGCACAGTAGGGTTCCGTAGGTACATTATACCATACCATATTTTAATGCCGCTATCATTTTTCGTCTGAAAAAATAACTTTGTTTTTCACAGTGTTTGTATGAATGACAAAGTTATATTTGCGGTTTTGGAAAATGTACTATATCTCAAAAACTAATTACTGTATCTCGTTTAAACCATTTTTCAATTTTTCACCCTCTTACTTTAAAAGTTAAAGGGGGGGGGGGGGGACACAAATTTTACCACTTTGGCGGCATTAGTCTTAAGAACCTCAATGTCATTTTTAAAGACCTATCTATACACACCCCACAAGTATTGGTTTAATGAAAAAAAATATTTTCAGTTTCAGTTCCATGTTTGGGGAGCCCCCCCTAAATCTTTTATTTTTTTATTTTTGTATAAATATCGTTAAGCGGTTCACAGAATACACCTACCTACCAAGTTTCAACTATGTAGTCCTAATACTTTTGGAATAAAGTGGCTGTGACATACGGACGGACAGACAGACAGACATGACGAATCTATAAGGGTTCCGTTTTTTGCCATTTTGGCTACGGAACCCTAAAAATTACACTAAGGGCCCTGTTTCACAAGTACAGTGCCGGATTGTAGGTACTATCATAGAAAACAAAACATATGCAATTATTTCTCAATTACCTGAAACCTGTTTCAGTAAGATTTCAGGTTGACAAAAAATATTTTCAAGAATACAATGTACTTTATGTTTTCCCAATTAAGTATGAGACCACAGACCTATATCGAGATCTGTGTATGGGACAACCAACTAAACGTGGTCTTTCTTATACATTGGCCTTCTCGATCATGCTCATGCGTTGCGTCAGCTAGCACGCAATAATAGATATAGCCTAGAAATGACCACGATTCTGATCTGATGCGCCAACATTTGTTTAATTCAGATAAGTTGCCTCATTCCGTCATAGGTATATTACGATAGATTTATTTTTACTCTCAAACAGGCACTTGTAACGATCTTTTGTTGACTTTTTAATTCCTTTGTAGGGTTGGCTAAATTGGTGCTTGACATAGACTTATTATATTAATAACTAGCTTTTGCCCATGACCTTGTGCGAATGATTAAGATAGTTGTGCATTTATTTTGAAAGTCACGGATTACCAATATACCTAAATAGGTATTTATCGGTACTCATTTCACAGATTAAAATTTTCCCATAAAAAATCATGTACAAACTGGAACAATCTGTAGCACCCCGTGTAACAGGAATTTTCCAAAACCCTTTCTTAGTGCTCACCTATAGGTACCATGAAAGGTGTCTACCCTCCAAAAATGGTGTCCCTACCTTCAGCCCTGTACAAAACCCCTTACAAACTGGAACACCCTGTAGCACCTTGTATAACGGGAATTTTCCAAAATTCTTCCTTAGTGCTCACCTAAACCATGAAAGGTATCTACCCTCCAAAAATGGTGTTTCTACTGTCGGCCCTATACAAATCCCCATACAAACTGGAACACCTGTAGCATCCTGTATAACGGGAATTTTACAAAACCCTTTCTTAGTGCTAAGACCGCGTTAAAAGACAGGTTGCCAATCACGTTCACTCAAAATTTGCAGTTTTTGGATGTCGAATTTATTTTAACTAAAGAAAACAATGTTCATGTTCTTCTTCTTCTTATTTTTGTTTTGGCAATCTACTTTTCTCTTAGAAGTAATTTTTGCCAGTGTCAAGCGTTGAATAGTTCAGGTGTAGATTGTTTCAGTTTACATTAAAATGCGGGTACATCGCATTCTAATGCTGCTTTGAGATTTTGGTACCAAGTATATCAAGACAGTTTACTCGGTAAGGTCAACCACTACAATACAATAAAAGTCTCAGCTTCACATAACCAAGATCGCGCCTATTTCAATTATCCCACATATTGTTCAGTTATGTAGACACTTGTACCACAAAGTTGCACCAATTTTAAGACACAATATCCACTATGAATCAATTTTCGAATAATTAAAATAGTCACCAAACCGAACCCGACAAAATGGCTCATCAATCAAACTCATGTTCATGTTCCTTTTAGAAAAGTTTAGGGCATTGCCTACAAAGTAATGAAATAAGTATGCAGAAAAACCAAAAACATTGGCAACTTGCAAACATAGATCGGTAAGATTAACCAAAAGAGTTAGCCGCAGCGTCATTCTTGACGCTTTTTCAAAAATTTATCATAGCTTATCTGGTGACTGCTTGTATAAGGGTTTTTTTTAAATCAGCTACAAAGTCATTGATAGAGCAAATTTGATTTAGATTGATAAAATTCGTATATTCAACGTTAATTTGTTATGTACAAAAATAATAATTTAATTGGTCTATTTATATTTGGGACACCTCAGTAAAGGTATTGTCATTTTTTAACGAAAAATGAACTTTTTCTCCTACAACAAAAAACGTTAAAGAGCTTTTATTCAAATACCTTAATTATGTAGAGGTATTAATAAAAAGCACATACAAGATAATAAAAGCTATAAAATAATATCACCACTATACAGCAGGTACTCTGTAGTCCTACGCACTATTTTATTTATCTATGGTTATGGGATAACTTGTGGGGCTGTTATTGTCCCATCTGGCGCGAGGGGTGCGATGCATGGGCCCAACAAAAAATATATTACGATCTTCGGAGCCCTCACCCGACTATACTTATATTGCTTTTAAGCGTAACGTAAACTGATAGACAGTCTTGGCATTTGTTTTATTTAGCTTTGATCTTTGTTGGATGGAATTGTCGACTTCGTGTAAGCGGACCTTTTTTTGCTAAAAAAAGCTAAAATAAGGACTTTATTTTTTACTGATAGTTGACTATCATGTTCATTGTTCGATATAAATATCAAGATATCTTTACTATCCTTACTAATATTATAAGTGCGAAAGTCCGTTTGTTTGTTTGTTACGCCTTCACGTCTTAACTACTGAACCGATCATCATGAAATTTTGTATACACGTTCTTAGGGGTACAGAGAAGGACATAGGATACCTTTCATCCCGAAATAATGTATTGTTCCCGAGGGATAGCAAAAAATCTTTCCACGCAGACGAAGTCGCGGGCGGCCGCTAGTTGTTAATATTTTAAATTATAGAAGTTATTATTTTCTCTGTATGTGACAAAATATCGGCGATTTCGAGGTAAAGAAGACCTAATAATTATAATATTGTAATTTTTGAAGACTTGACCTGGAATAATACTAACTTATATTAAATTTTGTGACGTAAAGTGAAAGTCAATTTGTCTTACTGATTTTAAAATGAATTCGTTTTCTTTCACTTTGATCTTTGTCGAATGGCATAATTTTATGACACAATATCATGATTTGTTGTTGTTGTGGTAAAAGTAAAAACTTGATATGAACATAGCAAACATTGGAAATAAAAACATGTACTTAAGAGTTTAATGAAATGATCTCATTTGGCCTTTCCTACAAGTGGTATAACACCATTGTCCTACAATTTCTATAGATAATAGAAATTTAACGCTAGAGAGAAACATGCTTTTTAAAACTGACCCCATTATGTTTTTCAGTATAACTTTGAATCATGTTTTCAAAAAGTGGATTATCCACCCAATATTACTTATTCTATTTGTTGTTTACATTTTAAACCATTTCATAAAACATAACTATTTTTATTATCTCAAATAAAAGTTATAATCTGTTTTTTTAAATAAGGTACAATTTTAGTCGACATTGTACCGTACACCTATATACTTTTGTGTACTGAATGTTTCATTGCGTTTCGCCAATTGGCAATTCCGTTCAGATTTATACGTTTCGTAGGGATTACTTGATTAGTTTAGGTTAAAGCCAAATTGTTCGCCGTTTTAGTAGCGTTTTATGGCAATTTGTCATCTAAGTAATAGCAAAAGCTTCTTCGGTTCCAATTATCTCTGGGATTAATGTAGAAGTAGAATCGATTTAGCTTGTTTATAAACTAATCCAAGAAGTACTTAACAAACGGTTAAACATAAAGTACTTAAGTCTGTTTGCAAAATATTTTTTTAGTAATTTCATTACTTAGGTGCTGAAGGATTATTAAAGGAGGATATTACAATGCGTACTAAAATTTTACTTTCTTGGTGCAATAAAAAGTATTTGTTGTAAGTAAATAAAATTGGTAAAATATATATATTTTTTATGGACGCTAGTCTGGTATTGAATGATAATCAGCTATTTCATACATTTCCGCAGAGTTCATTTTAAACTGGTTTAGGATGATATAATCTTATGACGTATGACGAGTTTTTTCTATTTGAAATCGACAAAAAGATTTCGGTGTTAAAAAATGCGAATATTTTGTGAAAGATGATAATCAGGCCCTATTTAATAACGTGACAATTTGTCGATTGGCATGACAACTTGGTTTACATTGCGGTGTAGCTATGAGTAGTTTGTTTTATTTTCTAATTGATTGACGCAATGGATATGAAGTTGTCATGACAGGTGACAAATTGTCACGTTATTAAATAGGGCCCATGTTTTTAATAATATTGTCAATCCGATAATGCACTGAACTAACGCTATCACATCCTTAGATAAAGCTAAGTTGTTTGCAATCGCACGGATGAAAAAACACAGGGGGTCGTTCTGGGGGCCCACCCTCCCCTTCGAGGGGTGATTGACCGAGAGGTCGCCAGTTCGGTTTCCGGCTGTCCCGCGCCGTGTGCAGACGCCTTTAGTGTTATCTATTAAGTGGTTTCAATGAGTTTTTTCTTTAATTAAATTCTTAACAGGTGCTTTTAACGGTTTGCGACCTGCTATTTCGTTACGTTAAAGTGATATGAACACTCTTATTAATTTGGGTGGCAAAATGACAGAAATGGTTCATATGAATTTAAAGTAATATCACTTACATAGATAATTGGATTAAAAACTAATGTTACGAGTACTTACATGTAAAAAACCTGAAACGTAGAAAAATAAAAATGAATCTCTTCGATCATAAGATGAAAAAACATAAAAATTTAATTTATGAGATAATAAAATTAATTAGTCCAATTGCCTTCTGTCCAGTTAATTTTTTTGTTGAAATTTTTTAACATTTTTTTTCCTTTTCTCCATATTATGACGCATTGACGCCCAGTGTTGGGCATAGGTCCCAAAAACAAATTATTAACTAGGTACTTAATACTTTTTATAACTCTACGAGGAAGGTTTATGAGGTTGAATTGAATTGAATCGCATTTGGCAATTCTCGAGTGATATTTGTCAATATTTGTTAGTAAGCTGAGATTTCCGCTTTCAGTGGACTTTCAGTTTGTTTAGGTTCTGATATGAGCCAACTAGCACCGCCAATACATTTAATTTTATTACTTTTAACCGGTCAATAATATAAAGCATGGGTCTCCAAACTTTTTAGCATAAGGGCCAGACTAACTCCTTTATGAAGTCCCAAGGGCCAGAATTTAGCTAACTCTGTATCAACATACTGTAAATTACAGTATTGTTGATAAGATCCGGCGTGCTTTGCGGGCCGGATTGTTAGTGCTCGCGGGCCGGATCTGGCCCACGGGCCGTAGTTTGGAGACCCCTGATATAAAGCAAGGAAACTAGGTTTGCGTCTTACTTATATTTAGCGAATGACTTTAATAGTTTTCATTATTTCTATTACTTTTAAAATAGGGTTATTTATTGAGGGTGTGGATTCGTCAAAAATGTTTTAGGTAGATATAATGCTTTAAAGTAAAGTTTGTCCTTTCTTACACACGTGACAGTAACGATTTGTTTAAATATTTTGAGTTACATTACATTATATTTTTTTCATTATTACATTACATTACCAAACATAATATTTTCCTTTTAAATATTAATACTGACTGAATACTTACCTACATCAGTACTCAGTACCCGTACTTAGTGCAACATCCTCTCAAATCATTTATACAAACGAAGTATTATAGATTATAATAATTAATCATTTATTTCGAGCTGCTTAGGCCCACACAATGATACTAACTTAAATCAAATGTTAGTGTGAGCAAACAATACAAAAAAAAAAATCGGGTTGCACTCCGGGAGTGCCGGCAGAAGTGAAAACTTGAATACATTTTTGATATTTTGTAATGGTTAGGGAATAATTTTGCACGAATTGCCGTCTTACGAATTTACTCTGCGTTTGAATTTACGAATACAGAACAGTATTGTACGAAAGTCTTATCAATAGCTTGACAGAAAATCCAGAGTTTTGACATTGAATTAAAAAATTTGCGCGTTGCTATGGCGACACAACACAAGTGTTTACGTCTTGAAATGACGCGCCACCATTTTCAAGAGAGGGGGATACTTCCGCCGCCAGCTGTCTACTCTGCATCCGTCACATCCATCTTACGAATTTTCGATCAGGGTCACGTGATCCTGACTGATTGACGCGAGTTTAAGATTTTTTCCCATTACAAAAAAGCGTACAACGCCGCTAAAGAAGTTTTCACTTCAAAAAGTATTGTCTAGAGATATTACTTATGTGATTAGTTATGGTACTTTTTAGTAATTGTAATAAATGTGGACGAAGTTTTAGGAAAAATTTGTCGATAGTTATAAGTTAAGTATAACTTTATTAGCTGGTGATTACTTTTTAGGATTCCGTACCCAAAGGGTAAAAACGGAACCCTATTACTAAGACTCCGCTGTCCGTCTGTCTGTCTGTCTGTCTGTCTGTCTGTATATCCGTCTGTCACCAGGCTGTATCTCATGAACCGTGATAGCTAGAAAGTTGAAATTTTCACAAATGATGTATTTCTGTTGCCGCTATAACAACAAATACTAAAAACAGAATAAAATTAATATTTTAGGGGGGCTCCCATACAACAAACGTGATTTTATTGCCGTTTTTTACTCGATATTAATAACGACAACAGGTAGACAGTTGAAATTTTCACACATGATGTATTTTTGTTGCCACTATAACAACAAATACTAAAAACAGAATAAAATTTATATTTAAGGGGGGCTTCCATACAACAAATGTATTTTTTTTGCTGTTTTTTGGTACGGAACCCTTCGTGCGCGAGTCCGACTCGCACTTGGCCGGTTTTTTGTAGTAATTCCACGACATTTGACGACCGCTATTTTAACCCTCATATTCGCGGTGCAATGCATTTAAATTGACAATAGACAGTGATCCGCAGCAAAATCACTCGAAAATGTAAGGCAAAGAGTA
Organism: Agriphila geniculea; assembly: GCA_943789525.1. Lineage (NCBI taxonomy): Eukaryota > Metazoa > Arthropoda > Insecta > Lepidoptera > Crambidae > Agriphila > Agriphila geniculea. The sequence continues at coordinate 17,433,028 of OX038884.1, read as the reverse complement.
AACAATCGCGCTGAACGAAGTCGGTCACTTCGTGTATTTACTCATGTGCTTCTGATGTGCAAAGTTAAATTAGTCGCATTGTATTTGATAGCATTCGCATTTTATAGAAACACGTGTTACATGAAGTACACACGCACACATGCATGGCGGACCTTGCATTGTTCGAAATGCATTATGCAGGAGTGAGCCGAGCTAGCTTCCTTGGCTGAATTTAAACGGTAGATGCAATACTGCTAATGATTTGCCTAGTGTTATTAATATTATAAATGATATCTAAAGTCAGTGTAACTTAATGTAACTTTAGTTTAATCAGTTATTTTGAAAGTTATATAGCTATTTATTAACAATAGTTGTGCGACGGCTGACGCGCGACGCCGACGGTTCCGTATGAATTTTCCGTGAGAATTTCAGTGAAATAAATATGTCACCCAAGAATAGTGCAACTTTTGATTGGTGAACACAGACCATATAACAAATACAAATATTCTCAACCGATTCTCGTGAAAATTAGTGAGCAAGTTTGAATATTATTATATAATTTTATATCGAGCCAGTTTTACGATTATTTTTTTAAAAGTGGGGAAATATTATGTAACAAAAACCTATTTAAGTCCAGCTTTCCGGCGCTGTCTGTTCTCCTCTGCAGGTCACATTTCTAAACCGATTCTCGTGAAATTTTGTGAGCAGGTTCGATCATTATTATAATTTTTAGTCGAGCCAGTTTTTCAGAATTTACGAATACATAACAGTATTGTACGAAAGTCTTATCCATAGCTTTACAGAAAATCTAGAGTTTTGACATTAAATTAAAAAATTAGCGCGTTGCTATGGTGACACTAGTGTTTACGTCTTGAAATAACGCGCCGCCATTTTCGCCGCGCCCCTTAGAAAAAGAGGGGGATAATTCCGCCGCCGGCTGTCTACTCTCCATCCGACATCCGTCACATCCGTCTTACGAATTTTCGATCAAGGTCACGTGATCCTGGCTGACGCGAGTTCAACATTTTTTCCCTATTACAAATAAGCGTACAACGCCGCTAAAGAAGTTTTCACTTCAATAGAAAAAAGGAATCTGCCTCAATATTATTTATTTTCTCGCGTTTTCAGTTTGTGTATTCATTCGTTAATGAATGGGATTCGTGAGTAAATGTTCTCGGATATCATACTAAAATTTTCATGTTAGAGTCGGCACTTTATTGTTGATTTCCAACTTGACGTCCACAGCACAAAATAAGTTTTCCTGAACAACTGCTTGGAAAAAAATATCGCGGTTTTCTTAAATAACTTGCTTGCCGATAGGACTTATATAACTAGGAGTATATTGATCTGTGGCTTAGAACAATTTTCTAAGATCTGTGGACTATAATAATTTGACAAATGAGGTACCTACTAGTGGCACTACTCACGACATAGAAGTGCAATAAACGGCGTTTGGTGATCGAGGGATATCCTTTGGCAGGGTGAACCTTCTGAACCCTTAGTTCATTTTAAAAAGGGGAGCCATCTTGGATTTTTGTATGGAAATGAGTTAGAATACAATCTTTTTTTTTGTATGGAATTTGAAAATTTTTTTCTTCAAAACCCATCGTGTGTGATATCGAATGAAAGGGATTTTTGAGTTGATTCCAAATATATACAACATTACGCCATTACAGCTATAGGTTCAAAAAAAATCAGGAAAACATTTTCCAAACATACTAAGTTTGGGCTCTTGCAGGAAGAAAACCACAAAATGAATTCTAATGAAACATTCGCCAAAGAACTCGTTATATACTCTTATCTAACATCTTGGAAGCATTTTTTTAAAAAGTAACATTAAGTATTATTTTTGATTTTTTTTTATTCTGGTAGGGATCAAAATATTTCAAAATTTCAAAATGTTAATATTTTCAAAATTGCTTCCAGGACGTTAGATAAGAGTATATTAGAAGTTATTTGGCGTATGTTTCATAAGAATTCATTTTGTGGTTTTCTTCCTGCAAGAGCCCAAACTTAGTATGTTTGGAAAATGTTTTTCTGATTTTTGTAAACCAACAGTTGCAATGTCGTAATCCTTACTACTATTATAAATGCGAAAGTCCGTTTGTTTGTTTATTTGTTTGTTTGTTACGCCTTCACATCTTAACTACTGAACCGATCTTCATGAAATTTTGCATACACGTTCTTAGGGGCACAGAGAAGGACATAGGATACCTTTTATCCCGAAATAATGTATTGTTCCCGAGGGATAGCAAAAAATCATTCCACGCAGACGAAGTCGCGGGCGGCCGCTAGTATTACATATATTTTGAATCAACTCAAAAATGCCCTTTCATTCGATATCCCACACGATGGGTTTTGAAGAAAAAAATTTTCAAATTCCATACAAAAAAAAGATTGTATTATAACTCATTTCCATACAAAAATCCAAGATGGCTACCCTTCTTAAAATGATCTAAGGGCTCAGAAGGTTCACCCTGCCAAAGGATATCCCTCGATCACCAAACGCCGCATTTTTTATTGAACACACGGGACCAACACCCATTTGCACTAAACTTAAGAATCGCCTAAGTCTTTTCCTAACTAACTTAAGACATTCTTAGCAAAAAATTGGTTTGCACTAACCTTAGGACGTTCCTAAATGCACTTTAGGCTATTCTTAACTTACGGGCCCAATATCGAGCGCCAAGGCTTAAAAAATTCCTATGTTATGAATTGTAAATCTGTGGTTATAGCCTGTGGCCGTCAATTGTGACAAAAACTAAAACCCGACTACGGAAAAATCGTGCTCTAAAAAGTAAGAAACAAGAAAATATTCGAGTCCAAAATTCAACAATAAAAAGAATAACCGTAGTCGCATGCCACCTCCAACCTGTTGTTCGTGTCGTGCGTGTCTAGGACAAAGTGGCATGCGACTACGGTTATTCTTTTTATTGTTGAATTTTGGACTCGAATATTTTCTTGTTTCTTACTTTTTAGAGCACGATTTTTCCGTAGTCGGGTTTTAGTTTTAAAACTCCTTTTTTATTTTAAATATTTTGGTGTTGTCAATAGGGTGAAAGCAAGCAAAGCCACGGGCAAAAGCTAACGATATATACATATTTGAAAAGTGCTCATTAAGCCCTTTCATTTGGTACCCAACACGGCATTATTAAAAAATATTTGTTTTTTAGTTCATGTCTTTATTTCCTCTAGAGGGCGCCACATTCAATTTAATGTGACGTCATATAGCCTATGTTCATTGGACGATTAAGACGCTTCTAACGATACCTCATTTGTCAAATTATAATAAGTAGTTTAGAAGTTATGAGGGAACAGATGAATTTACAAACATACATACATACATACATACATACATACAGGTCAAAATCATATACCCTCCGTTTTGGCTTCGCCGTAGTCGGGTAAAAACAGAAATATTTGCTGAAAAATGGAAGATTCATGGAACATTCATTGAAATAATTGAATTACTAAACGACTCGGTGGAAAATCACAAAAATTGCCGTATTTCAATATAATTACTGCACATAAAAAAAAGTAAGAACGTATGAAATAACCGTACTTGTATGTAAACTTCTGCAATAGGCTGCCGTGTCAAGATTAATTTTTGACCCCAATTACCGTATAATACGGCAATTACCGTACCATTGGCAACACTGCCGCGATTTGATTTCCATTTTCTAAATTGACAGTTGATGACATAACTTTTTCGGTCACCCTACCAAATAAAAAAAACCAACGCCTTATCTTTCGTCTCCTTTTAACTCACGAATGAATCCATGTGATGTTATAACCAAAAAAAGTATTCTATGACCTATATTACTTCGCCGGTTTAAAAATCCATAAACAATTAATATTTACATTCGTTCATTCTTTCTCTTAGCAAGGCGATGCCCAAGTTACGACGTAGTCTGTTAGTGCAAACCAAATTTTCAGCTCGGCATTTTTAGGCTGTTCCTAAGCTAAGAATTTTTTTAACTAGGACACGCTTAAATTGAGTTTAGCGCAAACGGCTGTATATACAGGTTGGATTTTTGAGACGGTACATTAAGGGCAGGTACCTAAACCGTTATAGTTACAGGAAAACGTTCCTAGGAGACCATCCATAACTTTTTAAGATATTATGAACTGCATTCACAGATTTTGGAAAAAAATTACGGTTAGCAAAAAAAATACTAAAATACCAAAAAAAGATTTTTATGCCAATCGATCCTATTTCGCGTGGGGATTAAAATACTCTATGGGACCATTTAAGGTATGAGTACTAGAAACGACAGAAATCGCCAAAAACTTTTCCCGTACCGTTCGTACGGAACCCTAAAAAACCGGCCAAGTGCGTGTCGGGCCACGTGCTGTAGGGTTCCGTAGTTACCTTATACCATACCATATTTAATACCACCTATCATTTTTCGTCTGCAAAAACAACTCTGTTTTTCAGTGTTGGTATGAATGACAATGACAAAGTTATATTTGCGGTTTTGGAAAATGTGCTATATCTCAAAAACTAATTACTATATCTCCTTTTAACCATTGTCGTTGATAGTGTTTATTAAGATCTACAGCATATATTTTTTTTAGATTTTTCACTCTCTTATTTCAAAAGTTAAAGGGGGAGGGGACACACATTTTACCACTTTGGCGATGTATATCTTTTAAACGGTTGACTTTGAGAAAAAATTGTCTTAGGAACCTCAATGTCATTTTTAAATACCTATCTACAGACGTCCAGCACGTATTAGTTTGAACAAAAACATTGTTTTCAGTTTCAGTTCCATGTATGGGGAGCCCCCCTTAGTCTTTTATTTTTTTATTTTTGTCTTAAATTCGTTAAGCGGTTTACACAATACATCTACCTACCAAGTTTCAACTGTGTAATCTTAATACTTTCGCTATCTATACTATCTTAATACCTAGACGAATATCGTCAGTGATCTTAATAAGGGAGGTTACATTACTATGGCGAGGGCGGAAGCCGGACTGGAAGGGATTGACTCAGATCAAATAAAAAAGGAAGATGGAGCGTTGCGCAGTGGTTGCGAACAACTAAGTGAAGCCGGTTTTTGATGGTACACGTGTGCGTACTAGAGAGCGGGCGGGGGCCGGGCGGCAGGGTTCGCCCAATGACGAACGAAAGCCAAGGCGTAGTTTCGTTACATATGTGTGCGTAAACTGTGTATATACACAGCCAAGGCGTAGTTTTACTGGCTTCACCGCTTTGTCGGAAGACTCTGTCTTTACTTTTTTATTTGGTCTGAGGGGATTGAGGTGGTCGTTGCGGATAAGGAATTTACTGAGCTGATCATTTATAATGCGTTTGAGTACTTTAGACAGAAAGGGAAGGATGGATATTGGACGGAATTCGGCGACGGGTAACCATATAAAGGTAACCGTAGTAGATTTCGGACTCGATTTTCTTGTTTCGTACTTTTTACAGATAACAATCTTATTTTTATAGGCATAACATTTATTTTAATTTATTACAGCTTAAAACATATCTTTGAAAACTCAAGTGCAGCTTATTCTGAATAAATCATTATCATTTCGCATTCGCAGTAAGTACCAAATCAGTGTCAAATGAAATAACATTTTAATGTGTATTGTGACATAAAATAAACACGTGTTTCGCGATAAGAACTTACTTTAGAAAAAAATATCGATAAGTGTCACATATGCGGCACAGATGTCGCCAAATTCGTGGATAACTACTTTACACAGATCAACCATTACGTTTTTTTACTCATGTGGATCAACTCCGTGATTGTTGTGAAAAGAAACATTCCTATCAAAAGTGGCTGAGAACCACAGCGACCACGGTACGAAGCAATAACGGCCTACATGACTACCTGTATTTCCATTCAGTACATCGTGCATTTCGTGCTTGACACGGAGTTTCGAATCCATCGAAGCGCTTTTACGTGAAATTGGACGTGTTGGTGCAACGAATAATGTAGTAGATAGTGTACAATATTGTAGCGACAACATTATTTCGCATGCGCTACGGTCATCGCGCCTGTTTTTCATTTGCAAGGTGAAAATGTTCAAATCACAGCCCGAAGAGAATTAAAATCTCAACCTTATTTTGATGAAGGTTAAGTTTGGTTTTTATTTGAGGTGCGATGGTGGTTAAAGCTTTTTGAATAATAAGAACGCGGTAGGTTCGCGCGCGGGTGATCGGTCGCATTCGGCTGCCGTCGGGTGGCACGTGCACTGCACACATGCAGATGGTCCTTCGTCGGGCACGAAGCCACACGTCGATACCTCGAGGCGACGCGACGCGAGCGTCGTTATTTATTAAAGCGGTTAAATACCTTCTTCCGGATTGACTGATAATGCCTATGAGATTAATAAGCTATCTGTGACAGTATGGAGAATAAAGATGTTTCAAGCTTGTTGAGTCAACTAATTAACTATTTCAACTCTTAATGTTGGTAACATTTTGTAGTTAGTTATTAAAGAATAAAACAACGATACTATTTTAACTTAACTAATGGAGAGGTATCATAATAAGGCGTTGCTTCAATTTTTAAGTGTTCAAACGTTTCTATCGCTTTTAAGTTGAGATTTGTATAGAATTTGTGTAGAAGTTAGAATGCTCGAAGTTAGAATATTACTTAATTCAAACTTCAGTACTTACGACAAGAATTTTAAAATTGACACTTCTCAGTTTATTTGACGTGAAAAAAGTAGGTAAGTTTGTACTTTTCAAAATACACTTGCATTAGCAGCTGCAAAGCTGTGGAAACATCGAGAAAAGCAAAAATGTAATAAAAGATTGAAAAGAAAAACCTTTAGTAAAAACCCGTTAGAAAGATCTTATCTCAGAATATTATAATATTTTAAATGTTTTCATCAATACCGATTAGCTTTTGTTGAGCTTTTGTAGAGTTATGAAACGGTGTGAAATTATTTTACCCGTGCGAATTGAGTGGCAATTTGTTTCCAAAAATATACGCTTCTGCGTCAATTTGTTTTTCTATCTATTGAGTATTGGGAGTATTGCCATGCTATAGGTATATAGGTATATAGGTCAGTAAATAAGTAAAACTCGAAAATTATTAAGTACTTACCTAAAAATTAAAAGATTAAACATAATAATTTCGATATAAGGTTGCGTCGACCTCAGATTATACCAAAACCACTAGGGTGGATTCGACCAAACTTGAATATAAACAAGAATAACTATAAAAATAATATATCTATTCCACGATTTTATTCTAGAGTAAAGAAATGGTCAATTTTGGGATTGTTATTCCTTCATTAGTGAGTGAATTGTGAATGGTATTATCCGGCCAGTTGTAATTGTTCTACAAACGAACTAGGTATATAAAAGGCAAAGTCTTGTCAACTCTATTTTGTCGCCTTATGTGTAACCGTAGCGGTCAAAGTCAAATGTCAAACAAAATGTCATTGACATACGTGTGTGGACGCCATTAAAACACTCTTAGATTAACTCTGTTATTCCCTACTAAATGGTGGTATAGTGACTATTCTCGAATAGGCAAAATACTCTGAGAATAGTGCGTGGTAAAACGTAATCCCGATTTACTCTCGAATATCTGGTCATTTAGTCTACTATTAATATTTAATCTCGCTTGGTCGTATCCGCCCTAAGATTTATTATATAACAAAACAAAAAAGTTAACCACTTGACCACGGAAGTGTACTTGTTTATACTTATATAACGAAAGATTATAATAATTAATGAAAAAAGTAACAGCTTTTATTTAGATACCAACTATGTAATAAGTTTCTAAGCGTATGGTGTACATCGTATTATTTCGTGAAAATAAATTATGTTGGCGACTGATATCGCCTCATATAAGTTGACTTGACACCTCATCAACTAGGGGTTTTCTTATAAATCTTAATCCCTAGCGATAAGGTTCACATTCCTGATTCTAAAAGCTCGACGTTCAATAAACGTATGTTTAAGCTTCTGTCTCAAGGACAGACCAAAATTCTAGTTTCATAAGAAACGAAGCGAATACTCAGCGCGAAATGTAAGTACCTAACCTACTTGTATTTTAAACTTGTATAAATTGGAGTAGGTAGGTATTAACTGAAAAATGGTAATTATTTGTATGCTTAGAATAGGGCTGCCATCTCTAAAACCTACCACCCAGGACTGGAAGCATAAAAACCCCGGACTTTGGAGCCTTAACCCCGGACATTTGATTTTTTTATATTCACTTTTAGCTTGGTAAAAAAATACATTTTTTTTACCCAATACTTGACTGAAAAAAAGGAATTTTAAGCCTTTTTGCGCATAAAATAGTGTGTTTTACTAGTTATTGTGCTGGGGTGTCCAACACAATTTTGTGGAGGGTTAGGGTCCAGTTTTAGTAGTTTTGTATCCTTAGCGTTCCAAAATAAATGCCCAATTAGCCAGGGGCAAAGAAATGGCCACGCAGCGCGATTTTTAGTCAGTTTCATCGACTAATCTTGTGATCTTGCTTATTTTTAGTAAAAAAAATGGGCCGCGCAGCGTGAGTTTTAGTCAGTTTCATCCACTAACCTTGTGTTGTGATTTGTGATCTTGCCTGTTTAAAGAAAAAACGGCGGCGCAGCGCGATTTTTAGTCAGTTTCATCGACTAATCTTGTAATCTTGCTTATTTATAGTAAAAATAATAGGCCGCGCAGCGCGATTTTTAGTCAGTTTCATCCACTAACCTAGTGTTGTGATCTTGCCTGTTTATAGAAAAAATGGCCGCGCAGCGCGATTTTTAGTCAGTTTCATCCACTAATCTCATAATCTTGCTTGTTTTAGTAAAAAAAAGTGGGCCGCGCAGCGCGATTTTTTGCGGGTTGCGCGGTGCGCTACGTGTAGTGAAGTGAGGCGCCCGGTAGCGCGTGCGCTGAATATAGTACTTTTTTGAGTGGAGTTTGATCCAAAACCCGGATTTTAATTAAAGTCCGGGTTTTGCCCGGACTATAATCAGAACCCCGCCCGGACGCTCCCCGGACGCCCTCCAAACTAGGACAAATCCGGGGAAACCCGGACGGATGGCAGCCCTAGCTTAGAATAATAACACCTAGAACGATAGTTCTCTACAAAGCGCACTGTCAAAAGTGAGGCAACTAAAATAGCCAAAATGGCGCCGTTTTCAGATTATCAATCTACATTTTTACCTAATCATACCGATTAAGTACAAATCAGTTTAAATTTTCCCATATTTATAAGACTAGTTACTATATTATTGGGTTTCAGTTACGATTAGTTAACGTATGAAGGATATAAATTTGAAAACTAAGCCATTCTGGCTTGGTATTAGTTGCCTCACTTTGCATACGAGGACACGGCTTCTAGGTGTTATTATTCTAAGTTTGTATGTAGGTATACTTATCATTATTCGGAGTTCAAAAAAGCAAAAAAGTTTTAACACGTTTTTATTAGGTTGCTTTCTTGTTTATTTGTTTGTCCACAATTTTAGCAAACGATTTTATACTAGCTTCCCAATGAGGTAGAGACTTGTAGCTTTGAACATAGGTCAGAACTGGAAGACAATGCAAATATTAAGGTGTTTTGAAGCTGATTTGGTGATGATGCCGGAAGAAGATCACAGGAACTCTGCAATAAAACCATACAACCCCATCGAATTTGGGCTCGTTAGAATCGTCTTAACATGTACTCTGACAGAAGACGAGGTCTAGAGTTTGATGATGATACTGGAAGAAAGCTACAGGAACTCAGTATTGAAACCATGCAGCCCCATCGAGTTTAGGCTCGTTTGATTCGACTTGACAAGTACTCCGCTAGGAGATGATGTATTTTTTTTAGTTTTAGAACGTTGACTTAAAAACACAAAATAATAATTTACTGAAAAAAAAACTTTTTTTATGAAAACCATTTTTTTAGAACGAACTAAATAGTGTAAAATAATTTCTTCCTAAAGTTTTATAACCCTATACAGAAGTTTTAAATTTAAAAAAGGGGGGGGGGGGCACATGCAAAAGACAATAATTGATGATAAATCTTACAAAATGCGCCACATCTATTCCTAAACACCCACTTATTCTTATTTGTGTATTATTAGAAATATTTTTTCTTTAATCAAGCAAGTTAAATGTTTAGAATTTTTTATTTCACATAGTCATCTGAATCGTGCAAATTTGAATCAAAAAATGAATTCGACATTCTTAAATCATACGAATATGATACCTACCAAACTTGGAAAAGTAGCTTAACCAATGGCATCTATCAAGGTTAGGTTGGAGGAAAAAACCTCAAAAAACTTAGGTACATCAAAAATCTTGATGGCTCCACTCCATAAATCTATCCTTGGGCCCTAAGGATCAATCCTGCCAAAGGAAATCTTTGGTACACGAAACGCCGTATTTTTTACCCTACAAACATGACTAACCACTAACAAGCGACAAAAACGAATAACAACTGGAATATTTTATACACGACTGCCCAAAAACGGAGTGTAATATTTTTCGTATTATTAGAGTTTGTCATACCGTATCTTGTTAGTGAAATAATTGAATATTAGAGTATTATGTTACATAACACAGAGTAGTTGCGTCGCTGAGGAGAGGGAGGATGACTTCATTGTGAAAGGCGTATACAACCTTGGTCTAGTGCGGCTCACTCAGCAAATAGGCTGTGTGATATTTATTTTTATTTATTTTAACAATAATCCTGACAAAGTTATTAGCTTACACTAGATAGAACGTCATAAACTTTAGGTTTTACCGGACACTGGGCATTCGTCTTAAAAAACTCACCAAAAATGTGAATCATATCATTGCCGTACAAGGATAAGACTGACTGAGGCAGCCGGCAATATACACATTTGTTTACGGCAATATCCACTGTTTCATACAAAAATTTCATACGAAAATATAAAAATGTATGAAGCAGCAGATTTTTTTTTCGCGATTTCAGAGTTGGTCCCATAGTAAAACTTGTTCAATTTGATGGTCCGAAGAAACGGTTTTCTCATTTTGCGTCTAGATGCAAAGATTTAATTTAAATCTTTGCCTAGATGGTGTGTATGTCTGGGATAATTGAGTCCCACTTGTATTTTAGTCTATAAAATAACATGACGCGTGAAATTGCGTGACCATTGTTTTGGGTTTGCAATCATCCAAGGTTTGCAATTAATGATTAAAGTTAGTTTTGATGAGATTAATTTAAGGAACATAGTAAAACCTGTTTGTGGTCCTATTCAATTTAAATAAAAAAAACATGCCCGTCAATTTTATTATATCAGCCGCAAGACGCACTGCTACGCCTCCCCAAAGATCTTTACAGAATAAGTAATACTTACTATGTAATTATAGATATACTAGCGGCCCGCCCCGGCTTCGCACGGGTGCAATGTAGTTACTAAATGTAAAACTGTGCTAATGTGGTGTCAGTGTAAAGTTATCAGATTATTATACTACAGGATACATATACCTAGGAGGACGACATATACCTTTAACACGTACATACGCAAGAGGTGTTATAATATAATTGACGTGTTTGGGAGCTAGGTTGCCTCAGATAGACAGACACACGTCTATCTGAGGCAACCTAGCTCCCAAACTTATGGATCGATTTTAATGCGGTTTTTATGCATAGTTTAAGAGAAGCGTACAGACGGCGGGAAGCGACTTTGTTTTATACTATGTAGGTATAGCTTTTGCCCGTGGCTCCGCCCGCGTGGGAGTCGGTAATCGTTGTAAGTCTTCCCTTGGAAACCAATGATCGGGATGAAAAGAAGCCTGTGTTAAGTATTCCAGACTTTAATCTAAATCTGTGCCAAATTTCTCCTAAATCCGTTCAGACGTGATTGAGTATAATATGATTGAGTAGGTAACAAATCATGAACAACATCCAAACATCAAAACTTTCACATTTATACAATTTTGTGATTATATAAGTAATAGCTGCACCCCGTGGTTTTACCCGCGCAGTCTGTCGATTCTGTAACCAAACTCGCATCTCACTTCACTTCGCGTGAATTTGTTATTAGACATTTGTTTACTAAATGAGCTATTTTACTGATTGCAAAAAATTTAGGTAGCCTGCGTAGCTATCTTTTGTGATAAAAAAAATTTCTTATCATTATCTTATTTATGATTTAAAATTCCCGTGCAGTGAAGTGAGATTCGAAGTGGGGTTCGAGTTTGGTTACAGAATCGACGCCCTGTTAACGATTCTGTATTAGTTAGGTAGGTACTTAATAAAATTTATTAGCAGTAATTTAACAAAATAAGTATAATAATATTATGTTACATTTAATACTTACCTTATAGTTAAAAATTCTAATATCTTTGCTTAATAGTTATCTTCTTTATAAATAAAAATTGATGTATGTGTATTTGTTTCCTTTGCACTCCTAAACCATTCAACCACATCGGATTATGATGAAACTTTGGTGAATGTTTGGTGAATTGGTCTGCTTACTACTGAAAAGGTTTCTGGCTAAAAAAAACGTGACATTGCAACGCATGCCGGGCAAAGATTTATGCCGGGTGCAACTAATGTTGTGCATTATTATCAGGCTCTCCATCGAAACACTTCTCTAAATACCACATTCCTTGTCACGTTATCTGATATTTGCCAGATGTTGCTGTTTTATTTGACTAATATTTCGTAAAGTAGTGAAAATAGGGATAAATCTTATACAACATTATAAGAATCAAAGCTTGTCTTGAAAATCGGGAAAATTAGAGATTAAACGTGAGCCCGTGCAGTGACAACTGACATTTATTTTTCTTAATCATTCAAAAGCACTAAGAAGTTTTGATTCCGATTTCAAAGTCAACCACCCTAAAAATAGCTTTCTACCCCTTTTCAACCCTGTTAAGGGATACATTTCAAAAAAATACGAAACATGTGTTCAATTAATTTTGTAAAAGAATGTCTATGCCAAATTTCAAGTCAATCGGGCCAAGGAATCGCGTTCTCCCATACAAACTTTGCCACCCTGTTTCACCCTCTTAGGGATTGAATTTCGCAAAATCCCGTCTTAGTGAGCACCTACACCCTAAAAGGGACCCCCATGCAAAATTTGAGACTTCTAGCACTTGTAGTTTCTGAGATTTCGTGATGAGTCAGTGAGTGATTTACGCTTTTATATATATAGATTAGAATAGATCGAATAAAGACCGAACACTATTAAGATTAACTATTAGCATTAGCTTGCGCCGAAATTCATCAATTTGTTCGGTTCGTAAACATCACACAAATAACGACCTCACTCCCACGAGCAGTGAATCAAACCATTCAAGGTCTGATCCCTAGTAAAAGGTACAGCTATTTTATATAATATCGGAGACCCTCCACGACGAACGTCATGAAAGCTAGAAGAGGCCTTCTTAAATCGGCTGGTTTGCCCGAGTTTCTTAGTTCTGCGCAGATTATACATATATAAGCAATGAATTGAATTGTTTAGTTAGAGAGATTGATTATGTACTTCTAATGAAAATTACGTTATATTTCGTCAATTGCCAACAATCAAGAATTTTATGAAATTTGAAATCGAAATACAAAGTACTATTGAAACGACGCCATTACGGAAGACCTTGTAGGTAGGTACATTTTAGAAGAATCGCCAAGGGCAATTTTTCTCTAAAGATATAAAACATGCATAACAAAAACACGGGTGAAAATAATTTAAAATGACCAAATTGACATCGAAATTTGTCCACACGGGATATAAAACAAACTGTTGTATATCTGATGCTCTATGTAATTATTATCCCAACAAAATCATTTTCATGAATAATGTTGCCAAGACCTCGCACTGTCTAAAAGTTATCAGACCTTTCAGGTACAGCCAAGCTTTTAACTCTACGCGCCCTAACTCTACGCGCCCTAACTCTGCAAGCCCTAACTTCAAAAACTCTACAGTGTAGAATTTTGACTAAGGTGTAGATTCTACACCTTAGTCAAAATTATATTTTGTTCATTTTTAGGGTTCCGTACCCAAAGCGTAAAAACGGGACCCTATTACTAAGACTCCGCTGTCCGTCTGTCTGTCTGACTGTCTGTCTGTCTGTCTGTCTGTCTGTCACCAGGCTGTATCTCATGAAACATGATAGCTAGAAAGTTGAAATTTTCACAGATCATGTATTTCTGTTGCCGCTATAACAACAATTACTAAAAACAGAATAAAATTAGTATTCAAGGGGGGCTCCCATACAACAAACGTGTTTTTTTTTGCCGTATTTGCTCGATATTAATAACGACAACAGGTAGACAGTTGAAATTTTCACAGATGATGTATTTCTGTTGCCGCTCGAACAACAAATACTAAAAACAGAATAAAATTAATATTTAAGGGGGGCTCCCATACAACAAACGTATTTTTTTTGCCGTTTTTTGGTACGGAACCCTTCGTGCGCGAAGTCCGACTCGCACTTGGCCGGTTTTGTTCATCATTTTTCTCACGACCAAGTGGCTTCAAAAATGAAATGCAATAAATACTTCTGGAGAGGGAAACCCATTTTGGTTTTTCTTTATATATGAAAAAAGTAGCTTTTCCTCCATTATGAGAAATTTATTCACCAAGATTTTCAATAAAAAGATTTATCTTTGTAAAAATAGGCAAGTAAATACAGGGTTATTTTGTATTCACCATCCAAATTTTGAAGATGTGTTCAGTCCATGAAACTGAACAACTTTCTTTAAGGAACACATGGTAAAATATGTAAAAAAAACGACTATCCATACAAATCAAAGAGATCACGTGATTAATTTAGTATGGGATGACCAAAATTTTGTGCCTAAATTTGACACATGTTTCTTAGAGAAAATTTTTAAGTTTCACGGACTGGACACAACCTTGAAATTTGAATGGTAAGTTCAGAACGACCCAATATAGTGAAAATCTAGTTTAAGTAATAATTTTAGAGGCAGGTTTATTACCTTTTCTTCCACAAAATGTGATAGTTGACGTACTAAGTTTTCATGTGGAATGAGTAATTTAATTTAATATGTAAACATATTAAGAAACTTTAAGAATTCACTACTTAATTCTAACTCCTTTTATAAGCGAAATATATGTGAAACTTAGAATATTTCGGAGCTCATTTTCACCAATTTTCCAGTTGAAAACTCTAGGTACCTACGCAATTACGCATTAACCTTCTTAAAATATGCTACGCTACTATATAAGTATTTTAAAAATATTTACATATTTATTTTATTTTTAACAGAAAAATGTATGACATTTTCTTGATATAATTTTACTTTCTCGTGTTTCTTAATATCACTTCAGAAAGTTAGTTACTTATTATCCTTTGTAAAATTCATACTGGGGCCTTTTGTGTTTAAGATGTAAGATTAAAGAAAAACGAAGAATCCTCAGATTGCTTGGTGTTATAATATGCGGCCTAAGAAATACAAATACTTCCTCATTAAAAAATATGGTAGCCTTTAGGCGTATCTATTAGAGCGAAAAGTGTTTCTATGGACTTCGTCACCTACTGAATCGAATTAGTTCCCAATTTTATGAATAATTCAGAAATTATAATAATGAAGAAAGAAAGATTTATTACGCACGGTGTCATACATTCACAGATTTAATTATATACGGTAAGATAAGTATGTAGGTACATCTATCCATTAAACCCTATGTCCATATCACTTGGAACCGTAATGCGAGCGTCTTATGTTTTTACCGAGTGTGTTTCACCTCTGCCTCCAACTTCTTGAATATTTATGACCCCCCAGCACTCAGTCCAATGCACCAATCTGTTCTACTACTATGAGTTTTGGCTGAAATGGCCTTTTTCTCTTTTAAAGTTTAGATAGGTTAGTTAGAGGTTTTGTAGTTACGACCGTGAGCTTTTTGAAGTTATTTTACTTATACTTATACAACTTTAAAACTAGCGACCCGCCCTCGCTTCGCTTCGGTGTAGTGAGGAATTTGACACCATATGTTATACATATAAACATTCCTCTTGAATAATCTCTCTATATATTAAAAAAACCGCACCAAAATCCGTTGCGTAGTTTTAAAGATCTAAGCATACATAGGGACAGACGGCGCAACTTTGTTTTATACTATGTAGTGAAAAAAGAGTTGAATGAAAATCTAATTTGAAGTGAAATTCCACGAATACAAAGTCGCGGGCAGATGCTAGTAGGTACTTATACTTATTATAACGGCAATATCCCTAAGGTATCCTATTTCTAACAAAAAATATTCCTTGAAATCGCTTCATAAACAAAGAAGTTATGCCCAAACTTGTAAAAAATACTTACAGTATTTTCAGGATTACCTGCCCAGAATCTACTAAACCGATTTTAACTAAAACTGGGAGCAAAACTTGGAACTTGGATACTGATGACCGTCGTTTCAATCGGTTCAGCCGTCTTTAAGTAATCGATGAACACAAAAAACGCAAAGAATTGAAACCTCCTCATTTTTTTAAGTCGTTTAAAAAAGATGCGGCTACGTTATTATGTAAGTAATCGTATAAAGTTAGTAGAATAGACCCACAGACTATATAATAGTACTAGAATTAAAAGCCTGCGAGCAAAATGGCTGAGATACAAACGCAACACAATAATTGTTAAACGTTTATGCCTCTCAACAAAGGGTTGAATTTCATATAATTAACGTAGTGTATGAATTTACTTTCTTTAGCAATTGGTTTTTATATTTTGGGTTGGCTTGGGAAAATGTCTGGCTATCTACTTGCGCTTTAGTCAGAAAATAAAAATGTTTATTATAACTTTGAGCATTTCAAGTTGATTTATAAGTAAGTACATACAGGGATTGAAATACCGGTAAAAAAATAACGATAAAAATACCGTTAAAACATTTTATCGGTAAATTTACCGGTAAAAATAAAGTTAAAAATAATTATCGGTAAAATTACCGTTAAATATAGCGTCAAACTTTACAGTACCGGTAAAATTATCGGTAAAAAAGTAACGTTATTAATTGGAATAACGTTAATTTTAAAGTATGGGTAACAAAAAGTAAGAAATAACGTTAAAATTAACACTATGTACTGAAATCACGTTAATTTCGTTAAAATAACGTTGAAATTAACGTTATTTACTGAAACAACGTTAATTTCAATTGTAACGTTGTGTTTTTTCGTTTAGAAAAAACAACGTTTCATTTCATATTTATTAATATTCCATCATATTTATTTATTTACAAGTCTAAAACACAAAATAATTCATGAATTTTCCTTAATCTGTATTTATTTCATACATGCGACCTCATTTCGTCCATACTCCAAATTCAAATTATCAACCTCTTTGTATAAAACTCCTTGGTATCTATGTATTTTATTTTTTATAACTTTTTAATTCATGTTCGACAACATTTAAAAATATTGAAGTATTCTACTATCCTTTTCTTACACATACATTTTATATCATTCATCCTTTTCACTCTATTACTTTTTTCTTGTGTTGAACGTTTTCGTTGCGTTTCCCGCGCTTTCTTGGGAAAATTTTCACGTCTCAAGGCGCGAAGCCTATTTTTGCTCCGAGCTGATATTATTTTTAAAATAAATGTTTAAAATTTGTTGATTTCTTGCAAGAGTCACATAAATTATTTTTAGGCTTTTCATAATACTGTTCGCTTTTGGAAAGTTTTGTTGGCTCCTCAAAGACGCTGTATAATACCATTTTCATGAAAATTTGATTAATAAAGGGTACGTATTATATCATTTTAAACTATTCATTGTATTTATTTACCTATCTATTTTTATTTTTTCCTTTTAATAACTCCTTTTTTTCCTTCAATTCCAGGAGGGAAGAGGAGGGATTCCCAAATGATCTAAAAATATATTAAACATTCATCGATATAGATAGCTCAGATTTCATTCGTTATTCTATTATTCACATTCAGTCACTGTTTTTATAAATTTGATCTACGATTTGATCTGCGACTGTCATCAATCTGCGAAGTTCTGCAGCTTCAGTCCTGATCCCCTGAAGATTATCCGTGCTTTTCGTCTGCATCAAGTAAGGGCGTTCTAATTTTTATGACTTTTATTTGGCAAGAAATACTGCAACTTCGGTGCGACGACGACGGTATTAAATCGAACCTTAATGACCACGATTTTCTAGTAAATAACTTTAATTACTCCAACTAAATAATCTTCCGTAGTATTTATTATTTTAAGAGAGCAAAAGATTAGGTACCCAGCCCATTCATTTATTTTACATGGATAAGTACTATAAAAAATTATCCATTTGTTTATGTAGTAACTTTAATTAATAATTTGATGCCTAATGGTTTTAATTTGTTTCAAAGTTAATAAGATAAACTGGGTCTACCTATTAACGACTTATAGCTGTTAAGATTTGTTTACTGTTAAAAACTTAATTTTGTTCCGTAAATACATGTACATGGTTTGTTTTTTATTTTTATTATACTTATACATTTAAAAACTTATTCTTTTATTTATGAATATTAAATCTGCTCACTCTATTCCCTGCCTTTAGCCGGGCCAGGGAAAGAGGTTGACAGTTGGCGCCCAACTTAGTGGCCTTTTCTTTTGCTCTCTCTTATGTAAATGTAAAAAAAAAAAACAATTTTAAGTTGTACCAATATCACTTGTAATTTTTTGTGTAAAAGTTTTGTACATGGCTGTTAGATTAAGCGTGGCCATGATTTTCAAATGGAAAAGTTTTAAAATTTAACTTATTTTTATTGTGTTTTTTAAATTAATTGTGTTTTTTATGTGTGGATAAAGGTACTTTGACTTTTAAGCAAAAGTTTAGTACTTTTTAATATTGTTTTTTATGTGATTTTGCTCTTTTAAAATGGATTTGTCGAAAGTTTATTTTCACGGGCTTTTGAAGGACGAACTTATTTACGAAGTATCGATCAGAGCTGAGACGCCTGAAGATACAGTCGCCAAATTAAAATGTCAGTTAAAAAAATTGCAAAATTATTTTTTACCTGATGAAATTATTAATGTTGACGCAACATATGAAACGGAGTTTCCTGTTATTCAACGTAAATTGGACGAATTAAACTTAAAACTCGAAGAGTATCTTTCGTCAGGTAATAAAAATGTTTTGGCCCGTGCTCGCGCTCTTTTCTGTCATTTATATTTTAGGTTAGACCGGATTCCAACGGAGTCGGAGACGGAGGTGCAAGGTAAGGCAATGTGTATGAAAAAGTTGATGGCTTTGAAAAATAATTTGATTCGTAATGAAGATTCTGCTGACCCTACACCCGTTACGACTGGCTGTAACCGTTCGTCGCCTCATAGTACAGCATCATGTTATGATTTTTCGAAGTGGAGTGTTAAGTTTAATGGCCGAGGAAATCCACATGCCTTTTTAGAGAGAGCGGAGGAGTTGGCTATTGCGCATAGCATTCCACAATCAAAACTATTTTCCGCAGCGGTGTGTTTGTTTGTCGACGAAGGGTTAACTTGGTATAGGGGTGTAAAAGATCAGTTATCAAGTTGGCCAGAGCTGCGACAGTTAATGCTTGATGAATTCGAACCTATTGACTACGATTATCGGTTAATGGAGGAAATTCGTTCGCGTTCTCAGGGTAAAGACGAACCTATACATATTTATTTTTCCGTCATGAACTGTCTATTTTCCCGTTTAAAGAAGCCTTTATGTGAGAACGATAAGTTAGAAATTTTACTCCACAACATTCGACCGCACTATTCTCAACATTTAGCGTTGGTAAAAGTACAGTCGATTATAGAATTGAAATCGGTTTTGCAACAAATTGAAGCGAGTCAACAAAGATCTTTATTGTTTAAAGAACCCGCTAATTTGCGTATGAACCCCGAATATTCATACAAATCTACTTCCAAACCTGTATATTCTGTAAATAATAAAGCTGACAAAATTTACTGTGGTCGTTGCAAAACCGACAACCATTCCTTTAAAAATTGTACCGCTGAAAAAGTAATTAAATGTTTTGAGTGTGGTAAGATAGGCTACACAGTTAAATCTTGTCCTAACTGCACCCAAAAAACAACTGCAAGTACAAAAAACTAGTTAATCAGAACCGAGGAGTGGAAGCTTCGAAATCTGACGAGTGGAAAGAATGGCTTGTAACTGTTTCTAATTTTTTTAAATACAAGTCTATCTCTTCGGTTCTGTTTAAACCAGAGAAGGGTGATATTAGGCCCTATTTAAATGTTTCTGTGTGTGATATTACCTTATGTGGCATGCTAGATTCTGGTGCCGCTGTTTCCATTTTAGGTAACGGGGCTCACGAGAAATTTATAAATATAGGTTATAATGTAAATAATAGTTATAAGAGTAACGTTTTGGTGGCAAATGGAGCGGAGAGTCCTACAATAGGATATATGTTTTTACCAATCACATATAACGGAATGACACGTGTGATTAAATTTTTTATCATACCGTCTATTGTTTCTGATGTGATATTTGGAGTTGATTTTTGGAAGGCGTTTCAAATCGCGCCACACATTTTTAAGGATGTTTTTTATTCTGAAACGCCGACCGATTTTTTACAATATTCAGCGGGTCTTAATGAACCTATTCATTCTATTCAGCCGTATGAACATTTATCGTCAGACCAACAACATATGGCTGACGAAGTTGTAAATAAATTTGTAAATATTTCTTTCGATAAAGCTGGCTTAGGTAGGACGTATTTAATGTCCCATACAATTGATACAGGAAGTGCTGTCCCTATCAAGTGCAAACCGTACCCTATGTCCCCAGAAAAACTTAGGGATCTTAACAAAGAGTTGGATCACATGTTAGAGTTAGGAGTAGTTGCGCCGAGCGAGAGCCCATGGAATAACCCTACACTCATGGTTCAAAAGCCCGATGGCCAATTAAGGTTTTGTTTAGATTGTCGGAAGTTGAATGCAGTGACAAAGGGCGATGCTTATGCCATACCTTATATTCCACAAATCTTAGACAGTTTAAAACAGGCTAAATACCTGAGTTCTATTGACCTTAAGTCTAGTTTTTGGCAAATACCTCTTGATTCAGCTTCGCAAGAGAAGACGAGTTTTACTGTTCCTGGCAGAGGGTTGTTCAAATTTACTGTCATGCCGTTTGGTCTTTGTGGGGCACCGGCTCGACAGCAAAGATTAATGGATTCCCTATTTGGAAGTCAATTTAACAGTGACTTGACTGATGGCATTTGTTTTGTATATGTTGACGACATAGTCATAGCGAGCTCAAGTTATGAAACACATATAAAAATTTTAAATCGTGTTTTTGAGAAGCTTAAAGGCGCCAACTTAACTATTAATATGGACAAGTGTAATTTCTTTCGTAAATCCTTAAAATACTTAGGATACGTAGTTGATGAACACGGTTTAAGAACAGACCCTGGGAAAATCCAAGCCATTTTAGATTTTCCAACTCCGACTTCTTCAAAAGAAGTAAAAATGTTTCTCGGTACATGCTCATGGTATCGCCGATTTATTCGAAATTTTTCGACCATAGCTGCGCCTCTTAATGCTTTGACTAGTAATAAATTAAAGTTTTCTTGGTCCACAGACGCTGAACAAGCATTTAATTTGTTGAAAAATGCTTTGGTGTCAGCGCCAATACTTGCTTGTCCTGATTTTTCCTTACCCTTTGTGGTACACTGTGACGCATCCAGTTATGGGATAGGTGGGATGTTGACTCAGAATTTCGATGGCATCGATCATCCGATTGCATACGTAAGCCGTTCTCTAGGTAAAAGTGAGCGCAACTATGGCGCCACAGAAAGAGAGGCTTTGGCTGTTGTTTACTCTGTAGAGAAGTTTGAACCGTACTTAGGTACGAGACCATTTAAAGTTGTTACTGACCATGCTTCACTGAAATGGTTTATGAAGTTAGAAAATCCAAGTGGTAGGCTTGCGCGTTGGGGTTGTCGCTTGTCTCAGTTTGTTTTCGAGATCGAGCATAGGAAAGGGAAGGATAATATCATACCCGACACTTTATCTCGTTTGCTTAAATGCGATGCGATAAATGTTACGGGCGATGACTGGTATGATCGTATTTTTAACGGGTGTCAAACAACGCCACAAAATTTTCCAAATTTTCGCATCGAAAATAACGTTTTGTTCCGTTATACTAAATCAAAATATAATTTAACTGAAGAGTTTGATTGGAAAAAAGTTATTCCAAAGGGTGTTAGAGAACAAGTTATTTCTGAAAATCATTGTCCTCCCACGTCTGGTCACTTTGGAGTATTTAAAACTCATCGGCGACTAGGTTTGCAATATTATTGGCCCGGGATGTTTAGAGATGTCTCTGAGTTTGTGAGCAAGTGTGATGTTTGTGCTTCTTATAAACATTCCACGAAGCTTACACCAGGACAAATGGGAGAGCCAAAGCGGTGCTACCGCCCGTTTCAGGTGGTATCCGCCGATTTAGTGGGACCGTTACCAAAGGCACGTAAAGGTTACATGCATCTATTGGTCATAACGTGTTGTTTTTCAAAATATACTTTATTGTTTCCCTTGAGGCGAGCTACGAGCGCGGCCGTTGCCGAAAAAATTGAAAACCACCTATTTTTAATCCATGGAATACCAGAGACCGTAATTGCAGACAATGGAGTGCAATTCACGGGATCTGAATTTCGTGCGATGCTAAATAAATACGGTGTGCTAAATTTCCATCTAGGCCCTCGATACACGCCTCAAGTGAATTTAGTTGAGAGGTATAACAAAACGGTTATGACTGCGGTAGCCTCGTACGTTAAAAGTGACCATCGCTCGTGGGATTCAAATCTTTCACAAATACAATTTGCAATAAATAGCGCAATCAACGAGACTACAGGCTTCTCACCGTTCTTTTTAGTACATGGTCGAGAACCTGTAGTGAACGGCTCATTTTATAAACAGGCCGACGGGAGTGAATATGACATTATTATGCCAAGGGAGGAGTATGCGGGTGAACTTGGTGTTCTAAGCGACATTTTTGCGACAGTTCGTGGTCACTTAGTAAAAGCTCACCAGCAGAACTCTAAATATTATAACCTCCGGAGGCGTCCAGCTTCATCATTTACTGTTGGCCAAATTGTATATAAAAAATCTTATACTCAGAGCGATGCAGCCCAGTATAAGGCAGCAAAACTCGCTCCCAAGTATGAAAAATGCAAAGTACGCAGAGTCATCTCTCCTCTGGTACTTGAATTAGAAACTGTAGATAGTAGTAGGTCGCTGGGCATTTGGCATGTAAAAGATATTAAGATGTAATTTTTTTTCCATTCCGTGTGGTATCGGAGCAAGAATAATATCACCCCTACACGGGAGTCGTAAGAGGCGACGAATGTCTTTGCTGCACAAAACATCATCGTAGTGCCAATTCCGTGTGATGTCGGAACAAGAATAATGTCACCCCTACACGGGAGTCGTAAGAGGCGACGAATGTCTTTTCTGCGCAAAACAACATCTTAGTGCCCATTCCGTGTGATACCGGATAAAGAATAGTGTCATCCCTACACGGGCATCGTAAGAGGCGATCAATGTCTTCTTTTTACCAGCACAACCAACACCTTGGCAGTTGTGGGGTTAAAGGTCATGGGGGTCTGACCTAGGTGCAGGTTCGAAGGGCTAGTGCTCCGCTTGTGTTCTATAGGGTTTTGTAAATAGTGTGTTTTGTAAAATGTCAAGTTCTAGAGTAAGTGTGCTGTTTGCCCAGCGCGTGTAAATATGTATGTTTGTATTTATGTTTATTTGTTCGTATGCAATTTTGGTTCGTGTAGGCTAGTGTACGACCCGTGCTTAGGGCCATACACAGGCGTAGTTTGTGTCCAGTCTCTGAGTGTGGGGGTCATTTTCTAGGAGACCTTCCCATCACAAAGTAGACCGGAGCCTGATTTGTATTTTTGGCTACTGTAAATACATTCGTTTTATGGGTTTAGATTTTTACCAATGTAACCGTGTCGGCTTTTAAATAAGCCATTCACTCGAGCGGTTTGTGACTCGTTAAATAAGCCTTCACTATGTATATTTTCAGGAGCGGGCAGTGACTCTATGGCTTAGACACGGGAGCTTGTGATGCAAATGTAAATCTACTCACTGGTTTTGTTTTGTAAATATTTTATCTAGGTTTCTTTTTAACTGTAATTTTGTGTTAGGTTTAGGATTAAGTTAAATTTGTATCACCATCGCAACCGTGTCGGCTTTTAAATAAGCCCTACACTCGAGCGGACGGTGACTCGTAAAATAAGCCAACACTATATTGTTTTTAGAGCGGGTAGTGACTCTAAGGCTTAGACATCGCAAGCATGTAAATCAAATTTAAATCAACTCTCTTCGTTTGCATTCGCTGTGTTTTTTTTTTCTTTGGTCCTGGTATTTTAATTCTTGTTTAGCGCCTCTCGCTATACTGGATATTTCTACCCAGTACTCATAGTTTTCTTTTGACTTTCTTTTTCTTCTTTTAGTATAACGCTGAGGGCAGCTTTTCGTTTTTCCCTCACGTTCAAAACTTAAATGGGAAGGGGGGTATTGTAACGTTGTGTTTTTTCGTTTAGAAAAAACAACGTTTCATTTCATATTTATTAATATTCCATCATATTTATTTATTTACAAGTCTAAAACACAAAATAATTCATGAATTTTCCTTAATCTGTATTTATTTCATACATGCGACCTCATTTCGTCCATACTCCAAATTCAAATTATCAACCTCTTTGTATAAAACTCCTTGGTATCTATGTATTTTATTTTTTATAACTTTTTAATTCATGTTCGACAACATTTAAAAATATTGAAGTATTCTACTATCCTTTTCTTACACATACATTTTATATCATTCATCCTTTTCACTCTATTACTTTTTTCTTGTGTTGAACGTTTTCGTTGCGTTTCCCGCGCTTTCTTGGGAAAATTTTCACGTCTCAAGGCGCGAAGCCTATTTTTGCTCCGAGCTGATATTATTTTTAAAATAAATGTTTAAAATTTGTTGATTTCTTGCAAGAGTCACATAAATTATTTTTAGGCTTTTCATAATACTGTTCGCTTTTGGAAAGTTTTGTTGGCTCCTCAAAGACGCTGTATAATACCATTTTCATGAAAATTTGATTAATAAAGGGTACGTATTATATCATTTTAAACTATTCATTGTATTTATTTACCTATCTATTTTTATTTTTTCCTTTTAATAACTCCTTTTTTTCCTTCAATTCCAGGAGGGAAGAGGAGGGATTCCCAAATGATCTAAAAATATATTAAACATTCATCGATATAGATAGCTCAGATTTCATTCGTTATTCTATTATTCACATTCAGTCACTGTTTTTATAAATTTGATCTACGATTTGATCTGCGACTGTCATCAATCTGCGAAGTTCTGCAGCTTCAGTCCTGATCCCCTGAAGATTATCCGTGCTTTTCGTCTGCATCAAGTAAGGGCGTTCTAATTTTTATGACTTTTATTTGGCAAGAAATACTGCAACTTCGGTGCGACGACGACGGTATTAAATCGAACCTTAATGACCACGATTTTCTAGTAAATAACTTTAATTACTCCAACTAAATAATCTTCCGTAGTATTTATTATTTTAAGAGAGCAAAAGATTAGGTACCCAGCCCATTCATTTATTTTACATGGATAAGTACTATAAAAAATTATCCATTTGTTTATGTAGTAACTTTAATTAATAATTTGATGCCTAATGGTTTTAATTTGTTTCAAAGTTAATAAGATAAACTGGGTCTACCTATTAACGACTTATAGCTGTTAAGATTTGTTTACTGTTAAAAACTTAATTTTGTTCCGTAAATACATGTACATGGTTTGTTTTTTATTTTTATTATACTTATACATTTAAAAACTTATTCTTTTATTTATGAATATTAAATCTGCTCACTCTATTCCCTGCCTTTAGCCGGGCCAGGGAAAGAGGTTGACACAATGTAACGTTATCTAAAGTAACGTTATTTACTGACATAACGTTAATTAAAATTAACGGTAAAAAAAATAAGAAATAACGTTTCATTTAAAAATAAAGTTATCATTCCCTGAGTTCATCTTCTCTTATCGTCGCCGTAGAGCGAAAAGTCACCAAGTCGACATTTGGCCAAAAATGAGTTAGAAATGTCATCAGGATCTTCAAATTTTTCTACGTCTTTCAAACTTACAGCCATGTCTCTAAGTATCATAGTTTTTATTTTAGATAGTGCAAAAAATAACTATCACTACATTTGGACTACAACATAGTAGTCGAAAACTAACTAACTTACTTAAACACTTTATCATTATTTGGTGGCATTGCAAATCTGTACCTAAGTCGATTTGGTTACTTTTCCCCTTTACAAATTAAATTATAACTAGAACTCAATCCAGGGCAAAATGAACTAAAATAACTTGATTAGTTTTAGAATGACTAGTTCGAATCAGTTCGATATAAAATATGAAAGCGAAAATTAACCAACTCATCTTAATGACTACTCGATCGACATTTATGTATCAAAATGTTTCATTCTTGTGTTTTAGAATAGAGTTAGTGACTTTTTTTACCCGTGTCTGGATCACTTTTAATAAGAATAACTCTAGTTAGTTTATGACTTATGTTAGGAAATTCAATAGGATGTTTAAATGATTATTCGTAACTTTATAATTCACATTATTTTTATTTATTGTTTACTGATTTTATAATTAAGGTTCGGTTATGCGGAAACATTTGTCTCTGTTTTTTTCTTTACGTGTAAAGAGTATGAAAAATAACCTCATTTCTGCACTTTTTCGATGTTTTTCGTTGTTTTTTCATCATTATCTATTAGCCCAATTGTCTCTCTTGAATAAAGTTATTGGAGCTACTTCACAGTACATTAAAGTGTATTTTGATGTAGAACTCAATACGTTTCCACTATTATTTACGCCAAAAATATGACATTCTGATATATTCTGATGATATTCTGTTTTTTTTTACAATCATCTGTGAGGTTTATACGCAATTTATTATTTGTAGCGACTAGAAAATCTTTTTAGCTTGTCGTATGTTTTTATTGTGGCTACAATTTAACGTTTTCTATATAAAAATATGACCCTTGCAAACCATGTTTTCCTATCATAGACCTTTAAGACAAAAAGAGTTGATATTAATGCATTAATCATACTTCTGCAATGTATTTAATAAAAAAACACGAATAAAAAGTATCAATAAACATAATTCAATCAATTCGATTCTTAATCACTTTGGTCGTTAACACCAGGTTTCAACACCCTTTCCACAAGGTCTTTGCTAACAGATAGAGACTCATACCATGTGTGAAGTTCCTGGGGAATGATATCCTTGCGACAAGATCAATAAGGTCTTTATTCTTAGCCTCTGAAATCAGAAGAGGCTAGCTTCAGTTATCAAATCAGTTCACCTTGTTCCAGAATTAAATTACTATCACTCTTCTTCTTCTTGAAATCATCTTCTTTTTAAGTTCGAGGATTCTTTTTTCTTTTTGGAAAGTTAATTAAGGAGTACGAGCCATCGTGAGTGTAACGGAAATTAACTTTGCTGGACATTGTTTTCAAACCTAAGATATTTGATTTTCAGCCACATCATTTTCTTTCCATCTTTTCCTTGCTTGTGTTACTGATTAACCTTTTATTTAGAGCCTTCATATCACGCTAATCATTATTAGTAATTTCTTGGCCATGAACCAATGAACTAAGATAAGGCGAAAATCATGTCGAATGCCCATGTTGTATCTGCTCCAGTTCATGGGAATACTACACTCAAAGGTTGACCAATGACCATTACGTATACTTAAGGCAGACTGTCCAGTTAGGTAAGTCCAACTTCGACAAAGAGATCCCTCGTCGATCCTAACTTGAAGGGCAGCATTTGAGATGCTTTAAAAAATCTTCGCATCCAACTTACCTCAGTGCCTCAAGACAAGACGAAAATCGATTACCAGTTTTTGTTGCCGATTGATTAACGGCAGTGAAACGTGGTCGGTTGCTAACTATGGGTCTTGTATGGAGGCTCAAGGTGACTTCGCAGGAAATGGAGAAAGACATGCTCGATGTTTCCCTGCGTGATCGAATTAGAAATGAGGAGATCTGCAGGAGAACTAAAGTAATTGACATCGCTCAAAGGATTGCTCATCTAAAGTGGCAGTGGGCGGGAACACATAGTAAGAAGAATCCTTGGGGAAGACATAGGCCTGAGTATAGACCCAGCAATGGGTGTCGTGCGCATGGTATGACGACGATGATGAGTTCTTTGAGACGAGAAAAAGATGAAGTTCTTTGATGGTGCTGATACCCGGTGTGTTTTTGTGCGCGCGCGTGACGCATGACTGACTTCCAATCAATCATTGAGTAAACTTTCTGCTCCTTTTTTAAATTACTTATTTAATAATGAAATGCTTGATGAGGCTTCTAATGAAAAGTTTATCAGTAACTCAAGCAAGGGTAAAACAGAAAGAAAATTGTATGGCTAAAAATCAAATGTCTTGGGTTTGAACATAGTTCAGGCATAGTTTAGTTCCGTTACATTCACAATGGCTCGTACTCCGTATTTTACATTTCAGAAACAAGATAAAGTGGTTCCTCGAATTAAACAAAGAAGAAGAAAAATTTTAGGAAGACCATGAGACGTGAGAGAAAGATTCTGAAACAAGGAGGAGCGATTTGATAGCTCAATATGAAGGGTTTGCCTATATTATTGGTTTTCGTCGCAAGGGTATCATACCCCAAGGACACCACACATGGTATGAGAAGTCTTACCACTAGCAAAGATGTTTTAGACAGGATATTGGAACCTGATGTTAACGATCAAAGTGAAGAAGAATCGAATCAATGTAATTATGTTGATTGATACGTCTCTGTTTGTGTTTTTTAATAAATAGGTACATTAGAGAAGTATGATGATAATGAATTAATTTGACTCTTTCTTGGTCTTAATTTTAAAATTAGTTAAAGATAAATTAAAAATAGTTTAAATTAGAGAATTATGAATAATCATTAAAACATCTTTTGAATTTCCAAAGATCAGTCATAAACTAACTAACTGGAGTTATTCTTATTAAAAGTGATCCAAACATGGGCGAAAAGTCACTAACTCTCCTTAACTAAAAATGTCGTAACTGAATTTGAGGGTAAAAAGTAACCAAGTCAGTTTTTATTCATTATCTCAGTAATTATAAGTAAAACATTAAAAGTAATAATGTTAATTTAAGCGCTTACCTATTTTCTAAGATATGAAATCATAAAATTTTAATTATATCATACCAAAACCAAGTTACAATTTTTTTTGTTTTATAAAACTTTAAACCTTTATAACTCAAAATACGTTTTGACAGACTTGGTGACTTTTCGCTCTACGGCGACGTTATATAAAAGTGAAGGGGTGACTGACATATCAACGCCCAGCCCAAACCACTGGACCTATAGACTTGAAATTTTGCACACAGATACTTTATACAGTGTCCCCTACACTTTCAAAGTTTGTATGGAAAAAAATATAAAGTAGACATTTCGACTTGAAACTTCGTACGAGTACTTCCTAAAACAAATAAGCAAACACGTGTTTCGTGGTTTTCCGAAAATCAACCCTTTAGGTTTAGGGGGTAAATGGGGCAAAAAAAGCCCAAAATGACTGACAAAATTAAATCAACGCACAGCCCAAACTACTAAACCTAGAGACATTTAATTTTGTTTAAAATAAGGAATTAAATTTTGTATGAAAGTCCCTCAGTTTTGAAACTAGGATATCCAAATTTTATGTTTTGGGCTGACGATTGAAAATTAATACATACGTGTCTCAGCGTTTTTCAAACTTCTACCCCCGAAGGGGTGAAAAGGGGAATGAAGTTGTGTATAGAAGAAAATCCTTCATTTTCGAAGTAAAAATCGATAAATTTATAATTTAGGCTTCTGGATGGAAATCTAACGCAACGTATATTGTTATTATTAGTATTTTAACCCCCATGGAAATAAAATGGGGTAAATAAACCTAAAAATAAATATGGATGACGTCTTAGGGGTTTTTTAGGATGTCGATTGCGAAAATGAGATTTATTTTGGAGTCCAACACGGTGGACATGATTTGGACACGGTGGAAATGGGGTTCAAATTTTGTATGGAAAAAGAATATAAATTGACATTACAACTTTAAATTTCGTAGGGGCAAGTCTAGAAATAAATAGACAAACATATGTTTTGTTATTTTGAAAATCAACCCCTATGGGGGTAAATGGGGTAAGTAAACAGAAATCGTTTTATGGGATGGTGATTGCGAAAGTGACATTTATTTTGAAGTCCAACACGGTGGACATGATTTAATCCCTAGAGGGGTAAAAATGGGGTTAAAATTTTGTATAGAAAAAGAATATAAATTGACATTACAACTTTAAAATTCATAGGAGCACGTCTAAAAACAAATAGGCAAACACATAATTTGTTATGTTATTTTGAAAATCATCTCTTAGGGGGTAAATGGGGTAAGTAAACATGTAAATCGATGTGGATGTCGTTTTTGAGGTTTTATGGGACGTTGATTGCGAAAATGACATTTATTTTTAAGTCCAACACGGTGGACATGATTCAGCCTCTAAAAAAAGGTGAAATAGAGGTTCAAACTTTTGTCAAGGGGCCGGAGATGGAAGAGGGAGAGGGAGATGAACTGATTATTGTAATAAAGTAGCTTTTGCCCGCGACATCGTCCGCGTGGATATTAGAGAAAATCATTAGGCAACCTTTGACCAGGATCCGACCAGCCGTGCGAGGCCCGCCACACGCGGCAAACGTCTTGCCTCGCGAGGCAGCGCGCTTGGTGGGGTGGGGACCCACTTAATCGCGTAAAAACGGCTGGTCGGATCCTGGTTGAAGGTTCCCTAATGATTTTCTCTAATATCCACGCGGACGAAGTCGCGGGCAAAAGCTAGTACTTATATAAAAAATCAGATTTGCTGTCTTCCATTATCGATTTGCACTCTATGATTTTTAGTCACTTGCAATGTTGTATTAGTAGACAAGGATACGTGTCATATTTGTTCTTAAGTGCAGATGTGCTGTAATTAGCTTAACTAAGTAAAGTAGGTACCTAATTAGTTATCAGCAATACTAAACCTTATCAAAAAGCTTTATATAATAGTTATACATGATACAAAGATGTTTTGCAGAACAAAACAGCCGACAAAAATCAATAGAATGCCTTACCAGCACAATAGCCATAGCTCCCTTATAAAAAAGTGATAGCCTTACAACTACCTGCGGCCGGAAGGACGAGTATGGGCTATAATGATAACTATTATCGGGCAACATTAGTTAACGATAACAAATTGCGTAGCCATCAAACACTCGATCGTATCAACGAAACTGCCACCGTCTAAACTTTGCCAGTTATTATTACCAACGTTGGTGCAAACGTTGGCGTGACTTATAAAAACCCAATAAAACGAGCGACAAGCTCGCAGGAAAATGAAACAGAACACGATTATCAACGCAACCGCACAGCTGGTAGTTGAGCAACTCTGTGCTGTTACATCAACCGCACTTATCAAAATATATACATCCATTACTCGCTCACTTCTACACAAAACCTAAACATCCATCTCCTCCCTGCGTTGGTGGTAAAACAGCGCTGAAACAATTCAAGTTACCGATCTTGGTAGCAGCCACAGAACACACAATGGAAACGAGACAACTCACACAGGCGCAAACCTTTTCACATCTAAAGAATGAATGCTATTTGGAGGAAGATAACGGTGTTGATTGAGGATAAATTATACTCTATTACATTTCAACTTAAGGTTTATAATCTTGAAAATATTTTAGGTCCTCATTTTGGTTGTTTGGGTATAAAACGAAGGGCGTTTTTTGATGGGTTGTTGATATGACAATAAGTTCTATTCAATCTAGACACGGGCTTGTAGGGTTTTAAATATGTACTTGATTATAAGATAATGAACATTCCTACTTAATTATGTCATGTTACAGCTGATTTACCATAGGGGGCATACGTGTCGATTTTCCGGGCTACATGCTTGGTGATTTTAGACGAATAAAACTTTTTATCGAACATCGCTTGTAAAATCGAATCGCCACCTGATTGCCATTCGATTTTACAAGCGATTGTCGATAAAAAGCCCTATTCGAGTAAATTCGTTCGAAAAATCGACCCGTGTAAATTATAGCCTCATTATCTATTATCTTATAACTTGAAGCCAAAAATAGTCAGAGACTCATAGCAGTTACTTAACTGAAAAATATCTACATTTTGCTTTGTTTTTTGATCATCCTTTTATAAATATGATTTTTATTTAATTTTATTATCGAGAACGTTTTCCACAGAACAACTCTAATTTTCCGCACCGAACAAAAAAACCGGCCAAGTGCGAGTCGGACTCGCGCACGAAGGGTTCCGTACCAAAAAACGGCAAAAAAATACGTTTGTTGTATGGGAGCCCCCCTCAAATATGTATTTTATTCTGTTTTTAGTATTTGTTGTTATAGCGGCAACAGAAATACATCATCTGTGAAAATTTCAACTCTCTAGCTATCACGGTTCATGAGATACAGCCTGGTGACAGACAGACAGACAGACGGACAGCGGAGTCTTAGTAATTGGGTCCCGTTTTTACCCTTTGGGTACGGAACCCTAAAAAGTAGCAAAGAGTAAAATAGTAGAAATGTTATGCGTTTTTTCGCTCAAGGACCGATTTTGGTCAGTCTTTGTGATCTTACCTAACAGATATAAAATCTAGACGAATTGGTGCCTGAAAGGTTCAGTTAATGTATGAAATATTATTAATTTTATACTTTTTATATCTACCCCCTTTTATGTGATTACACTGTTCTTGAGGACGCCGAGTCCCCCTGAGCCCTCCCCGAGCCCACCTCGAGCCCACCCCGAGCCAAAATTAAGTATCGAATATTGTTTTTCTATCGACTTGATGTTCACACACCTAATATTTGCGTTAAACCCAGAATGTTAGCTTATCCTACCAAAGCTGATGACACAGTTAATCTGTTAGTTAGCGATCAAATCAGTTATGCTAATGACGTAAAGACATGCAACTAGAGGAAGACAATTAATTTGAGCCTTAGTTTGGTATTCTGAGAATTTGCCTAATAATTTTTTAATAGTTTGCGTCCAAAGTTCCTACTACTTAAAATAACAGCAGATATTATTAGTATTTAAAAAAACAATCTAACTTTGTAGAAAGACGAGTTCAAGAGGAGTTTAGGAAGAACAAAATTAAATTCTGAGAATTTTCCTAAAGTAAACAAACTTTTGTTTACATTCTGATGTAGATAAAAAACTTTTCATAATTCGTACATCTTGACAATTTTATAAATTTTGCTTACTAACCTAAAAATTTACTTGCAACAATAACTTAACCCAATGAAAACATAAGTTGTTTAAAAATACCCAACTTTGTTTTATGGGTGACGGGCAACTTTCACCACGCCACTGACTAACTTTGACATCGCATAAAAATCAGCTGTTCTATTCATTTTTATAAACCGGCTTTGAAGAAGCAGCTGTTTTGGCAACTTCGCAGTTGGTTGTGTTAATTATGTATACCTGACCATAATAAGGATTAAACGATCAATTTTTGCACTATTTAATTGAAAATAATTTAGAATATCTTAATTATCATTTTACTAATACGTTAGGTAATTAAATTATCTTCGGTACAATTTGTTTGTCCATCAGAAAGGACATGTCTCATCGCGCCTATGTCATATGCCTCACCATTCTCATAAAATGAAAGTCTTTCGCGTCTTAGGCCTGGTTTACATTAGTCAAGTAGACGACCGAGTCGAGTAGCGAGTAGAAATACATTGCTTGGCATGTTCGTCGATTTTAAAAGAACGTCAAACACACCACGTAATGAACTTCTACTCTCCTAAAGCACTCTACTAAAGACTAAGATAATGTAAACCAGCCTTTAATCAAAGTAGTATGTCAGAGTAGGTATTTTACTCTAGAATCAGATTAATAATTATTTTCTGCATTAAAAAGGTGGGATTTTTAAGTTAAAACGCTTTTAAATCACAATTTTTTTTCATGATTGTACTATATTTACTTACATTTTTTCACAAAATACTTCAGAAAACAACTTAATGTTTTTGTAATTGTTTTTCTAAATATAAAACAATTCTTGACTGATACTATACCTAAATAAAATGTAATTAGCATTTTTTAATTATGAAAGTAATTAAATAAAATGAAACTGGGGCAACGCTGGGACATCTCCTATCAACATTATAGTATTTATGACTACTGTATCAGGATTGTGCAAGATGTAGTTAGGTTATATAAAAGACCAGAATATTGCACTTAAAAGACAAACTGAAATCCTTATTTTTTAATGTTTTTGATAACTATTTGTTTAACTGCTATAACTGTATTTTAAGACAGCGGATTTAACTAAGCACAAAAATACTTTGCAAACTATCACCTCCTTCCCTAACTACAGTTTCTGATACAAATTCAACCCCCAACCACATTGCTCAAATTTGTTTACATCGCCCGCCTGTTGAAATATAGGTATCCTATGCAAACTTTTCATAAGGAATTCACTTATTCATAAACACTTTGTTCCGTCTCAATAGCTAAGAGCTCCAAAGAATCAGATAGATATAGACATTTGGAAATCAGATCAGATGTGAGTGTATATCTGTTATGGGCTTACAAAAGTATAGACCGGTATCGTGAAAATCAACTAAATTAGGACAGAAAATGAGGACATTACTAGGAAGTAAGCCTCGAGTCACTTTGACCAACAATGAGTTTTCTCGAGTTAAGATGAATAAAATGGGCTGCAAATTATACAAGACTTTAAATAATTCGATACTTAAACAGGTGATAATTGCTTAAATTGAACATTATCTAAGGAACATAGGTTGAAAAACGAAAAAAATATTTCATACTCCCATAGAAAATGTATTGGTTAGGTGACCGACTGACTATGGAAAGGCGTAAAAAATCGTTTTCCAGTTTATGCTCCTTGGAGAAAGTTGTTCAGTTTAAGCAACACTATCAGATGTTTTAATATCATCAACTCATTTTGGTACAACGTTATCTATATACAGGGTCACTGGAAATATGACGTATTCCTGTTAAGGGGTTATAGATGAGGTCAAAACAAATATTTTTTGTTATATAACTTTTTCTCAAAAAATAAATAGTTTTTGAGTTAATTGAAATTAAGTATTTTTTTACCAAAAGTACGTTTTCAGACACAAAAATTTAAAATAAAAAATAACTACTCATTCGATTCCGGATTTTTTATTATTTTGGGATAGAAAAGAATGTAAGTGTTGGTAATGAATAAAAAAAATTTCATAAAATACAGGTGTTTATAAAAAATTCAATCCTTAAATGCATTTTTTATTTTTATTTTTTCAGATTTTTAAGAAATAGCTTCAAATCATCTTTAAAAAAATCCTAGTAACTAAGCGTGCATAATATTTTAAAAACATCACCATCTATTCAGCTTTCAGTTGAGGTATAAAACTTAATAATAGCTTAAATAAAAAATGAGAAATTAAGACTTAACTAAATAGCAGTCCCATTTCATGTAGCAAAAATTTCCTACTTCAAGCGCTTTGGAGGTGGCCGTATTATCCTACTGATTCCATAAATGTGAAAGTTTTCTTGTTTGGATGATTGTTAATCAATCACGTAAAACGGCTGAACAGATTTGGATGAAATTTGGCACACAGATAGTTTATAAGCCGGATTAAAACATAGGAGGATACTATTATCTTGGTTAAAGGTTCCCTAGGGATTTTCTCAAATGTAAATGTGAATGAAGTCGCGGGCGGAAGCTATTTTGCCATAAATGATCGTGCTTACTAAAAATACTTTCGTCCGAGTGAGTTTGAAACAGGATTATTTTCCGCCGATGAGTCAAAATTTTATACAGACAGCATCAAAAATAACCATGCAAATCAGTCATTTTCAATGCCCCGCTGCTGGGGAACTGGCCTTCCTTTTGGCTTGTGGATGGATATAGCGGACGGGCCATACCCGCCACGTGGGCCCAATGTGGATTGGTCAGTGTTAACGACTGTAAATGCAGCCAGAACCAAGGGCTCAATGTAAGGTACATTGACACCGACCAATCCAGATTGGGCCTACGTTGTGGGTTATGGCCCGTCCACTTTATCCCAAAAGGAAAGGAAGGCCTGTTCTCCAGCAGCGGGTCACTAAAAATGGCTGATATGCATGGTTATTTTTGATGCTGTCTGTATAAAATTTTTACTCATCGGCGGAAAATAATCCTGTTTCAAACTCACTCGGACGAAAGTATTTTTAGTAAGCACGATCATTTATGGCAAACTAGCTTCCGCCCGCGACTTTATTCGCATTTACATTTGAGAAAATTCCTAGGGAAGCTTTAACCAAGATAATAGTATCCTCCTATGTTTTAATCCAGCTTATAAACTATCTGTGTGCCAAATTTCATCCAAATCCGTTCAGCCGTTTTACGTGATTGATTAACAATCATCCAAACAAGAAAACTTTCACATTTATGGAATAAGTAGGATAATACGGCCACCTCCGAAGCGCTCGAAGTAGGAAATTTTTGCTACATGAAATGGGACTGCTATTTAGTTAAGTCTTAATTTCTCATTTTTTATTTAAGCTATTATTAAGTTTTATACCTCAACTGAAAGCTGAATAGATGGTGATGTTTTTAAAATATTATGCACGCTTAGTTACTAGGATTTTTTTTAAGATATTTGAAGCTATTTCTAAAAAATCTGAAAAAATAAAAATAAAAAATGCATTTAAGGAATGATTTTTTTATAAACACCTGTATTTTATGAAATTTTTTTTATTCATTACCAACACTTATATTCTTTTCTATCCCAAAATAATTAAAAATCCGGAATCGAATGAGTAGTTATTTTTTATTTTAAATTTTTGTGTCTGAAAACGTACTTTAGGTAAAAAAATACTTAATTTCAATTAACTCAAAAACTATTTATTTTTTGAGAAATAGTTATATGACAAAAAATATTTGTTTTGACCTCATCTATAACCCCTTAACAGGAATACGTCATATTTCCAGTGACCCTGTATATAAAAGGGAAAATCACTCACTGACTCATCACGAAATCTCAGAAACTACAAGTGCTAGGAGTCTCAAATTTTGCATAAGGTTTTCTTTTAGGGTGTAGGTGCTCACTAAGACGGGATTTTGCGAAATTCAATCCCTAAGGGGGTGAAACAGGGTGGCAAAGTTTGTATGGGAGAATGCGATTCCTTGGCCCGATTGACTTGAAATTTGGCATAGACATTTTATCACAAAATTAATTGAACACGTGTTTCGCATTTTTTTGAAATGTATCCCCTAACAGGGTTGAAAAAGGGTAGAAAGCTATTTTTAGGGTGATTGATTTCGATATCGGAATCAAAACTTCTTAGTGCATTTGAATGATTAAGAAAAATAAATGTCAGTTGTCAGGTTGTCACCTCCCCTGAGACTGTAATTATGTCACGCACGAGCTGACATTTCATGTTGTATAAGATTCTAACCTGATTTTCACTATTTTACGAAATATTAGTCTTCTTATAAAATGTGGAAAAATCTGGCAAATATCAGATATCTAACGTGACAAGGAATGTGGTGTAAAGTGTTGAAATTGAGAGCCGGATAATAATGCACAACATTAGTTGCACCCGACACATAAAAAAATTTTTTTCATGTCAGTGACCCGACATAATTTGCAATGTCACGTTATTTTAGCCGGGAACCTTTTCAGTCATAAGCAGAAATTCAACAAATATTTATTATAAGAAGATTATAAGCGTACCAAAGTTTCATCATAATCGGATGTGAATGGTTTAGGAGTGCATAGGAAACAAAATAATAAACATACATAGATTTTTATTTAAAAAGAAGATACCTACCAAACTATTAAGTATGAGTATTAAATGTTACATAATATTATTATACTTATTTTGTTATATTACTGCTAAGAAATTTTATTAAGTTACTACCTACCTAATACAAAATCGTGAACAGTACGGCGTCTCGGTTCTGTAACCAAACTCGAACCCCACTTCGAATCTCACTTCACTGCACGGGACGGGAACTTTTAATCATAAATAAGATAATGATAAGATTTTTTTTCCATCACAAAATATTTTAGATAGCTACCTAAAATTTTTGTAATCGGTAAAATTGCTCATAAGTTAGCCAATGTCTAATAACTAATTCACGCGAAGTGAAGTGAAGTGTAGTGAGATGCGCGTTTGGTTACAGAATCAACAGATTGCGCAGGTAAAACTGCGGGGTGCAGCCTTGGTGCAGCTATTACCTATATATATATCACAAAATTGTAAGAATGTGAAAGTTTTGATGTTTTGATGTTGTTCATATTGTTACTCAATCGCGTCTGAACGGGTGAACGGATTTAGACGAAATTTGGCACAGGGATAGATTTTAGTCTGGAATACTTAACACAGGCTTCTTTTCATGCCGATCATTGGTTTCCAAGGGAAGACTTACAACGATTACCGACTCCCACGCGGGCGGAGCCACGGGCAAATGCTAAACATAGTATAAAACAAAGTCGCTTCCCGCCGTCTGTACGCTTCTCTTAAACTATACAAAAAAATCGCAATAAAATCGATCTTTAAGTTTGGGAGCTAGGTTGCCTCAGAGTCCTCAGACAGACACACACACACTTCAATTATATTTTAACACCCCTTGCGTACGTCGTATATATGTAGATATCCTGTAGTATAATCAAATAACTTCACACTGACACCACATTAGCACAGTTTTACATTAGTAACTACATTGCACTGCACCCGTGCGAAGCCGGGGCGGGCCGCTAGTACATAATATACATCCGTCAACTGTAAAATAAGAAAATAATTAGTTGATTAAATCTTAACCAGTCAAGTAACTAAGACTTTAAAGTACTCATCTTCATAAAAATCAAGCACCTTGAGATCACAATAATGAAATTGGTGCTTTTGTTGAGATTATAACTCTGTGGATGGCTTAAAAAGGGCTTTCTTCTAAATATCAGCTATTTTCATCTGCGGTGACATTTACCTCAGAAGTTCGAAGAGGCCCATTTCCAAGAAAAAAATTAATAAATCTAGAAATAGCGGAACAATGATCTTTTTAGGGTTCCGTACCCAAAGGGTAAAAAACGGGACCCTCTTACTAAGACTCCGCTGTCCGTCTGTCTATCACCAGGCTGTATCTCATGAACCGTGATAGCTAGACAATTGAAATTTTCACAGATGATGTATTTCTGTTGCCGCTATAACAACAAATACTAAAAACACAATAAAATAAATATTTGAGTGGGGCTCCCATACAACAAACGTGATTTATTACCTGAATAAAATATGTCATCATATAAACAATCTTAACGGCAATCTTAATTCAAAACGGCAACTGCCCTTAAAAGTACTAAACATAAGAATAATATTGTGATATTTACACGAATCGACTTGGCAGGTGACTTGCTGGTCGATTTTAGTCAATTAACACTCTTTATCGACAATCGATTGTAATATCTAAACGCAAACCTAATTTCAATGGTGGCGATTCGATTTTACAAGCGATTGTCGATAAGCTCTATTGGACTAAAGTCGCCTAGCAAGTTGCCCGGAATATCGACCCGTCTAAATACCCCATGACCATCAGCCATTTTAATGTCCCCACTGCTGGGGCACTGGCCTTCCTATGGGTGGATAAGGAGGATGGGCCATAACCCACCACGCGGGCCCAATGCGGATTGGTGGGTGTTAACGACTGCAAATGTAGCCAGGACCAACGGCTTAACGTGCCTTCCGAAGCAAGGAGGAGCTCGAGATAATAAATTTTTAGTCACCCATCCCATGACCGACCCTTGCTAAAGTTGCCAGGCGCTATACCACAGCGACACCGAGCTCCTCCCTAAATACGCTATAAACAACATTTATTCTTCCCTGCCTGTGCCACCAATTTTTCAGTCTGATTCTATTTATTTTATGTTTATCTCAACCTTTCTCAACTACTTAACTCTTAAATCGACAAGTATAGTAGTTCGACGCATTAGTTCGTCCTTGGTCACTTCCGATGTTGGTGTCCGTTTTTGTGACGTTGTGTCACCTACAGGTAACGCAGGGTCCTGCATAAGTTACCTACCAACCTTTTTTTGTCTAGTTTGTTTTTATTGCATATCATTTCATTTACATAACACGAAGATTTATTCAAATAAGCACAACACTAGATTTTTTACAGTTACTTAAATAAACTACAGTAATATTATCAATTTATTAAATAAATGTAATAGAAAGTTATGGCTCTTTATCGGTTTATATATTACATAAATAAATATCTATCTTCTTACATACTAATACATAGTTTAGTAGGTTGTCAGAGACATATTAATTTAGCATATATTTAGGATTGCAGGGGCCGGTTCTGGAATGGTTCAGAAACTATCATTCCTCTAGATATAATACCGTTAAAATAGCCGGAGAGCATAGTGAACTTATATCAACCCGGTACGGAACAGCTCAAGGCTCAATTTTGGGTCCGACCGAATTTTTGCTTTATGTCAATGATATGTGTAACATTTTTGGACGGGCCTCTGTCTATCAATTCGCTGATGACACATGTCTCCTAACAGCACACCGAGACCCAAAGGTTGCACAGTCTATGATGCAAAAAGATTTTAATAAACTCTGTGAATGGGCACACGATGTGGGTTTGTCAATCAATTATCAAAAAACAAAAGCAATGCACATACATTCACCATACATCAAAGAAAAAAACTTCACAGCCAACATCGTTGCCCATGAACATAGTTGCATGCATCTTAAACCAGAATCATGTGACTGTAAAAGCTTAGAAATAGTTGAACAACATACTTACTTGGGATTGAAAATTGATAATAAATTTAATTGGGGCCCACATGTGAACTATATTTGTAACAGATTGAGAGGTCTACTAGCCCAATTCAATATCTTAAAATACAAACTGCCATATAACACATTAAGATTGTTGTACATTTCACTAGCTGATTCTATAATAAGTTATGGTATATCGAGTTATGGTAGAACATATAAAACATACTTGAATAACATATATCGTTTACAAATTAGACTATTGAAATCGATAGTTCCACTGAAAATAAGATATAAATTTAGAGACAATTATGAGAAGCTCTTTAATTACTGTAAAGTTCTGAATGTATTTGATAAAATCAAACTAGCAATTATTACAGAATATTGTGAAAACATCAATAAACTAGATCTGAAGACTAGACCATGTAACTTGCGCTCACTGCAAAATACTTCAATATTCTTAGTCCCTAGATGTAATAACATGTATGGAAAAAGAGTTTCGACGTGTATCCTCCCAGAATTACTAAATGAACTTCCAAAAAGTGTAATCGATAAAATTAAAACGAAACAGAAAAAACACATTAAAAACATACTTAGAAAGTTTTTCATTTGTGACTGCGAGACGGATGCTCGTCCGGACTGATGTGTATTATGTTTAAATATATCAAAACAGGATATTAAATGCCTCAAATAATTAACTATTATGTACCTTTCTACTTAAATTTTGTGCTAGTACTTAAATAAAAAAAAAATGAAAACAATTTGTCATAATCCGTTGCCCTGAGTGACCCTCCTATAGTGTCATAATCTTAAATATTAAAGATTCTCTAACTTTAGGATAAGCCATTTTCTTTGTTTGTACTTAACAGAAATAAACAGTTTTAAATTTTAAATTTTATTTTTTTTAAGCAACATTTTTATTTTTATCTGAAAAGATTAATATTTCTTGAAGACTTAAAATTAGGTATAAATTAAGCTATTCAAATTTTAATATTAATTGTATGTGTCTTTCTTATATGTACTACTAAAGTTCCAAGTTTATTTTTATTATGTTTCGTTATTTTTATTCTAATTATATAATATACTCGTATTATTGTTATTAAGCTTATAAACTAATCTCAAGTATTTAACTTTACATGCTTTTAAGCTCTGATAGCTTTATCACACTGATGCCCTACATTTTGAACTGGATTAAGGTAGGATTATTTAATTCATATAATTATGTATTTCATCAGTTTAGTTTAGTGCACAGAAACTGATGTGGTTTAGAGTATGAAATTGGATAAGATTCTTTTAATTTGCTATATCAATAACACGTCTATCTTCCATATTTTTATTATAATATT
This sequence comes from Agriphila geniculea, assembly GCA_943789525.1. NCBI lineage: Eukaryota > Metazoa > Arthropoda > Insecta > Lepidoptera > Crambidae > Agriphila > Agriphila geniculea. The sequence goes on along the minus strand of OX038884.1, from coordinate 17,391,011 downwards.
AAGAAGCAAGTACATAATTCAATTTTATCGCTTTCTATGCAACTTCCGGAATTTTCCATTAGATTATGCAACATGTAAACTTATGTAGATAAGTTAATTTTAGCTTTTTGCAATGTGATTATCACCTGTCATTTGATAATAATAATAAATAGGTAGGTACTTAGGTCATACTTAAATGTTATAACGTTATAAAACATTGTCATAATTAACTTTCCGTATTTAAAAAGTGTCACTTTAATCCTACTAATATTATAAATGTGAAAGTTTGTGGGTTTGGATGATTGTTCCTCAATCACGCAAAAACGGCTGAACAGATTTGGATGAAACATATACTTGTTATCCCAGTCAAAGGTTCCCTAGGGATTTTCCAAATATACACGCGGACGAAGTGGCGGGCAGAAGCTAGTAAAACAATATAAATCAACGTATAGAGGTTACGACAAAATAGTTATCACACACCGTTCAATTTTACAAAAAAATAAAACTTTTCTAAAAATTTCCAACGCGCTGCACATTATAAAAGGTTTTTATGGAGTTTATTTAGGGTTTATATTTGAATAGCAGCACGAAAGGCCAATGCCACAAACACATGTCGGTATCGAATCACCAGCTTGTTTGGTCTTCTTCACCTCCCTTGAAGGTTTGGATTTGTATGGCAGGGGAGGAGTGCGGAAGCTTTTGAGGGGTCTAGCTTTTCGGTTGGCGTTAGGAGCAAGGGGGGCAGAAACGGAATCAATGAACTTGGTTCGAGTCGACCGACAAAGGGCCGTTTCGGTATGGCAGGTAATTAACTTAATATCAGTCCCTATTTTCTTTGATACAACACTTACAAGCGGTTAAATATGTTGGAACGTGGGTTTTTGTAGTTTCGGCAAGATTTATAACTTAAATTAATGTGCCAGTTTAATTTAATGTCTGGTTTCTGCTTTAGACACTGAACTTGATCAAAGAAACCTAGCTTTGATACAACAAATAATTTTATTTTAAAATAAATTGAGTTAATATGTATTTGTCCATCAGCCATTTTTAATGTCCCCTCTGCAGGGGCACAGGCCTTCCTTATGGGTGGATAAGGAGGACGGGCCATAACCCACCACCCGGGCCCAATACGGATTGGTGGGTGTTGACGACTGCAAATGCAGTCGGGATCAACGGCTTAACGTGCCTTCCGAAGCACGGAGGAGCTCGAGATAATATATTTTTGGTCACCCATCCCATGACCGACCCTTGCGAAAGTTGCATAACCTCCGCAATCGCTGGACCAGGGTGCTAAACCGCTACACCACTGAGCTCCTCTAATATGTATTTATTTACATTAAAATACAGCAGTAGGTAATTATAAAACTCCTTGAGGCCTAACGCATTTTTTGAAAATACGCACAAAATAATATATTTACATAAGAGTAATAAATAATAATGCTCTTTTGGATCCATCAAGAAGTATATCGAAAATCATAAATAATATTCTAATCTGTAATCTCTGAAGCTTCGGAATAATCTAATTAACAAGATGTATAAAAAACATTCTAAATACAATCCTGCATTAATTATATGTATTTTCAATTTCAAAGCAAATGTTTATGTAAATTAGATATTTGTCAGAGTAGCCTATTAATTAAAGATGAAGTTACATAGCATTAAATTTAGTTACAAAGTTTTAAAGTAGTATTTAATTATTACTATTAAGCTACTGTGACAATTATTTAATTTACGTTATTAAATGTTAAATCAAGAGTTCTCATATTTACTCAATATCTAAAACTTTAAAGAGCTTTTATTAGTGGTACCTGACTACTATTGACTACTATTGATTAATGCTGTTCCCTACAATTTTACATAAAAAGTACTGCTACTAATCATTAAAATAACGATGTTTAATAAAAATAATTGCTACTTAATAAACACTTGGCTTAGTTTCATTGTTCCCCTGAGGTCAACTCACGTGACGCTTACAGAAGGTTTATACAACAACATCAATAAGATTCATAAAAAATTACTATCAACCCTTCGCGAGTCAGAGTTGAGAACCCCCACACCGCGAAACCGGTTACTTCAAAAACAAAATGAATCTTATTTCTATGGAGTTAAAGTTGAAATTAAATGAGACTTTTTGAACGTGGTGTAGGTATAGGTAACCCTCTGCAAGCTTGTTCGTTTCTCGCATAATACTCTGAGTTTTATTGACACATTGAGTGATACTTAATAGAAATACGTCGCAGCTCCGTTTTGTACGGATATTAACTGGCATCTTATTTGTGGTACAAGCTATTGTGTTAGTATTCGATTCTTAGCTTGTACCTACATGTTAAAAACCATTATTTTAATAACCAAATTATTGACCATATTATTTCAACACAGGTTTTCCTTTTTTTACCATTGTAAAAAAGGTAAACCTTTGTTCATTGCAAGATCAAGAGTTTCTAAGACGGTTTAATTAACACAAATGCTACCGAAATCATAATTCACTAAGAGAAAGTTTTATTTTATTTTGTAATGGTAACATGCTGAAAATTATGAATCATGAGAATGTAATTAAAATGACTTGATATTAAGTTTCAAAACTTAAAAGTGCAGAATCATGATAATGTCATTAAACAATAAGTTTCAAAACTTAAAAGTGCAAACTTCCTAAGTAAATGGTCGCAAGGTTAGGTTCAGTTGTAATTATTAGCATAAAAATTGCAGAATGTGGTAAATATCAAGCACTTACATGTTATAAATATGTAATGTTCTTCAACTGGAAAAGCTTAACAGTTATTACACAAAAGTAGGTACTTACTAGAAATTGTAACACAAGGGTACTGCTAAAATCTGCTAAAACCTGTTTTAGTAATTATCGCTCTGTCCCCTTTTACGGGCATTGACTTACTGACAATCTGATAGTTTTCGAAATCGTTATTGAAATAGGTAAGTACAGAAAAATAATAGTTTCCAAACACCACCAAAATAATGAAATATAGTTCCTCTACATACGAGTAATCTAATAATAGCCATCATAAACGTAACGGCTATTAATAAATGTGGTTATTAATAATTATTTCAAGTTTTGTATAAAACATTTCAGTGAATACAGAAATACCTTGTGGGGACCTATTAAACGTTGCCATGGCGGCGAAGGGCGGGCGGGGTGAATTTTACGTGAATTTCGCTATCAAGGACGCACTCCGAAACGAACAATCAGATGTCTTTGTTCAGAAATTAACGTTAATTTCAGCCCATCTTTGGTGAACTTGAGTTTTTCTATTGTAGTGCAGCTCTTATTTAATAGGTTAGGTTACTTAACCAAAAAGTCACTATTTTTGAAGAGTTTGGCCTGTCCAAAATGAGGGTTAGATAGAAGAATCATAAATAACGTTCTTTCACTTTATCTTTAGTGAATTTGAGATTTCATGTTGTAACTAGCTCTAAATCTAACAAACAATGGAATTTTCAGGCAGTTAATGACTTTTTTATCAGAAAAGTGTTAAAGAATATCTTACTAATTTAGTAGTTATACATACTACCTATATAACTTTTATGACTGTTGCAATTATGTGCAGTTAAATGCATTTGTCTATACTTGCGTCTAGACAGAGGAAGCGATCAAACGATGGGCATCTTTTCGGAATTAACTCTGTAATAACAGTAATGGATTTAAGTATTAGCTCTGCATCTCGCGCATCATTGGATTGGGGCCAGGAGCTTTATACACCAACCAGTAGCGGAATATTGTGCGAAATTTTGGGTAAAGAGGTTTTATAATCACACAAAAATTTGCATTTATTTATATGAATAGTGCGATCAGGCAATAGATGAACCGCGCCGTATTTATCATATATCTCTGATGTAGTTTTTTTTTTTTTCAAAACACAAATACACATTATTTTTTTTACTTTTTCTTTGTAAGTTATTCAGGTTTTACTTGGTAAGTTTTTCAGCAGTGAGAAGAAAACTGCTTTTGCTGAATCACATCTTAAATTTCCACGCGTAGGTATCTAGGCAAACATTTTAATAAAAACAATTTTGATTTCGCAATGTTTTTCAAATTTAAAAGCTGTAAATGTGTTTTATTTTTCTTGGCAGTTCTTATCAATGTCTCGCATCATAGTTAATATAAAGGCATAGTTCTACTAATATGTATATCATCGCTCCATAGCCTCTGGGTCTAGTTTAATATTTTAAAGAAATTTCCCATTGCCCCCAAATATTGAAAGTATGCTCCATTGCCTCCAAATTTTTTTAATTTTTTAAGTACAGTCAGTTACAGGTTTACTAAGGTGATTTTATTTTGGGGGCAATGGGTACTATTTATAGGGGTCAGAAGGGAATAAAAAAGAAAACTAATAAAATATTAAACTGCCCCCGTGTGCTATGGATCATAAGTCGATTTTAGTCTCATTCATTAACCTTTAGCGTGCCCGCAGACTACAGACTTTCTATTAGCCGACAGTTTAGTCGGGCTCTCAATCAGTATGAAGGTGTATGCAAGTGCGCACACTAGAACGATTTAGTTTCGGCCGATTCTTCATACAAAATCAACTATTGGCCGACAGTTTGGTCTGTAGTCTAGTCTGCGGGCACGCCTAGACATTTATATGTCATTGTCGTTATTTAAAACGTTGAATCTGCACAACATTCTGTTCTATCGTTTCATTTCGGACCCCTCGTCGTATCTACTTGTTCGCCCTATTACAACGCGCCATTGTGATTTGCGTTGTTCCCGGTTTGTCTGAGTTTAGATAAGCATTTCTTGTAGCTATTCGTCGAGGTAGATTAATGTTCACTTGATTTGTTTGAAGTTCTAATTAATATGATATGACACGCTTCTTATTTGAGAATGGAAAGATTTTACGTATGCAAAACAAGCGCTGATTTTGAAAAATCCGTATGCAAACAAATATCATTGTTGTTTTAAAATAACGTATGAAAGATGGTGGCTCAAATGATTGCTTGCTTTCCTTGCGTCAGGAAATTATTACGCTGTTATATATTTAGCAAAGATATGATACCGTTACTACGTAACCGAGCATAGTGGCCCTAGGGCGGAACAATGACTATTAATCGCTTAATAGTTTAAATAATGAAATAACTATTTTCAATTTTAGTATTGGACTACCGACCCGCCTTCGCTTCACTTCGGTGTAAACTAGAAAATTTGTACATAAAAATTAATCGTCAAAATGTTTTTTGTTCCGAACTTTAAAATAATCTTAGGTTTAATTAATTTAATGGTTATATTATTAAAAAATAATTCAAAATTTCAGCCTAGATTAATACATTTTAGATTCGTAGGAGTGGCTGTTTGCTCGCACCGCGCATTTTTCATACTTTTATCATTTTCATACACATTTTAACTTCAAAACGAAAGGTCCGATTAAAATAATTTAAAGAAGAATTTACATGTAAATAATCAACCTTGATTATAAAATTAATTAGATGTATAAGGATCATCATCTTCTTATCATCATCTTTCGATTTTACCCCAGTTTTGATTGACTAATATTAAGAAAAAGCTGTTATTGTGACTAAACTATAAAAGTTAGTCATAATGTAGTAATTAAAAGATTATAGAAATAAACTAATAGTTGATAAGATAATGCTGCATTATAGCTTTATTGCAAAATTTCTTATATTTTTCGACATTGCAAATATCACTTTAGGTAGAAGAGTTTGTTTGGGAAAATTGAAAATTGGTTGACTTATTCTTTACTCTGTGATAAATATTTTTGTTTGAATCGTCGGTCTTTCTTTTTGATTATTAGATTAAAAGATTTAACAATTTTTACCTAAAGATTTTTACCTTGTTTACCAGAAAACACTTTAATTTCTTGCGCCCATTCTTCTTGTCAGTTAAAAAAGTTTGGAACTGGTGGTAGAAAATAGACGATTCGAAAGTGCTATTATTTGAATCAATATTATTTTGACTTAGACCTGACTTCGAATTGCATATTGCATAAAATACATTTAAAACGTACTAAGACCCTTCTTAGTACGTTTTAAATGTATTTTAGGGAACTAAGAGAAAAAAGGGCAAAGAATAAAACTTTGTGCCCTTTCTACACAAACTGTATAGCTTGATGTTCCAGAGATTATACAATACAGTACCGGAGTGTTCAGACTAATGCCATTTTTGCAGAATTTGTTTTGCCTATGAGGATGTAACGTTCAAAAATCAAAACAGTTTTTATTTTGTTGGACTAATGCCCTTTCTGCAATACGCGATTAAATTAGTTTTGACCGATCGTTTGTTTAAACGGAAAAGGTAACTCAGATTTGATAAATAATTGAATCAATGTTATTAAATTACCATTGTTTACCGCCAGCCAGACTGTAATGGTGATGTACCGCGTATTGAACGGATCTTCGGCGACGGTGAAAGTGTGTTCACGTTCTAATTATATTTGCATTCGATTCTCAGAAATGCATTCTGACTACGCCATTCGCGCGTCTTTTGCAGTTATTATCAAAGCGTAATTACTAATTAAGTTTCTTCTCTTCTTTTGATTAGGTGCAGTCGATTATCAAAAGCTAACATTATTATATCCTAAATCAACTATAATTAAACGTGGAACGTACATATTAATTCGTTACGTGAACACCTGTATTTTAAACATAACATCACTTTCTTTCTATCAGATAACAAAGTTAGTTTTATTTTGATTTATGGGTTCGTAGTATTCGTTTCAATTAATTTGTCTGTCGCCGAGTTGTCAAAATGTTGGTCAAAGTTATGGAGCAAAATCGCAGATGGTTGTCTCACTCAGTATTTTCTATCTGTCAGAATACTATTTATACCAGAACGACACATTAAAATAGGCACACCATTTTGCTCGAATTATAGTCGTTAAGCTGTCTTGAACCATAGATAAGACTGCCAATTATATGAAACTAACCTATGGTCTTATAAATGAAATTGAAATTAAATTGATAATGCACAAGTGCTTTGTTGGCGCATATCATAGCTGCATGTTCATTTTCACTGATTACAACTACTTCACAAACAGCAACACAATAGCCACTGAATTTCAGGTTAGGGTAGACAACGCTCTTTTAGGCCCGTATTTATAAACCGCTCTCAATACCGATCTCAAGATCGATCTCAGCTGATACGCTCTCAAGATGTGAGCAGCATCTTAAGTTGGTTATTAATTAATAGTCAGATATCAAGAGCGTATCAAATGAGATCGATCTCAGCTCTTAAGATCAATCTTAAGAGCAGGATCTTAAGTTCACGGTAGTTTTTAAACAGTAAAATAACACTTTTGAATTAAGATTGAATGATTAACGTTTCGTTTAAGCTGTGTAGAATAGTTAGCTCAAATTACAAAAAGTAATAGTTTTATAAATTGTACTCTCATAAATTAGTGCAAAACATTTTTGACAAGTGGTAAAATTAAATATTTATTTATATTACTTTATTTACACATAAATAAAATATCACTTTATATTAATACGTCAGTTCAAGAAGACTGAAGTCCTGGATTATGTATTTCGTGGCTGTATGATGCAAATGTGCCTTTGCCTTTTCTGTTTCATGATTAAAGAAACGGAAAAAATTGGCGGGATATTGTAATTGTTATTATGACTAATAAATTTCGTAATTTATGTAATATCGTAATCAATATCATCATGATAATTAACTCCGTTTATTAGATTTTGAAACTATATAATTTTATCCACGTACATAGGTACAAAAACATACGTAGCAGTTCAAAATAAAATAACTATCCCGCGCGCGCACGCTCTCAAGTCACGGTTTTGCAGCACTTGGCGAACACGCTCTCAATCATCATCTCAAGAGCGATCTCAAGTGCAGAGTTTTGTTTATTAATATGAGTGCTCTCAGTTAATACCACGAACTCAAACATGTACTTAAGTATGATTTATTAATAAGAATAAAGGTGAATCAGTCACCAATCTGCATTGAGCCCTCAGAGTGGGTTATCAACTCCTTCTTATGAATCCAGAAGGAATACCTGTACCCCAGCAGTTATCATGTCTGTCTGATGATGATGACCATCAGTCAGAATGCTTGTATTAACCATGTCTTTTGTATTTACAACCTGAATTGTACTTGGCCTTTATATCACTAGTCCCTTGATTTTGTAACTTTGTTGCAATCAACTCTGACAGAAATCGCAGTTACATTGCTGCTTTAGTAAAAACCAATGTAACAACAATCTAACTTAAAGCAGCAATGTAACTGCGGTTTCAATCGAGAATTGTTAGCAACAGAGTTATGTAATCAAGGGGGCGGTGTTAAATGATGATAAGGTCGAAAGAGGAATCGCACTACACCCGAAATCCTCAACAACAGAGGAACTGTCTATCTTACCTCTAACTGTCGGAACACACAACAATGGTAATTTGTTGCTATGGCATCAGACTAAGGTAAGAGATGGTGGTAGCCAGCCAGACGGAAAACACAGCAGTTTTGTCAAAAAAGGATTGGAAACATAATTGTTTGCCTTAGTTGAGTGTGGTAGCATCCTATCAAGCGTTGGTTTGTATCGTCTCGCAGCGGTTCTGAGTGAAAGCGTGACGTCATCACTCACACTGCTTGATATGCAGGCGGGCTGCTCGTTCCACTTGCCTGCCGAGAGTGGCTTCATTGGACTTAAGACACCATTTTACTGTGGATGAAATCATTTTTACTAAAAAAAAAGTGCAAAATACATAATTAATTTTAAACTCAATGTAACGTATGATCACTTATTTAAAGTGGATTAAACCCTTTTTAACAAAATAAAAAGTGTAAAGAATATCACTCCCTCGACGACTACATGAAAAAGTTTAAAAAAATATTAAAAGCACGACTGCCCTGCCAAAAATGAACTAAAAAGTTAAACAACAAGTGTCATTGCAGTCGGGGGACCTATGTATGAAACAATTTTTGATGAAAGTGGTCCCCCGACTTCAATGACACTTGTTGTTTAACTTTTTAGTTCGTTTTTGGCAGGGCAGTCATGTTTTTAATATTTTTAAATGTATTTATTTTTATTTCACACATTTTAGTGACATATTATATAGTTTTGGAATGTGCTCATCAAGGCCTTTCATTTGCTGCCCATATTGTAATAATAGAAGAAAAAAAATTTTTTTTTCACATTTAAAAATGGCGTCGTACAGTCGCCATATTAATTTTTTCTAAAAGAAATATAGCCAGTGTCACTCGGGATGCTGTAAGGATTCTAACGATACCCCATTTATCCAAATCAGTTCAGGCATTTAGAAGTTATGGTATAAAGAAACTCACATACCCACATACATGAACCCTAAACACATATACACTCTTTTTGCTTTGGGCAGTCGTGTAATAAAAGAAGGAAAAATCAATTAATTCGACGACTAGATTTTCCACTGAAACCGGAAAAAGTATTAGATTTCTTGTCGTAGATTGAACAGAGGGGTATTCAAGGGTTGCAATTAGACGATCGCATTTAAAAATATTTTTAGTATAATTTGAACACGAAACGAAAACATAAAAAGAATATTTCAAAAGAGCCAATTCCCTAAAGCTCAATTATGACTCAGTTATTCTATCTTGTTAGAAAAGCGTAGTTAGAAAATACAGTAAATTTAAACCCAGACAAGAGAAAATTTTACTCTGAACTCAAAACTGTTTATTTAAAAATCACAAATCAATTGTTTAGTTTTTAAACCAGATATTTCTGTGTATTCGGATGATTTTGATTGTAGCAATTTTAGTCCACGCATGCAAATTTTCAGACTGCAAAACAGTAATCAAAAGGGGAATCAAAACGATATCGAAAATACGTTGCGATCGCGTATGTTATACGACGAGTCGCTATTTTCATCAAAAGTTTTAATACCTATGAAACGATTGTAATTGGATTGGATTACAAATAAAGTATAAATACTATCGACAACACTTCCACTTTACCACTCCTTAGGTCAAAATCGCTTGCGCGCCGCGCCGTCGCGTCGCTAACATCATTCGTACCGTACGTCGCCAGCTCGCCGCCCGCAGCGCCGCCGCCGTACGCCGTAAACGTAAATACGTATAAATAGTTCGTGCAGGCAACACGAATATTTCTTTAAAGTGGTAAAGCACGTGAGTCGCTGATACGTATCAATGAGTTAATGTTATTTTCAGCTTAGTTATGTCATGCATGACACTATCACCATGAAGATACTAGAAAATAAAATAAAAAATATTTCTTCGCATTTTTAAGAAAAGCACTTATTTTTTGCGGGAAGCTAATTACAATGCCTCGAATGATCCATCCTCGAATATGCAAATGCTTACTTCCCGCGCTCGCCTGCAATGTGCTATTTATTGTATATGTTTCACCTTCGTGTAAAGGAGGAAAACTTAAACAAAATAACCAATGTTTTTACTATTGTTTGTAAGATGATTTGAGCACTACCGGGGTGATTGTTAGTATGTTTAACCGGGTCAAGGCGGAGCACGCCGCATGCTCTTCAAAGCCAAGATCAATAGAAAAATACTTGTTTGTAGGTGTTTATGTGATGGCAAACGGTATTAGATGTAAACAAAGAAATAGCAACTTGTTTACTCAATACTACGAGTACTTACTTATGTCAACGATCTGGAGAATATAATACCTGTATCTACTACTAATGTTTTTGGTCTTTACGAGTACCAACCTTAAGTAGTAAGATGCCTTAAGGTAAGATACCGTAGTAAGATATTAAAAATTATCAAATGGACGAAAGTCCTTAGATATTTTCAACCGGTAAGAGAGTTAAAGAGAGAAAGCACGGCAACAAAAATAACTAAAATAAATAATTTATTTACTTTATATAACATCTATAGTATCGGCATTAACGATTTTTTTTTAATTTTTAAAGTAGCGGTCGCCCGCGACTTCGTCTGCGTGGAATGTTTTTTGTTATCCCTCGGGAACAATACTTTTTTCGGAATGAAAGGTACTCTAAGTCCATCTCTGTACCCCTGACAACGTGTATGTAAAATTTCACGATGATCAGTTCAATAGTTAAGACTTAAAGCCGAAAAAAATAAACAAACGGACTTTCGCATTTATAATACTAGTGGCTCCGTGATCTGTAGACCTCGCGTTAAAAAGTAGCTGAAATTGTATGTTGTTTAAAAAATAATCTAAAAGATGTCGCCACTCCTTTTTCCCCACACACCACGAGCTTTTCAAAGCACATGTAGGTATGTACGTGCTGTTTGGTATATTATTTGGTAGGTATATTCACTGCTAGATGGCGCCTCTAATTTTAATAATTTTTCGAAATAAGTGATTTTTGGTAAATTTCGAAAAACTGGATGGTCTAAAAAATTATACAATATTATCGAACCTGCCCACAAAATTTCACCAGAATCGGTTGAGAAATGCGACCTGTAGAGGATATCAAACAGCCGGAAAGCTGGACTGAAATATGTTTTTTTACATAAATCCGTCATTTAAAAAAAAATCGGAAAATTGCCTCGACAAAAAAAATCTATATATTTATCAAATCTACTTACAAAATTACACCGGGATCAGTTGAGAAATGCGATCTGTAGAGGAGAACAGACAGCGCCGGAAATCCGGACTGAAATACGATTTTTTTACATTATCTCCGCCATTTAAAGAAAAAATTAAAAACTGGCTTGACAAAAAAAATCTATACAATTTTCAAACCTGCTTACAAAATTTCACGAGAATCGGTGAAGAAATGCGACCTGTAGAAGAAAACAGACAGAACTGGAAAGCCCGACTGAAATATGTATTTTTAACATTTCTCCGTCATTTTTAAAAATTTCAAAAAACTGGCGTGACAAAAAAAATCTATATTATTTTCAAACCTGCTCACAAAATTTCACGAGAATCGGTTGAGAAATGCGACCTGGGGGTCAAGTCTGCTAATGTTTTCGTCAAAATCGTAGTTCAATGGTGTTCTAATGGTAATGCTTTTTGACACAGTTAGTACACTGTACATAATTTTTCTAAGGTTTTGTACAAGACAGTATTGATTGATTTAAGTATATTACTTTATAATAGTGACTTTGTAACATATATACAAATGATTAAAACTAAAATCATAGTTTATCTGCACTGAGAAGTCTTATTTATGAAAATTGAACTATCTGGCGTAAAGGATGTCACCAAAAATGGCCCAAATGATGTACCGAGGTACACCTGCGGAAAAAAATACCTTATGATACCCTGAGTAATATACCAGTAATATTTTTTTTCTAGTAATTTGGAGACGAGGAAAAAAAATAAAAATGCTCTCGATATAAGAACCTATTACACAGATTATATCATAACATTCAGCTCCTTGATACTTGAAAAAACTGTCAAGTTGACAGCTGTTGTTATTGTCAGTTGAAGTTGATTTTATTCAAGAAGCTTATTTTATTAAACTCGGAAGTCGGAATGACGTTTCTCTCATGACGTTTTGTTTGACAGTTCTTTTGACGTTTTGTTACTTACAGGCATAAAAACTGTTCCCAGTGTTGATTTGAGAGGTGAGATTTTATTTGCCTATTAATTCCGATGTGTAATGATTTTTTTTAACAAGTTTAACTAATATAAATAAACATTTGCGTTATGAAACTGAAAGTGAATATCCAGTAGGTATTGCCATATTATAATTTGAATGTGTTAAAGTAGTTCACACTTTTAATGATTTATTTCTAAGTTTTAAGTAAAGACTGAGCTAAAATAACATCATATTCGGAATCCTCGAATTTTTCCCTACTTTTTGGTATACATGTACCTCAGGTACATAAAATGGGCTGAAATGTATGAGCGATTAGCGACCTCCTTTTAGAAATAGTGTAAGAAAATATGAGGAAAGCTACAGCTTTCCTTGTCGTTTGTCTTTTACAAAAGACAAACGTTTTTCCAGAAAGTCAATAAGGACAAACTTACCAAATAAATGCAGCAATGCCAAATGAAAGCCAGATAGATTTAGAAATTAGACAATTTCAATTAGACAATAGTTTCGTTCGACTGAAGATTTACGAATTCACAATTACTGACTGAGTCCTGAGATGAGGCTTTTTGTTTAACCTATCATAAATGCAGCAGATTTTTAACCCAGCCTTAATTTTAATATTTTAATAGAATTTATCATTTTATTATCTTTACTAATTGACCGAGCGAGCACGAAGTGCGAGCGAAGCGTCTCTGCTTCAGCTTGGGCAAAAATTCTTTCGTATGTCCGGCTGTCTGTTCCAGCCTACAGGTCGCATTTCTCAACCGATTCTTGTGAAATTTTGTGAGCAGATTCGAAAATTAGGTATATAGATTTTTCATCGATCCAGTTTTTTGAAATTTTTCAAAATGGCGGAGATATGTTAAAAAAACAGATTTCAGTCCGTTTTCCAGTTCTGCTTGTTTTCCTCTACAGGTCGCATTTTTCAACCGATTCTAGTAAACTTTGGTAAGCAGGTTTAAAAATGATGTAGAATTTTTTTGGCAAACTAGTTTTTTGAAATTTTTCAAAATAGCGGAGATATGTTAAAAAAACCAATTTCAGTCCGGATTTCCGGCGCTGTCTGTTCTCCTCTACAGGGGGTCAAGTCTGCTAATGTTTTCGTCAAAATCTTAGTTCAATGGTGTTTGAATGGTAATGCTTTTTGACACAGTTTTTGTTTCTTAAACCAAAAAATTAAAACACATTGTGTTTCTTAAACCCAAAACGGAAACATATTGTGTCTTGATTTTGGGTTTAAGAAACAAGAACTGTGTCAAAAAGCATTACCATTAGAACACCATTGAACTACGATTTTGACGAAAACATTAGCAGACTTGACCCCCTGTAGAGGAGAACAGACAGCGCCGGAAATCCGGACTGAAATTGGTTTTTTTAACATATCTCCGCTATTTTGAAAAATTTCAAAAAACTAGTTTGCCAAAAAAATTCTACATCATTTTTAAACCTGCTTACCAAAGTTTACTAGAATCGGTTGAAAAATGCGACCTGTAGAGGAAAACAAGCAGAACTGGAAAACGGACTGAAATCTGTTTTTTTAACATATCTCCGCCATTTTGAAAAATTTCAAAAAACTGGATCGATGAAAAATCTATATACCTAATTTTCGAATCTGCTCACAAAATTTCACAAGAATCGGTTGAGAAATGCGACCTGTAGGCTGGAACAGACAGCCGGACATACGAAAGAATTTTTGCCCAAGCTGAAGCAGAGACGCTTCGCTCGCACTTCGTGCTCGCTCGGTCAATTAGTAAAGATAATAAAATGATAAATTCTATTAAAATATTAAAATTAAGGCTGGGTTAAAAATCTGCTGCATTTATGATAGGTTAAACAAAAAGCCTCATCTCAGGACTCAGTCAGTAATTGTGAATTCGTAAATCTTCAGTCGAACGAAACTATTGTCTAATTGAAATTGTCTAATTTCTAAATCTATCTGGCTTTCATTTGGCATTGCTGCATTTATTTGGTAAGTTTGTCCTTATTGACTTTCTGGAAAAACGTTTGTCTTTTGTAAAAGACAAACGACAAGGAAAGCTGTAGCTTTCCTCATATTTTCTTACACTATTTCTAAAAGGAGGTCGCTAATCGCTCATACATTTCAGCCCATTTTATGTACCTGAGGTACATGTATACCAAAAAGTAGGGAAAAATTCGAGGATTCCGAATATGATGTTATTTTAGCTCAGTCTTTACTTAAAACTTAGAAATAAATCATTAAAAGTGTGAACTACTTTAACACATTCAAATTATAATATGGCAATACCTACTGGATATTCACTTTCAGTTTCATAACGCAAATGTTTATTTATATTAGTTAAACTTGTTAAAAAAAATCATTACACATCGGAATTAATAGGCAAATAAAATCTCACCTCTCAAATCAACACTGGGAACAGTTTTTATGCCTGTAAGTAACAAAACGTCAAAAGAACTGTCAAACAAAACGTCATGAGAGAAACGTCATTCCGACTTCCGAGTTTAATAAAATAAGCTTCTTGAATAAAATCAACTTCAACTGACAATAACAACAGCTGTCAACTTGACAGTTTTTTCAAGTATCAAGGAGCTGAATGTTATGATATAATCTGTGTAATAGGTTCTTATATCGAGAGCATTTTTATTTTTTTTCCTCGTCTCCAAATTACTAGAAAAAAAATATTACTGGTATATTACTCAGGGTATCATAAGGTATTTTTTTCCGCAGGTGTACCTCGGTACATCATTTGGGCCATTTTTGGTGACATCCTTTACGCCAGATAGTTCAATTTTCATAAATAAGACTTCTCAGTGCAGATAAACTATGATTTTAGTTTTAATCATTTGTATATATGTTACAAAGTCACTATTATAAAGTAATATACTTAAATCAATCAATACTGTCTTGTACAAAACCTTAGAAAAATTATGTACAGAACACAGAAGAGCAGAGTGACTTATCTAGCACTAACAAAAGATTTCAAGACTATTCACCATATTGAAGTGTCAATACCAATACCTTTGATGGTTTCGAGTTCCGACAGCCGGTAGGTAGTACAAATAACCAGTTATATAACCGATTAACATCATCACAGAAGTTAAGTAACACTTAAATTAAAGCTATTTAGCGTTGATTCGACTATGGCAATAAAAGCTACAACACCTGAGCTGAGACATTTTTAATTATCGAAAGTAAACATGCCGGAATCCGTTACGGGACTTCATAAATGTAAATTGGAGGCGCGCATCCCGTTTAGCAGGGTGGGGGGCGGGGCCCCGGCGACCCCCGTTCGCCCTAGGAAACGGGGCCGACGAGGATTGCCGAGACACCGAGTATCACTGCTCTATGGATACTATTATCTATGCTGGATATACGAACTTGAGTCCGTTAAAGTTCTTACATTTTTTATTGATAGACCAACAATACGGCTTCAGTGATAAGATAATTGTTGATATAGCTGTATTAAAAAATAACTTTGTTGGAAATTTTAACATAAAGAACCAGCTCTTGATAAAACTGGTAATATGTGGAGTTTTCACCACCATAGCTTTCCAATTCTTGACGAATTAGATTAACCCTGTTTTCTTTGTCTGGTCAAAGTAAACCCTTATAACTGTGAGCTACTGCGTCGTAGCATAGAATAAATAAAAGTCGTAGACAGACGATTCCAATGCCTTCAAAAATACTGAAATCTTATTTCAGTTATTTAAAGGTAGAAACGAAATACCTATAATACTTAGCAATTTCAAAAGCAAACAAATGCACACATTTCATCAAAACTAAACCATTTATGTACAGTGTAAAATAATTTGATTAGTAATTTAAAAGTAAGTATGATATTTTAGGCAAAACTAAAATAATTAATTAGGATTTTGCACAAATTAAATCAAGTATGGTTATTCCTTACCATGTTGCTTCTATGAAGTCCAAGTCCAATTTTCAATCCAATGATCTTACCAAAATAAATGATAAATTCTCACCGAATACGTGAATTAATAGGTAATTAGCTTAGGATTTTATGGCTAGTCTGAGGCCACCTTAAACAAACTTTGCAATTAATTAGGTGTAGTTTACTAGCAGAACACAATGTTGTTTATGTTTGCGGGTTAAATTAGACTTTATCCTGTTGTCACAGGGCAGAGTTTTGGTTGAATGGCAATAGTATATCATTTGGCAAATGGTTCACAATTTTGAGATATTTTGGTTATGAACTGATGAGGTAGTATTTTCACAGAATTATTTTGCTGTAGTAATGTTGTCTATATAGCTTGGCTATAAAGAGTTGACATAAATTGAGGGCGCCACTTTCTATGTAAATACGTCAAAATCACGAATAATTTGGCAACACTGACTACATTTAGTACTGAAAATGTTTAGTTCCATTTTATTTAATTTCAACTCTTTATGGTCAAGCTGTACGTTTATTATAAAATGAATTAATTATCTAAAATCCTCATAAATTGTTGTTATGTAACCCAGAAAATCAGTCTTTGATTTATTCCATTAATTGTTTCATAAAAAAGTACCTAAACTCTATCTCAAAAGACAAGTATTAAAATACTTAAATACGAGTATTTAATTAAATAAAAAGTAAACAAAATTTAAAATGCAGGAAACATTTTTCTGAAAACAAAACATGTAACTAATAAATTCACAGTTAAACCCACACACATTAAAAATAATACATAACAAGAACAAGAAACAACATCTTTATTACGATACTTATTCATTAATGTAGTGACAAAAACTCTGGATTTAGTAAAAAGGATAATAATTATTCATGTTTCAGAAAAATACAGGTGTCCCAAAACTTTGCCATACGGAGGGAAATACCTAAAATATGTTGAAGGTATGAAATTTTACTGAACGAAGACTGACTTCATTTTGATATTAAAAATAATTGGAGCTGCATTCAAAGATTTCTTTTTAAATCGCATATGATCATAATAATATACAAATTGATAATATTAAATTTCATGGTTTTCTTTTTATTACTCAAAAATAAATAATCCTAATGATTAACCCTTTCGATCGGTATCGTAAAAATAAAAGTTTTTTTTCATATTTGGTGGGTTCGATTCCTGGTTAAGCCAGGCAATTTTTTTTTTAAATCATTGAATGCAGTTCAATTATTTTTAAAATCAAAATGAAGTCATCTTTCAGTAAAATTTCCTACCTTCAATATTTATGGTACTTTCCCTTCGTGAGGTAAACATTTGGAACATCCTGTGTACTAACCAACCTGCCTGCTATACGCTAGCTGCCTCAGCGTGGAAAAACTCGCAGTCCTTTTCTTTCCACAGATATTCTTCAACGGTTTATGTCGATCATCCGAGCTTACCAGACCACCATTTGATAAAGAAATATGATATTATTTCTATCTTAGATAATGCTTAGTTTTTTTTAGCATTCCATTTTGTAGTAATATTTTGCCTAAACGATTTCGGTTAAAAACATGAAGAAAAATTGAAGTCGTTCGAAATTGATTTTCACCAAAAATAATGCTAAACTACCATAAGTATTTAGTCTTTTTTTACCGGTGGTGAACCAATAGTAGTTTATGAAACTGATGCATAATGAGGGGTATTAAAACATGAGAGTGTGTTTAAAAACCCCCTTGTTCCTCGGAGATAACCATGGCCAGATAACTCGAGCCGTAGGCGAGGTTTTTAATAGTATCACACGAGTGTTTTAATACCTAGTTATGTGCAGTTTCATACACAACTTTATCTACTCTCATCCAATTTGTGATTGAACCGCGGGCTGATTATCTAATTAGAAACCACCTAGCGACCGGTTGCAGTTCATAGATGATAGTGATCCATTGCTACTTCTTTTTGGATTAAAAAAAACATACCAAAGAAAAGTAGCTATGTATGTGGAATGAAACCGGTCGCTAAATAGTTTCTTTTTAGATAATCAGGGTGCCGACTGAACCTACAAAATAAAAGATCAATGATAAAAAGAGTAACTATTTTCTCGGTAAGTCGGCAGTACTTACCTAGGTTAAGTAAGACGTTTTTCCATCGCCCCATCTAAAATATCGGGTGGAGTCAAATTTTCACACACTATACTCACTACTATGATATTTTGAGCAAAAGTAAAAATTAAAATCTAAAAATGGCGCTTATTCTATTAGAAAAAATAATGAAATAAGTGCATTTCAGCAGACTAATCGCTTACGCTAAGTCATCGATCACCATAGAGTGCGTTTTAATCGTGGAAAGTATATGGGAATATCATTTGTTTTTTTTTAATATCGCGGCACTGCCTTCTTGGATTTGCCCTGTATCGTAATGAGAAAAAAAGTTATTTTATAACATTGTTTAGTATAGCGAAGGTATGTTATAAAATAACTTTTTAATTTTTTTTCGGCATTGCGTGTATAAAGTATGTCAATATAAATTCGTTTTGAAATTCATAATTCGAATTTTACGATATGAGAGTAGATAAAAAAAAAAATCCACCTTGTTCGTTGAAACTATACCTATATACTTAGAGCATCGCGGAAGGGAGCAGCCTTAGCGATTATTACTCTATTCAATTTTTTCTGGCATTTTTTGCGGGGGGGGAAAGTGCACACAAGTGCAGTTCCGCATACTCACATACAAAAACAACACTGTAAAGACGACACCAACACATAAAAAATAAAACAAAACAGCAAAAATTTGTGTACGGATGAGTCACACATCAAAATATGACACGTTTTTGACATAAAGGGCTGGGCTCAATTGTCGTTGCAGCAATATCGATACGGAAAAAGGAATAAAGGTAACAAACTCAAACATTTTACATGGGGTGAATAACAACAAAGAGCCCAACAAGCAAAAACCTTTCTGAAAAAGTTAATACGGACTCAAGAACACTCAGTCTTATTGTCAAGTCTCATATACGTATTAAGAGCATTTTATGACGTTTTTCTATTATAAATGATCTTATTCCATTCATTTTTATACAAGGTGTTACAAAAATACCCCTAATACCGAAAGGTAAAAAAATGAATCTATCAATACTAAACATGCGATTAAATTGACAATAGACTGTGATCCGCATCAACTTCACTCGAGAATGTAGCTATGTTGCGGTATGCACAGATTTCAACAAATTAAAATACATCCTTATGTACCGCAAGCGCTCTGAAGGTGTTCACTTCTGTTGTACAAAGCTAAATTAATCGCATTGCACCTACAGATATTGGAATACCATAAAAACTATTAACGAATTTTACACTAAACGGAACAACTAAGACTACTGACATTTTTTTACTGTACATTAGCGCGCGTCGCGGCGGCTTCGTTTGATGCTTTGTGTGATGCCGATATTTGTCAGCGGTCATGACCGCGGACGTGTCCGCGGACACGACCGCAGTCAAACACGATTTCAAAGATTAAACAACAACAGATAGGACTTCTGGAACCTGCTTGAAATTATCTATCAAAGCAAGAACTCTCTAGGTAAAATTAGTAATTTACTTAACTTATCCATGGTAGGTACCTATTTAAATACAGATGACGCTTACGTGTCTTTTCGAATTGGTGTGCAGAGATTAATTTTACATTTTTGAAATAAATATTAATTCAGTAACTATTTAATTTAGAAATTACGTCACTGTTATGTCTGAGGTATTTATGTTATTTTAAATACGCTTATGTCATAACTAGCTTAGTTAGGTCACTGTAATGTAAACGTAGGTACAAATATCTACAGATGTGACCAGTCTGAAAAACGAATAGTCTTTGATTTAGAAGCCAATGACCGGAACTGACCGGAACAGCTGATTGGGAATCTTTCAAATTCTTGTCGATATTTTCGCAAAACTTCGACATCGTTTTTCTCCGTAAATATTATAGCTAAAAAATAAAGAACAGCGCCCATCATTTCTATTTCATTAATACTCATTGGCATTTCAGGGATTAGGGGTACTTTTGTAACAGGTTGTATAATAATATAAGATGTATCAAAAAGATTATTTATTCTGTGAGAGAACCAATTAATTTATGCTGTGATTTTATTTTACTCTTTGACGCAGAATGTAACAGTGCAAAACTGCAAAGACCAAATTGAGTCTGTCAGAAGTTAAAAAGAATTAATAAATATTTAAGAATTTTTAGGTATATCACATTTATGAGAATGCCTGGAGCAGGACCAGGCCATATCCTTTATCGACAAACATTGTGATACGGTAACATCACTAAGTTGCTCATCGGCGAGAACTCGGATTTATCTAGCGACAGATCTGAAATTTGTACGGAGGAGCCTTGGACGAGCAGACCCGATGTCACTGAATAAATTTGACAACTAATCAAGAATAAAATATACGAATTTAATGTTTAAATGTAAACAAATAGCAATAATACGACAAAAAATTACTTTCATGTGAAATGTAACACCGACTTTTTGTAAACTTTGATGTTCCAGACCTCTTTTAACAGTAAAAAACTCATCAATTCGGCATTTTAAACACTGCAGCGTTCACATGCGCGACTGGACTCGGTCTAGAAAGAAATCCGGGCGCAACTGGTTTTATCAACTGCATATGCCCATTTGGGCTTGTACTTCGGCAGAGGGGAAAGCTTCGTATGGCTTCTCTTTCTGGAACAGAAGCGCGTCTTACTCTAAGCCTATATAGATTAACATATAGGATGCGGTAAATATTAAAACAGTTATTTTAAACATTAATGTTGATGAGCCTTTTATTCAAACGTAATAAAAGGCAGATGAAAATGCTCTAATCTTAAAAAAGTATCAGATTACTTAACAGAAAGAAGGAATATTATACAAACAATAACGATCTCAAGTCCCCGTAGATGTAGAACAGATATTCCAATCAGGTTTTTGTTTTGATTCCCTTCCTGAATATTTTACTCGATTGTTCGTTCTGAATACCGATATCCCTAATAATGTATTCGATACAATTTATATGTATATCAAGCCAACCTTCATATGCTGTAAACATCAAAATGTTCAAAGTGTAACTTGTAATTTATTATTTTTAAATAATTAAAAACAAACAAATATTTTCGCCACAAAGTGTTTTATATTTCAGTCAAAGTAAAGAAATATAATTTCAATTAATAAATTCGCAAGATTTATCGCACCTGTAAAATGCATTTTCTGAACAACATTTTAGGGTTAAAATTTACTCAAATAAACAAGTATGAATTACAAAATAAGTTCGTAAATGAGTCCTATCCAATTATCTTTATCACTACTTAGTATAAAACAAAGTCGCTTTCACTGTCCCTTAAATCTTTAAAACTACGCAACAGATTTTGATGCGGTTTTTTTTATAGATAGAGTGATTCAAGAGAAAGGTTTATATGTATAATACATGGTGTCAAATTCCACACTACACCGAAGCGAAGCGAGGGCAGGTCGCTAGTTTATTTTGGCTATTATACAGGGTGCATTTGAAATCACTCTCCAATTTTTAAGGATGTGTTCTGTCTATGAAACTGAACAACTTTCTCTAAGAAACATAGGGTAAAATATGTAAAAAAAAACTTTTCATACAAATCAAAGAGATCACGTGATCAGTTTAGTATGGGATGACCTTAGAATAATTACACCTAGAACGATAGTTCTCTACAAAGCGCGCTGTCAAAAGTGAGGCAACTAAAACAGCCAAAATGGCTCCGTTTTCAGATTGTTATTCTACATTATTACTTAATTATACCGATTAAGTACAAAACAGTTTCAATTTTCCCACATTTATAAGACTAATTACTATATTATTGGGTTACAGTTATGATTAGTTAACGTATGAAGGATATAAATTTGAAAACTAAGCCATTCTGGCTTGGTATAAGTTGCCTCACTTTGCATACGCGGACACGGCTTCTAGGTGTTATTATTCTAAGGGGTTGACCAAATTTTTTTGGCGTATTTCGACACATGTTTGATGGAGAAAGTTGTTCAGTTTCATGGACTGAACACATCCTTAAAATTTGGATAGTGATTACAAATGCACCCTGTATAATGGTGATAGTATTATCGAATACATAGTTGCAATTTAGATTAAATCTCAGCTTTTTGGGTATTTTTTTAACTAATTTAGTTAGACTCAGCATCATTCAGATTTTATAACTATAAACTCAAATACATTTACAACTAAAGTGACCAACTTCAGAGCGCTCGCGGTACAAAACGATGTAACTTGTAAAATTTTATTTTCACCTCTCCAGCACGAAAAGGGTGCTTTTGGCGCGTAAAAACTCGCAGCAAAATCGACTTTTGCTGCGAGCGTGAGGCAAAGTGCTTTTTACCAAAAACTCGCAGCAAAATCGACTTTTGCTGCGAGCGTGAGGCAAAGTGCTTTTTTAATTTCTAACACCTTTTCTCGCTGGTAGAGGTGAAAAGTTGTATGTTTAACACGAGAGCAAATTTTTTGATGTCTCGTGCCTTTAAATCACTCACTGTGCTCAGTAGTCTATATTAGAATCACTCGCTACGCTCGTGATTCAATTCTAGACTACTTCGCTAGTTCGTGATTTAAAAGTCCGCACTCGCAGCAAAAAATGACTTTGCTCTCTTGTATAACAAATAACTATTTTGCCATTCTTAGGTGAAGTTGCAGCGGATCACTGTCTAATGTTAATTTAATCGCATTGTAATTATCATTACTTTCCAAATATAATTTGCGTTTGTAAAAATCGACTCAAATATAAAAATTACAAAATGTCGGTGGGACCACGGTTAATAGGGGAATGTTTAACTTATTTCTCTCGATCCGCGTTCAAGGGCTCAAAGTTTACCACAACATGAAATAAGTTGGAAATAAGCTGTTCAGCGCACATCATAGATTATGTTGATAAAAAGTTTATTATTAACATCTTCTATAGTCTGAGATTCTAGGCGAGATTTTATCGAGTTTAGTTAGTTCAGTGACTATTTTATTGTTCGCAAATTCATTGAGGATGCGGTCAATGTTTTTTGTCGACTCAATCAAATACAAAAAATAATTAGAATGCGATTCATCCGCATTCTAATTCAAATTAACAGAAAAAAACACTGAACATTTTACTGTACGGAAGGAGGTTCTCTTGCCTTCATTCTGCCCTGCTAATTGCACTTGCAGTAATCGACCTTTTGGGATTTTCACTTTTTTGCAAAAATGCTCCGATCATCTATACAAAAATGACATCTCGTGGGCTTAATCTATATTATATAAAAAAAAAAACATTTTTTTTATTATAACTATGTTTTTTATTTAACGCAAAACACAGTACTTGCACAAAAGTATTGCTCATGCTAACAAGATCTGCAGTATTCAGCATGTACTAAAAGGTTGTGCAGTACTTGATACGTTTGCTGTAGTTTCATTTAGCATTCATAAATCTTTAAAAGTAATAGAAACTAAAGACAAACGCAGTATTCGACAGTACTGCATTTGAGTGTATGGAGTATAACAAAAAGCTACTATTGCGCTGCTAAGACTAAAATGCAGTATTTTTGCAGTATTCTACATTGCTGCATTTGCGAGTAGCAAGGTTACCTAACACACGTTATACTACCTACGCACAGACCGAAGCCGCAAAGTACAGTGCTGCGTTTCACGCTAGCAAGCCACGTCGTGGTGCTTATAATTTGTTTATTCAATATTCAAATAGTTTTGGTAAGTTTTATTATTTTCTTTATTTAAGTACCTATCTAGTTCTGGTGTAGGTCGCATATTCAAAATTCAAAATTTTAAAATAATTTATCCAGTCTAGGCTGTTACAAGCACTTGTGAATGTCATAGAAGCTACGCCATCGGTTCGCAAACCCTAAGCGGAAGACCTTGTAACGAGAAGAACCGGCAAGAAACTCGTCAAGGGCTGCTTTTTTCTCCCTGTATATTTCATACAGATTCGTCAAGATTGAAAAATGAGCTCCACATTTAAAGTGAGGTCATTTTCCATCACAATAGTTATCAAAAGGTTACACACAATGGGTAGGTAGGTTAGAATTAAATATCTACTACATTCAGATAGATAATCGTGAGAGTAAATAACTTTCAACTAGTTTAGAAATCACTCCGTCTGCTACTCTAACCAAAAAACACTTGATACAAGACTTAAAAATAAAAACGCAATTCTTACAATTCAATATGCGTTAAGATAGGTACTCAGAAGCAGACCCATTCCCACTGGCAGCACCCGTTCACGAGCATGACGCATGGACCAGCCATCGCTTCGCTCAACCATATTTGAGGGAACGTAACGACCCGCCCCACACGACACCACCGCAGAAATGATTAAAGAGAGCATGACATACTTAGGCTACCCATCCTAAGGCACTGAATTGAAAACTAATATCCAAAAGCTTTTCATAGGCCTTTACTTACAAAACTATAGACAAAAAATACGAAAACATCGTGATAACGAAAGCCAAATAATCATTTTGGTCATTAGCAATAAAAAAGTGAGAAATCAAAACAAGGATTAGTTATTAATTCTATGTTTTGAGTAAGAAGTGCCATACTGATTGATAATATTAAACAGGAAAAAAAATATATATATATAAAATAAATAGGTATAAAAATATATATTAAATATATATTCAACTCACTATGGAGTTAGAGGCAGATAATAAACTACCCTTCCTTGAAATTCTTTTCATCAGTAATTCGGATCAAATCTTGAGCCACACGTATATCGAAAAGCAACACTTACAGGTAGATACTTCAATGGTGAATCCCACCACCATATTTTACAGTTAGCTACCTATCGTAGGGAAATCTTTGTTTCAGAGGGTAAGCGGGATCTGTCACCAACAATTACACCTGACACAGCTGTCAGGCTCAGCAGCTTCAGCATGTCAAGCAAGTTTTGCAAAATAACAAACTGCCAGTACCACGCCTCCATCACAAAAACCTTATCAAGCCAGCCACAGTAGAACGACAACCTGCCATTCTACCTTACATGAAAGGTGTCACTGACAAGATTAGAGGTATTCTGAAGAGTGCTATTAAGATCTACTTCAAGCCGCCGAGGAAGATAAACCAATTCTTACGACCTGTCAAGTGCAACATCCCTTTTCAAGGTGCAGGCGTCTATAAACTAGATAGCGACTGTGGGCTCTCTTACATCAGGCAAACAAAGAGAAGTATAGGGACGCGCATTAAAGAACATGTAGTTGACATGAAGAACAAGCGCGATAGCAAGACTGCAGAGTGTGAACATGCCTCAAAAGGACCCATCCATTACATTAAAGTAACCGACATCGCTCGAAGGATTGCTCTGCTAAAGTGGCAGTGGGCTGGACACATAGCGAGAAGAACCGATGGCCGTTGGGGCGGAAAGGTTCTGGAATGGCGACCGCGCACCGGACGACGCTCCGTGGGTAGGCCCCCGACAAGGTGGACCGACGATCTGGTGAAGATTGCCGGAAGCCACTGGATGTGGGAAGCGCAGGACCGATCGTCGTGGAAATCCTTGGGGGAGGCCTATACCCAGCAGTGGGTGTCGTGCGGCTGATATGATGATGATGATGATGATTACATTAAAAATGATAAACCACAAATCCTTGCCAAAGACCAAAGACTCATTCCCAGAATGCTACGCGTGGCTATGAATTCAACAAGTATCCAAATTTCAATAGAGAATAAGGTTGGAGAGTACCACCAGCTTGGGACCTCATAATTCATTAAACTAAAATCCCGTACTAAATCACAACTGTGGGATCTAAAGATACAGTTAGTTCGTTTGAATATAGGGATCAAAAGAGAGATCGACACAACCTCTATGAGTTTTCTTCCGCCAGTTCTTTCTCTGAGAGGCCTTCCAATTTGTGAATTGGCTGTAGATTCAGTAGCTAGTTCTTGTTTTCTGATTAACTTTATATGAGCAACCTTTTTACTCTAGTCCTCCCGTGACCACAGCCCCTGGATAGGTCTTGAAATGTCAGGAAGGTACTAATTAATTCTAAAATAACATCTGAATTAATACCAATAATATACTCATTGTAATCCGTAAAAATGTCTGCACGCCCGGATGTCTTGAAAGTGTATAAACTACTATTCTGGTAATAATTTGTTTTATTTTGTTTACCTACCAAAAATCGTTTTATTTTGTTTCTTTACTACTTAAATATCTGAAGCCAACACTTTTAACTAGTACCATGCATGAAAATAGTACATAATTGCTAGTTAGAAACGCAGTTTTGAACACATGCTAGGTAATTTTGCAGTAATAAACACAGATACTCAATTTGGCCTTAGTGATACTGTAATGCCCACAATCCCAAAATGGTAGATAAAAATGCAGTATTCCGCATTTTATTTAGAGGACACCGTTAAAGTAAAAGAAAAAATATGTCAATAGAAAACTTGATTTTTTTCTTAATTTTTAGGTAGACTTTAAATGTTATATAATATAGACTTGTTGCATAGATATAAAAAAATAGGTTTCCCGCGTTTATCTCGAAACCGCCAAATTGCAAGTACTGCGTTTGCAATAAGGAGGGCAGCATTGTGATGAGGGAATTTTAAACAAATAACAACCTATATGGTATGGACATGGCATAGACTAGTATTTGGTGTATGGTCTGTGGGACATGGTTATGTGAATGAAAGAATAAATAAATAAATGCTTGGACATTTCCGCACAGCGCCATCTAGCCCCAAACTAAGCAAAGCTTATAATATGGGTGCTAGAAAACTAATATACGACATATACTTTTGTAATATATAATTATTTTATTATACATATTAACACCCAGACCCGACACAGAAATTAAAATTCATCAATCTCAATTTCTACCAGGCCGGGAATCGAACCCCGGACTTTTTGCGCATGACAGACCGGTGTTGACTACACCAACAGAAGTCTGTCTGTTATCATAATCATATTGTTGATATTTTTCAACTGGAGATGAATCAATTGGTGCACTAGGTTTATTTCCATGAGTCAGAGTTTAGCTAGACTACAGTAAAAAAATCGGATGATTTGATGCCCTACGTATGCCTAGGTATTTAGGACATCAAACTCGATGTACAATGACCTCGGCGGTCGCGTTCGCGCCAACCTTGCGCGCGACCGCGCCACCGCCACCCGCCAGCCATGCTGTGTTCGAAATTCAAATTTTGAAATGACACGATTTGATTTGTTCTTGATTTGATGAGCGGCTCAGTGACTTACTGGAAGCACAAAATAGTGTAGTATTCACTGGTATACACATAGAAGTCTTTGACAAAATAGGGTAAAAAAACTTGTGGTGAAGATCATGTGAAGACATTTTTGTACTGAGCGTACCCAAAGAGAATCTAATCACTTTGCTTAAAAAATAACGTAGTCAAAATAATAATAACTTTTATTCATTATTTTGGATTTAGGTTCCTTATAAAAATGGACTTGTAAAATTTCGTACAAAAAATATTACCCCTTAGTAAGTAAGAGTATGTACTATGGGCAACAGCGTCGCTTAACCAGTTTGCAACAAAATTCGTGTGCGCGCGTATCGCCCCTGCACGAACTAAACGTATGTGACAGCGGGCGCGGCGTGCAAGCGATTTTAACCTTAGCAGTGGTTAAGCGACGCTGTTGCCCATGGTACATTATCATCTTTAAAAAATCGTTATCTAAGACAATAGTTAGTGCAAATAATAAAGTACCGGTAAATACCTAAGTAATAGATATGAAATACGTGATTTTTCTTTATACAACGTGTTAATGAAATAACCAAAAATTTTAAACTAAATAGTTTTAATCAGTTATGTGGCCCATAATTTTTGAATAACTTTTTGTAAGGCAGTAATCCTGAAATCGAAAAAAATCTGCTGTTTTTATTTTCGCAATGTTGGCTAAAAATTTTGTATGAAACACCTAATTTATTTTCGCTATTTCAGGATTGCTTCCATGAAAAAAGTTGTTCGTAATTTATGAGCTCTATAATTAGTAAGGTTTTGTGTTTTTGCAGGCCAACAAAATCGTGCCAAAATAAGACTATAGCTTATTTAGTGCCTACCAACTCTGAAACCAATTATTTATTGTGCTAAAACTTATGACCCTGTGTGTAGTGTAGTGTATAATGTAGTGTAATGTAAGTAAAGAAAAGCAATCTTACGTAAAGTAAAAAAAAATGCGTGTTTTCAGCCGATTTGGTAAAGGAGACTATACTTTAAGATTTCCATAGTGCAGGTAGTGCAATTCGAATATTTAATCTTTTGATTATATTCTTGTATTTAATTCATGAATTTTCAAATATTTTCAGACATGGAGTGTTTAATCTATGTAGTGGAAAGCATCCTATGATCGTGTTGTTGGTTTGTTTGTTATTTTTATTTGTCCACAAATTTTGCAAACGATTTTATACTATCTTCCCGATGAGCTAGAGACTTGAAACTTTGAACATAGATCAAAACTGAAAGGTAATGCAATATTATGGTGTCATTGAGCTGATCTGATGATGGATCCGGAAGGAGGCCACAGGAACTCTATGATGAAACCATACAATCCTATCGTATTTGAGCTCGTTAGAATTAACTTGACAAGTATTCTGACGGAAGATGAGGTGCAGCCGGTGCAGGGTCTGATGATGAAGCTGGAAGGCCATGCCATAGGAACTTACTATTGGAACCATGCAATCCCACCGAGTTTGGGCTCATTTGAATCGTTTTAACAAGTACCGTCAATGGGGGATACTTGAGACTACAGTATTACTTATCCCTGTTCGCTGAATCAAGCTAGCAAAGCGCTGTCTCTTTCTCACATTTGCATACAAACAATAAGGACAACAAATGATCTAGCGCCGCCCACGAGCGCCCATGACAGGTATAAAATCGTAAGGCGTATTCATACTGCTAATACAGGGTTAATACCTTTTTTCTTGTTCTGTGGTTAATACGGAATTTTAGAATGGGATTTTTTTCAATTAAACATTACTTTGATGTTAAAATAATATAATAACATTAATTAAAATTATAAAAAACAGATAAGGTTTAGAATATAAAAAAATATATAGTTAACACAAAGATTGCAACGAACAAGGTAAGCGGTAGATGTCTGAACGGTACAAGAGATGCGCCGAATGCAGTTTTAACCGAATACGAATGTTCGGCCGAATATTCGGTCCAAAATGTACCGAACCGAATATTCGGCCGAATCATTCGGTTCAATTCTGCCAGTAAACAGGGTTGTACACGTGTCGGGCGGCATTTGCCACAGCATAGCTTCTTATCTGCCCCGCGCGCAACACGCGGCGCTAGCACGGCTCGCTGAGTCAATGTACCGCTCTTTTGGTTACAAATTGCAGTTCGGAACTGCATACTTTGAAAATTATAACGTTGATGAACGTTTATGATGATGAGGCATACATAAAAAAACTTAAATTTGATTATACATTTTAATACTGGTGTTGGTTCCTAAAGATTGTAGTTTAAATATTATAAAAAAAATCGGTATGTTTTTGAAGCGCCTAAAAACTAGGGCTGCTGTACGTTATGATTTTTTAAATATCTATCATAAATTTTGAAATATTTGCAATTTCCTGATTTCATGCAAAACAAAAAAGGGCCAAAATTTTCTAATCTACAATTACTATTTGAAAAATCAAAACATACAGCCCTTGTTTTTAAGCATTCTAAAAACATACCGAAAATTCAGTGATATAGGTTAAGGTTTAGAGGGTGGGAAACGTTATCGCCGTTTTCATGAAGATCGTATGCTAGACAATCCTCTTAATCTTTTTTTATTTCGTCAATAATTAAATATTCGGTAATGATTCGGCAAATCAACCGAATATTCGGCCGAATACGAACATGAAAATATATGCCGAATGTGCCGAATACGAATATTCGGCCGAACATTCGGCGCATCTCTGAGAGCAACGACAGACTAATTGTGACTCGCATTGTGAACATGGTCTTAGCCTCTTATCTGCCTCCAATCGTGTGCAAGCGCATCTTTTACGTACTAGCTTCATTCGGCGAACAAGGTATAGGACATTCGAATGATAATTTTTACTAATTATTATGGCAACATTTACATAGTGCTGGAGCAGAGAAGTTGCTGTCAACATCACGGAAGAGATAAAGTTTTAACAGGGTACTTAATACGTTAATATTTTTCGTGTCCTAAGTAATACTGTAGTCTCAAGTATCCCCCATTGACTGTATAGGTGTCTAGAGTCTGATGATTGAGCCGGAAAAAGGCCACTGGAACTCTGTAATAAAACTATGCTACCCAATCGAGTTTGAGCTCGTTTGAATTGTCTTGACGAGTACTCTGTCTCTGTTGGGAAATAGTTTCTAGGGTTTAATGAGGGAGCCGAAAGTAGGCCACAGGAGCTCTAAATAATACCACACAACCCCATCGTGTTTGGGCTCGTTAGAATTGTCTTGCCAAGTATTCTGACGGAAGATGAGGTGCAAGAGTCTGAAGATAAAGCCGGAACATGGCTATGTCATAGGAACTAAATATTGAAACCACACAACCCCATCGAGTTTGGGCTCGTTTGATTCGTCTTGCTTGACAAGTGTGCTCAACAGGAGATAGTGTGTTTTTAGTTTTAGCTAGTTGACTAAAAAGCAGAAAATAATAATTTGCTGGAATTTTTATTTTTTATTTTATTAAAAATACATTTTTAAAACGAACTAAAAAGTACGAAATAATTGATCCCGCAAAGATTTATAACCACATACAAAAGTTATAAACCTAAAAACGTGGGGCGCATTTTGTAAGATTTATCATCAATGTCATTTGCATGCGCCTAAAAACGTGTTTTTTTGGTTTGAAACTTCTGTATCCTTACTAATATTATAAATGCGAAAGTCCGTTTGTTTGTTTGTTATGCCTTCACGTCGTAACTACTGAACCGATCATCATGAAATTTTGCATACACGTTGTCAGGGGTATAGAGAAGGACATAGGGTACCTTTCATCCCGAAAAAAAGTATTGTTCCCGAGGGATAGTAAAAAACCTTTCCACGCAGACGAAGTCGCGGGCGGCCGCTAGTAGGGCTATAAATCTTTGCGGGAGAAATTATTTTATACTCAAGATAATTAATATATTACAAAAAAATACTAGAAAAATCGACTAACCTGTAGCACCCCAGACGGGACACGAACCCGCACCCTTGGGATTCCGGCCCAATGATCTGACCAATTATGCTACCGAGTCATAGGTGAGTCGATTTTTCCTAGTATTTTATCTAATATATTAATTATCTTAATTTAAAAATAACATTGTGAATGCCTAAAATCAACATTACTTGCCTATTTTTAGTTCGTTTTAAAAACGTGTTTTTTTTTATGAAAAAAGCATTTTTCCGTTAAGTTTTTTAGTCAAATTTAGTTCGTCTACATGTTCATTATTGTTTATTACACAATTATCATAACAAATAGCATCTGGCTCCTAATTATATTTTCATTTTCCGACTTTCATGAAAAGTCCGAGTTTTAAAAGTTATTTCGTTATTTTTTTAATTAAATGATTTAAAAAAAAACTATACTAATTCAAAGCACAGTTTGTAAATCTTTCATTTTAAAATTGTGTTTTATTTCAAAGGAGTCGTTCTTTCCTGGGCCCACTTTTTTTTAATTTTCCTACACCCATAATAAATTTTTTTCTGGTAGATTTCTCTCGAGGGACAAGGTTTCCGAAAAGAAAAAAAATAAAAACCCCTGCAAACATAAATAAAAAAAAATAAAAAAAACTCAAACAATGGTGTTTTTCATCGCGTATTTCTTAATGTTTTCGCTTTAAAATGAAAGTGTCTTATTATTAATTTTACTCTCCCGAGTATATTAATAAATTCTAATGCTTGTTACAATTTTTTACAGCTGATTTAATACTGAAAATCCATTTTGTGCGGCTACCGGCTGTTAAGGGATATTCCTTTGCATTTTTATTTTTATTAAAATGGCGACATTGCCTGTTTATATGTCATTTGTCATTTTATTTGACATCTGACAGCATCAATGTGACATATGACAGGAGAAAATCGATGTTGCCAGGGTAGAAAAAGTTTTGGGTTGCCGTTTTATTAACTTTAATTAGCCAACTATTTTTTGAAAAAACTAATGTTTGCAGGGATAAAAAAAAACATATTTATACATGTAAAGGTTCCTTATTTTGTGCTCTATCTATGAAATATAATTTCATGACTGTAGGCCACGGGTTACCCAATGGGGCCCAGCCTCCATATAAAAATGGAACATCTCCTTTAGTCAAGTATTGTGCTTGTTTAAAAACTATTAACGTTAACGGTTTTTAGATCGTGATTTAGTCACACTACAATAAAATTGACTACATTTAGATCAGCTGTTATACCGATGTGTTGCAATGATAAAAGTCAATCAAATCGAGCGAGTGACCTAGCAACAGTAGCGGGGCATAATGAGCCGCATACCTACAGATATCTGCCACATCGCTGACGTTTGCTTCGCGCATTCTACGTCACGCAACCCGCCACGCCAATTTCAGCGCAAGACGATGCGCCTGCGACAGCGTGTGGGAAAGAGAGAGTGCGCACACACAGGTGTGCGTTAAGCCAGCCGGCCCATCAGCTGTTCGCAGCTCGTGCCCGTTGCTCGATGAAATGAATGCGTGCATCGCGGCAGGCGGCACTGAACCCAGTGGCCGTCGATAGCCGCCGGGGGACAGACGCGCACTCCCGCCCGTTTGCCCGCCGACCGACTCTCTTTTCCCGCCCGCGTACTTTCGTATTCTCAGATGTGTCGATGTGTGCATGTTAGTGGACCGTGTTGTCACTGACGCGCCGATCGCGAGCTCTTTGTCTAATTAGCAGGTAGGCAAATGCTTCACTAAACTTTTTTTGTTGGCCGGATACAATCCGACCACTTTTGTGATGGTTTTATTTTCTTTCGTAATTGAATTTTATGTAACCACAGCTTGTGCACTTTATGGGAGCTTCGAGTAGTTTAGTGACCGATTTAAAGAGTCATGATTTCTAAGATCTAATAATGAACTTAGGAGAATGTATGAAGCAGATGTAGCTGTAAATAAAAACGTAGGCAACAAAGGTAACGCTCAAACGCTGCGATAAAAAGGACCGAAACAGGTTTTCCATGGAAAGGCATCTGGCACGCACTAATTGATATAGCATCAACCGACTGACGGTTGTAATAAGTAACGACTTGTCGAGTGGATCATTCCTGAAACATAATTATTCTTGAACAGTTCTAATTGCATCGTAAACACCATCCGTGTGGGCGATTAATAAACCGAGACAATACATACAGCATTATCTCTTTTAGTTATTTAATTTCGATCAAATTGAAATGAAATCTTTTGTTGATTACCTTGAGTTTGGCGATTGTAGTTGGACCTTGGCAAGGTCGTTTTGGACTACTACTCACACTTTATTTATTGACCTCTATAGATGATTCAGTCTACCATATGGAAACTAGCTTCTTGAGATGTGAATAGTTAGCCCTGTTAATAATCGCACAAAGTGATTGGTAAAGAGGGCAAACAGGAGAGAGAAGGAGAGGACGAGGAGGAGGGGGGAAAAGTGACGCCCATGACGTAACCAAATGGTATGCGATGCGATTGAACAGACAAAGAAATTAGAATAAAGTGGAATAGTTACAAAGTTATTAAACTACTTAACACACGTAATACTATATTTTGGAAACATTACACTGGTTAACAAACAAGTTGATCATAGATTGGTTGGATCACCTAATATTGAGTATCAGCAAGTGTAAGTATATTACATATTTCTGTATACACACATTTACAAAGTTCACGGTAATTATTATCGGACATATCGAAAAAGATACATTAAATACATTCATTAAGCGTTATCAGGAAAAATAACATTCGACTGATAATGGCGAATTCAATATAATGTCTAATTTAACTTGATACAACTGAAATCAGAGTCTTAACAAAAATCACGTTCTACTTAATGTTGTTATGTAGTTAAAAGTCAAGCGAATTTCAACTCTCTGGTTAAGAGCACAACGATGAAGGAAGCATTTCCATTTTGAACCTTAATATATTGTGATAGAATTGAATCTGTCATAACTAAAACATTTTCGTTGGAATTTTACTTTCTTCGTGTTATTGATGTTAAAGTTACTACTTTTTTATCACTATTTCAGCACATTTAAATTAAGCTTTGAGCGAAAAGCAGATTTGAAAAAAGTTTGATAAACAATGGACCATGCACGGACTTAGGATTTTTCGTAAAAATCAGAAATAAAACCTATTATTAAATGTGCAGAAAACAGAAATATAGTCTTCATTCACGTATGAAAGTGTCACAGTCAGATCTGAAGCCAAATTTAGATGTTAGTATACTATTTATAACCAAGCGCCCGATCCAAGACTTGGTTGAATAATCATTAGGTCTTACAAAATTTATTCCATAATTGGATCTTCTAGCAAAGTAACACAGAATAAAAAAAACCCCTACTAATATCTTAAGATCTATCTTGATTAATTGGTTTCACACCGCTCATGAAAGTCTAGGCCTTTCTAAGCAGACTACGTCTAGTGAAATTCATTAAAATCTGAGGCCCAATTCTAAATCAAAGTCGAATGTTTGTGGTTCGAGGACGAGCTCGTCTCGAAGAATTACGTGTAATTACGTCCTTCGGGCGACCTATCAGGCATCGAACCCGAGACCCGCAGGTCAACCAAGTTCAACATTGGCCAGGAATGTAAAACAAACTTTTAAGAGCCACGGCTACGTAAACATTGTTATTGATTCGTAACAACATCTGTGTTTACAATAATAATATTTTTTTCAATCATTTCGACAATAGTGAGTTTTATTAATATGCATAAATTATAACAATTTGGTACTTATTATTTAATTTTAACCATTTAACACACACCTTGATTTTTTTAAATTAATTTACAGCTTTGTAAACATTGTTATTGATTCGTAGTAACATCTGTGTTTACTGCAATCGGAATAACAAGAAAATCTTAAACCGATACTGTTTGTTATCTAAAGAAAATATAACTTAATTTAAACTCTAAAACGCACAGCTTAACTTTCTATGAATTAATTACTGTTCATTAGATTAAAGACAATACAAAATTTTAAAATCTTTGAAAAATCGACCTTGATGTAAGTAACTCAGTTATTTTTTATTTCTTTATTTGTGACTGAAATTTACTGGACACTAATGGATGGTCCGACTAGGGTTGCCAACCCTACTATATAATATAGTATCCTACTATATTGAGGGCTCGCCTACTATATTTTTTGAAAAAATATATGGTAGGCAAAACTACTATATTTTTTCAAGTGAAAAAATTAAACAAAAGCACCAAAAAAATACGTATATGCACAAGTAATTACATAATATTTTTTGTGATTAAACACATGTCTTTATGGTTGTTGAATAAATTATGAAAATGTTATAGTACTTACTTAAGTATTAAAAATGCAACTTCTTTAAAATCCTCCATTCAAAACTTCAACCTACTATATTTTTTTGGACTTTTTCGCCATCTACTATATTTTTACACTAAAAATCTTTAAACTACTATATTTGATCCAAAAAAAGTTGACAACCCTAGGTCCGACTAGTAAACCTACACATTTTTATTAATTACTGTAAAATTGATTGATTGTTTAGCTTCAAAAAAGCTGTTTAGTTATGAATATTTATTAATTTGCTATTACGTTATCACTAACTGCAATGATAAACTGTTCATCAATATTGATAACAAAGTCGATATTACATTTCTATTAGCTACGTATAAAATATTACGATTTACCCTCAGTTGTTGACTTGCGAGAACATGGCCGATAACAGGAAGTCATAATTGACATCGATGTCCATTGCTCGGAAATAATTTCATAAAATCAAGTGCGCATGGTGTTTATTTTTCATTTATGACTTGATTGTACTGTTTAGTATTAGTGTAGTAATGTGGTTGTACTAGACATAACTTAAAAAGTTGTGACGTCATCCCAATGACGTCACGTCTTTTTTTTAAATCGATATAAATATTACACAATATAAAGGTAGGTCATACTTTTTAACTGAACATAATTGTTGTTTATGTATAAAAATTATTACGAATGTTTGATTTCGAGTACGATTACTGTAATTGGGGCAAAGGCTGAAACTTACAGAGAATTTCACTGCGGCGTAGGTATGAAATCACCGTTATGACGTCACGTTTTATTAAAACGCGTACAATTGGATAAATATCCATCCATTCACAGTGTCAAATGACACTACCATTAATTCCAAGATTTATTTTCTCTATAATAACACTTTATTTAAAGCCCGAACACTTAATATCTTTTCAATAAACTGAAAAAAAAGGGTTTGAAATCAATAACTAAGTGAATTGAGTCGGAAAATGAGTCACGTTACAATACGCTAGTTGTACGTTTTGTATAAAAAAAATAATAAAAAAAATATTAAAAACACGACTGCCCTGTCAAAAACGAACTAAAAAGTTAAATAACAAGTGCATTTGCAGTCGGGGGACCGTTGTGTAGGAACAATTTTTAATCAAATAGGTCCCCCGACTGCAAAGACACTTGTTATTTAACTTTTTAGTTCGTTTTTGGCAGGGCAGTCATGTTTTTAATATTTTTTAAATTTATTTATTTTTATTTCACACATTTTTGTGACTAATTATATAGTTTTGAAATTGTGTTCATTAAGGCCTTTCAATTGATGCCCATATTGTGATAATTTTTTCTTCAATTTTTTTTTCACGTTTGAAAATGGTGTCGTACAGTCGCCATAGTGACTTTTTTCCAAAAAATTATAGCCAGTGTCACTCTGAATGAGTTTTGGGACATTTTCTTGGCTCTCTTTTTAACCTAAATCCGATATAATCGATATCCCTTCGATAAGTAAGACAGTTCATTCGTCATATTATAGCTTTTGGAAAACTCTCAGTCGTATTCTAAATAATTTTATTAGAGCTTAGAATGCCAAATGAATAGGAGTTGATTACAATCTATTTACGTCGCGGTAGGAAGCGCGCACGACCTTAGTGACGCCACGCGAGGCCGCGCGCTCTCCCGCCCTACGCCGCAGTACGAATAAATAACAACCAAGTTGGAAGAAGAATTAAACAATTTGGTTTATTGGTACAGAGCTTAGAAGACTTGATAACAGGGAGAGTGACCAGACAATATCTGTTGATATGAAAGACTTTACCATGACTCAAGACTTCGGTTGTCTTATATCAATTAATAGACAAGACAGCCAGGAAAATTTCATATAAATCACTTTTAGAATTTTTTTATAAATTATGATGAGACCATTAAAAATTAAATGAGAGACTTTCCAGGCAACGTTCCTCAAAAATTTACTAGATGGCGCTGTCCAATTCCCAACAACCTTACTTGATACTATGGTATATGAATGTAAAACGTAGTGATTATTTCCTCTATGTATGAATGTGCTATCTATAATAATAAAGAGTACCATCGTAAAAACATATGATTTTGACAATTTGGTTTCATTGTAATCTTTATGTAATATTGTTGTGAATATTGAAAATGATTAATATTATTTATTATAATACTATTCACTAGTACCTATATTTTGCTTTGAGGTATCTATGTATTATTACTATGCGTGAAGACCTTGTAACTTTCTTGGACTCCAGCAGCGCCATAATGTACCCCTTAAACGGTCAAGCATGGCTTTTAGCATGTACACGTAATTACCACCACCACTACTATTTGGGGGCGTGGCCTACCTTTGATACAGTATCCGGCAAACATCTTGAAATCGGGTAAGGGTTGCGCAGAACACGTATTTTGGGTATGCGTAGCGGTGAGGTACGCGGGCGGTGGGCGCGCGCGCGCTATGGGCCGTTCGTAAGTGCACATGCGCGAACTCATCGCCACTCCGTTCCGTCGAAGAGCGTCAAGATGTTTGCCGGAATCTAGGCCACAGTAATCACGTGATACCTACGTGCTTGATGTCAAGCCATCAAGCATCGCCCCTAGACGATCAAAATTTGATTAAACTGCCAAAAAATTTACATGCTTGACAAGCTATGCCTGACCGTCGCGTACATGCAGGAAGGAGGCTCCAATGTCCCTTTCGCAGAATGTCCCCCTTGTACCCCTCTGAAAATCGCATAAAAGACAACTTTTTGATGTGATATTTTTTATTAAGTACCACCCCCCCTAGCATGACCGACAAAACACGATATATATCGCGTGATATAGCGTTATATCGACACCCAACTGTCAAAATCCATTGTCTTTTGACAGCTAAACGCGATAAATCACTATATCATTATCGTGTTTCGATGGTCATGCTAGGTAGGCTAGGCAGGGTGACATTCTGCGAAAGGGAGATTTTGCGAAAGGGACGTTTTTCGAAAGGGAAGTTTTGCGAAAGGAACGTTTTGCGAAAGGGACATTTAGCGAAAGGGACATTCTGCGACGGAAGGAGTTGAAGAAGCGCAACCATAGAAATTAAGCGCAGCGAAAATTTTTCTATGTCTATGAGTGCAACGAACCCGAAAAAACCGGCTAACTGCATGTCGAGCCACGTATAGAGAATAAGGTTCCGTCCGTAGTCTCTGTCTCTGATCCAACTCAGAATGTTTCGGACAGATTGAGGCGAATTCGCCGCGCTATGCGGCATTTTGACCACCGAACTCAAAGCGATAGCCATAGCGTATAGCCAAAGCAATGCTCTAGCAATTGTTATGGCTATGGCTATCGCTTTGAGTTAGGTGGTCAATATCCGTCAAAAGACCGCATCGCGCGCGGAATACGCCTCATCTGTACGAAGTTTTATAGGTAGGTACTGGGGCCTTACTATGAGCTCTTATAGCAGGACTTAAATTGAACTGCCTTACTTATTCGTACTATGACCTCAACAGTTAGTATGAAAGCAGGTCTTAAGCAGTCATGTTTAAGGCCTGCTTTTGAACTGAACGGTTTCTTATTTGCTGATGGTAAGCCCCCTGTTCATTAATACGTACTTATTAGGTTTATTGAGCTGTATTTTCCCTTATCCAATAAAATAAAATAAAGACAGACAGGGACTGACGTACGGACGGACGGATGGACTGAACGATCTTATGGGTAATCATCGTATAAGTTATTTCCTTGTTTTACTACGGAACCCTAAAAAAACGGTCATTCAAAGGCAAGTACAACTGTATACACTACGCTAAGCTAACCATATTACATTAATATTATCTTCAACATAAGTTTTGTCGCCGCAAAACGATTATAAAGAAAAAACACAGTTGATACTGTCAAAATCATATACGTATTTTTACGATGCTTCTCTTTGGTTAGACTATTTGTACCACGTTCATTCATACTACATAATATACTCAACTGCCAGGAATTGGACAGCGCCATCTAGTATATTTTCAAGGAACGTTGCCTGGAAAATCCCTCATTGTCTTTTTATATTTTTTGTAAGAAAATTCAAAAACAATCTTTTTTGTTCTTTCTTTCGATGTAGATAACTATTTTAACGACTATTAAAAAAAATACTTACATACAATGCGATTGAAATCACAATGTGACTACAGAAGTGATCACTGTGATTTTGTCTCATTATGTCGAATGCAAGTAACTAACGTTTTTTGAAAACCGAACACGTTAATTTTTCAATGAAAAGTTGGTAATTTTCCCGCGTGGGTCCGCTATCGCGGGGCGAACGTAAACTACAGCGCGCATTAAATATTTACAAGAATTCCCCATCACGGGATGCTCCAGTTTTTGATTATTTTCTCGTCCTTGTGGCGACCAGTTTCTTGTAATAATAAGAATAATAAATGCCTGGATAATTTCACACAGCGCCATCTAGCGTCAATCTAAGCAAAGTTTGTAATATGAGCACAGAATAGATATAAAGTACTACCGTACAGAAAGGAAACTCTCCGCCCCGCCCCGCAATCAATTACCTCACCGCACCCCGCGAGTTCGTAGGCCAGTTCGTATGCTCATTCAATAGCCCTAGACTTCACGCACACAGTTGCGCGTGTGCAAAAACGTCACTGTGTAGTGTCTGTTTAATAGGTAGTTGAAACGCGGCGTTTGTACGGAGTGCCCGGGGTGTGGTATGAGTAGGGTTGCCAACTTTTTTTAGATCAAATATAGTAGTTACTAGATTTTTAGTGTAAAAATATAGTAGATGACGAAAAAGTCCAAAAAAATATAGTAGGTTGCTGTTTTGTGTGGAGGATTTTAAAGAAGTTGCATTTTTCATACTTAAGTAAGTACTAACATTTTCATAATTTATTCAACAACCACAAAGACAAGTGTTTAATCACAAAAACATATTATGCAATTACTTATGTACATACTCGTATAAGTAATTCTTTTTGTTGCTTTTGTTTAATTTTTTCACTTGAAAAATATAGTAGTTTTGCCTACTATATATTTTTTCAAAAAATATAGTAGGAGAGCCCTCAATATAGTAAGATACTATATTATATAGTAGGGTTGGCAACCCTAGGAATGAGGGTGCTAGATAACTGAGATACACTTATATACTTATTATACATAGATATCTATTTTAATATAAATTTAGAAGTATGTAATTAAATTACTACTTTTCAGTATGTCTACCGTTGCAAATTAACATTTAAATGTACAAAAGGTTTTAATAATACTTGAACCATAGTTAATGTAGATATATTTATTAAAGCAATTTGCTCAATATCCACTTTATTATTTCGTTGCTTCTAGCGTATTACAATAGGTATTTAGAAGTAAATTTCAGTGTTTAATTTTTAGCACGATTGATAAACAATATTATAATTTGTTCTTCTATCATATTCAGCACAATATATTTAAAAAAATACCTGAAAATTATATAAACATAAAAGTTTATCACCTACAAAATTGTGGAAATTGTATTACTGATTACCAGTTTAGTGTGAAAAAGTCACTATTTCCTTTCCTCGTAAAAACTTATCGTTGTCACTGGATTACGTTCTTAAATTTCACACAGATATTTTGTTCAGGGGGTTACTCCCGAAACACGAACGAGAATTTGAGATCGAATTGGTATCGAGTAAACGTCAAAACAGTATAATGGAAACCATGACAACCGTTTCTAATGTACTAAAATAACAGATTTTGACGTTTCTTCGATCCTGACGTGAACTCGATCTCGTTAATTTCCGTCGAGAGTAGGGGGGCAGGCTTTAAAATGGCTGAACAATGTGCGTCAATGCAATTACATACTAAAATATTATACTAATCGCTTTAACAACCACATAGTATAATGCCTACTTATAATGTTGTAAACATTATTGTAGTATCAATTAACACTGCACTTGTATCAATAAGCTATGTTTTTTAAAACGACGGCAACAAATTTGTATGAGTTGAAGGCGTATTTTGTTTTTATTAGAAGCAAAATTAATGTTAATTTAACCAAGCAAAAGTTATACTTGAGAACTTGAAACTTTTATTGGACATACAAACATGTTGTCCCATTCACTTACTTTACCACATTAGTTCATTTATATCTCATCTCATCTCATGTTCTGTTTAATTAAAGGGCCCCATATACGGTAAAGGGCCCCATATACGGTAAGATTGATCTGTACGATCCGGCGTTTTGGACCGATCGAAACGACGAATCGACAGTGTATGTCAAGATCGTGAACGATTTACTTAATCGAAGACGATATCGGAGATCGCAGCAAAAACCCATGCGATCATGAATGTCGTAACGATGTATCGACGGTGTATTGACTCGTTGCGATCAACGATTCGATTTTTGTCTCACTCTTGCGTCTCTTGGATGGAAACTTAATTCATTTAAAATGTTTACATGCGAATACTGATTTCGCTTTATTAGTCATTTGTTAACCCACATTTTTCTAGGGTTTTTCTTCTTTTCTTTCAAGGAAAAGAAATTCGTTTTTCATTTTAAACGGGCACGTATTAAATTATTTGAGTACGTCTTTATCGTTCCGTTTCAAATAAGTAAGTGATCGATCGTAATGACAAATCGCTTCATGTATGTGCGGCATTTTTGAAGCAATCAATCGTTACGATATTCGTCAGATTGATCGTAACGATGAATCGCACCGTATATGGGGACCTTAAGATTGATATGTACGATCCGTCCTTTAGACCGGTCGAAACGACGAATCGACAGTGTATGTCAAGATCGTGAACGATTTACTTAATCGAAGACGATATCGGAGATCGCAGCCAGACGCCAGACTGAGACAAAAATCGAATCGTTGATCGCAACGAGTCAATACATCGTCGATTCATCGTTACGATATTCATGATCGCATGGGTTTTTGCTGCGATCTCCGATATCGTCTTCGATTAAGTAAATCACGATCTTGACATACACTGTCGATTCGTCGTTTCGATCGGTCTAAAACGACGGATCGTGCAGATCAATCTTACCGTATATAGAGCCCTTAAGACAAGGTTTTTTCTTTGGTATTTTGTCAACTTCAGATTTTTCGCCTATAATATACTTTTGATATATTCTTATTATTCATAATATTAATTGGCACATCGGTTGTGTAACGTAGGTATTGCAATAGTGGCGAGCTCGAATATCATTGTTTATTCACGATAAGAACTCAATATATGCACGATTTGCTGCTTCTTGTGCACGCGATATGGGCTGTAATAGGGTTTGCACTGCGATTTTAAAGTAGTTTGACGATTATTGGATCTGTTATTGCAT
The DNA here is from genome assembly GCA_943789525.1 of Agriphila geniculea. NCBI lineage: Eukaryota > Metazoa > Arthropoda > Insecta > Lepidoptera > Crambidae > Agriphila > Agriphila geniculea. The sequence goes on along the minus strand of OX038884.1, from coordinate 17,348,027 downwards.
AAATAAATATAATACATGCTTAAATAAAATAAAATATATCGGGTCATTCTGAACTTACCATCCAAATTTCAAGGATGTGTCCAGTCCATGAAACTAAACAACTTTCTCTAAGAAACATGTTTCGAATTTCGCCACAAAATTTTGGTGATCCCATACTAAATTGATCTCTTTTATTTGTATGGATAGTCTAATTTTTTTTACACATTTTGCCATGTGTTCCTTAGAGAAAGTTGTTCAGTTTCATGGACTGAACACATCCTCAAAATTTGGATGGGGAATACAAAATGACCCTGTATATATTTTACGTGCAAAATTAAATGCAAAAGTATATATTTCATAAAATGTATGTCAATTCCATGTTTTTCCTGATAAAACTAATAAAAAGCTAAGTTCTTTTTACTCTTCAAGTTCAAGACATGATAAGAAATTGACGACTAATATAAGTGCGACAGTTTTACCTACTACTAGTAGTGGCTAGTTAAATTCAAAATGTATTTATTCAAATAAACTTTATTTGAATCGTCTATATTTTCCTACCACCAGACTTTTGACAAGAAACGATATTTACCTGGTAATTACCAGCTAGTTAGTTAACCATAACAAGCGAAAAATAATACACAATCATAAAACAAAACTAACAATTTATTTATAATGCAAAATACGCGCCTTGGAGACCAAAGTGCAGGAAAAACTTATCAAAACTTATAGTTAGTTTGAGACACTAGTATTTGATATAGCGATGAAATATTGGTACCTTGATAGAACGTAATAACCGAACGGATAGCTAAATAGCTCAATATTCATAAACGTTGTGAAGATAGATGGAGCAAGGCGAACGCGGATTGGAAACATTAACCAATTTGGTTACCAAATACGATATTGTCTGGCGTTTGCCTGAAAAGAAACAGTTCGTGTGAGATGAAATAGTGCATGAGAAAAGGAAGTGACGCGACCATCATTTAATTTTGCTTTACTTACAAGAATTGCTGAATATTAATTTTATACTTTATAGTTTTACTTTGTTATCTAATGGTAATTAAATTATTTGTAACGTTACTTGAGATCTGAATATTCTGAATGATATAAATTAATGTTGTAAAAAAAAATATTTAACCTTCTGATTATAATGTGAAAGTCTTTGTGTTTCGTCGTTAAGGCGACTATATTCCTCAAGTGCAAAAAGGGGCCACTTTTAGCACTTTTACTAACTACTATTACAACGAACTACTCGTATATTATACAAAGGTAATAATTGTTTAAAAGCTATAGAACCTTAACTTCAATCTGTACAAATGTGAATTTTCGCTACATTATGTACTTAGCGAGCAATATTTAATTAAGACGACGCCTTGTGAAAAAAATTTTTAACAGGCTCCGCCTTCTCACCCCCCTTACTCCGCAGTGACATTTTGCCTTCAATCGTAAAGTTTGATATTCGCGCCAAACGCATGTGAGGTTTCATCGAAAGTTTAACGCCGTTACGCGGTTAGTACACCGACGCATTCACATGCGGCGACGAATCTGTGCGAAACCAATGCGGTAGCGAAACCTTTGCGAAACGCTAGTACACTGCAGTTTTTTCGCAAAGAGGTGTCATTGTAGATTTCGTCCATCCGAATAGACATAGGGCAGACATAGCGGCGTTTAATGTTAGAACACAAATTGTAAATTATTTTATGGAAAGTTAAAACAAAAATAATTTATAATCAGTAAGCAATAAAATCTACCCTCGTGTTTTCTTGAAATTTTTTCCATGCCACTTCTTTTTTGAAGACATTTTTGTAATCCTGATGTCCAACTGCATATATTTTGGGATAATTTCGAATAAAATTTAACATTAAATCTATATTTTCGCCATCCATGGTGCGAAAATCTGGAGGACAGAATGGATGCCGCTTGCATTCGCATTGCGAAACGAAACACCACTTGCGAAAGGTCTGCGTCTGTGTAACGAGCATTTCGCAGTTATCTGCGGAACAGGAACGACAAGGACGCGAGTATCTCATGTCGCTAATAGTAGAGTGAGACATAAGCATATGCGAATCGCTGCCTACAACTTAAAATTTTGTCGTTGTTTCGTCGCCGCATGCGAATGCGTCGGTGTACTAACCGCGTAAAGAAGAATAGAGAAACGATAGAGTCGCAATACATTGTATTTAGAACATTTTCTTTGATAATGTATGTATCTTCAAATTGAAAAAAGAAAATTATTACAAATGCAGACCTAAAAATAGTTTATTAATTATTAAAAAAAAATGTATTAAGGTGTACCATTCGAAGTTTTTCAATTCATTTGCGAAAAAACAGATTTTTAACTTTTGCGACAGAGGTCCATTTAGGGCAATGGACAAAACGACAAAAACTATTTTGTCATAGATGGATCAATAGGATTAAAGTTAAATTGAAAACCACGAAAATCCACGAGGTGTCTTTTTAAGACGAGGGCGCCACTTTGAGGTATATAGAAAAGCCTTAAGGGCCCTATCACATTTTTTCGTCGAAATTTCGATTTTGACGGATTTTAGCGCTACAACCTTTGGCTCTACTAAATACATTTATATTTGTTCGCGACAAAAAGTAATATGATGATACACTGGAAAGTTAAAGGGTTAGAAAGGAAAATTAAAGTTGGTGAACGATTTCTAGAGTCAACTTTGAACATACACAGAAAGATAAACAAGTACAAACAACAAATAAAAGTATGAAATTTGATTTTCTTATGAAGTAAAAATTATTCTAATATAAATTTTACGTAATAATTATGTATCTAGGAGAAATTCACAGTTAATTCTGAGCGTTTTTAGTAGTTTTATGGTTTTTTATTGGGATTTTTTTTCACTTATTCCATACATAATTTCAAAATTCCGAAACTGCTATAAACTATTCGACTATATAAGAGATAATATTTTTTTTTTTATTTCATTTGTTTAGCACAGTAGTTAAATCCATGAACTCAAAAAAGTCCCTTCGCGCATTTTATGAAAATCTTTCTCTGCAATTTCGGGTTTAATTATAAAGTTAAGCAAATTTTCAAAAAAGGGAGGCCGCTATGTACTATTCCAATAGCTATTCTATCTATACTATTCAATAAGTCAAAATTGTTAATGTATTTTTGTTTCTGAGATCGAGAACCCCAAAAATTGCCCATTTTACACAAAAATCACAGTCGAAACGTAAAATGCCTCTTAAGTTTTAGTGATAACGAGTGTTGTCAAAATATATATTTCTTTTTTTCTGATAAATGTCAACCATTTTCATTTACATTCTTTTATTTAATAGTATATACTTTCATACATTTGATTCAAAATCAAAGTAAATTTTAATTTATTTATTTGCAAATTAAGTGTGGTTCTTAAAGATAATACATTACCTATGACTTAATTACTATTCTCGAGTATAGATAATGTAAAAAAAGGAGGGCATTAAAATCTAAACAAGCTGCTATTTCAAAAGTTAAAGTTAAATAAAAACTCACAATAATTTCGAGGTAAAGGAATTAACTCAAATGTTTAATTTGTTAAGATATAATAAAGATATATAATAAAGATATAATATATAATAAAGATATTTTGACTTCGTTTAGAAGTCAAAATATCTTTATTCAAATAAACTTAGTAATTAAGCGCTTTTGAATTTGATTTGTATGGCGAAATAAATCATAACCGTTGGCATTTTTCAGAGTCACTAAAGTTACCGATTTCACTTTCCGTGCGGACGAAGTTACCGCCTAATGCAAATTAACAGTGACGCGGCTAAAAAATGTTGCGACACTAAAAAGAAACCAATTCGATCGTGTTATGCGGCAGACAAACTTATCGCCACAAGTTGACAACAATGGCAGCATCGGCCTTGCGTTTGTCAGCCACTCAATTACGGAATGCAACTGTACGCAAGATATTTATGCCACCATTTTGTTCATATTACATGACACCAAATCGAAAATACGATTGATGTATCGATTTACATACTCTAGTTTCACTCTAATAAATACATCATACCATCTGTTTCATGAAGGTTTCATGGCAATGACAGACGAGGCTGTATTTTAAAGTGTCCTTTGCCTATTTACAAGTTGATGATGACTTGTTTATTGTTGATAACGGGATATACACAGATATTCCTCAAAGATATGCATTTATTTGGGTTTTTTTCTTTTAAATACTGAACACCTAAGTTTATGCTAAGATTGCTAAGAGGATTTGATATTGAATATTTCATTTTATTTTTATTGATGCCTTTTTGTTATGCTCAAGTTAGGTTTTTAGGTTATTCTTAAAAAGGTTTAACTGAAAGAAGATTTAATGCCGTTAAAAGTAAAAAAAGATAAACAAAAAAACGTCGGCTACCAGGCACATTCTATAGTCAGAGATTGAAGGATACCCGGTAAGGTCAGGCGTTTATTTATTGGAAGCAACTTGAACGATACCTCGCCTCGGGGAGGGCGAACGGTATTTATTATAGAGAACCAGGCTGTCTAGTTTCTGATTCACATATTTATCATGTTATTCATAAATAGATGTTCAAATTGTTCAATTCAGCGTGATATTAGCTCGACGGAAATGGTTGGAAAGTCATAAAATCAGTTAGGTACTGCCGAAAAGCGTGAGTTTTGCCCACATTTTGTCTCGTACATAAGACGTCCCAATTTTGATTTAAAATGGTGTAAATATTATAGTCTTTTTTAATGAAAAAACATAATTTTGTATCTCAAAGTTAATTATACCTTTTCCATCGTAGGTATAAAGTTGAAATATTATAATCATTTTTCCTTTGCAATTAAGAACAAACGTTAATGACATATTTCTTAATGTTTGACCTTGCGCATTGAGTGCACGAAAACCATTCTACTTGTAGACGTTTAAAGTTAAACACACCAGTGTAAAAATCCTTGACACTGAAAAAAACTCAAATAAATGGCTTAAAGATTTAAAATGTATGTTCCTGCTCTTTCATGCGATTTGACAAGGACAACCAGACTTGGCCATTTCAAAACAAAAAAGGTTGCAGAGTTTAAAAAAAACAATAAACTACCCCAAACCTCATTGGTTCCACATCCCTCTTCCAAATTCAAATATTTAAACACCAACCTACTTGTTAACAAAGTGGCAGACGCGGCGCTGATATTCAGCCTAGCGGCATACCGAACAGATGGCTTGCCTTGGCGTAAGGTCGAGAATGCGTTGGCCCCGCGACCGAGCAACGAACAGGGGAATGACCACGGTGCGCGATGGACGACCTACAAAGTGCTCGCGTCAAAACTGGGACGATCGCCGACCACGTTTATCGTTAATGAATTTTTGTATTGGCTTGTCTTTGTTCGCGTTGATTGGAGACAGTACGCGTACCTAACTAACGACTTTTGTTGTCGCAATATGTTAATTATAGGCGCCACCAACTCCACAAATTAGGGTTGCAATATTATCTACTAAAAATGCAAAAACTACTAATTTTAAGTGCCTGGATCATATTCTACCACTTTAATAAAAAAAATAAAACAGATCTTATTTTCTAATAATCTTTAGTAAGTAATCGAAACTTGTGAAAGGGGCCTTAAATCACCTTTAAAGTTGCAATTTCCATCCTTTACATATACCTAAGTTGTCATACAGAGCTATACATTTTCCGAATTATGGATCGGATTTTCTCGAAAAGTTAAAGCAACTGCCTACGAGCGCTATAAAGTTTTTAAAACAAAGTTTTTAACGAATATAAATGTTTACACCAGTGAAAATTGCATTATAAAAAAACATTTGTTTCGCATTAGTTTCGGATATTTTCGGTTATGGATATTAGATAAAACTAGTGTGTCGGCTTAACCGAGCAAAAAACCTGCCATAAAATGTGGCTTATTTAGACTCCGCCCATATCCGAATTATCCGAATGTTTTATTTTGGATTCAGTTACGGTTATGGATAGATTTTTATTTCGGATATCCGATAGTTACGGTTACGGTGTTCCGTAACATCTCAGAAGATTTCCTAGCGAGACATACGGACGGGTGATGCGCGCTAAGCACGCGCCGTTTGTGGCGAAAAACGGTATAGTCGGGGTTTCTATTGGGGAAATAATATTTACCCTTGATTTGAAAAAACCTAATAGCACGATGTTGATAACTATAACTTATAAAATTTAATGGAAAAGGTTAATAAGACCTAAAACATGGTACGTAATGTGAGTGGCTTCTTTTTGGTCATTAATTTATATTGTCCTAAATATGATTGATTTTCTTTTGTTTTTCAAGATAATGGAAAAATTCAGTATTTGTAATTTAGAATGGTTTATTTATGATAGTTTATCCGCACACTATTCATGTCACAAATAGTTAATGTCTTTTTTTATTATTAAAAACTTTTCAGAAGTAAGTAACTTAATTTTCCTGTAGTTTAGTAGATTTTCCTTAAATATGGTAACCCCGAGTTTGCGCGGCAAAACAGGGTGGGGCGGGAAGGAGAGCGATCGTGGGCTTCTCAATATTACGGGAGTGGGGAGCGGTTTACGATGACCAAACATTCGAAATATGCGGAACATTATGGTTGATGTTAGCGAGGCTGTAAAACACACGAATAAAATTGTCGTACCTAATGTTATGGTTGTAAATCACTGGTTAATGTTCAAATAAATTAAATTAACATTTATTCAACGATGTTGTGTGAGCTACTATATTAAACTGTTCAATTTTATTTCAACAACTAATCGGAACAATTGAAACATTGCCTACGTACCGGAATGAAAGTGATTCATTTCGATTAATCACATCATTTATAATATCTCCAAAAATAAATAAACCGGCCAAGTGCGAGTCGGATTCGCACACGAAGGGTTCCGTACCAAAAAACGGCAAAAAATCACGTTTGTTGTATGGGAGCCCCAGTCAAATATTTATTTTATTTTGTTTTTAGTATTTGTTGTTATAGCGACAATAGAAATACATCATCTGTGAATATTTCAACTGTCGAGCTATCGCGGTTCATGAGATACAGCCTGGTGACAGACAGACAGATGGACAGCGGAGTCTTAGTAAAAAGGTCCCGTTTTTACCCTTTGGGTACGGAACCCTAAAAGCAGATTTTTAGGCTTATTTTGAAATGAGCCAATTTCATTCTCAGAGTGCGTGCGATTTAAATAATTATTTTAAATAGCAAAATATGAATAAATAACTTTTTTACTCACTCAATCTATAGTATTGAAGTAACTATTAGGTTAAGGAAAACATACAAATATTTGTGTCCTATTTCCGTAAGTGAAGCATACTTACCCGCTACTTGTAAAATCCTCTAATTACAGTTGCGCACAAAAGGGTTTCCAAGACGTGCTCTGTGTCAGATTGTTATGGATAGTTGGTCGGTATTGTTGGATAATTGTCGTAATGTGATTGTTATTAAAGAAATGACTTATCGTTTCATTGCGGTTGCCAAGACTGTCTTTAATATGCGCATATCATTTTGTTATCGGAGTAGAGACAATTATTAGCTGTTGGACGTGGTTTTTTCCCGTTTTGCGACAAAGTCGGGAGACAAAATACCACTTTAGGAATAAACTAGGGAAATAAGAGCGATACAAAACCTTTAATTCTTTGGAAAGGTCTTGCTTTTTCTTCAACTTTTAAATTGAAGTACGATTTGTCTACGATACTTTTTTTTTATTTGTAGAAATGTTTTTTTGACTTATTACAACATTGAATGAGCTAAATTTTCTTTATTATTAAGAAACAATAAAAGATAATTCATACCTATATTGATAAAGTAAAGTAAATAATGAATTTAACCCAACTGTCGTGTCATTGCGTTGTGTTACACTTTTATTGTCTGCAACTATAAAATCTTTTGAAAGTGTTTAGACATTGCACAAACAATTTTTGCAATGGAGATCGGCTCTTTGGCTTACTGCAGCCAGATCTTATTCATTCGTTCAGCTACATTTAGCATGCTTTTGTTACAATCAAGTTTTGAAAACTCAATATAAGTATTCGAAGGAAAATATTATCTGACACTTAAATTGTAAATCGTGCTATCTGATCATTGACTTAGTTAATAAGCCGAGTTTTTACTAATGTTACCACAATAAAAACTTGGACAATCAGTACTTACGAAGTACTTACTTAATGAACTTATCAGAAAATTTAAGAACAAACAAACTTTTTACATTATCAGCGTGATTCTGTAACAAATGAAAAAAATATAAAAATGTAATGAAATTAAACTACATACCAACATAAACTAACAAAATAGTAGATTCGTATTAATCATTGTAATTACTTCATAAGTTCTATTGATCTTCAATTGTCTTTAACAAATAGAAGAGTCATTAATTCCAGCTGAACTTTTTAGTCCTATCGATCTGCAATGTCTCCTTATCGAGTTTTAAATTTAAGGGCACCCTACACTAGCGTCTCATCCTCCGACCTCGCCCCACGAAATGAATAACGAAATCAAAAGCAAATAGGTGTTCTTTCAACTTATTTTATAGGTGTTTTTTTCTACTATTTTGCTACATATTCTTGAAGTTAGTTACGCACTAATTTAATTCGTTAAACAGTTGGCAGCCGCATGAGACCGGACAACAATGGAAAATCTATTGTGTCTCTCTGGCTTGACGAGTTAAGTACATTTTTTTTATCTTCATTTAGTTTCAAAGTGTTTGGGAAATAGATATTTATGAGTACTTTACATCAATTATCAAATAATAGAAAATATAAAAAAACATTTGAATAGGCTTGACGTTTTTTCATTCCTGCTGATTTAATTTATAAATTAATATTAATTTCGTTTATTTGTTGTAGGAATACAATGTGTAAACTATATCATAAACTTTAACAGACGCCACAACTTAATCACTTAACCTGTCCGTAAATAATTTCAATGCAGCATTAGATATTTGAAAGGGCGAAAGAAGTAATTAAGCAACCAACTTCTGCCGCTGGTTGTACACATTCCCTCACCCCATCACGACTGGCCAAGTAAAATGTGCTACTAATTCTACGCCAACAGACTGTCACACAAAAACTAACCTTAACATGGTAATTTAAGACTCTATATAGCTTGAGCGGGCGAGATAAAGCAAGGGGTAGTTTTTCAAAATAAATAATCGTGAGGGATTGTGGCTGTTAAGCGTCGACAATCAAATTATGGAGTATTGTATTGATTTTATGGCGTTAGAAACTCCAGTTATTTATACTGTTAGTTATCCAATTTGTTTGAAAAGTTATTCATGATTTCTTTTACAAGAAAAGGTTGAACTTCCAGATTACTTTAATATTTTTTTCTTATAACCTCCTGAGGAGGTACGAAATATATTGAAATTCTTACCACGTAAAGGTTACATAGACTGTGGCATTACCATCTTCACAAAACAATTTTATTGCGAGTGAGTTTTTAATTTTCCGTTATAATATTGTAGAGATTATAGCATTAAATTTTTGATTACAATTCGTTCAAAGTTATAGGATTAGCAAATAAAAAATAACGTATAGTATTTATTAATCCTTTAACATTGTAAACCAGTAATTCAACAAATCACCAATCTGCTTTATGAATGCAATCTATAATTTTAACATACGTCAACTATTACACACATATTCATTTAACAATAAACACAATGCTATCTGTAAGATAAGGCTAAAGTTCAAGCTATGAATAAATCACTGTAAGTAAATTCCTTTTTGAATATCGCAATTTGATTAGGGTATATACTTTACTTACTTTAATGTTTGTAGAATTATTTGTACCCGTGTCTTACCTTTTTTGATTAAAAGTGTAAATAATTTAGTTTATTTCCCTTTCCCGAAAATTGGTTCAAATTTTATGACCGGAAAAGTGCAGTTATTATAGGTTCTTCTGTTTTAATTAAAACTACGTAGGTATATTGCTTTTGCTGTATATTATTACATTCCTGCATTAAACAGAAATCATGATAAAAATAGATCACTAAAACATTCTCACAAAGGTTGGTAGTTTACCTACGGTAGTTTTAATATTTCTATTCAGTTACGAAAATTATTTGCAATTTTTCGAAATGAAAGCAGTATGTTTGAAAGCAGAACTGCACAATTTTATACTTTGAAAAATATTGTTCTTAAGACAACCTTATTAAGGCGAGGCCAGTTAACGATTTGGTGAAAAGATTGATTTTTGAACTTCAATGTGAAGAACTGATGGAGAATTCTACTTCACAAAAATTACTGTAGACTGAAAAAGAAACAAAGAAACACAATAACCGAACAGAATATTGAATAATGGCTTGGTAACTCTGTAAAAAAAATCCTGAATAACACCATAAAAACTTATAAAAATAAACTTCCAATCGTCATATTTCGTAATTTTCAACGACAGTGATATGATTTTTTATGCAAAAAGGATAGCTTTTTTATTAAGCTAACACAATAACCGAGTACATTTTTAATGATGTACATTGAAATGATCCAGTATTTCAGAAATCAATAAAAATTTACAATATTCAACCTTATTCTAAAGACATAGTGAAAGAGAAAATTTCTTGAACTGCCTGCCTCAAAAAGTATTTAGAATTTAAAGTGGTATTTTCGTAATAAAAATGTTATCGGTTGAGAGATAAGATAATACCTTCTGTGGCTGCCTGTTTGTCCACAATCTGACACAAATGTGGTTACAATCAGTCACAATCGTTGTCGTTTACAAAAATATTTACAACTAGCTTTCGCCCGCGACTTCGTCCACGTGGACATTCGGATAGAACATTTGACAGGGATAAAAAGTATCTTGTGAATTAAAATTCTTTTTTGTTAAAAATTGTGAATGAAATTATCTGTATGCCTTGGGTACATTGGTAGGATATTTCTATTATGATTCTTGGAAAGACGATAATATTTTTGATATTATATTTTTATAGAAAAGGTATAATAATTTTATTTAATTTACTTCATCCACATAATTATGCCTGTGTCCTAAAGCTGTGAAAGAATTGAGATAGGTAATAATTAAAACAATAGAAAAACACGACACGGCGCGGAAAACTCCACGAACCCAATTACTTTTTAATAGTGTGCGTGGAGCGCGCACGATTGAGTGAAATTCCCGCGCAGTGCATCGCATCGCGTCTACTCGTTAAATATGGCCAGTATGGCGGCCTAACGGTGCGGCGCTGTCTACCCGCCCGCTATTGTGATAACACTAGTACAAGGAAATGCTACCTACCTTTTTCATCCAAAGTATACGAGAATTATAGTTTTCCTTTTGTTTCCTTTTTGGTCACGGTCGCGTCGTTTTTATTACGCAGGTTGTTTTGCAGTGAAATAACCGATAGATACTAAAATATCAAAGACATTCTTTAACATTTGTCTACCTAAATAAAAACTGCATGATAATGTCCCAATCATTTTAAGTCAAAAAAATTAACAAGAAATTGGAACAACCGAACATCACGTATATACCTTGATTGCGTTAGCATTTTCTCTCAAATTAACAATTAAAGCCAAATCAAGTGAGTGAATTCAGAATATTGTATCGTGATTGTATCATTTCAAAGCTAATGATTTGTGGATGGTGCTCTGTTCGAATTAAACGTAAAACAAGCTGCGCGGTAGGCGTAATGAAGTCGCCATAATTTCACTCCTTTTATGACTGGAAGGGTCCGACTCGTCGATTTAGCTGTTAAACGTTTTAAAAGATTTTAATGTCAGCCAGTATATCTAATAGTCGACCACGGTAACTGTAAAAACCCACGCACAGCCGTCAAAATCCTGCTAAGGCCAAAAGTTTAATGTTGTTTCACTTATCTAATTGACCGAGAAAAGGTATTAATTTGTGGATTAAATTCGTAAGGCAGTATTACTAGTGTACAATCTTTGTTTATTTTGATATTTTATGTGGTATGTAATGAACATTTGATATAATAAACAAAGTTTTGAAGCAACTGTCTTTCTGCAAAAAATTTTTTTACATTGTAATTTTTTTCTATAAAGATTATAATACAACTTGTTTGTATGAACAAGTGCCATTAAATCCGCCATTAGTTTTATGATAAAGTTAACGCTGCCTATAATTTCTTAGTACTAGTTCGTACGCAGTACAGTAGGCAATGTAGGCACGGTCGGCTGCACATGGCTTCTATACGTCATTGTACTTAGCCCGCTAACATCCGAGAGGTTAAATTACAACTACTCGTCTCATAAGTTGCGTTAACGGTAGTTTTATGTTAAAAAAGAAAAAATACTGACCTTTTTTGCTTACGCTACGTTGGTTGTCAATTTTTTTAAAGTTAGCACTGAAATAGAAAGCTTTTTTGAATTTAGAATTCGAATTTCAAATAATATGTGTGATTTTATTTTAAAAATGTTTATGGCTTCATTGAACAGGGTTGTCAGTCGTAAAAAGAAAAAAATATATCGAATTTATTATGCTACTTATTTTTATGTGATTCCAATGAGGCACCATCAATAAATCATTAGTTGCTACACAAAGTCGTACTAATTTAATGACGTTGAAAGTGATTATTTATAGCTTTTTATAGGATAAATTATACTTAACGCTTCGTTCTCAAGATTAGCATATAGGACACAAGTAGTAACGCGTAGCAGTTGCCATTCCATACACTATTTTGAGAAATTTAAATATTTTTTATCTAAATTCCTCAATTTAGGTTTTTTTTTTTTTTTTTTTTTTAGTAGGTATCCCCATATTCAAGCCCTTCCGCGCGGACGCCATCTGCTTCATTCGCTTTGTAGTGCGTCGCCGTTCCACACTGTGCTCGCGAAAAAGTGTTTAAATAGTAACAGTATAAGAATTTATAATGCCAAAACGTAAAAGTGATAATGATTGTGGTCGAATACAACGAAAAATAAGGAAGCTTGAAAAGAAATTGGCGCGTAAGCGCCGTCGTAGGCGCCACAGTAGTTCGAGTGTGTCTGATTCGTTATCTTCCCGCTCATTTCGATCGTCGCCGGAAAAACAAGGTAAAAGATTTAAAAAAATTATAACTTTCACGGGTCCTTGAATACAATAACAGCTTTAGCGACTAGCCGGCCTATTCTCAATCGAGTTCATAACATCATCATACCTAACTACTTATTGTTGGAATATAACTTATAAAAGTATAATAAGTTATAATTATAAGTTAAAGGGAAAACCTTTTTATATCAATAAAATACAACCTTGATTGAAAATTGATATTACGAACAGTACGTTTTTGGGATTCTTTTATTATCAATGTATACATGATATAACTCGATCAGTTTGCGGATAGTACTTGCTATGCATTGGGACTATCTCTTACTGTATAATTTGCATTTCGAACAGTACAATGGGACTGTTGTACAGTGCTAATTTATTAAGTTTGCGAGCAGTACGTGTATCATAATACTATGGGACTGCTTCCTACTTATGAGATCATATAACAGATTGTTAGTTTAACAAGAAATAAATTCATTTTATTTATATAAAATGATATATTTTTTAAAAACAAAGATGATAAAAATTGTAAAATTTAATTTATTAAAGCTAACTTTATGAAAATAAAAATAAAATCATTTCGATACAATTAAACAATGGGTTGCGGACAGTACATGTTACAGTTTAACTGGGGACTGTCCCAATAACCTTATCGAGGTTTTAAAGCCTTGTATAATATTATGAGTAGTCATTGAACTATATTCTTTCAGATGATGAAATGATGAGCAATTCGGGATTCATTGATAATGAAGACGATTTTGACGATCTTTCTCGTTCAATTGAAATAGAAGACCAAAATTTAGACCCGAAACCTGTTGAAAAAAATTTACCTTCTGATAAAGAGGTTTCCGTTCAGTCTGTGGTAGTGATACCTTCAGATCTCGCTGCCCCCTCAACTTCGACTAGTGAACCTGTTGTGTTAGCTGATCAAAAGGAGCCTGAACCTTTGATTCTAGATAGTGACTTACTAGATATACTAGGTATTGATCCAACTACCGATAAAAAATATGGCAAAGAAATCCAAAAAGATTTAGCATTAAGATTACAACATTGGGCCACTGTTGGTTTGGATAAGGATTTACGCAAAGAATTAAAAGACAAATATCTAACTCCAGATAATTGTAAACTAATTGATCCACCACTGTTGAACGCAGAAATGAAAGCTGCGATTTCAGACACCAATGTCAAACGTGATAAAGCCATTGAAGGCAAACAAAAAATGCTTACCTCATCCATTGCCTGCTTAGGTGAAGCCATTACACGTCTAATGACGTTAAAAGATAAAGATACCACTCTACTCAAATTATTGATGGATGCAGCTCGCATCGCTTGCGATTGCCAACATGCTGACAGCGTTACTCGCAGAAACTTTGTAATGGGTGGCCTTAAAGCGGAAATGAAAGAACAATTGCAAAATACAAAAATCGATAAATGTTTGTTCGGTGAAAACCTTGCCGAAACCTTAAAATCTGCAAAGGCAGTCTGCAAATCTGGTTCGGATTTGAAACCACCTGCACCAAAATCATCTTTCAGGAAGCAAACACCTAGTACATCTGGCTCAGCACAGAAACATTTAAACTGGCAGAATCCGGGTCCGGTCCGCAGGCCAACGGGTCCACCGAGGATGAGACAGCCTGCACCGACATCGATGCGCAATCGGCCTTTCAACTCCTTGAGGCAGTCGCAGCATCCGCCACTACGGCCGAACAACATGCGTCGCTAGACACGGTAAAGCCTGCAGGTAGACTTAGTGCATTTTACAAACAATGGTGTATGATCACTAATGACCCGACTGTTTTGTCTTACATTGAAGGCTATAAAATACCTTTTTCTAGCCCACCTATACAAACTTCTAATTTTAATAACCGGGTTTATTCAGACACTGAAATTACTCTTTTTAGTGATGCCATCAATGAATTGATTTCATTAGGAGCCATTTCAAAATGTACTTTTCGTCGAGACCAATACTTATCCAGCTTTTTCTTAATACCCAAGCCAAACGGAAAAATGAGATTTATCTTAAACCTCAAGTCATTAAACAAATTTATTAATACTAATCACTTTAAATTAGAGGATTTGAGGACCGTTCTTAAACTCGTAACCAAAGATTCTTTTCTATGTAATCTAGATCTAAAAGATGCATATTTTTTAGTAAAAATACATGAAGACTCCAGAAAGTACCTCCGATTTCAATTCCAGAATTCTATATATGAATTTAATGTTTTACCGTTTGGCTTGAACACGGCACCTTACGTGTTTACTAAAATTATGAAACCAGTGATCAAACTATTAAGAACTTGTGGTTATATATCTACTATATATTTGGATGACTTGTGTCTGATAGGTCATGACTATAAAACATGTTTAGAAAATTTGCAACAAACTAAAAAACTTTTAATATCGCTAGGTTTTATCATAAATTTAGAAAAAAGTAGTCAAGTACCATCGACTAAATGCAAATTTTTGGGTTATATTTTGGATACAAAAAATTTCCAGGTCTTATTGCCAAAAGACAAAGAAAATAGGATAAAATTAGAACTAGAAAAAATGTCTAATTTAAAATGTTGCACAATCAGGACATTTGCAAGTTTTGTAGGGCTTTTAGTATCAGCTTGTCAGGCTGTGGAGTACGGATGGCTCTATACTAAGCTCTTTGAAAGAGTGAAGTATCTTAATTTAAAGGAATCAAATGATTACGATACTATAATGGCCATCCCTACAACACTTCATTCTGATTTTGAATGGTGGAAAATTGCTATTCACAACACAAATTGTAAAATTAAAGATGACAAGTATGACCTAGAAATTTTTTCGGATGCCTCAACTACAGGGTGGGGTATAGCTTGTGGGAATCAGAGAGCTAGTGGTCTTTGGAGCATAGATGAACACAAAAAACACATAAATTATTTAGAAATTTTAGCTGCTTTTATTGGGCTAAAAATATTTGCTAGAAATATTGCTAATTCACAAATATTACTCCGTATAGACAACACCACGGCTATATCCTATATTAACCGTATGGGAGGCATTCAGTTCCCACACTTAACTGATGTTACAAAACAAATTTGGCAATGGTGCGAACATAGGAAACTATTTGTATTCGCTTCATACATTCGTTCGGCAGATAATAAGATTGCTGATGAGGAATCGAGACGTACGCACCCGGATATTGAATGGCAGCTCGCAGACTACGCTTACAAAACAATCCTTAAAAAATTTGGTGTTCCGAATATCGATTTATTCGCAAGTAGAATTAATGCGAAGTGCCCAACCTATGTTTCGTGGCATAGAGATCCGGATGCGTACGCTATAAACGCCTTTACCATTTCATGGACAGAATTTTATTTTTACGCGTTCCCTCCATTTACCATGATATTAAAATCCTTAAAGAAAATCATCACTGATAAAGCTGAAGGTATAATGATTGTACCTCAGTGGCCTACACAGCCATGGTTTCCAATCTTTAATAAACTGCTAAAATCAAAACCTATTGTTTTTCAAGCTGAAGATAATTTAATAATATCTTCTGATTCCAGTCGCCGCCACATACACTCGACGATTACCCTGGTGGCAGGCATATTGTCCGGGAAGCAATATTAAGAAGAGGTATTCCCCAGGAATCCATAGACATAGTATTGAATTCTCTCTCTGATAATTCATACAAACAATACGAGGGATGTTATAGAAAGTGGTTCACTTATTGTAAAAAGAATAAGTTGAACATTTACGATGTGTCCGTTCCAAATCTATTAAAATTTTTCACACTTATTTACAACGAAAGGGCTCAATATGGTACACTAAATTCTTATAGGTCTGCCTTGGCTTTAATCCTGCCACAAGATATCTCTAGTAACCTAGATATAAAAAGATTTTTTAAGGGTGTCTTTCGGTCTAGACCACCACGGCCTAAGTACGATGAAACGTGGGATACGTCTCTGGTTTTGAATTATCTTGGGCAATGGTATCCTAATGAAAATCTAAGCATAGCTCAAATTTCGAAAAAGTTGGTTTGCCTTCTGGCTCTCGTCACAGCACATAGAGTGCAAACATTCTCCAAGATAAAGACTAGTAATATTGAAATAGGTCAGGTGGAAATAAAAATAAGAATTCCAGATTTATTAAAAACATCCAAACCTGGTACTTTCCAACCAATTTTGATTCTCCCCTTTTTTAATGAGAGGCCAGAAATTTGCCCTGCTAAAACGTTAATAGCTTACCTTGAAATCACTAACATCCATAGAAAGAACAGTGATACCCTCTTTCTTAGTTGTAATAAGCCCCATAAACCAGTTTGCTCTCAAACCCTTTCGAAATGGATTAAAAATATCCTTAGTCTAAGCGGAATAGACACATCTAGGTTCACTGCCCATAGCACCCGTCATGCATCGACATCAGCCGCACAGAAATTAGGTGTTAATATTGACCAAATAAGAAAAGCGGCTGGTTGGAGTCCAACTACGCATACTTTCGCAAAATTCTATAATAGGCCTATTATAAATGAAAGTAATTGTTGCTTAGGTAGAACAATATTATTACAATCAATGAATAACTGTTAATTTTTCTTTGGTGATCTATAAAATAAATACAATGTTGATTTTGGTTTCCAAGTATTTTAATTTCATATTTTGCCTATCTCTAAACGTCTACTTGTGTCCTATATGCTAATCTTGAGAACGAAGCGTTAAGTATAATTAGAGATTAAACGAACTTACCTGTATGTGAAGTTCTATCCTAATTATACGAAGGCTTCGTTCGAAGAGATTAGCAACCCACCCACCCTCTCGCTTTTCTCATGCCCTTATAATTGCAAAATATGAAAGAAATAACTCTAAACTAAATGAAGCAGATGGCGTCCGCGCGGAAGGGCTTGAATATGGGGATACCTACTAAAAAAAAAAAAAAAAAAAAAACCTAAATTGAGGAATTTAGATAAAAAATATTTAAATTTCTCAAAATAGTGTATGGAATGGCAACTGCTACGCGTTACTACTTGTGTCCTATATGCTAATCTCTTCGAACGAAGCCTTCGTATAATTAGGATAGAACTTCACATACAGGTAAGTTCGTTTAATCTCTAATTATAATATAATATATATAATAAAATATAATATGGGTTAGTTGTTGGAAACACAGAGTTACTTAATCTCCGATAAGTGTATTGTATATGTTACTGTAAAACATATTAACTGAAAATTTTGTGTTCTGTGGCAAAACGGCGCAGTTTATAAATTTCGAATGCGTGTTTTCATGGATATTTGTAATAGCTGAAATACTTTACAAAGTCGCAGATTATCTCCTATTATTATCCGAACTCTGATGAATCCTAGGATTTTTCAGTAAAACCTAAGATTTACCAACTTTTAATGGTAAAAGTCCGAACTATCCTGAGATCATAGTTCATTTCGGACTATAATACCACCATTCACTCGGTAAATCCTCAAAGATACAGTAAATGTTAAAAAAGATTTATTTTAAAGGTGTTTTAAAATTATATGTAACTAATAAAAGTACCATCTAATTTAAACCAGTTAAGGATTGACTGATAAGTATTTATATTGTAATTAATAATTAAGAAATACTCATATAGTGATAAATAAAAATAATGATGATGAAGAATGTATCACAATGAATGTATATATGAATGTATTGAATAATATAAGTCTTATCATTTCGCATTGGCTTGTATTTAATAATAATCCCCCTTATAAATAATAGGAGATAATCTGCGACTTTATAAAGTATTTAAACCATTACAAATATCCATGAAAACACGCATTCGAAATATATAAACTGCGCCGTTTTGCCACAGAACACTAAATTTTCAGCTAATATGTTTCTTGATTACGTCCGTCCTTTTTTGGGATTCTCTCCTTAATATTCTTATTTACTGCAATGTGGCGGGAGGGTATGGGGGGAGGTTTCCCCCTCCCTCGGGCGCGGAGTATCTTCATGCACGATAGAATATTCGGCCAAAGGACACGGTTCCAAGCCTGTAACTTGAAAGAAATATCAGATATTTATAGATAGACACTCTTTTTTCAATCAAGGATGATTGGATATTGTAAATTTTATAAATTGCTTTATTTTATAATTAAAATTAAAACCACGGACTTGGTTACAAAGTCATGTATGCCTGCAAACGTCCTACAAAAGGTTGAACTTCTCCTTTTCTTGTATGTGTTACGGCTAATACCCGAAGTGCGGCTAAACCTAGTTTTAGCTGGCTAAAACTAGGTGTAGCCGATAGCCGTTTGCTAAAACTAGGTGAACCGATCTACTTCACGAAATAGGTAGTAGGTCCCGAATATAGGTTAGAAATTTAAATTTCGAGGTTATTTTTTTTAACAGACAACAGAAGTAACTTTTTTAATACCCCATGCTACACCTAGTTTAAGCCGGCTACACCTTGTGTTAGCCGCGAGTAAATCGGCTACATCTAGTTTTAGCCAACAGCTATCGGTTACACCTAGTTTTAGCCGCACTTCGGGTATTAGCCGTAACATATGTATATGTACATACAAATCCATAAACAATCGTAAGTGTCCGACAATACAGAAATTCGGTCGTGTGTTGGCTTATGCTTATGTAATAATAATTATTATGTACGTACAAACCTCGTATATCTATGGCAAACACGTCTAAGGTAGCTTTTTACACCAATAGGAAAGACACGTTCTCGGTTGTAAATGAATAAGCTTAAAAAAATAATCTTTCTGTAAATATCCTTTGCTAAAAAAAAATGTTTGACATTATTTCTGTTTAAAATTGGGGATATCAGAATAGTATTCCGTTTATTTACAAAATCGTGTAGGAGGATTTGCTTTAGGATGCATAAAATTTAATCTTCTTATAAAGCCTATTTCGAAATGTCAGGGTGTAATTTATAAAGCTATTTAAAGTCAAACCTTTAAGGTACAGATAGTGAAGGGTTAATTTAAGCTCTAAATGTCAAAGAATAGTTTAGTTTCAGTCATTTAATTAACTAATCATAAATATCAGATTGATGATAAACAAGCTTTCAACTAAACTAAATCCTTTTATAGACCTCCGTAGTAGTGACCTTTAGGTTAACATTGTTCCCACACAGTTAACTCTTTAACAACTAGAAAGGGCGTTTATCTTCCCGGAAATAGGAAATAAACATAGACTTGATCTTTATAGGTTACGTGGTTAAAGTTAATAGTCAAGTTCGCATAACTCCAGGCTTTCAGGCTCGAAGCCTTACAAATAAACGGGAGTTTACTTGAGTTGAAATATTTATCCAGTTGTTGAGCGTTTTTTTAGAAACGATTCGCAGTAAGTAATGCTGTATAATTTTTATTTTATAGTTTTAGTACCTACATTTTGTTTGAAAATACGAAAGTGTTCCATAAAATGTTTTGTAAAAATTGTTTAAAAAAACAAAAAACGACTTCAAAAAACCTACCTCTAAAAGGCAAGAAATAATATTCGTAATAATAAAAACACGTCTATTGAAGTCGGGTGGGGCTGGAGTACAAATTCCTTTGTTTTTATTCTAAAAGCCCCACCCGACTTCAATAGACGTGTTTTTATTATTACGAATATTATTTCTTGCTTTTTACAGGTAGGTTTTTTGTTTTTTTTAAACAATTTTTAATTTTTTTAATTTTTGTGTAGGTACCTTTTGTATTAGGTAGTGTAGGTATATTATTTAGGTAGAAAACTCGGCTCAGCCAAACGTGAGTTAATCGCGGAGAAACATACATACATGCGTGTCAAACTGAGAACCTCCTTTTTTAAGTCGGTTAAAGAACTACACATAAGATATCCCTTTTCCAACAACAAAATAATTATCTTATTCAGTTCATAAACAAAGAAGTTATACGACTGATCATCGAGGTAGTTCACACCAAATCATACTATTTTCGTGCTTTTTTCAAGATTACTTGAAAAGTACTGAACCGATTTCAAAATTTAAAAAAATGGGACCAACTTGAATTTTTACTTAATGTAATAACGTTTGAATCATTTCAATCGGTTCAGCCATCTTCGAGTAATCGGTATACATACAAAAAAAACGGGTCGAATTGAGTACCTCCCTCTTTTGAAGTCGGTAAAAATACATTCAAACTTAAATTCTAGAAGGATATTGTTAGGAATATTTGCGCCGTGTCGCACTCCCATAGATTGTACTGTTTTTCCGTCTTTAAAATAATCTACAAGGTAGCTATTATGGTTGCTAGTTTACTGTTTAACAATTTCTTGTTAAATCTTATCACCATAACATAATGTAAACAGAGAAGCTACGCACCACCTTGACACGTTTCATACAAATTACAATGTTACAACGAAAAAAGGTCAAACAATTTGATTACCGCTCTTAAAAACTCTTTTTTAAACAACAGAGATGTTTTGTTATATGATGTTCGTTGTTGTTGATAATTTATTTTAATGCCTGGGAAAATTAATAATAAATCGTTAATTTAGAAAAGCTTCTTTTTGGAGATGGAAAAATTACATATTAATTTTTTTCATTATTAAATTATTAAGACAGTGTTTAATTACATCAATTAGGTTAAACTTATGTAGTGTTCTTTCCTAGGTATCCGTGCGAATTGCTTTTAATTTTAAAATAATAATATACCTAACTGTTTGATAGTTAGATAGTGTAGATACTCGTATCAATACTATTTTATGTTGGAAAGAGGTAAGCAAAACTTTTTTAATAAATTTCAGTCAGTTTCAAAGGACCTTCTTTGAAACTGACTGAAAAAAACTTTAAAACTTTAAAACTTCATCATATCGTATAGACTAATAATTGTTCCTTCTCACGAAGTCCGTTCGGCTATCAATGTTGAAAGGCGTGTACATGCACATTGTTTTAGTGTGCGTCTGCATGCTCTCGTATCACGCACACTGAAATATTGTGCATGTGCACGCCTAACAACATTCATAGCCAAACGGACTTTGTGAGATAGAACTGTAACAATAAAATTGTAGTGAACTACGTACCAAGATACACGCTTCAACGCATTTAAGTGAAAGCGCAACACTTACATACGTATCACAAGGTATGACTGGAAAGTTTATACTTTATTACATATTATTTCACATACGTGAAATTTCTGTCAGCTAAAAAGCTAAGTATAACAAGGTAATTGACACAATTTCATTAATTATTTATGAAGCCTACAAATTGAGATGCGAGATATTTACCAATAAATTGATAACTTCTATACAATATTTGAAATTGAAAGATATGTGTCGAAGTATAGCACTCATCGTTTGCAGTAAAGAGCACATGTCATGTAAAGAGCACTTGCACTTGATAGAAACATAACGCTTACAAAAGGTTACATAGCTATGTTGTGCTATACCTACTCCGAAAACAGTTCCTCACTTCAATCGTGGAATATCCCATTATAGGTCCACAGATATTTTTTGCCTCAGTTTTAGTATCATTCATTTCAGAGAATAGTTACTACTAAAGTGATATCATGCATTCAGTGCAAAGATTTTAATTAATGTCTGCATAATCACGATAATCGGACGCAATGGGGTTGGCAAAGCAAAGCTAATTGTAGATGTCGCTGCGTACGCTTGTTCCACGAGAGCTATAAAAACCATTTTGACAGTTGCCTTCCCCATTCGTCGTTCAATTTACTTGATATTGAATCTTATTCGTGAGTTAATAGTGTCACGAAATTGAACGAACATCGCTTATCGCGATTCTTTATATTCTGTGGTAATAGGCCTGCTGGATTAACTATACTTATACGTTATATGCCACTTTAGTACCTAACTATATCCTTTCTGTGTGAACTAGCACGAGTTTGAGTTCTAGCAATTTTATTTTATTTATTTTTCTGTATTATGTAAACACTTAAGGGTGATAGGAAAACATGGTTTGCGCGGGCCATATTTTTATATAGAAAACGTAAAGTTGTAGCCACAAAAAAACATTCGATAATCTAAAGAAATTATCTAGTAGCTACAAGTATTAAATTGCGTATAAACCACACAGATGATTGTAAATAAATCAGAATATCATCAAAACCGTTTGTCGTTCATCATATTTTTGGCGTAAATAATAGCGGACACGTTTTGAAATCTACATCAAAATACACTTTAACGTACTGTAAAGTTGCTCCAATAACTTTTTTCAAGAAAGATAATTGTGCTTAAGATAATGATGAAAAAACAACGAAAAACATCGAAAAGAAGGTGCAGAAGTGAGGTTATTTTCCATACTCTTATTAGTTAGTTATTTCATACACGTAAAGAAAAGACAGAAACAAATGTTTTCATATAACCGAGCCTTAAAGTTACGTGATTGACGAAATTTTGAATAAAATAATAGTTTAATTATCAATTACTTTAATCGTTTACCGAACTATCGGCCCACTTCGGACGCTGCATCGATTTCAAAAATAGACGCTTGCTGCGTTTTCGATGTAAGCTACTTCACGATAAACATGCTTCTGATTCCAGATTGGCTTATTAAACTTTATCTTAGAAGCTATAAGGTTGACTATCGTATGGCTAAATCGCAGCTTTGTCGGTCGCCTGAATGGAATTCGTTCTATATGCTCTCCCACGTTGAGAAGCGAGTTCAAACAAATAGAATGCTCGATTTACTCATTGAACAATCGAATTATGAATGGTCTCATTGTATCTTTACTGCGATAAAACTGTTTGTTAGATAGATTTTCGGGTTTTTCAGTATTTACAATATTTTTTTTATGAATTAAAACATTGTTGTTACAAAAATAGGCCAAATATTTAATAATTTACAGTCACTACAGTTTTGAGTTCAGACAAATCATGCATTTATGTAAAATTATAATATAACAAAAAATATACAAAATATTAGCTATTTTCTATTAGTATATTGTTAGGTACTTAATTATGTTAAGTAAAAGAGAACACGAAAGATACTTACTTCTGTAATAGAGTTCTACTTACATAAATCAGATTTTAAAAACTTTAATTTTATAGATCCGAAACCAAAACAAGGTTACTTAGAGATCAAATAACAATTTAAAATTAATATTGTGTTTTTTGTTTCAGAATACCAATTGTATACTGCATCTCGAGGCATTTACATACACAATACAGGTAATAACATAATAATGTTTTTATTTGTTTATTTATTACTATTGATCAAAATGAACTGTCGCACATTAAAAACACTGAAAACCTTTTATAGAACAATTACAATTCATCGTAATAACAGTACCAGTTCTTTATAGATTTTTAATATCTTTTTAAAACATAATACAAACTTAAATCATTGATTTTAACTACTTACAGTACTAGGCACGTATCTTGAATTTTTTTCGACGGAGTGGGGATAAGTTCGCGCATGTGCTCTTGTGAGCGACCAATAGCGCGCGCTCCTCTCCCGCCACCCGCGCCCCTCACCGCTACGCATACCCAAAATACGCGTTTCGCGCAATCCCCACCCGATTTCAAGTTATATGCCTCGTACTGTAACTACCATAATATCTTAAAGCATATCATAATATCTCGTTGGTTATTTAAGTTCGTTAAATTTCATACCAAAACCAAAACAAATATTAGGGTAGGGTAGGCTACGGGTTCCGTAGTTATACCGTACTATATTGAATACCACTATAATTTTTCGTCTGCAAAAATAACTTTTTTTTTCATAGTGTTTGTATGAATAACAAAGTTATATTTGCGGAAAATGTGATTTATCTCTAAAAATTATCATTATATCTCGTTCAAACTAATTTTCGTTGAAAGTATTTATAAGGATCTACAATATATAAGTACTTTTTTGAAATTTTTCACTCTCTTATTTTAAAAGGTAAAGGGGGGGGGGTGACACTCATTTTACCACTTTGGCAGTGTATATCTTTCAAACGGTTGACTTTCAGAAAAAATAGTCTTAGGAGCCTTAATGTCATTTTCAAAGACCTATCTATAAAAACTCCGCACGTATAGGTTTGATGAAAAAAAATTTTCAGATTCAGTTCCATGTATGGGGAGCCCCCCTTAATCTTTTATTTTTTTACTTTTTATGTAAAAACCTTAGAGCGGTTTACAGAATACATCTACCTACCAAGTTTCAATTGTGTAATTTTAATAGTTTCGGAATAAAGTGGCTGTGACGTACAGACAGACAGACAGACAGATATAACGAAACTATAAGGGTTCCGTTTTTTGCCATTAGGCTACGGAACCCTAAAGTACTGTCATAAGCAGTTCTACGAATATTTGTTGGAAAAACAGCCTTTTCAGCATAAAATTTGATTTAATCTGTAGTAAAACCTGAACGTGTAATGTTTGTTCTCACATTTCAAACTGTCTGCGGCATACTCATTATATTCCTGTTGGCAGTTCGATTTCGAACTTAGTTAATAAACGATTTTCTGTAAATGTGTGGATATTTCCTTTTGGTAATGTACCTTGACTCCTCTTTATATGCAAAATATGTTTTAAGTTTTCTTAGACGGATTTTTAAAGAACAATGTTGGTAATAAAATGTTAACAAACTCTTGATATCTTTCACAAAATTATGCAAACAGAACCATTGATTATTTCCAAGTCGCCCTTGCGAAATGTCGACATTCAAAAGTTTTCCGGTTCTTATTTTCCCACAGTTTCACGAGTATCGATTGTTTACTTACATAATAACATTATCATATAACAAGTTTGTTAACGCATCAAGCTGTGAAGAAAAATTATGGAGTAAGCAAACAAACCTTACCTATTGGATTTTAGTTTTAAAAGAGCAGCCCCACAGACAATGGTAGAAAACAAACGCCCATCTTTACCACAGTCATCGAATCGAAACAATAAGCAAAGGCAACCCAGCAAATTCAGCCTAAAGCCGCGATTACATATCCCGATCTAGCTAGCATCCTAGTTAAGAACCAATTTAAAGTTGCCACCCGTATAATAAGTTCAATTTTAAGAGTGGATTTGCACAAATAACGGAAAGGTCAACATGGTTTATGATTTTTTTATTTTCGATTCTCATTTCCAATCTTCAACAATGTTTACCTTTCCGTTATAGTGTAAATTCACTTTTAGAATCGAACTTATCCTTACTAATATTATAAATGCGAAAGTCCGTTTGTTTGTTTGTTTGTTTGTTTGTTTGTTTGTTTGTTACGCCTTCACGTCTTAACTACTAAACCGATCATCATGAAATTTTGCATACACGTTGTCAGGGGTACAGAGAAGAACATAGGCTACCTTTTATCCCGAAAAAAATATTGTTCCCGAGGGATAGCAAAAAACTTTTTCACGCAGATGAAGTCGCGGGCGGCCGCTAGTTTTACAATATTTTATTGTAAAGTACGGGTGGCAGCCCGAAGTTGGTTCCTTACTAGGAGGATGCTAGATCGGGATATGTAATCGGCGCTTAAGCGCGCGAGGCGTTCCGATTCACAGGTGCGTTGTACACGCGGAATGATCGCATGCGATATTGATGTAATCGCGAAGTTACGTTCGAAAAAACTCACTAGAGCGGGGAAAGTGACGCGCCGCGCCGCGCCTCAACATCGTGAAAGGTACTCAGTCGATCACCGCTCTAACAAGATCCGTTACGTCCCCCGTGGCAGAGGAAAAATTGTCGGATCGAGGAACTAGGCTAATTTGTCGGAGATCGAGTTCTGCTGGTCGGGCAGCCTTACGACACCGACAGCGTTCGGAATTCGAACTACTTTCGCGTAATCTGCCTATTGAGAATATGGCGCCCTAGTTAGATTTTGGTAAAATTATCTACAAATAATTTCTTTAATCTTCGAAAAAGGGAATATTTTAGAACAAATACTAATTTTATATTGACGACTTTAATACTGAACTTTTTGGATTTTAGGCATTCACAGTGCTATTTTTATAATAATATAATTAATATAATTGAAAAAATACTAGAAAAAATCGACTCACCCGTAGCACCTGACATCCCGTCTAAGCTGCTACGGGTGAGTAGATTTTTTGGGTTCCGTACCAAAATGGTAAAAAAGGAACCCTTATGGTGTGACTCAGTCTGTCTGTCTGTCTGGCTGGCTGTCTGTCTGTCACAGCTGGATATCTCGAGAACTACTAATGGTATCAACTTGTTTCTAGTATTTTTGCAATTATATTGACTCTAATACTGTTTAAATAAGTAAAAAGTAACAAGTTACTCGAATAAAACAGGCTTACATACAAACACAATGAGATGATATCTATATTTTCCAAGAAATCAAATTGTTGAACCATCGCTTGCTCTTGTAATTGACACGATGAAAAAGCAATATCGTTTTATGAACTCCTCTCACTGTTCGTGAATTTACTTAAGCAAAGAAAAATCAGAACAGTATTGAATTATTAAATTTAAATTAGCCTAAATAAATAGCCTATTGTAACTCTTTAGTTCCGAATACGAATGATTGGATCATTAATTGTTTTGTGGAATTACTTCAAAGTCTGTCTGTCTGAGAGAATAATTATGTCTGAGAGAATAATTTTCTACTGAGACTATGATAAATTGAAATTTTGGATAGATCGAATTCCCTGTGAATTCGAACCACATAATATTGAACACCGCATTGTATTTTACGTGAGTGAAAGAAATACCATCATAAAATGTGATTGGAGGATGGCTGTACAGTACGCTGTTTGATACAACTTCGCTTGCTTCCAGACGTGATTCCTACGTAAAACCGAAACACAAATTATCGATTTTCATTTCAACGAAAATCATTGATCGATTGCTCCATTGATCGATGCCTTATTAGTACCAAGCTTTAATTCCCCGATGTAACAATTCACCGAAAACCAACTTACCGATTTTATTTCAACTACACTACACAATATAACAGACAAATTTATTATTTTGTCGAATGTAACATTTCACCGAAAAATCGAGTAAAGCTTTATAGTACTTAAATATTAGCAAATATTTTTAGATTTTGTGCATTCACAGTGCTATTTTTATATTGAGATTATTAGTACACTCAATTCCACCGACCGTTTTGTATGTGGAGCTCTTTAATATAGGTATGTACTGAGGCAAATGTTATAATAATAAAATATTTAAAAGTACAGTGATATTTAAGTACTTTAAAGCTTTACTAGATTTTTCCGTGAAATGTTACATTTGACAAAAAAATTAGTCGGTCATGTGTAGTGTAGTTAAAATAAACATCGGTAAGTTGGTTTTCGGTGAACTGTTACATCGGGGAATTAAAGCTTGGTACTAATAAGGCATCGATCAATGGAGCAATCGATCAATGATTTTCGTTTAAATGAAAATCGACAATTTGAGTTTCGATTTTACGTAGGAAACCCCTTCCAGACTGTATACGTATAACTTAATTGAATTACCAATTTTGGAAATTGTGCTTCTAAAATATCGACTGATATCCGATAAATGGACTCTGATGGGTGGTAACGAATAAAAATGGTTAAAAATTCTACCGCTACGCGCTGTTGAGTTTTCCCTGGACATTTTCTAATATTAGACAATGTAAACAATATACACTTCTAATCTAAGGCTTCCGGGCGTACAGCTCATTAGAAATAAAACACTTTTAACGGATAACAGCGCGAATATTGGTTAATTTAGTTGTTATTTTAGAATTATTTAGTTTTGATTGTGAGTTTTTTGGGGTTTCCCAACGTTTGGGTTAAGTTTCCCTGGAAAGGTGTTGAAACGTCGGGAAACCCAAAAAATCAACAAATCATATCTAAATAATTCTAAAATAACGTCTAAATTAACCAATACATACGAGCTGTAATCCGTAAAAAGTGTGTGTATTTCTAATGTAAACAATATTAAATTAAGTTTTTAAATTCATACAAAATACTTAAATTATTTTAAACGTTAGTTCAAGCCAATATACATATATAACTCAATTAACAAAATCCACAGGACAAAAATCTTATCCTAGGAATAAACGTTTATTTGTCTAAACTAAGACTCTACAAAACAGTTTAACAACATTTTATTAAAGACTTTGAAACGTTTAAACGAAATGATTGTAAATCGCGTAAACTAGCTCGCACCAGCAATAAACAGCTTACTTTACATCCTAATCGTAAACAAGGGTGTTTACAAACGCGTTTTGATTAACAGTTCTCACTTCGTGGCGTATTAATACATCCGATTTTCAATTGAATCCTGGAGAAATAATGCACCTGCCCCTCGTCCCTTCGCCACTGGCATCTTTGGGCCCCAGACTCCTCATAAAGACTGTCCCCTAAACCGATCGGCAGATGTTCCTCAAATCCACTAACCAGTCGTTCAACAAATCCACATCTCTAACATCGGACAAAGAAGTCGGATCGTATCGTACGGACGCGTCGACTGACCGGTCGGCCGACGGTTTGGAAATCTCGCAGTTGCGCCACAAATCCGAGGATCCGTCCGGTCGCTTTTTGTACGTACGAGTATATAGCAGTTTAATTTACGGTGTTGAAGTGAAGATAATAGGTGCTGTTAAATTTGCTAAAACTCGGCCCTTTTGGCAATTTCTTTTTCAACCATTCAATTAATGACTAAGTATACGAAAGCTTAACTTATTCATTAGCAAATTGTAAATATATTATTCAACTAATTTATTTGTGGGAAAGGTGAAAGGTTTTATAGAGGACCGTATTTAGATTACAGTTGCATATCGGCTTGTTAAAATAAATCTTTATTTCGCTAGGTCGGTTTACTTTCGCCAGTATCGAGTATAAACGAACGAAACCCTCTCCAGTTAATTTGTATTCAATGCGTATTGATTGATTATTACAAATCCTTTTGTAAAACAAAATTGGCATTAGTAGCAAGTTGCATTTGTTTTTGTAAAATATTTTTACCTACTGCTTCTTTTAAGGGTGTATAAATTCGGATCACGTTCCATTTTTAAATTTTCAATACAAATGATCAAAACAACTCTGCGCGAGCCGTAATGAGGGCGAACTTTAAAAATTCCTATTAAGTTATTAAATGGATATATGAATATACAAAACACGCAATTCATTAGATAAATACCTCATTATTCCAAAAAAATATGACTTAAGAATCTTTAAATACGAGTAAGAAAAACATGTCAAAGTGTACCGATTTGAGCATTTTTGAATATTTTATTTTCTTAGTGATTAAAATCTTTTTTCTAATTTTTACTCTATAGTGCACTCCTTGACAAACAAAAAATTTCTTATTTGTTACAGCTGAAACTTTTGTAAAAAATACCTCTGACAAGCAAATTTGAAATACCACTTGAACAGATTGTCTTCGTTTTAAAATACCCGATAATTTTTTGTAATATGTTTTTCTCTCATACGGCACTAATTTAAGAATTTTCCTTCCTAAAACTAAAGCTTACAGCAATAATAATGCTTTCGTTCTTTAAATAACTTCTTTAAAAAACGCTAATTTTTTTGAAATGCGAATATACAGACTTAACACTCTTTTTATATTACGCTTGGTGAAAATTTGTTAGTAAACTCGTTAAAATGAGAAATCGTTATATTAATAATTCATAACTGAAAAAAAGTTATTGTGTAAATAATACACAGTTTATCACTCATCTCTTGTCATTGATATCTCGTGAAAATTTTTTCTTTATATTATAATTTAGTAAAATATAGTAAAAAAACTCTTAGGCCTGCCGTAGTAAAAAAATATAATTTTTAAATGGACCTTATTAACCTTAATACATATACAGGGTTATTTGTAAAAAAAAACCCTCGCAGGAGTAGATTACTAACATCATAAACAACAACATTTGCTCTACGACTTTTCCGAAAACAGACAAAAGAAAATCGACTTTCCATACAAATTGTCCGAACAGCTGATCGAGTTTTAGTATGAAAAGTCGGATTTATTTGGTGTCTTTGGAAAAGCCGTAGAACAAATATTGTTCATTATGATGTTAGTATACTACTCCTACGAGGTTGTTGGTGTTTTACAAATAACTCTGTATATACAACCCGTATATTTTAATAAAACTTGTCACAAGACAATTTTTTATCACCCTTTAATATTATAAAATATTGTGGTACAAAGTTAACCACAAAACCGAACAGTAATTTAGTGATTTAAAAAAGAAACTGGTATTTTTTTACATCATTTGAATACGCATGCAGACTTTTACTTTTTAATGGATGATTAAGTTTCCACACCCTGTTAGTGGGGACTCATTATAAGTAACAAGTTTGTAGGTGATCCAGTGCATTCTTCGGAGCACTAACCTCAGGTCTGGATCTGCGTCTAGTCCCGGTCTACATCACCCCAGTCCAGACGTCTTTACGCATTCAGTCTGGAATTGTCTGAAATCGTTGCGAATTCGTCTGGAATATTTGTAACGGTTATACCCCTTGCGCGTAAATGTTCCCTTTCGAACTATGGTTAGTTTTCAAAAGCTGGGATAATTAATTTGATTTCTGTGTTAGAGGAAAGCTATTAGATTTCAGTCCAAAAATTTTATGTGTATGTTTTTGACCTCTTTTTCAGTGTCAAATCGACATTTTCATATAGTTTTTATATCTCACGAAATTCGTTTTGCTATGAGTGTGTTAGGCTCGTACACATGCTCATTGTTTTAGTGTGTGTCTGCACCAGGGATTGAAATACCGTTAAAGAAATAACGTTATAAAAAAAATAACGTTAAAAATACCGTTAAAATATTTTATCGGTAAATTTACCGGTAAAAATAACGTTAAAAATATTTTACCGGTAAAATTAACGTTAAATATAGCGTTAAATTTAGTACCGGTAAAATTATCGGTAAAAAATTAACGTTATTAGTTGGAACAACGTTAATTTTAAAGTAACGGTAAAAAACGATGTTAACATTAACGTTATTTCAGTAAATAACGTTAAATTTACCGTTATTTCTCAAATTAACGTTAAAATTAACGTTAATTATTTACATAACGTTAATGTTAAAATTAACGGTAAAAAAAGTAAGAAATAACGTTATATTCAAAAATAACGTTAACATTCCCTGGTCTGCACGCTCTTGTATTACGCACACTAAAATAATGTGTATGTGTACGCCTAACAACATTCATAGCAAAACGATTTTCGTGAAATAAAAGAACTATAATCGTTACAATAGTCAAAACTTGAAATATAGAAGATAATTTGTTAATTAATTACTACAATTTGTAGTGTTCGACATAAAAGAGTTATTGACTCAGTTAATTATGAATCTAAATACACGACGTTTCGGAAGTTTTGTTCTTGAACTAGTTCAGGTATTGTAGATACTACGGTTTCCCGCGTCGAACGTTCATGGCGTATGCTCTATGGAAAAAAATGGCGGAGGTCAGGTTATGTTGACCGAGAGTAATAATTTATGTACCTTGCCCAACTTTCCAAACTCGATTACCGGCAGCATTAACATAAAAATGTTTTCTCTGTTGTTCGAGGTTGGATGTATGGTGTTAACAATTTTATTTCTTAAAATCCTTCTCTCTTAACATAGGGTAGTAACAGCTTCAGTTATTTCACTGACCTGCATAAAAAAATTTTTTTTTCATGTCAATGAGTTATTTCGATGATGTATTATTTTATTTGAACTTCTTGTGTTATGGTGTTTTATATTTGCCAGTAAATATCTACTCGAGCCCTTTTATAATCAAGTTGTACCTACCTTATGCCAATACAAGAACGGAGCATCTACGCAAGTGAAATAACTTTGTACTTTCATAAGCTCCATTTATTTTATTGTAAGTCTTATCTTTAGTTTCAATTCGATTTCGCAAGTCAATTAATATCAATGATTATTATGTTAACATATTATTACTCTTGGAA
This sequence comes from Agriphila geniculea, assembly GCA_943789525.1. Classification (NCBI taxonomy): domain Eukaryota; kingdom Metazoa; phylum Arthropoda; class Insecta; order Lepidoptera; family Crambidae; genus Agriphila; species Agriphila geniculea. Next base: position 17,315,378 of record OX038884.1, on the reverse strand, counting down.
AACTGACCTCTGAAATCTTTCATAGGAAATTGTTTTGCACCCTTACTGTTGTATTGCGTTGCGACCCCTCGATAGGCAGGTCTTCCCCTAATCATATGGGGACATTTGCCCATTACAGGTTCCCCAAGGGGAAATGTAACAAACATCTCGGCGTCTTTGTGCTAATATTATTTTTTGTTCTTTAATAGTTCTCTTTTAAAGCGTAATTGGTAAACTATATAGTTTTTGAAGCAAAAATTGTTATTTTAAATTGGGATTTAACACTTTAACATACAAAAAAAAAACATTATTTTCTTCATAATTAGTAAAAAGTTACCAAATCTTAAACCGCCCAGAGATTTGGTGATCATTTGCTAATTCTGGTAGTTAAGTTAGGTTAGTATTCGATCAATCGAAGCATAAGTCATTTAAGGGGCCATAATAGGAAAACATGGTTTGCGCGGCCCATATCTTTATATAGAAAACGTAAAGTTGTAGCCACAAAAATAAACATACGACAAGCTAAAGAGATTATCTAGTTGCTACAAGTCTTAAATTGCGTATAAACCTTACAGATGATTGTAAAAAAATATCAGAATATCATCAAAAGCGCTTGTCGCGGGCCATATTTTTGGCGTAAATAATAGCGGAAACGTATTGAATTCTACATCAAAATACACTTTAACGTACTGTGCAGTTGCTCCAATATTTTTTTTTTAAGAAAGATAATTTGTGCTAAAGATAATGATGAAAAAACAACGAAAAACATCGAAAAAGTGCAGAAGTGAGGTTATTTTGTATACTTTTTACACGTAAAGAAAAAGACAAAGACAAATGATTTCGCATAACGGAGCCTTAAATTCTTTCTTTCATTTTCCACATCTTAAGCGATACATTTGATCTTTATTAGAATCCTGAGCTTTAGCTTAACCTTTGTTATTGTTCATCATCATCATCATCACAGCCATTTTAATGTCCCCACTGCTGGGGCACAGGCCTTCCTTATGGGTAGATAAGGAGGACGGGCCATTAACCCACCACGCGGGCCCAATGCGGATTGGTGGGTGTTAACGACTACAAATGCAGCCGGGACCAACGGCTTAACGTGCACTCCGAATAAAATGTTTGCTTACAGTGTCATGGAGTAGATACCCAATTAACTTTTTGAATAAATCCAAATTCGTAGACATTGGATTGACCAAAAGCGACATTAGCTTAACCTGTTGTCTGCGCGATGAATAATTGTCCATGGTTTCCCTAATACCCTTGCCATAGACTATACTATACAGTATAGCAGCGTCGTAAACCGATATACGGGTCGTTTGAATATAAGTTTATACCCAACAAAACTTGCAAAGAATTTCGAGTCGTTCTACCTTAACATAAAGTCGAAATTCGCAATGAAGGACATAATATAAACGCGTGAGAATTCTCCGTCTGATCGAAGAGATTGGGTATTCAGTTTTACCGCTAGGAAATAAAGTTGAAAATCGTTTGGCCACAGGCAATATTTCCGTGATGCTGTGAGAATACTTTGTGATCGCTCGGCGTAGAATGGAAGTGAACTGATTTCAATCTGAATGAAACTCAATTTTTGCGGGACAATTACACGTTATAGACAACAAATGAAAATTAATATTTGCTGAAAGTAACAAGTTGGTTTGTATTGAGTAAGTATATAAATATATAATTTTGACTAAAATATCTGTGCAACATTTACATAAATCTTGTATAAATTCTTAAATTACTTGACAAAACAAACATTGCCCCTAAAATCACATCGAATTCTAAAAGTGGAATTTAATTTTTATTAAATAGGTAGTAAGTAAATGTTGATTTCGTCTTGAATTATCAAAACATAAAGTCAGTTGGTTATTAATCTGATATGTTGTGAAATTTAGTTTAACATAACCTAGTTTTCTGTAAACTCTCGTGCACTTTACAATCACTATTTTTTCATCAAGTGCAAATTAACATTAGTATTACAACTATAAATTTAAGAAAAGTCACTTATATTATATGCAGTTTCAAATTAATGTTTATGTTTGAAGTTCGAACGACATAATGGAATTTTCCTTTCGGGTTTGAGACATCTGGTTAAAGAAGTCAACGTTACGTAAGACCACAATACAGAGTAAGTATTAGGTAATCTGTACCACAACACAATCATAATAACCCTACCTTAAAATTACCAACAGAACTCAGAAGGATTGTCATAGTGGTTTAGGGTTAAGGGAATGAAGCTAGGGGTGGCAATAGGCATGACGAATATTTTTTTTTATTTTATGTTACATAAATTACCTCTCAAAAAAAGAAACATTGGTAAAAGAATTATTTCGCTAGCATGAAAACTGCCCGAGATATCACAGTTTGAAATGCACACAAATTGGACTCATCCAAAAACGCTGCATACTAACGGCTACCTAGTTATGACGTCACGCCTAGGTAGTTTGTATGCAACGCGCAGGAATTATGCTCGGCAGCTATATTAAATATTGTGTTTATCAAAATAGTTTCTTAGACAAATTTGCTAAACATTTTACGGACTAATTAAAGGTATTAATTATTTTAATAAATTTTATACTTTATAAATAGACTTATCCACCCAACTTTGAATAAGCATAAAACAAATAATACGCAATATATAAAACCAAGAGGTATATAAGGTACTCTAAAAGTTTAATAGGTTTACGATTTTAATTAGTATTTCGTTATTTTATTCATTAGTCATCATCCCTATTGTAATGGTGTGGTGCATCACGTTTGCCGACCTTCATAAAAAATTAAAAACTTTCTGCAATTCTTTATACCTTTTACTGTAGGGTTTGACTTTTAATACAGTTACTGTTCAATTAATGTAATGCGAAATAATAATAAAAACAAATTGATGAAAAAATTCCGTCCAAACATAAAAAAATTCAGATCCGGGAAAAATCTAGACCCCACGAATTCATTATGATTGTGGTAACCTTACGCATGAACGTATCCCATTCTCTCATAATAAATACAACATACTTGATATTTATATCGTAGGCATAAGTCAAGCCTTTTTCATACAACTTTACCCTTTGGTAATCCACAGGAAGGGCAATATCATTATACTAAATCCGAGTGAGTCCCAACCACCCCGGTGGCTCTGTCCCGGTGGCGGGACCGTTGGGAAAAAAAGTTCCAACCACCCCGGTGATTCGTGTCTTGCTGTTTAACGGGGTGGATGGCACTCGCGAAGTTCCAACCACCCCGTTATTTTATTTAACGGGACGGATGGCACAAATCTTGTATCATGCACCCCGGTATTGCGTTTAGGAGAATATAAAAAATATATTATTTATTCTACACCGTAAAATTAGACCCATTAAAACAAACCAAGATATTTTTATGTAATAATCAGGTTTTATTATGACAAGAAATATTAATGTTAATATCCGCGGTTTTAAAAAACAGTCTTCATTTTAAAAGTAGAATGATACATTATTATACAAAGTTTAATAATACATATTCGTAGAAATGTTTAATTATAATAAGCAGTTATGACATAAGATAATTAATTAACAACTAGTAACATAAAACCTTATAGCAAAAAATTACGTCCTAAATATTTTCATTAGCAAACAATCATTATAAATTTGACTTCAATAATCACAGATTGGTAATAAACAGTCTTTATTGATATTATAAATCAGCACACAAAGTATTTAGTACCATAAACTTACTAACAAAATAAGTAATACTTAAACAACTGATAAAATACTAAATGGAAATATTTCTATTTTAAAAGGTCTATATTTTTTTCGTAGTAATCGTGTGGGGTTGAAAATGTGAAAATAATTTAGTTCTTTTATTGAAATGCTTTTTAGGGTTTCGTACCAAAATGGTAAAAAAGGAACCCTTATGGTGTGACTCAGTCTGTCTGTCTGTCACAGCTGGATATCTCGAGAACTACTAATGGTATCAACTTGAAATTTGCGATAGTTTAAGATGACATTAGCCCAACTATTTTGCAAATAAGAAAGAAATAATAAAATTAATAATTTTTTTTTACAACAGGGACTGAAAAGGGGTCTTAAAAATTGTAAGTGAGGTGACTAGGGCATGTGGGGTATCATATGAAAGAGCGCTGTTTGCACATTTTAAAACAATTTTTCCTTTTTTCTTAGGCTGCATAGTTTTCGACTTATGATGAAAAATGTAAAAAAAAATACCGTTCCCCCCCCCTTATCTCCGAAGTTTGCAAAGAGAAAAATCTGAAATAATTCTATGTGATAGTAGTTTATGTAAAGATTACAGAAAAAATAAAACGATGTCTCAATATAACACACTTTTTTAGAAATTCAAAAAACAAACAAATTTTTTTTAGTTTCACTACCAGTCAACAGATGGCGCTGTCCTAAGCATGCTAACCTAAGGGACAAAAATAGTTCCACTATTGGTCAAGAGATGGCGCAACCTAACACTACAATAATAAATTGGTGGCTGGTTCTAATATAATTACCTACTATTTGCCGTACGAATAAACGAAGAATAAGTTCCTACTTAGTAATATAGTAATATAATAATAACGAGAAGCTCGGTGGCGCAGTGGTTTAGCGCCTGGACCAGCGATTGCGGAGGTTAAGCAACGTTCGCAAGGTTCGGTCATGGGATGGGTGACCAAAAATTTATTATCTCGAGCTCCTCCGTGCTTCGGAAGGCACGTTAAGCCGTTGGTCCCGGCTGCATTTGCAGTCGTTAACACCCACCAATCCGCATTGGGCCCGCGTGGTGGGTTATGGCCCGTCCTCCTTATCCACCCATAAGGAAGGCCTGTGCCCCAGCAGTGGGGACATTAAAATAGCTGATGGACTAGTAATATAAACATTTTGCAATGTGGAGTGGCTGAAACGTTTTTCAGTCACCATAAGCAGCATTTGTAAATTAACTGTCCGCCTGTTCGCCCTTTCACCTGTCTGCCGTTTATCCTACTTTTTTAAAGACTGTCCTAAAATAACATATCCAAATATATTTATGATTGTACGGAACCCTCGGTGCGCGAGTCCGACTCGCTCTTGACCGGTTTTTATAAACAATAAGTAAAATATCAATGTTAACCAGGAAAAAAATACTATCAAAGATATAATCTTTTTTGTTGATTTTTTTCAACAGGGAGTTGATCAACACGCTCTTTAGCAATAAATGATATAGTTATCATTAGAATGGTCTTTTGTAGACAAATATTTGCTGTTAAAATACTTCATACCAATTCTTAATACTTTTGGAGTTATAGGTTATTAAAGTATATAACTAGGTCATTGTCTATAGAAGTTGATCTACCCCACCTCTAGCAATGCATGATATATCATTAGAAAGATTTGCAAATGAAAAATATTTGCTGAAAACATATTTTTGTCAAATGTTAGTATTTTTGAAGTTTTATTGTTCTTTGTAAGTCATTAATGTTCTTAAATTTAGTTGAGTTCAGAGCGTTATAACTCGCAAAGTACTCATAGTTGACGTTTGCTGTAATACAATAAAGTGTTTCAAACTTAAAGACTTTACAACCCCCAAGAAAGTCAAACAATTTGACCTGCAATTTGAACCTTATGTTTTCATAAATAAATAATAATAATAAATATAAAATCTTTATTGAAATAATCTTACGTCTAAGTAAGACAATTTACAACTAAGTAGTTTAAACATAAATAATAAGTATAGGAATAAATAAATAACTATAACATTAATATACCATGTGCTTGACCACATGCGATGTTGTCGTTCTGCTCACTTCATGGTTTGAACAATATACCTAGAAGGCTATGGTTGAACTCGTATTCCATGTAATAAGAGTATCTGCTATTCCATTGTCTTTATGGTACATGCTTATAAGTATTTAAAAACGTTTTTAGTACTTACTTTCAACATAATTTTGCCGCTACATTTCAGTTTTCTTCTATAAACACATTTCCATGCCACCGTTCCATTTTATAATTTTCTTTTAATATATATTGGTGCCCAGCACGTAACAGAACAGTACCACCGTTTCTTTTTATAAAGATTAAAGGGGTCAGACCTTTAGAACCTTGAGCTTCTTCATCTGTCATTATTTCTGGAATCCAACAATTTCAAACTCAATAATGTGCACAGCATCTCTCTCTCACATATACACTAACTTGAACTACATAGCGTACTGAAGTTGCACTCCGCAAAATCATTTAGATAAATAGCGACTCTTGAACCGAGACAATAAAGTTCAATTCAGAACGCACAACGCTCCCTTCCATAAATTATATTCACCTCTCTTACTATCGCGTAGCTCTTCTTTTCTGACGCATTAAATTGGCCTTGTTTTGTTCAGTGGGAACTGGGAAGCTAAACCTAACTAGTTAGTGCAAAATGAAAGCGTGGTGATTGATTGAGCTTCTTCTTTACAGTGCATAATATTTCTCTAGTTGCAAAAACATTTTTTTTTAATTTTAATGAGTCTATTTTATGTTCGTATGTCTTATGTTATTATTAATTTTCTTATTTTATTAGTATACATACCAAGATAAATATTATAATAATAGAAAAAATTAACACCCTTACAACGAGCTCAGTGTTGTATTGTAGGCGTGTTTGTTTTTTCTAATATTTTATTAATATTTATCTTTGTACCTATATTAACAAGTCATAATATTTTCTTAGTAGTTTAAGTATTAATATTAAAAGCCCATTAAAATAACAAATTTTGTTGGAGGTGATCTTTAACACATAAGAACTGATACTTATACAATATACATGTTTTTGTCTAAGTATTATTCACTTTGTAGAATAATATATGTATTACTCTGATTTTATAATGAAGACTGATTTTTAGAACCACGGACATTAACATTTTATATTTCTTGTCATAATAAAACCTGATTATTACATGAAAATATCTTGGGTTTCTTTTAATGGGTCTAATTTTACTGTGTAGAATAAATAATACATTTTTTATATTCTCCTAAACGTAATACCGGGGTGCATGATACAAGATTTGTGCCATCCGTCCCGTTAAATAAAATACCGGGGTGGTTGGAACTTCGCGAGTGCCATCCACCCCGTTAAACAGCAAGACACGAATCACCGGGGTGGTTGGAACTTTTTTCCCAACGGTCCCGCCACCGGGACAGAGCCACCGGGGTGGTTGGGACTCACTCCTAAATCCGCCTACTAAATGTTTTCCTGAATAACAAAGTACAAAGAAATTATACTAGGAGTTGGAAGAATAAATGTACTGCAATTAAAAAACTATTTCCTTGGAAAATAGTAAGTAATCTCAATGGCTTCTCGATAGATGCTGATTGGTGGCTTTTATTAATGTTTTCTGTAACCAATGATGCAGGAGCTCGGTGGCGCAGTGGTTTTGCGCCTGGCCCAGCGATTGCGGAGGTTAAGCAACTTTCGCAAGGGTCGGTCATGGGATGGGTGACCTAAAATATATTATCTCGAGCTCCTCCGTGCTTCGAAAGGCACGTTAAGCCGTTGGTCCCGGCTGCATTTGCTGTCGTTAACACCCACCAATCCGCATTGGGCCCGCATGGTTGGTTATGGCCCGTCCTCTTTATCCACCCATAAGGAAGGCCTGTGCCCCAGCAGTGGGGACATTAAAATGGCTGATGGACATGATGCATTTAATTTGCTACTTTCTCTACCTTACTCAACAATTGTATTGAAATAACGGGACTGCAAATTCGTAACAGAATTTCGTAATTTTCAGTTTATTTTTTGTAGTGTACAGTCAGCAAAGTTATGACCTTAACAGTTTGAAAATAAATCGCTTGTAAGGATGGAACTAAAAGTTCGTCTTTACCTGCCTCCTTTGTTTTTATACAAAAGATGCTTTTGTGACTTTTGGGTAAATGCAAGACAATACAGACTACTCAATCTAGAAATGAACCTTAAGGTGTTCAGCTCATAGCTTTGCTGACAGTACATTGAACCACGTTATTTCTAGATTCAGTTTCAGTGGTCTGTATTGTCTTGCATTTACCCAAAGTCATAAATTGAGATAGTAAAATCATCTTTTGTAAAAAAAATGTTTTTTGTCATTGCTCGGTTACGAGGCGAAAAAACAATGGAGGCAGGTAAAAGACGGATTTTCAGTGCCATCCTTGGAAGTGAATTTGTTTTCAAAATATGAACTAACTTCATTCTTATTAATAAAGTTACTATGTTTATTAATGAAGTAGAATACGCTATTATTAGCGTGGTTCACTGTATCTACTTATTCCCTGTTTCACAACTAAAATAAGTTTCACAGTCCTTCAAAAAGGTTCAAATAAACATTAAAATTTTGGTCTTTATTTTTTATTGGCCAATGTTTAAATGATAATCACCATACTAACCTAACCTAACACAGAATTAGTAAATGCTCACCAAATCTTCTTGGCATTAGATAATTATAGTGAACAAAATATATTTTTTATATGTTAAAGTATTAATTCCTTTTTAGTGTTCCGTACCCAAAGGGTAAAAACGGGACCCTATTACTAAGACTCCGCTGTCCGTCTGTCTGTCTGTCTGTCACCAGGCTGTATCTCATGAACCGTTATAGCTAGAAAGTTGAAATTTTCACAGATGATGTATTTCTGTTGCCGTTATAACAACAAATACTAAAAACACACTAAAATTAATATTTAAGGGGGGCTCCCATACAACAAACGTATTTTTTTTTTGCCGTTTTTTGGTACAGAACCCTTCGTGCGCGAGTCCGACTCGCACTTGGCCGGTTTTTTATTATTTCTACCCAAGAATTGCAACAGAGAGCATTTCAATTTAGCTACTCTGTTATTATCGTAATGACAAAGTTTCTGTAAAGTTGTATTGTTTTATTATTAATTATAAAAATAACTGTTAGTACTTAGTATTTATGTTTACGATTACGACCTACCTAAGAACTAACTCATTATATACGTTTTATTATTAGTTAATTACTATTTTCGAGATGGTATTGTTTCATTTTACAGTGACTAGTATAGTTTTAATGATATGGACGAACAGATAGTTAAGTAATTCCACATTCAACTGGCGATTTTTCTACTTGTGAATATTATTTCTCCTTTCAACTGGACAGTAAAAAACGATATTCATTCGGCAACTTGGATAGAAGATATAAAAACTATATAAGCCTAATATTAAACTATAATTTAACCATCATGAAATAACCTTCTCCATATTTATGTGATCCTGGTACTTTGTAGACGCAAGTGATTGAAAATATTAAAAAAATCGAAACTAAGTTGATATTTTTACTTTAATTACCTCCGCGGACATTGGTTTTCATGGTGTTCACTATCTCTGAGGTCCCAGGTTCCTCCAGATAAGCCAATTTAGAAAATAACTTTTTCACCTCTCCAGCACGAAAAGGGCGCTTTTGGTGCTCAAAAATTCGAGCGTGAGTTTTGAATCAATTTTCCTCACTCTCGCAGCAGAAAGCAATTTTGCTGAAAAGTTGTATATTTCAAACGAGTGCAATGTTTTTTTAAGTTACGTGCTTTTAAATCACTCAAAACACTCACTCTGCTCGTTTGTTAAACAAATAACTAACCATGATTTTCAGGTACCTATGGGGTTTCGGTTCCTTATTTGTTTCTGATTACCATAACACTTTAGCTTTAGCTTCTTACTTTGGAATCAAGGCAAGTATGTTATGTTGTCCAGTAGATACTGGATTTTAATTTAATTAAAATGTGATTTAGATGAACATGAAAAAATCTTTCCATTAAGCCTGTATACGTACATTCTCTGTTATTATAACAGAGCGGATTGGTTTCAATCGAATGCCACGCAATAATGAACGGAAATACTGATTTTTCTGGCGCATTCGTTATGAAGAAATTGTGTTTTGTTTGATTCGTATTCAGGTTTGAAATTACATAAATATAAGTATTATTTTGAAGTAGTAACACCAAGAAAAACTAATAAAAAAATGTGTGTCAGTTTGCATATGGCTAAAATATCTGATTATAAATCGACTGTATTATGTAATTTTTCACCGATTATGCGTTTTCTTAGTTTGATTAAATATCTGAATAAAATGAGCGAATGTTTTTTTTATCTGTCAGAGTAATTAAGATAAAAATGTTTCATAAAAGACACAATGTCCATACGTATATCTTATTTTAACTGGCTTGCCACAAAAACATACTTGTATGTATAATACTTCAAGATATTTATATTTTACTACCCATAAAGGCAGCGAGGAATAGAATGAGCGCCGTGCATTTTATTAAAGTACACAAGAGAGCTTCGTTTAATTTGTTTTGTTATGTCGTTAAAAAACGTTCCATTATATATACTTACATAGGTAATTAACACGTCATCTTCTTAGGAAAATATTATGAGGTACCATTTTTTTACAATTACTCACTTTAATGTACAGACGATGGCAAATCAGGCGTGACATGTTGACCATGAGACCGTCTTAATGCCCTACGTAATGAACCCTTAGGTTTCATTACGTAGGGCATTAAGACGGTCTGAAGTCTGCTATTGTTAACGTCAAAATCGTGTTTCAATCATGTTTCAATGGTGTTCGAATGGTATTGCTTTTTGACACAGTTCTTGTTTCTTAAACCCAAAGCCGAAACACACTGTGTTTCTCACCCAAAACCAAACCAGATTTTGTTTCAGTTTTGGTTTTAAGAAACAAGAACTGTGTCAAAAAGCAGTACCATTCGAACACCATTGAAAAACGATTATGACGTTAACATTAGCAGACTTGACTCCCTGTTTACGCAGGTCAAACTTAGTGTGTTAAACTTAGTGTGCGGTCGTGTGTACTTACTGTTTTAATAAAAATAATGTTCTATTTATTACTAAATTCTCCCTAAAATATCAGCATTTATATAGGTATTAAATAAGCATTAATTTCAGATTACCACTTTTAGTTCAGACAAAGAAAGCTCAAAAAAAGGTATATAGAGGGAAATGCTTGGAACACAATTTTTGACTTCGTAACTTTGTTTGGACCTGTTAGGAGGTGAACATATCAAAAGTCCCCGTCCATAGCCCCTATGCTGAGGGGAGGGCGGGGTTTGAAGGTCCCATTTTTCGGTTTTTGACATATATCTCAGAAACTATACGTTCTAACTACATGAGACTTATCACAAAATAACAGCGGATTAAATTTGCTACAAGTTTTATTCAGTCAAGTTTTCGATATCTTGTATAGTTTTCGAGATATCTGCTCCTGAATATCTGTCAACATGCTTAAGGTGAAGCTTGAGGACAATCTGCCGCGCATTAACTTTAATGCCGTTAACCGATCTGAAGCCGAATTTGACCTTTTAATACCATTTGACACAGAAAAAAAATGCGCCATTCCAATGACCTCAAGCTTTAACTTAAGCATGTTGACAGAACTCCATTCAGGAGCGGATTTCTCGAAAACTATAAAAGATATCAAAAACTTGACTAAATAAAACTTGTAGCAAATTTAATTACCTGTTATCATTATTTTTTTAATTTTATGTCGCTAGAACGCATAGTTTCCAAGATTTATGTGAAAAACCTAAAACTGGGACCTTCAAAAGCAAGCTTTTTTATAATAATACCAACCAATAATTTAGTTTCAACATTTTAAAGAAATATAAAAATTTGAAGGGCAATCTTTGGCATTTCTTCCATGTGTTATACAATATAATTACATTTTACTTTGGTCATAGTATCGTCATAGACCGCGTGAAAGTCAATGACACCTTGGCAAAGTGACATTGGTGACTGAAAATACTTTTCCAAATGTTTTGGCGTCTAATTTTTATCGTAGTACCTATTCCGTAAGGTTTACGTCAAAACGGTAATTGTCTTTAAAAGCGGCCAATTATTTTTTTCAGGTCATGAACCTTTTAGGGTCATTGTTATTTTAAATTAATTCCTTAAAAGTGATTTTGGAATTAATATATCTCCTTTTGAGTCCTAATTTATTGATGGTGTATCATTGTTTTGAATTGTCACTGAATACAAATTACTTTGTCACTTTATATATGGCTTAGTTCAATATTTATTATGGAGGTAGGTATGACATTGATTTATTACACGCAGTTTAGTATCTAGTTTAGTGACCTGTTAAATGCTATTGTGTTAGTATTAAACGTAATCTGATGATACTGAAATTAGTTCTTGTAAAATTAAACCAACTATCATTTAATACTCAGATATTGTGATAATTTTCTGTTCATAAAATTTATTAAATACATAAACTAACATGTAATTAATGCAATTAATAAAAAAAAATACAAACTTTTTTTTAAACAAATTGGTATTTCAATATGATAGATTTAAAAATCGACTACGTTTTTAAGTAAACAACCAAATTTTTAAGCCTATTTATTACTTAAACGTGAGATTCCTCTATTCATGTTTCACGGCACGTGTGTAATCAAATTCCGTCTCAGTGAAGATATAATGTACAATCAGCGGAGACTCAAACGTAGCACAAAGCAAAAAATACAAATATTATATCCATATTACTTGAATACCTTTTACTTTAATACAAAATACTGAATGTTGAAAAAATTATGAGATTAATTTCATGAGTTGTGAAACAAAAGAATGCTGCCTGATAAGCAAAATAGTTTTGGAATCGGAACAAAATAAACAAATGACTGTGTTAAACAACCATCCATCACCGTAGATTATCGCATTGGTTGACGAAGTTATTTTTTTTAATAATCAAGGAGCATATCGGCGGGGCGTCGACGTCACTCAGCCTCGGCTCGGTATCGGTGCCATGAACGCTCGACTATTTTCGTATCGGTTCGGCCGATATCGGCGTTCCTCTTTTTGTTGTAACGGAACGCATAATGGCCGTGCGATTAGTTTCCGTTCCGAAACATTCGTTTATCGCTGGGAAATTAATAAATATTTAAAGTGATTAAGATTTATTGGTGTTTGTGAAGACTGTGGCATGTTGTTTATCAGTCATCAATCATTATTTGTATCTCTATTGGGTAGGTTCTCTAGAAGTAAATTTCAAATATAATATATGTATTTTATTCTTTGATATGACATTAATATTATCGTCCTTGACATAAAAGAAAACCGTCTGGTTATACACAGATAGAAGAAGAATATGCGGTAAAATAGAAAGTGTTGTAAATAAAACAAAACTAAATATACCTAATTAATTGAATTTATTGTCTGTTACACTTATACATAGCAGTTATTCTTGCGAAAGATGAAAAATATGATATTTTTAAATCTATATATATAAAAGCGTAAATCACTCACTGACTCATCACGAAATCTCAGAAACTACAAGTGCTAGGAGTCTCAAATTTTGCATGGGGGTTCCTTTTAGGGTGAAGGTGCTCACTAAGACGGGATTTAGCGAAATTCAACCCCTAAGGGGGTAAAACAGGGCGGCAAAGTTTGTATGGGAGAAAGCGATTCCTTGGCCGGATTGACTTGAAATTTGGCATAGACATTCTTTCACAAAATTAATTGAATAGGCGTTTCGTATTTTCTTGAAATGTATCCCCTAACAAGGTTGAAAAGGGGTAGAAAGCTATTTTTAGGGTGGTTGACTTCGATATCGGAATCAAAACTTCTTAGTGCATTTGTACGATTAAGAAAAATAAATGTCAGTTGTCAGCACTGACGTCCACTGAATTTTCCAAAAGACTAACATCATAAGATAATACACTATATAATTGTTTAACATAATTGCACCCGGCATGCGTTGCATATTACGATTTTTTAGCCAGGAGCCTTTTCAGTCGTAAGTAGAAAAATTCACCAAACATATACTTATTACATTACTAATCGGATGTGGAATGTGGATGAATAGTTTAGGAGTGCATACTGCATAGGAAACAAATAAACATACACAAAGATTTCTATGTTGTTGAACATTACATTAGATTTTTATTTATAAAGAAGATACCTTTAAGTATTTAATATTACATAATATAATTATAATTATTTTGTTAAATTATCGCTAATTTTTTTATGGACCAGGATGTCGAGGACAGCAAAGGAAACGGCGGTTGAAAGGGGAAAAGGAAGATTTAATAGCAGAATAATGGAAACACCATAGAAATAGAATGTCAAAGAACAATAAAGTCAATAAACAGGTGATCCGAAAACGAATACATACATTTTATATGGGATACATAAAATATGATTATATATGGCAAAGGAAATTTAATAAACTATGTTCCATACTGTTTTCTTCGTCGATAAACGAATAAATGTAGCGAAATTTGGTTTTAAAAAAATGTGTGGGAATATCTTATTTACCTGTGAAAAGTTTTTAATAAAAACCTAAAAACAAAACCTCCTTCAAAAACCTTGAAAATAATCTAACAAAAAACCGTTTCAAAAATAAATTAATGGCTCTAAAAAGCAAGAAATAAAATATTGAAATCTGTATAATAACTAACTCGAAAGTTTGTAAGCATATCTTATATTAAACAACGCCTTTTGAAGTCGGGTGGGGGGGGGGGGGACGAACGATATTTTTTATCAACTAAACTTTAATCATGGGTTTAAACCCCACCCGACTTCATAAGACGATGTTTAATATAAGATATGCATACAAACTTTCGAGTTAGTTATTATACAGATTTCAATATTTTATTTCTTGCTTTTTAGAGCCATTAATTTATTTTTGAAACGGTTATGTGTTAGATTATTTTCAAGGTTTTTGAAGGAGGTTTTGTTTTTATTAAAAACTTTTTTATTTTAAACTTTTTTGTGGTAAGTATATTTGGTGATGATATAATCTAAGTTACAATAGCCTTATGTCAACGGCTCATCACTTTTTACATAGTACTGCTTTTCCCGACGCCACCAAAATGGTACTTTTTGAAAGCAAATGCACAAGTTACTTAAGAAAATACTAAAATCGCTATAGATGTGCCTACAATATTTGAAGAGTTCCCTCGATTTCTCCAGGATCCCATCATCAGATCCTGATTTTATGACAATGGGACCAATTTGGAAGTATATACTTTCAAACAAAAAAAGAATTTTTCAAATCGGTCCAGCCGTCTTCGAGTAATCGAGTAACATACATAAAAAAAAAAAAAAAAAGATTCCGACGAATTGAGAACCTCCTCCTTTTTTTGAAGTCGGTTAAAAAGTGTGATTACTTGGATTGTTTCTTTTTGTCACATCACAATTACTTAGAGCACAAGACACCATGGCTCCACGATACCTTTATTTTAAATTCTAATTAAGATTAACAAATATTTTAAAAAAACTGTGTTTGCTCATTTGCTAGGCGGGACGCTAGGGGGCTCTTACGCTAAAAAATGTTGGCACATGTCACTTGCTCCTTTGTCTCTTTTTTACATAGACCGTGTCCGTATGATGTTAACTTCTCTTTTCCACGCTTTGTTGGTCTTCTTGAGCGCAACGAAAATTTTTCTATGTCTATGGGAAACACGTTTACAATAGGCAATAGGCAAAGGAAAGCAATATGACAAGAAGACAGTAAAGAGACAAAACCATAGTATAGGTATTTACATGTAACTAATTACAGAGTAGAATATATAAGTCTATACATGGGCGGGCCTGTCCTTGACATAAGTACTGTACCTACCTACCTAATACAGAATCGTGAACAGGGCGTTGGTTCTGTAACCAAATTCGAACCCCACTTCGAATCTCACTTCACTGCACGGGAATTTTAAATCACAAATAAGGTAATAATAAGAATTTTATTTTATCACAAAAATAAATGAATAAATTTTACTTAGCTAATTTCGAATAACAAATTCACGCAAAGTGAAGTGGGTTCGAAGTGAGATGCGATTTTGGTTACAGAATCGACAGACTGCGCGGCTAAAACCGCGGGGTGCAGTTATTACCTATATATTCACAAAATTGTAAAAATGATAAAGTTTTGATGTTTGGATGTTGTTCATATTGTTACTCAATCAAGTCTGAACGGGTGAACGGATTTAGACGAAATTTGGCACAGAGATAGATTATAGTCTGGAATACTTAACACAGGCTTCTTTTCATCCCGATTATTGATTTCCAGGGAAAGACTAACAACAATTACAGACTCCCACGCCGGGGCGGAGCCATGGGCAAAAGCTATAGTATATAGTACAAAACAAAGTCGCTTCCCGCCGTCTGTACGCTTCACTTAAACTACCTTTGCATAAAAACCGCATTAAAATCGATCCATAAGTTTAGGAGCTAGGTTGCCGGAGACAGACAGACACACACACACACGTCAATTATATTATAACACTCCTTGCGTACGTCGTATGTAGATAACCTGTAGTATAATCTAATAACTTCACACTGACACCACATTATAGCACAGTTTTACATTAGTAGGTAACTACATTGCACCCGTGCGAAGCCGGGGCGGGCCGCTAGTGATCTATATAACTCATTACAGTCTTTTTTTTAAAGAAAGAAAACATTGCAATAAAGGAAAATAAAAAATATAGTTCCCTCTTTGGAACGAAAATTATCATTAACTACCTAATATTGCAAATTGAAATGGAGGTCGTAAAATCTAAATTAGGTTTATTTTTCTATAAATAAATTCTAATTTCTTAATGTATAATCATAAATTCGTAGCTCAGTCTAATGCAATATCCTTACATAAGTGACAGATTAAAAGCGTTCTTACCTCCACACACTATATAAAAGAACGGAAATTGCCGAGTAGCGCTGTTAAATACCTAGTTAGCACAATCATTGTTATAATGAGCGAATTAACATTAGGCCATTGTACTCTGCTTTTGGCGTTCAATTACTTACTTACATATTTAAAATACTAAAGGGCATTAAACTTAAACACCATGTAGGTATCATGATTTAGATCGATTTTTTTTATATTAACCTAAAACGCAGATGAAATTGGCTGAAATTTTATGAAAAAAGAAAAAATATGCAAAGCGACGAAAATTGGATGCCTTAGAAATTAGTTAATTAGAAATTAAATAAATACTTTTTTAAGTTTAATTTATCGAATCCAGCCGCACAACAATGGAAAATCTATTGTGTCTCATTTTCCGCAAACCGCTTTTAAAAGAAATTCTTAGGTATAAAGCGTATATAGGTACTCGTAACATTAAATTCGGGCTGGGGGAACATTAACTTAAAACATTTACACAAAAAAGGAAACTTTTTAATGCTTTGAGCCGTACAAAAATAAAAATATTAGGAATTACCACATTGCCTTTTTTTCAGAATCCGAATTTCGATTACTATACATCGTTAATTTTTAAGTATATCTAAAAATTAAAAGGGGATTTTAGACCACGAGAATGAACAACTTTTACTATGGCCAAACACGGAATCGCGAAAAAAAACAGCGGTTCCATACATTATAGTCGAGTCGATGTTGTACTTTTCTATGGACCACTTGATTTTTTTTCGAGATTCCGTGGTTGGCCCCATAGTAAAAGTTGTTCATTCACGTGGTCTGAAATCCCCATTTCATTTTTAGATATACTTAAAAAAAACGGTGTATAATAGTGATTATTATAGCCGGCCAAACTGTTTTCAAAAAGTGGTAATCAAATAATCTATAAACCGATCATCTTAATAAAAGTGAATAAAATGAACATAATAATTAATTCAGTAATTTAGTATGTTTTCATTCAATATTCAAGTATATAATTACATAGTTCTCTGTTAATGACTTACTTATCGCATTAATGATTAGTCACTTTCTAACTATTTGACGGGGCAAAAACCCATGAACCCTGCCTCCTTGCGAGGTATCGCCGGCCTAAGTTAGTTATAACGTTTAGTACCCTATCGCACCAAAATGATAGAGTTCATAGAATAGCTGCAACCTACAGAAGTTGGTGTGACAAGGTTCGTGTGTCAAGTTGTTCAGCTACTTCTTACGCCAACATTATTGTTCCAAAGATACCTTTGTTTACTTCAGTAACCTCGAAATAACTTGCGGTACTTCGAATGATGCGGTATTACTTTATGGCTATCGTATTTTGTTTATATGAAGAATGGTATGTTTCATGAAGATGAATTTTCAGATGATAAGTTTCTATGTTGAGAAAAATTGATTTTTTTTAAGAAACTGATACCATACTCAAAGTAAATCGATACAAGTATAGTATCCAATTTTGTCTAGATCAGCTGACAGTAACATGTCCATATTATTATGTCAGAACAAAGTAAGAATGCTAAAAAAACATAAGCAAAACTAAACAATTATTAATCAATTTCACCCCTTTTATTAGTACAGTAATTACTGTACCAATAATAATTGTTTAGCAGTCATTTTATTGTTTTATTTGAAATGGCATTACAGATTATACCTTTAAGCTAATGAGGTATAATGTTAGTGTACATTATTAAATCAATGGTAATATCATGTATGTACTAACATTATTTTAACACCTTTCAATTCTATACTAAATCCGTTTAATGGTATATCATTAAATGTTAATGAGAATGTTATGGCACTTAAAATATTAAGGTTTATTCAATTTGTAACTTTACAATGGTTATGCCTCTCAAGGGTAGTTCCAGTGTAATATAAATGTTGTCGCATGTTTTATTTTCGTTGCACAAATTTAAAAAAAGTAAAAATTGTACTTTGAAAATTTACCGGTGTTAAGAATATTGTCACTTTATTCTAATACAATAGTAAAGTCAAATAACATTAAAAAATGAGTATTATTTATCTTGTAAAGTTTTATTATAATAATTTTCTATTAACAACTTATTAAATTAAAACCTCTAAGGGTGCCACTTTTGGTGGTTAGGTATAACCACCTTAAAACTGATTTTCTTTAGGAAGGACACTGACAAATAATAAAACCGGTCAAGAGCGAGTCGGACTCGCGCACCGAGAGTTCCGTACAATCATAAATATATTTGGATATGTTACTTTAGTCTTTAAAAAAGTAGGATAAACGGCAGACAAATGGAAGGGCGAACAGGCGGACAGTTAATTTACAAATCTTAACCACAGCTGCTTATGGCGACTGAAAAACGTTTCAGCCACTCCACATTGCAAACTGTTTATATTACTAAGTAGGAACTTATTCTTCGTTTATTCGTACGACAAATAGTAGGTAATTATATTAGAACCAGCCATCAATTTATTATTGTTTTTTTTTTTTTTTTTTATACACAACGGGATAGTGCTTGGCCTTCATCTCACCTGATGTTAAATGACGATAAGGCCGAAGGTGGAAGCGCACTACACCCGGAATACTGGCTATCTTACCTCTAACTGCCGGAACACAAAAATTTTTAAATTGTTATTATGGCGTCAGACTTAGGTAAGATGGTGGTAGCTAGCCAGGTGGACTTGAAATAAGCCCTACCACCAACCAAACCGAGTACAAATTGTACCCCCCCTGGGAATCGAACCCGGGACCTCTGCGTCTTACACGGGTGGGCGAACCACTAGACCACAGAGGCGGTTAACAGTTGTAGTATTAGGTTGCGCCATCTCTTGACCGATAGTGGAACTATTTCTTTTTCTTAGGTTAGCATGCTTAGGACAGCGCCATCTGTTGACTGGTAGTGAAACTAAAGAATTTTTGTTTGTTTTTTGAATTTCTAAAAAAGTGTGTTATATTGAGACATCGTTTTATTTTTCCTGTAATTTTTACATAAACTACTATCACATAGAATTATTTCAGATTTTTCTCTTTGCAAACTTTGGAGATAAGGGGGGGGGGGGACGTATTCTTTTTTTACATTTTTCATCATAAGTCGAAACCTATGCGGCCTAAGAAAAAAGTTTTTTTTTAATGTGCAAACAGCGCTCTTTCGTATGATACCCCACATGCCCTAGTCACCTAACTTCAAATTTTTATATCCCTTTTTCAGTCCCTGTTGTAAAAAACAATATTTTTTTTTATTTCTTTCTTATTTGCAAAATAGTTGGGCAAATGTCATCTTAAACTATTACAAATTTCAAGTTGATACCATTAGTAGTTCTCGAGATATCCAGCTGTGACAGACAGACAGTCAGACTGAGTCACACCATAAGGGTTCCTTTTTTACCATTTTGGTACGGAACCCTAAAAACGATCACAAAATTTCGATGACGTCAATAAACCAATTGTGAAAAAATTTAATCATGTGACAAACAGTTGACAGTCTGCGGCTTGGTCACATAGGTACATCAAAATATTCGGGATAGAGATAATATCGGTACCGTGAAATTCGTTCCACCCGGGTTCAATGTACTCGTGGATGGCGTAGCGGAAACGTTTACATACACTGGATTTCAAAACTTAGTACCACACTTTTAAAATGGGAATTAATTAATTGGGTGACTGGAAATAATTAAAGGCGACTGTTTATGGGATACTTAGATACTAAACCGGGCAGCGGTTTCTTTTTTGGGCGACAAAATTACTAAACGGGCGACAAACTGTGGATTACAAAAATACGTGAAACAAGCGACTACATGTAAGAGACAAATAATTTAAGTTAATATAATTTAAGGTAATTTAAATTCTAAATGAGTGACAAATATACTGAGTGGGCAACATTAAACCAAGTAAGTACATAATTCTATAACTGATTTAAGTCGCCCAACATGGTATTTTTGTCATCTCGATTGGATAATAGTCACCTTTTTGAAGTAAAATATATGGAATTTTTTAATTTTTTGTGTGTCCTAAGGTCGTCGCCCAAATAGTAATTTGGTCGCCCGTTCTGAATAACTAGTTATTCAATTTGTATTTTAAAGTCACCCATTTTCAAGTCGCCCTCAGTCCCTCACCTACTTAGTATTTCTGTACGCTATATTCAGTATTTTTGAGACCCAAAATGGGAATTTATTGTTACCCGATTAAATACTATCCTTTTAAAATTGCAATAACTTTTAAAATACAAAAATATTATCGTAATAAAAAGGATTGGAAAAAGAATTCAATTCTTTAAATAATAACTTCATAGTCGATAACCTTCTTGAAATTAAACGTTTCTTTTATTTCAAAACTCTTGCTTTTATAGTTAAAAGAAATTTCAATTTTAAAAATGTGGTACACAGATTTGAAGTTGTATAAGCCTTACAAAGTGAGCGCCAGACGCCATTATATGTGTGAATCTAGTGGTAAATTGTAATGAGCTGATTGTAATTCGGAATGGCTTTTCATTTCACCGATAATGTATTTAAAGGTAAATTATTGCCATATAATTATGATATTGCAAGTTATTTCCAAACATGAAAGTAAATGAAGCGTAAGAAATATACAGGGTGGAAAAAAAAGACGGTAGTTGGAGGGTAAGTACCCTAAATATTGGTGATGGTAAATTTTAAAGACAGGAAACATTATTTTGTTTTTTAAAAGAAGTGATATCCCTAGTCTACCCCTATGGGAGAAAGGCGTGACCTCATGAATTTATATGTATGCACTCAAGCATCTCTAAAAGATGTCGAGGCTTTGATAGATTTTTCTTTTTGCCAAGTAATCAGAAAAGGTGTTTTAAAACTGTAAGGAATAATGCACTGAGCGTCAGAAAAATTGCACATTTAAAAAAAATCCTTCAAAGTTAATTTAATCCTATCTAATTTAATGGTAAGTGTTGTTATATACTTCTTCCCCTTCGGACATAGCCAACAGTCTCTAGAAACCGTTGGAATACTCGTCGAAAGGAATCAATTACTGAGATTCAGTTTCCGAGCCACATTACATTGCCTCATTTTTCTGCAATATTTGAGCAACTTCATGGGCTTCAATAGTGTTCATCTTAAGTATTCCTTTTTAGGGTTCCGTAGCCAAAATGGCAAAAACGGAACCCTTATAGATTCGTCATGTCTGTCTGTCTGTCTGTCCGTCCGTATGTCACAGCCACTTTATTCTAAAAGTATTAGGACTACATAGTTGAAACTTGGTAGGTAGGTGTATTCTGTGAACCGCTTTACGATTTTTATACAAAAATTAAAAAAAATAAAAGATCAAGGGGGGAAATACATGGAACTGAAACTGAAAATATTTTTTTTCATCAAACCAATACTTGTGGGGTGTCTATAGATAGGTCTTTAAAAATGACATTGAGGTTCCTAAGACTATTTTTTTTCAAAGTCAACCGTTTGAAAGATATATGCCGCCAAAGTGGTAAAATGTGTGTCCCCCCCCTTTAACTTTTAAAGTAAAAGAGTGAAAAATCTAAAAAAAATATAAGCTATAGATCTTAATAAAGACTTTCAACGAAAATTAGTTTGAACGAGATATAGTAATAAGTTTTCAAGATATAGTACATTTTCCAAAACCGCAAATATAACTTTGTCATTCATACAAACACTGAAAAACAAAGTTATTTTTTCAGAAGAAAAATGATAGCGGTATTAAAATATGGTATGGTATAATGTACCTATGGAACCCTACTGCGCGTGGCCCGACACGCACTTGGCCGGTTTTTTTAATTGAACTGTTGAAGTATGTTTTCTCCATCATATCGATAGCGAATTTACCCGCATTTCCTGAATTGACCCCTTTTATTTCCCTTTTATGGCGGCGCAAGCAATAACGCTTTAAGCATTCAATTATAGCAACTTTTATGTTAAACAATTATGTATTGAAAGCTCATTAAATGTACTTTCAATTGATATTAACATTTACATAATAAAACGTTAGCTATTTTAGCAATAGCAGGTGGTCTTATTTTCTAAGAGGTACTATTTTTTGACATCGAGTGTAGTATCTCAAACTATAAATTTATTAATTTTGTATCAATTACATCAAAACTAATTTGCTAAATAAAAGTTTGTTTTAGTTAATAACTCAGAATCAATAAGAATCTCAAAACGAACTAACTATTACGTAGCGTCTCGGCCGCGCACTGTCCAATGTTGAAAAACAATCCAAGATCAGGCGATTGTTTGTTGAGGAAATTTTCAAACAAAACGACATCCCACATTGGAAATGACTACGACATTACCGACTAACTCTAAAGACTAAAAACTGTAAAAACTTATCAACCATTTTTAAACAAATAATTCCCTTGAATATACAATTTAACGTCAAGGACAGATACAATTTTCGTCACGTGTCTGATGAAAATGCAAAAATGTTCCGCTTAAAACATGATCATTAACATCATTAACAATCTAATGCCATTCAAATTTTTTCATAATAATTCCATCATAGAGCACAGCTGTTATCGCCTACGTCACATTACATTCTTGCAAGAGATAACGCGGGAAATGTGACCAAGTTCCAACCTCGAAAATTATCGGTCGTTGTCTTTTGTTTGCGGAGAATTTGGAACCACGTGAATGATTAACAAACTAAGTAATGATGTCATAACTTGTACTTATTTCATTTTATTTTACTTAAGCAACGAAGTGTAATCAAATCGAAATAGTGAAAAAGTGGCTTTAAACCTGGTTCGGTAGTATTAAATATCATTTTCCTAGAGTCTAAATTTGCTGTTTTCTTGGAAAAACAGTTTGTTTATGACATGTTAACAAGTTCACACATCCGATGGAACTTTATGTAAAAAAGAACATCTTATTCAAACGCTTTGTTTTAATTTAAACGATGAATTTTGATATTTGAGATTTTAGTATTCACAATGCTATTTTTATACAATACTAAATAATATACTAGGAAAATACGACACGCACCAGATCATCCCCGAGAATATGATTTGGTGCGAGTAGTTTTTAGGGTTCCGTACCCATAGGGTAAAAACGGGACCCTATTACTGAGACTCCGCTGTCCGTCTATCTGTCTGTCTGTCTGTCTGTCTGTCTGTCACCAGGCTGTATCTCATGAACCGTGATAGCTAGACAGTTGAAGTTTTCACAGATGATGTATTTATATTGCCGCTATAACAACAAATACTAAAAACAGAATAAAGTAGATATTTAAGGGGCGCTCCCATACAACAAACGTGATTATTTTGCCATTTTTTGCTCGATATTAATAACGACAACATGTAGACAGTTAAAATTTTCACAGATGATGTATATCTGTTGCCGCTATAACAGCAAATACTAAAAACATAATAAAATACATATTTAAGGGGGGCTCCCATACAACAAACGTGTTTTTTTTTGCCATTTTTTGGTACGGAACCCTTCGTGCGCGAGTCTGACTCGCACTTGGCCGGTTTTTTAGTATATTATTTTGTAATTTAGCTTTTGAGCTGCAAATATTTTACAAATAAAGTAACCAAACATTTAAATGTAATGAATGTGGGCCGATCATTTCTATTAAAAGCATCGATTTAACGAGCGGAATGAGATGGTAAGTGGCAATATGGGTCGGCCGACTGATCGCGAGTTAGGCTTTATTGAAACGGCGGAAGGTGCATTTTAATTGACTTTTTGAACTAAGTCAACTATTCCACATTTTTCCAACTTTCTCGTTTTGCCATTAGGATTCAAAGTGGTTAGTGGAGGGATGTGTGCTCTGTGAGCTGTAGAGCCAGAGTAAATTATTTCTGAAAACGGAATCGACAAAAAAAATACAACTATCGAACCTGCTCACAAAATTTCACGAGAATCGGTTGAGAAATGCGACCGAACAGACGATAAGCAGGACGCCCACCAAAAGCATTTTTGCCCCAGCTGAATAGAGCTGAGTCAGAGACGCTTCGCTCGCGCTTTGCGTTCGCTCGGTCAAAAATACTTAATAAAAACCACCAATAGACAATACATCTACACATTTTTTGATAAGACGATCGAAAGAATCCAATATTGACGGTAGAAAATCAAAATAACAATTAATAAAACGTTGTTTTATCGTCACTTAATTCTCATTACAATTAGCGTTGTGCTACTTCAAATCGGTAGATACATTTCCTTGAAAAAAGGCGTTGTGTAACGAACGAATCCGACCGCTATTCTGGCGGTGTCTGACTGAGGCCGTTGCACTGTGTGACGCCGAAAATCATGTTGCAAAAGTCGGCTTCAACGCGTCGCGAATAGGGCTGTCTGGCTCCGACAGAAAAGGAGGTTGCAACACACAAAAGAAATAACAAAACTTTTTAATGGCAAACCTTTTTGCCGTCATAAAACATTGAAAAGGAACAACAATTTTTATATTTTTAAAATTCGAACTTTGTTTTTGAATTTGAAAACAATGGAGCATCAATAGCGTTCATGTCCGGCTCTGTTCGGTGTTGTCGGCGTCAACTCGGCAACCCTTGTCGCAGCACGGGCCGCGGAAGTTACGGTGAACGGTGGTCGGCGGCCTTGCGGCGCGCGTCGAAGGTGAAAGTCTTGGCGGGCCGCAATTATTGAACCTCGACCCGACGTATATTCGGGTTACCGACGATACTGTGACGTCCCGACTTCCGCATTCTTTTGGAGTAAGTAGCCGTTTAGCACTGATCCAGATCACCTATAAACCTCTTTTGCTTATCACCTGTATGATATTATTGGGAATGCAACCTCATAAACGTCCCGAGAATCAATAGTTTCACCAGACTTAAAAATACTAAGTACCAAATTACGTAATTTGTAGCGCAATGTGCACGAAGTTCAGCACAGTGTTACGTTTTGCAAATAACAAATTTCAGTTAGCGACGAAGTTCGTACAAGAGCGCTATCAATATACTTTGCAATGCAACTGGATTGTTGGCCCACTCGAGAATAAAGATTTCACCTGTTTAAAATTTTTATTTGAGTTTTAATTTTTAAAGAAGTCAACAAAGATTGTATTATGAAACTTTTGAAATGACAACTTTTTACAATCTTGGAAGATAAGAAAAGATGCCAATATTTTATTTATTTAGTAGCTCTCTAATGATTATCTGTTACATAAAATCTACGTGACGCTTTCCCTTTAAAATAATAAGACACAACAAAAGGTTTGATCTGAAAATCTTCAGATCAAACCTTTTGTTGTGTCTTTTTTATTATACTTAATCTAAAAGTGGAGTGTTCTCACCTGATTGAATATGGCAATCTGAG
This sequence comes from Agriphila geniculea, assembly GCA_943789525.1. NCBI lineage: Eukaryota > Metazoa > Arthropoda > Insecta > Lepidoptera > Crambidae > Agriphila > Agriphila geniculea. Next base: position 17,289,565 of record OX038884.1, on the reverse strand, counting down.
GGTCAACAGAGCAGCTGTTTGGCTCATATTCAATGTGCTGATCTATTTGTTATGCACTTGGATATTAACAAAAATAGAAAATAAAAATACCGTTTCGACGAAAATACTAAGGGCAAATAAATTGACAAGTGTTTCATATAAATAGAAGCCGTTTTTTTTATAGAATTGTCTCTACATAAAAAAAAATCTGCTAGGTTTCCAATAATTTGAAATACAAACAAAAAGATTATATTTGAAATGATCGAAATTATCTTTAAATTTGTACTTTTCAAAAAATCAATTTGCAATAGAAAAAAAACTAGAAAAAATACAAACAAAGAATGACTTAACAAACAGTTTTTGATCGTAGTTTTTATTAGTGATTTAAATAAAACTTCATTTAAAAGTTTGGTTTGAGTATAAACTGTGTCTTCATCATTATGTTTCATCACATATTTTTTAAATAGTATCCAAGTATGTGAATTCTATTTTTACGATTTTTTATAATAGCCTAGTAAAATATTACCTTTAACTTTTTTTAACAAAGGCAAAACTTTTTTATACAAATTTTTGAAAACTGCTTATATTTAAAGATTGTGACGAACAATTTAACAGAACAATAAAAATAAATCAAATAATGTCCTTTTTTCTCCATTAAACCAATTAAAATCTATTTCATTTTTAATGGTTTTGAATTTACCGCCAAAACGCTTGGTTCGTTGATGTCTACTGTGTGACGTCAACTTTGTGTAAACAATTTTAACACCTTTGTAGTCTGTGCTACAATTTACTCTATGATTTACACAAAGTTGACGTCACACAGTAGACGTCATCGAACCGAGCGTTTTGGCGGTAAATTCAAAACCATTAAAAATTAAATTTGATTTTAATTGGTTTAATGAAGAAAAAAAGTCTTAAATTAATTTATTTTTATTTTTCTGTTGAATCGTTCGTCCCAATCTTTAAATATAAGTAGTTTTCAAAAATTTGGATAATACCCTATTGTGATGATCATTTTAAAACTTACATAAAAGTATTTCAACAATATTACATTTCATAAACTTAATAGAAACCCTTTGTAGATCGACCAAAAAATATCAAATTGGTATTCTAAAATAATGACATGAATTTTATGTAGAGTCGATCAATTTATGGGATGTTGTCACGTAACAAAGCTCTACCAATATATATTTGAGCTTTTTCGTTCAAAGACTAGTATGTTTTCAGAATAATGTAGAGTTATTGTGATCACCAACATTTTGATTTGTGTGATTCAAAATACCTATGTAATTAATATCCTTTTTGCAATTTGATATAGCTTTGCGTCCTACATCAAAAGAAACCTGGATTAGAATTTTCAAAAACAAAGGTTTATTACATCTTCGTCGACTTTAATTTAAGACACACTTTGATAATCTGATTTAACAAATAAATGATAATAAAATGGACTCTTGTTATGTTACTAAGTAAATGTTACCGCAGAGCAACACTGCAGTGAATTACAAATTTTTTAACACACATATCACCCACATATTGACCCAACAGTCACTTGTTAACCATTAATGTAGAGTCAAATTAAGGACACGACACACTAGTAATCTTTAAAGGCTCCTTCGTAACTCGATTAGTTACTAAACGGCAGAGATATAAATATAAAAGTTATCCAAAAGGCTCGTGGATTAGAGTGATGATAATGAGGTATCCTTTTCAAGAAAGGGGAGTCAACGGGCCGCTCCCTGCTCGCGCCCTCTGTAAATCACAAGAACTTACGTACGTATGGGATTGGGATAGCAGGCAGTTTGGCGCGAGAATCCGTCGCGGTCGGACGTGCTCCGGGCTCCGCCAGCTATGTAGCATCACTCTTTGGACAAGTGTTAAGTTGATCGTTTCATGTGACTGGGCCAACCGTTGAGGTTCGCATTATGTGTTTAACTGTGTTCGATTATTAAATTATTCAAGTGCGGCGTGTTTTGTTTTTTTACAATTGGACTTTTGTGATCTTTTGGAGTGCACTCGGTTCTTTTAAAAGGTAATTTAGAAGCTTCGTAGTATGTTTTGTTATTATAAACTTTTATACTACTAGTTTTTTTGTTATTGGACATTTCTTTTGTAATGAAATTCTTATAAAAGAAGTTTTAATTTTAAAATTAATTACATTGTTTTTATAATGTTCAATGATATATAATTGGCCAGATATTTAGAGTGTGTGAACTTAGAAAATAAGAGTCAAATAAAGTTTGACGTAACTCTTGGCGCAGTAGTAAGTTTCGTTTGTTTTTATTGAACAAAGGCAAGAGCAGATATCGCAACAAAAGTAGGTAATTACCCTCTGAGACTTAACATAACAGCGGTTGTATAGTTGAGTTGGATTGGTGACGTACGGTGCTCTAATGAAGTTGGGCAATGCTTCAAAATGGTATAAATGACTTAAGTATTTGAATCGATGCTTATGTACGCCTTGATTTATGCTGATGAGAATGTAATTTAGAGCAACTGCCCTCTTTGCGAATTTAAATCTTTTGTGATTTTAAAAAAATGCTCTATTTTTTTTTTCAAGAATGTAGAGACACTTTATAGCACTTGTCGAATTGTCAAATCAGGATTTAATGAGACTAAAGTTGGTTAAGTTGATATCACCATGTTATTTATTTCTACCTGACCGGGGTCCTTTTGTGCGCTACGCTACGCCGATTATTGCCGTCTTGCTTCAACAGACTAGGAGCGATAGAGAAAGAAGAGCTTGGATCTTATACTCAGATTTACAGCATTGAGATTATTCTGTTATGCTATTAAAAAAAGTTCTATGGAAAACTATGGGACTTCAAATTGTGTGTTCTCAAAGATATTTCTTTGTGTCTTGTCTTGTTTCTTTGTCATAGCAGCTGACTCTACATTAGTTTTTCTTCTTTATTGACTAACCTCGGGTTAACTGCATTAAAAAAATATGTATCATGAACTAAAATGCTTATGTAATCAGGTTATATTAAAAAACTAAAAAAATACTATATTAAAAATTGCGACTTACATAATTTTATTATTGATTATATTTACACAAATTTGCGATTTTTGGGTCAATGCACTTCTGCTCGTTGCGAATTAAAGTTTACGACAATACCATTGCACATTTGTCCAAACATATTAATTATGTTAAGAAAATTATATTTCATATTATAAAAATATAAAATTCTTAGTGTACATTCACACACTTCACTCTTTAAAATAAATTTGTTACCTACGTCATCAATTTACCGCAATGTCATTTTGCGGTTAGCGTTATAAAAATATGTAATTGAAAACAAAATGCAATTACTTAATCTAGACAGTACATTAAATGTAATTTAAATGTAAAAAAAGCAAAATGTGATTAGAATTTTGATATATTTATTGAAATAAATCAGCTGTAATAACAAATTAATTAAAAGGCTTGGATAAATCCTCTGATAATATTGGAACAAAAATTGTGGTGCAATTTTAAACGGCAATATAAAATACCCAAAGATAACGAACTGGTAAGCAAAAATTCTGCCATTTTCCCTAATTTATATTGGGTTCAGTCACTAGTGTTTTTATCACTAATTAAAAGCTAAACAATCGATCAGTGAGTAATCTCCCTGAAATAATATTTCAATTATGAATTTAAAAGTTAATAATTTTAGCTCAAAGTGAAATCCAAATGTTTCAAAAAATTTTATGACAATTTAGAAATAAATTCTCAAGATCAAAAAAAATATTGTCATAACGATTCGGAACATAATAATTGTGATACTTATTGTAAACAATTAATGTTACGGTTTTTTTAAGGTCAACGTTAACTGGCCTATTAATTTATTTCTAGATTTATCTACACAAATAATCTATTATTAATTAAAGGTATTCCTTACATTGGACTGTTGTTTCAAAGCTCCTATATTTTTTAGCACTGATGCGCATATTAATTTTATTCTGAATTTAGAAGATAAAACTTACACAACTTCATGAGCTAAAATAATTGCAAAGACTGCTGATATTTGTTTTATGAAACTGATGTCATATAATACAGTGAGTCATGATAAGTCACACTCCGTTGTAATTTTGCAGATAAATTATATAGAAATAGGTCATCTCCATACGGGTATCTACCAGTTTTACTTGTATAATCTTGTCGCTATGTAATATAATATAAGATATCCAAAAATATAATTATTATATGAGAGATTTTCTTTATCCAAATCTACTCTTATATGTATTAAGTTTTACAAAAATATTTAAATTGCAAAAGAATTTTTTTAAATAATAATTACTCAAACTCACAAAATCTTTGGTTTTTAATCCACTATAAATCGAGAATCATAAAATGTATGCTTTGAAACACTAAAGATTTACCAATTCTCTCCACACAAAACTAATTGATATACTCAACATTAGAGTTATATAATCGCATAACTTGTGAAAGGCTTTTAAGCTAGAAATAACTTTCGATAATTGTCATTTTGATATTACTAAAGATTATCTTTGATATGTCTTACTTACGAAACATTTTGTAAGTTATTTTAACGAGCAGCGGCGGCCGGTTGTACTAAAGTATCAAATAAAAATTTATACTCACGGGTACATTTGGCATACAATAAAAAAGTTTTTAAATGGAATTATGATTTTTGAGAACATCGTATAAACCATCTTCTAATTGTTCATTTACTTACATCTATTTATTTATCTTAGGTGTTATTGCTAACTTAATTCTACAGTAGTGTGAAAACTTGTATAGACTTCTAGTATTTATATTTAACAAAGCCATTTGAATTCCAGACCATTTGTTTATGGTTTTGTATAAAAATCATAAATGGTGTCAATTTAAAAGTTATCAATAAGGGAAGCTGTTGAAAAAAAAAATCTTCATGCTCTGCATTTTGTGGTTTTGTGGAAATGCAAATAACAAGTGTTTTCGCTGTATCACTTTTTTAAGTAGTATACAATGCAATACAATGCCACTCAATCAAAAATTAAAGCGTAAAAGAGAAAGATTTGCGGTATGATATCTCTTTCACACGTAATATTATAACTTTGCAGTTCTGGGCGTGGTGCCAAGCGTCTCTCTATGGTTTCGGAGTGAAACGGGCGTAAGCAGTTTGAATAACTTCTTTGCTTAAATAGCCGTAAACGTAAACGAATTAAAACTTTCGGAAAATTTGATATAAAATGAGAGTGCACATTTTGGTTTTGGTAATGACTGAATTTTCTAGTATAATATAAACAGAAAACGTTTCCAAGTCTAGACTAGATTAACTTGTTCAACTTTTCTTTTAAGTATTCTATTAAAACTTTTTTACGTTGGGCTACCCCACTGTAGCTATCTAAAATCTCACATATGTAGTAGAATTCTGAATCAGTTTGGCGATTAGATAAAGTGTGGTAACAAAATATGGCATTTTGATAAGTATTAACGACAACCTCACGAAATATGTTATTGTTGTTACATGTGGGAGTAATGACAATTACATAATGGTGTTATAACAAGTTAGCTATTACTATTTACTGCCAGTTAAAAATGCTCTTTTTAGTTTTAATTTATATCTATTAAAATCTTAGAAAAATATGAGTGACTAGCAGTGGTGATAGCGAGGGGTGAAACAACGATGAGTTCTACAAAAATGCTATGATCTGCATGTGGATCGGTGGGGTAGGATTTCTAAAAGGTAAACCGATGGAAATCGGCTTGTATGAAGGGGCCATACAAGCCGATTCCTATCGGTTTACCACTGGATAGTGGATAGTTTAATTAAGTCTTAAAATCATGCAACCTTTTATAAAATACTTGAATATCAAGAACACACAATAGCTGTAAAGTGCGAGTATTCTGTCTGCCATTATAGCTGATTTATTCTCATTGCGTCGTTTCCATTGTCTGCTACTTTCGATCGAATTTTTCATGGCACATACATAACGGGTATTGTAAAGTTTGCGTTTCGTGATTGTGTTAATTTTATTATCGTGTTTCATGAAACGTTGACATTATTTCCATAATATTTGTATTCTATATCGAAGTAATTTTTCACATAGTAACTTTAGTTTATCACACATTTCATAAAGAAAGTGAAGGGTTTAATAACGTATTAATAGAAGATTATGGTTTTCGTGCAAAAATCACGTTTTCTTTTACGCATTTTGTATACTGTTAGCGCCATCTGTTGTGTCGAATAGTAATCAAGAATCCGCACTGTCCTCATCCGTTTCCATTGTACCTACAAAAAATAAAATAGAGTGTAATGAACTACATTGATAAACCAATAGAAGTCAAATTATTAGATATTAATACATATTTTCGAAATTTCGCATGTATGTAATTCAACCTCAAGGATAAACCCTTCGTTTTGGTTAAGTAAGATTTTCTTTTACGGTTTTTCCGAGAGAAAAGAAAGTTGGAGAATGGGAATTGAATCGAAAACTTTTCATGTCATGAAAGAGTATTGTTTTTGATAAGGAAAGAGGTAAACAATACAGCTTTTATGTTCTTTTATTATTTCATTTCATTTTCATTTGTTAGGCTGAGTTGCACCATCTTACTTTAACAATAACAAGCTTGTTATATATATAGTATTGGTTAAGCATAAGCTAGCCAAAAAAAGAGGTTGCCAGCCAGCATGATGTCCTTTGACAAGTTTGACGTGACAAATAGGTAGTAGTAGCATTATCATTTGAAGATAACTTTAACTTTCACACAGCTCCTCGGTTTCTTTTTTATGAAGTATTAAAAAAACAATAAGACATTTTGCAAACGAAGGTTTAAACTCAGTCAATTTTATTTTTTGCATTTTGTTATTGGCGTCAAAAATACAAAAAAAAAACTGAAAACCAGTTACGAAAATAAAAATATGTGTAGTAAGCTCAAGAAAGATAGATCTTTTGCTAGACCAAGCTAGAGGTTGCTAATTAACATTTTTAAACTCAAGTAAAAATGTTGTGCTCTATTACAAAATGGATTAGGTAGCTTCTCGTTTGTATACAATATAATATAGGTACAAGCATAATTAAATCATTAAACCTGAGTAAGCTTCGGAGTTAACAACAAGTTACGATAAATTAATAAGTTAATTTAATTAAACATACTGTAACAGACATAAAGAGATATTAAATTATATATTTAGCAATGCTGTAGCGCAGCTTCTTAAACTACAAATAAATAATGAAATAAATAATTGAAAAAGAAAACGAATACTTTTAATTACATTATTAAACATATTTTACTACCACTTTTTTAAACAACACAATATTATAACGTTTTCCCTGTGATATTGTGTTATGTCAACCTCAATAAACAAATACGTCATTCCAGAAGGAATTAAACATTTATCGCAAAACATGAAATGCGTCAATTGTATCGGTTTTGGAAAAGAAATCATATCACAAGTAAATAAAGTACTAAAAAACTTCGTGTAAAACTTTACCAATAGGATACTGTAAACAACAACAAACGTAATATATTGTGATGGCTTTATAATAAACGTATGTGTTGACGACTATTGTATTGTCTTATACAGTTTTTCTCAACTTTTTCGTAAGCTGGTCACAGTATCGCATTATTAACGCAATTAAGGGCATGTCGACAACCGAGATTAGAAAAAAGTGAAAGGGCGCTGCTGCTTAGTTGAAGTTCCATCGGTGTTAACGCATTAAGGCTTTTGTGGAAATTTCTATTGAGAAAATTACTTCAAAGTACATCTCTGTGAAAGCATTTTTTTTATCATTGTAATGTATTTTTTAATGAAAACACAGTCTTTTTCATAATTCAACCAACATATTTCACAACATTATTTACAAAACGTAGAAACGATGAAAACTTTGATGACTAACAAGCTTTGTACTACCTGTATTTGCAAATAAATTGAATTGAATTGAATTGAATTGAATTATATTTTAAAAGCCACTGTAAAAAAAACTGATATGTCACAACAAAAAATGTCTCCACCATTTGACGGCAAGAGCATCGGTTGAAACCACTGGCTTGCGAGACAGAGAAAAGAAAGTGCAGGTAGGCAGGGCAAGCGAGATTTATTAGATCGTAACTCGAGGGGTCGGCAACACGGAGCTCTGTCGTCGCGCGCTCGAAAAAAAAACATGACCCAACTCCGGTTCAACACATATCATGACGTAGATGATCATAATTGAAAGAGTCTATGGTTTTCAAAATGGCGGCAGTGTTTGCTCTATAATCAAATATCTATTCCTTAAAATAATTAACATTAAATAACAACATTATGAAAAAAAATTAAGTACTTATATGTCTCGGAATCAACAGTCAACATAATATTATCATGACAATTTACGAAAATCTTAATAGAAAAACGGTTTACAAAATGGCGGTGTGAGTGTTTGTTTAAAAAACAAATATCTATAAGTACATACTTCCATTTCTGGTGACTTATAAAATATAATAATATATACCTATGTCCCCACTTGACTTTATGTATCATGGCGTGGTTGATAATTAGAATAATAAATATTACGTCATTTAACCAATGCGAAGAAAGAAAAGTATTTAAATTCCTTTCAAATGTCAAACTTTGTAGACAAATGGGTCTACCGTCTAAAAACACCAAGGAAATTGTAAGTACTTACGAACGAAGTACGAAGTACTTACAATTTCCTCGAAAAACACTGAAGTTCAGGTAAGCTTTCATTTGACAGATGGATGCTTAGATGAAATAATTTCATTTAAGGATGGATGTGATACGTTGCTACTTTTTGGCACAAATACAAACTTATCAAAGAGCAATGAGTCACCTATCCGTTTGTCAAATGGAAGCAGTATAATACAAGAAGACAAGTGCTTTTTTAATCCGAAAAAAATTAAGTTATTTTCCTATAAATATAATTTCATTAAATGCTCTTATTCTTCTCACATTCATATCTTCTTGAGATGTTGTTTTACTCTGTAGAGTTTTTCTTTGTTTTTTACGATTATGGTGATTCTATTAAATATGATTTTGTTGGAATGCCTACCTACATAATGAGGCTTACAAAACAAAGTACTTAGAGCATTGCATGTTTTCGATACTAAGATCCTAACGTGTTCCAGTCTGACTGTATAAGTTCAAGTTTTAAAGCTTTGCAGATAAAAGCTTTCCAGATTTTTTTCTACATATTTTCGACAGTTTGAAATAGAACCAGATTTTAATTATAAAAATTTTAACGATACATTTTTGGTATTCTACATTACTATTAACTAAGTAAAGCAAAAAACAAATAGTTATAAGGCATTCCAAAACAAAAAAAAAAACATAGGTACGAGTAGGTACATTTTAAAATCAAAATAAACCATGAGTAACACAACAAGTATAATAAATATCGTCGAGTAATTATTATGATACAGTTGAAAAACATAAGCGTAATTTTCTATAACGTTTCAATGAAAGAAACAGTTACGTAACAGAAAAAAAAATTGTTGCTAAGCTCTGATGAAACCATCGCAAAGGTTGGAGAGGCATTGTTAGACCTTGAGAGTACTCAATATACTCTTGTTCTGCAAAGGAACTTTATTCTCTTTTCCGCCAAAGAAAATTATTATATAGAAAACCCATTTGTTGTTATTGTAGGCCACATTTTTCTACCTGCTTTTATACATTAAAATCGTGTAGTGAATGTAGCAACGGCGCTGAATAAAGACTTAAAAGTGCGGAGTTAAGGTTGGTTTTTCAGGGAAAAGGCAATTAATTTCATACAAATTCAATTATTTCCAATCAAATTTAGATGATAACTTAGTTCAACGATTATTTTAAAACTAACATATTTCTGCGAAATCTCGCCGTAAAATGAAATCTTAATGGCTGTAGAGCACATAATTATGTGTATAAAGTTGATTCGTAGTTATGTAGAAAATTTCGCCTCTAAACCGAATCGAACCGTGTCCACATAATCTGTTTTCTATCCATATATTTTGTACTCAGCTTGCACTGAACTTTTGTGTAACGAGGAAATTAATTCAACTAGTCGAGTGGTCGGCTGAAATGACGGCTAGCCGTAGTACGTCACCCGCTTCCTCTCGGCACGTACGTAGCCGTACTCATGTGACGCAATTGGCTTTTTCAATGTCTTATCTACAGCGAGGTATGTTGTCATTCGGCCAGTGAACGCCGCGCTGCGCGCACGTCGCACTCTCGCGCATATCTTTGTTTCACTTCTACTTGATCACTTTTGTCGTCGAGGGCATACCAGCGAATTGCGCGGCCGTATTTTGCCAGTGTTTTGAACTCTTTGTGACATTGAGTGACATATTTTAAACAAAACAAGGTCTCTGCGACTCTACCATGTTGATGTCAGGATTTTTCATTATATCGTCCGACTTTTCTTTGAGGTGGGTTTAATAGTCATCCGATATTGTTTTTTGTTCAAATTTGTTTCTTTTTCGTCTTTCGTCGAAGCGATAGCGAGTGGAACGGATTATAACAAGTTATGAACCTGATTGGTGCGTACAGGCGTCCATGCATTGTTCTTTGATTGACCTAGTACTTGCGATTGTGAAATAAATAATTATGATTTCTCCTTGAACGGTTCACGTTCTCCGATACCTTTTGATAAGGTACCTATACGGATGATGGTTACAAAAATTAGTAATATACTCTCGATGGGTATAACCGATTATGTCGGGAAATTTAAAGACATTGTAAGCGGACGCGAATGATGTTATTGTTTCTAGAGTTCCGTTGTTTACACTCGATGACGTGTCGTAAGTACTTCATAGTGCTAATGTATGGTTTTATTTGTTACAGAATGACGCCACAAGAAGAGAGGGAGAGCGCGCGCGGAGCGGAGATTGCAGACGCGTTCGAGGACGACATGTTCGGGCCGCCGCGCACGGAGCCCGCCGCAAGGCCCAAGCTCTCCATGATCTCCGCGCGCCTGCGCGCCAACGAGGAGCGCAAGCGGGTCATCGAGATCTGCTCGCAGAAGCTGGAGAACATCGAGGATCCCGCGAGGGACCTGCGTCGCTCAGTTTGCATTAACAACACGTACTGTCGACTGAGCGAGGAGGCGCGGAGGGAGAAGGAGGCGAGGCGGCGCCGTGCGCGGGAAGAGTGCGATGATTCATCGTGGGTCGGGAAGAAAGCTCGGCGCGCGGTAGAGGATGAGTGCTTAGCCTTATTGGACGCCATCCCTGAACTTGGCGACGCGAATCTCGGGTGCGCTCAGCTGGCGCGACAGATGCCGCGGCAGGACGTGCCCCTGCTGCCCCCGGGGCTGCTGACGGTGTTGGACTCATGACCGCGCCGCGCCGCGCCCCTGCCTGCCCCGCTGTGATGCGCGCGCGCCGCGCTCCCGAGATGCCCTGCCCCCCCGAGCCCGCGACCCCGCTCGCGTGACCCTCGGCGGTGATCCATCCTTACCTGGAACGGACGTTTAGGAAATACTTTGTTGTCTAAGAAGAGTACTTACTTTGTTAGCGTGTTTTTATTATTTAGTGAAAGTTGCTCAGGCGCTGCCGACGGGCGCGGTCCAATTAGTGTTCAACGATTATTTTTACCGAACGGAGGACACGCTTCGTTATCGCGCGTCGTGTGACGCGAAGAGCGAGAATTATGGACGTTAATCGTTTTTATTGAATGATTATTGTTAAGCTAAAATTAAAATGTTACATTATTGTAAGTAAATAAATGATAGTGATTTAAGGAATATGTAGTGCAAAACGACTGGGAACGGTTGCGTGGACATGCTCCACATCCCCGAATAGGAGTCGCCTTAGGAGTTATTTTTATGAATCGATGCCGATACATAGTGCACGTAGTGGCCGCTCGTTCACGATTTGAAGCCATTTTGGCGAGTAGCCGTCAACTTGCTGGCCTTACAAAACTCGACTACAAGTTACTGCCTAATTACATACGTTTTTGATTGACATAAATTTAATGAGTATTGCCCGGTTTCTGAGGGGTCCACATTATCTGGTTTCAAATTAATTATATTACTTTAAACTACATAATGTGGATCCCTCCGATAAAGTAGCTCAGAAACCGGGGGTATGAGAAAGATTTATTCGTGTGCTTAGTTCAAATGGAAATATTGTCGAGTTCGCGACGTGTGCTCTGACGTGGATGGGGCTGTGTGCGTGAGCGCCATCGACATTGGCCAACATTTGGCCGCCAACACAAATGCTCGGTCATGCATTTTATTAACAGTCTGACTTTTGAGTTTCGTTCAATTTTAGTTCTCATAGTTTAATATAATTTTGAACGTTTTTGTTTTTAGACTTTTGTTACCTGATCAATCAAGATTTTGTTACCATTTAAATAGTATGATTGGTTGAACTTCTAGGTTTATGTATCGCGTATGATTTGATGTTAACTATCTATTCTAAATTTTATTTGGATTTAATGGTGCAATTGTTGTTGTGCAATTTGTGTAAACAAAGGTGAAGTTCTTTTGAAATCTTAATTGTCGCAAAATATATTGGTAGCCCGTTTTGCCCTCTCTGAATAGTAAATAGGTACGTGGTGGGGCGCGGGCGAGGTGGAGGGGAGGCCGGGCGGGGGCCGCCCAGGGAGAGGGGGAAACTCCGCGCCGTTCCCAGCACTCCTGTGATATTAGCCTAGCCTGTGTGTCGTATTTGTGCTAGTTTCCCCAACCTTGTTTGAATTGCGATGTATTTAAAAAAAAGCTTCGAAAAAAATTGATTTCAATATAATATTGGCCATTTTATACGAATTTTGTAGTCGTAACCGACGACTGTAGTCGCATTTAGTAGATTTGTCACTACGAACGTCGATTAATTGTTATTATATGATTTGCGTTTGTATGTACTGTTGACAATCATTATGTATTATAAAATTTTAAATGTTAGGAGCTTGTATTACATATACTCGAAAACAGCTGTCACGCTGTAGATCTTAACTAAGTCAAGGAAGTTGCGTTTATAATGCAGACGTATTCTCAAACAATAGTTTTTAAATTGGGATACAACCAAAAAATAAAATGTATTTTACAAATGTTTAAATAAAAAACGCACATATTTAATTGTAAGTAGTTTCTTTCATGCCACGTTCAAAAACCCTAAATTGTAAATAATAGTCGAGTAAGAGATATCGAGCACATGAGTGACCAAAACTGTTTCATGGCAAATGTATTTTTAGTTTCAATCGTGGCTTCCATGATGTCGGAGTTTGTGAGATTTATTTAGTGCATAAATAAATTATTTCTTACCGAGCCTCTAGTTTTAGTTATTCAACTATTCCGAGCATATAAATGTTCCAGAAATATCCTTATTTAGGTTTCGTGGTGGTATCAATGAAAGCTGTACTTAAAACATTTTGAACAAAGAGATCTTCCTTCAACGATTATGGATTACTAAAAGGTGTACTAATTCAAAGTATATACTAGTGAAACTATTTCATGAGCCCGACAAGACTACGCACAGTAAGCGTTTGGTTATTTCTAAAAATAAATAATTCGTTCGTAGCGTTATTCGGTCATCATTTATAATTAGATCGATTTAGTTCGCTGTGAAACCAATTATTGTTACCTTTTACAAGATCAACTAGATTCACTATGAGTATAGGGTATTCTATGAAACGTTGTTCATTAAGACAATTATTATTATGCAAACTGAGTTAGCTAGATTCATTCGGAAGTTCATCGTCGCTATTGCTAACACATTATGTGCAAACGACCAAACGTGCTACTTATTTGCGCTCAACATAAAAAGAACAGAATATTGAAGACTATCAGATTATTGGATCAGCACGCGAACTCGGCACATCTCGCTCGCACTTACGAGCAATTTGCGAGACGAATAGCGATCGAATCTTAACTCTCAAAGGGAAATACATTAGCGTCCACCGAAGGCTAATACTACGGTTATTTATCAATAATCAGAAATAATAAATACCTAATAGTTAGAATTACGATATTCAAAGTACAAATGCAAAGCTTAAAATTCTCACGAAACCACAATATCGCCTTGAACCAATCACATGAAACTGAAGCAAAACCTAATTTGTTTGATTCTTAAAATGTTCTGATGGCCGAGCAATGAATTAAATTAACTTGGGAACGTTTCGAAAATAATTATGTTTAATTAAGACTGTTTACATTGTATTAAGCTTTTTTATCCTTAGCTTTTGTGATTTTGTCCATTCGGGTATTTTATAATTTTAGCCAATGTTATGTTGGATAACTTTATGTAATCGAACAAGCAATATTTATACGACTTTGTACTACAACCAACTGAGGCAAGGTTTATTCTTTAAAAACGATGAACTTAAGAAACGTTTTGTAAATGTTATCATGATTTTATTATTGTGATTAGCTGCTATTTTATAAATGTTTCCTGTCTTAAGCTAAGAGATGATTAAATATAATAAAATATTAAATTGAAGCATTTCTTTTTTATTACTTCTTTCATTCCCAGGCGTCTGTCAGGACCAGTTTTTTTACTAAAGAATCATTTTGCAATTGCAAAAGTTGTAATATTAGCTACTCAATTCAAAATTAAGATCTCTCCCCTTAACATAAAGGGGACTTCTCACAATTCTCAAGGGTTCGATTCCCACGAAGCGAAATTAATGATGAATGAAAATAGTTTGATACCTTAAGATTGAACACACTTAAATGGTCAAAGATTCCATCTGTAACATTGCTGTAGCAATATTTAAAAAAAAAACCTAGAAAGTGACGTCATCAGAATACCTGTATCTATATGTAAACAATACATCCCATTACCTAAGCTTAATAATCCCTTTTTTCGACTGTACATAATATTAAAAGGACCCACATTCCATTGATAAATTAATACTTACACCAAAAAATAATCTTTTGAAATTAAGAAGTGTACAAAAAAAACATTCTTCTGCGTAATTAGAGGGGTGAATGATAATTGCACATTCAATTACATACGCAATAATATTTCGTAAAATGCTTGTTGATTGCATTAATTAATATTACAAATGCGCAATGCGCTGAAATCGATAGAATAATAAAATGTTCTATAAGGCACAGTTTTTTTTTTTGTACCGTGAAGTGAAAAGCACATAAATGAGATAATATAAATATTTGACAACATTATGACATACAATACATTGCTCCGATTCCAAAGTATCTAAAGCACTTGTGTTATGAAAATCAAAGAAAACAGTGGCATCACAATCACCCAGGCCTGAAACAATATAGAAAAGTAATTAATTTTTTAAATTGACCCAGCCGGGGATCGAACCCGGGACCTCAGAAATTGCAACGACTTAAAAACTAGTGTACGAGCCACTCGACTGCAGAGGTCTTCTAGAGAAATAAATACTTTATATTGTTTTAAATTTCCATGGTTATTAACGTTATTAAAATATACTATATCGGGATTTTCACCATGTACCTTTTTATTTTTGAGACTCCGAAATTTCGGCGCAGTTGCATGCGCCATGATCACGGAAGAACTGTCGGTTGTCACGTGCGGGTAGATGTTATTGGCAGACGAATCGGTCTACCCTCCGTCTAGTTTCTCTCTCGGAGTCTCAAAAATAAAAAGGTACATGGTGAAAATCCCGATATAGTATATTTTAATAAATACTTTAGTCTGCAGTGTTTATTATGTAGTGTGCCTAACACTCGATTTCCACTGCGCGTAGAGCAGCCCCCTGATTACGTAACCCTGTTACTAACAATTCTCGATTGAAATTGCAGTTACATTGCTGCTTTAAGTAGATAGTTGTCACATTGGTTCTTACTAAAGTAGCAATGTAATTGCGATTTCTGTCAGAGTTGATTGCAACAAAGTTACTTAATCAGAGGGCGGGTATGGAATTCGTTTCTCTACATAGAGCATTCATTCGTACTTCCACCAACAAAGAGCCTTGCAAAAAGGTCTGAGTGATTAAAAATAGTCAAAATGAGCTCGTTCAGTTAATTTCGCTTTTGCAGTGAAAGACTCAAATCTTTTTAGTTATACTTAATTAAAAAATCTAAACGGTCCTTTTTGTCAACGAAACCGGGCTTAACGCAGTTTGAACTTGGATTTTTAGGAATACTCATCAAATTTAAACTTATTTACCTATTTATGCTTTTTTCTTTTAAAAAAAGTCGTTGAACTTCCTAGATTAATTAAAAATAACAATCAGAGCATTTATATTATAACATAAATAAAAGAACAAAAAAACATACTAACTGGACATTTATCTATATAAATAACAACGAATCGCCGAAATGTACTTATGTAAGCGCATAACTTAAGAACGACTGCACCAAATTAGATAATTCTTTTTTTTTGTGTTTTTCTTATCAGGACAAGGTTTGTATAAAAGAAAATTTTCAAAAATCTGTACGGAAAGACGTAAAAAAACATTTTTCCCTTTTCCGTCATTTTAAATCGCAATATAATAATTAATAGATAGCTCCACCCGTGCGAAGCCGGGGTGAGGCAGCTAGTTTGAAATAAAATCGCTTGTTACAAGTTACAATACGCTTTTAGCTCATTGTGCAATTTTATAAACAACAAAGAGTATATGACTAACAATTGATGACTAACTTTAAACGAAGCTTGGAGAAACGTAAAAGTCGATCTAAAAGATTATCAGAATAGAGGTCAGAATACTTTAACGCTCATGTAATTGAAATTGGGGCGTCTATGCCGAAATTAAGTACTGTGAGGACTTAAATCCGTAGAGTAGAAGCGTAGTCGCGATCGATTATCTCGCCCTTAGAGATAGCGTGACGAACCAACAGTTGAAAAGCCGCGGTCGACCAGACATACTGCACTCGACTTTCACAAGTTTTACTACTCTATGACTTTGTATAAATCCCGACATTTGAGCCATTTTAAACCTACTGTTTGAAGTTTTACGGTTGCTTTAAGATGAACTGTGTATCAAATAAAAATTTTGACTATGGCATTCGATACCGTTTAACATGTCTGTAGAATAGAAAATAAAGATTTTATATAGCAAGGTGATTTACGGAGTAAAACATCGAAGCTACTTTTACTCTGTTGTAGGTATGTAGTACCATTTCTGCTTCAATCATTTTGGTTTTAGGTACATTCATTATTGTGTTGGTTGGTTGGTATTTTATTTTTAACTAGCGGCAACCCGCGGTTTCACCCGCGTAGTTCCCGTTCCCGTGGGAATATCGGGATAAAAAGTATTCTATGTTTTAATCTAGGCTATCTACTATCTGTGTGCCAAATTGCAACCGAATCCGCTCAGTAGTTTTTGTGTTATTGAGGAACAAACATCCAAACCCACAAACTTTCACATTTATAATGTAAGTAGGATTCAAGTGAAAAACAATCATTCGAAAAGGTGGTAAGGTATGCAGTCACCGTAGCCAATACAAGGGGTATTGCAAACTTACTAACCCTTATTCTTTAAAACATAAGATCATAAAACTTACAAATATTTTTTGTTAGCAGACGCTATCGACCACCATTGTCAGAACGCAGTGTCACAAAAACAGCGAAAAGATAAGCTGCATTTATCTTTTGTATAAACGTGACTTCACAGCTTTAGTTCAAACCGGCTGCATGGCCTTCTGATAATTACATTTAAATATAAAAGGACTGAAATTTACTTGAGTGATTAAATAAGTAGGTATAAAGTGATCGATAAACCAACTTTAAAGTTTAAATATGTCCTAACTCGATTAGATTTAAAGTTTAAATCTTACTGCATTCTGTGGAAACTAAGTTGGAGTTAGATCTTTTAGAAATAAACAAATTCTTTTCTAATAACAAACAATTCAACGTTTCTTTATAAAATATTATCACTGACACAAAAATTTTAAAGCAATGTTTACTTATACAGTTTTATTGTAGTTTCGGTTTATTGTTATATATGTGGGCTTTCATATTTATTTTTTTGTTACATTACAATTAGAAGGTAACTTCATGTTGTCATAACGTAGTATTTTATAGTAACATACTTATTTTATTCTATAACTTTCTGGAAAGGTTATAGGTAGGTACTCACGAGATAATAACGTCTTGTGAAATATATTACCGTGAAACTTTACTTTGACGGAAAGCTATCATACAATATACCGCCAACGTGTAACGTGGAACCTTATGAATGTTAAGTAGTTTATGATATTATTCGAATAACAGTGACTTAGATTGATCCTTAATATGTTTCTTATCAAGATAAATATGTGTTTTTAATAAGTATTTATATGTTACCGAACTGGTATGTTGAACAGATTTTATAAACACAATTATTAGCAACCTAAACCTATGCTATGGGAAAAAATAATAAATTTAAAAAATATTAAAAACACGACTGCCCTGCCAAAACGAACTAAAAAATTAAATAACAAGTGTCATTGCAGTCGGGGGACTGTTTTGTGGAACAATTTTTAATCAAAGAGGTCCCCTGACTGCAGTGACACTTGTTATTTAACTTTTTAGTTCGTTTTTGGCAGGGCAGTCGTGTTTTTAAAATTCTTTAAATTTATTATTTTTATTTCACACATTTTAGTGACAAATTATATAGTTTTTAAATTTGCTTATCAGGGCATTTCATTTGATGCCCATATTGTAATAATTGAAGAAAAAAATATATTTTTTTTCACATTTAAAAGTGGTGCGTTACTGTCGCCATATTGACATTTCTCAATAAAATTATAGCCAGGTTCACTCGGAACGATGTAAGAATTCTAACGATACCCCATACATCCAAATCCGTTAAGACATTTAGAAGTTATGGTGGAATAAAGAAACTCACAAACATACATGTACCCTGAACACATATACACTCCTTTTTGGGCAGTCGTGTAAAAACGGACGATCCGGCAAATTAGTGCAATTCACTTTTTACAATAACATTTCTTCATCAATTAATGAATAGCATTAAACTTTTCAACAATTTAATGCAGGTCTTGTCAATACAAAAAAAATAAGGCTTAGAAACAGCTGTTTCAATTTGAAAGCATTTTCAAGCAGTTGAATTTTCTTTCCGTATTCGGGTTAGCTTTCAATGAAAGTATGTGGTTTCTAAAATATATATTACATTTACATTGCTTGCTCGGTTAGCTAATATCAATTTACGATAATGGGCTTTTACAACCATAAATTAACCATGTGAAATACCTATTCGGCTCGGCATATACAGTAACGTAACAGTGACGTGTGATGACGCATTTCAATTGTTTTTCCTCATTATGCGTGAAACGTGACGATCGGCAAAAAGTCGAATCGATTTGTTAATTTTTGAACTTTTACAGGTTAACTATTATGTTAGTGTATTAAGATTCATATTTGCTTGTGAAATGCTGCACGTGAGACTGACTGTTTATTCACCTGTTCAGTTGACAGGTATTTTAAATATGATCTCTACATTTGCAAAGTATATTTATTTTACTTATGTATTATGATAGGATTGACAGAATATTATGTTAAATAATTATGTAGGTATTTTAAATATGATCTCTACATTTTTAATGTATGTTTATTTTACTTAAAAACACTTTGTGTATAATGAAAGTGTTGGCCCAATACTGTAAGATTTTATTAGTTAAATTGCATTTTATTCCATGACTGGAATATTATTATATATAACCTTATATATTATAACCTTACCATTATAAATGGTAAATCAATGCATAATTAATAATCAGTGAGTATTTTAATGACGTCAATGTGACATGATAATTTATAAATGACTTTTTGACTTAGACCTTAACCTACCTTAAATAAATTATAGGTAGTTAGTACCGTCCCCAAACCTATTTAATAAAGTATGTGGGAATATTATTTATCTGCTTTTTCAGTGTAATAACTGATTATAAAGTATTCTGTGCCTTACACAAATTGGATTCCGGGATATTTTTTAATTAATGTAATTGGGAGCTTGAGATTTATCAACATTTTTCTTAATTCATATCCATAGTATAGCCACGTTATTTTTCTACAATTATTTTTCTACAATGAGACAGTAACAATAATAACAATAATTTTGTAAAATCGCCTGCTAAGTCAGGCAATTTTACTAGTGGGTTCGATTCCTGATTACCCACCAAATTTGAAAAAAAAAACAATCTTTTGTTTTTACGATAGTAATCGAAAGGGTCATTCATTAGGAAAATTTACATTAGGTATGACGTATTGTTTTGTAACGTATTAAGTATATTTAAAAACAAAATGAAGTCCCTTTTTTAGTAAAATTTCCTATCTCCAATATTTAAGTTAATTTCCCTCCGTATGTACTATGATAGTTCTTTCGATTCACATTAAGCTTTTAAAAATCATTTTAAAAGCTTAATGTGAATAACGTAATTGTAATTGACGTAACTAGCGATGAGGTTATATTTCTTCGAAAACTAGCGCCCCATCATAGGTAAATAACAAGACCTTGACTCGATGTGTGGAATTACTATGATTCATTACCTTTCCTTTAAACGAGCCATTGTATTGATGGGAGTATCCTGCCTTTTATGTTTAGGGAATTGAATTCAATGTAGTATTAAAGTCTTCAAAGAGTTCGGCCCCTTTATTAAATTGGCTAAATTTCAAATATTTAAAAGTAAATTACGCAATAAACTATAAAATTACATGACGTAACCTATGACGTAAGCGTCTCAATCTCATACAATACATTAATTTGTGAATTAAATACTTACAAAAAATAATTAATAAGTATTTAGGTATGATTGATATACTTTTGCAAGTGAGCTTAAAGTTAGCGTTAGCGTTCAGACGAATAGAAAATTGACCATAAGAATAAGAGACAAGTCAGAAAGTCTTCATAATAATTCGTGTCTGGATATTCTCAGACCGGGGATAAACCCGCATTCCAAAATGGGAATATACCCAGGAAAATTCCCATTGAATCCACCCGACAGGTATTTATACGGGTATTTATGATTATTATTTTAAATTTATGTAATACTCTAAACTACATTCAACACTGATTATTTTTCTATACCTAGGTCTAAAAGAAATAGTAATATTTTTAAACCTCTCAAATTAGTTTAGAAAAAAAAACCGGCCAAGTGCGAGTCGGACACGCGCACGAAGAGTTCCGTACCAAAAAACGCCAAAAAAAAACACGTTTGTTGTATGGGAGCCCTCCTTAAATATTAATTTTATTCTGTTTTTAGTATCTGTTGTTAGAGCGGCAACAGAAATACATCATCTGTGAAAATTTGAACTGTCTACCTGTTGTCGTTATTAATATCGAGCAAAAAACGACAAGAAATCACCTTTGTTGTATGGGAGCCCTTCTTAAATATTTATTTTATTCTGTTTATATTTGTTGTTATAGCGGCAACAGAAATACATCATCTGTGAAAATTTAAACTATCTAGCTATTACGGTTCATGAGATACAGCATGGTGACAGAAAGACAGACGGACAACGGAGTCTTAGTAATAGGGTCCCGTTTTTACCCTTTGGGTACGGAACCCTAAAAACCGGCCAAATGCATGTCGCGCCATGCGCAGTAGAGTAGTTATACCTTATGCCATAGGTACCATATTTAATATAACTATAATGATAGTGTGATAGAGAAAAAAAATGTTTCGTCTGCAAACTTAAAAACTTTGTTTTTCATAGTGTTTGTATAAATGACGAAGTTATATTTGCGGTTTTGTAAAATGTGCTATATCTCTAATACTGTTTGCTAACTATATCTTGTTCAAACCAATTTTTGTTGAAAGTGTTCATTAGGATCTACAGCATAATATATATTTTTTATAATTTTCACTCTCTTATTATAAAAGTTAGATGGAGGACACACATTTTACTATTTTGGAACTATCTTTCAAACGGTTGAATTTGAGAAAAATAGTTTTTGAAACCTCAATATTTTTTTGTATAAAGCGTAAGGTGATTTACAGAATACATCTAAACCAAGTTTCAACTGTGTAATTTAAAAATAGTTTCGGAATAAAGTGGCTGTGACATACGGACGGACAGATAGACGTAGACAGACGGACAGACATGATGAATCTATAAGTTTTCTGTTTTTTGCCGTTAGGCTAAGGAACCCTAAAAATTGCTACTAATCTATAATTCAAAGTCCTATACTTCATACAGTGTAGGCATCTACTAGGGAAGGGTTTTTGTAAATTCCACCTCTAAGAGGGTAAAATAGGGGATGAAAGTTTGTATGAAAGTCCGTCAGTTTTGAAGTGCTTATGCTGACGATTG
Source organism: Agriphila geniculea (assembly GCA_943789525.1). NCBI lineage: Eukaryota > Metazoa > Arthropoda > Insecta > Lepidoptera > Crambidae > Agriphila > Agriphila geniculea. The sequence goes on along the minus strand of OX038884.1, from coordinate 17,267,499 downwards.
AAAATAAATATTAACATATTATCTCAGCGTTTGATAATTCCACCCCTGAAAGGGTGAAAACTTTGACCCGATTCTGAATATCAATAAAAGTATCTATGTTTTTATTTTATCAATATCCAATCAGCCGTTTTAACGTGATTAGGCGGGTCCTCACCAAGCAGCAGTCTCGTGCGAGTCCCGTCGCACAACGTCCTGCCAACGTCGTGCGAGGCTAGTTTAGTTGTTTGTTTTCACATTTAATCTAAATAATAATTAAAAATGAATCTACTCGCTTACTTGGGAATATTTCCGGGTAATTAACCGTTTTGGGTATATTCCCGGGTAAACAACATTATTTTTTGTATATGTTAGGCTCACAGACCGAAATTGTTCTTTGAGCGAAAGAAACGTTCGCAACACGTTTTGGTCACTGCCAAAATGCCACAACGCGAAATTCGTATCATGGCTCTTATAAAAACGCCCAGAACGCGTTGTGATAATCATAGAAATACGTACTATATATTCTGGGGAAATACCACAAAGCGAAATTTGCGTCGTGGTCAACATACCAAACGACCACAACGCGTTGTGGAAATGAAGAAAAACCATGACGCGTTCTGAACACTAGTTGGTGCAACCATAATGTGAAGGACAGGTCGTAAATTGTTTGTGGGATCGGAACGCGTACAACCTGGTTTATTCATCTTGTCAATTTCGGAGAGTTATAATTATAAAAATTCTTAAAGTCCCTAATATTTTAAGAAAGTTAGTTGTAATTTCTGATGACTAAGTAATATTTTGTGTTCACTACATAGTAGCATTATTATGTTGATTTAAAAAAAAAACTATTGTAATAAAAACTAAACCCAATGACAAATAAAATTTGTTACATTTTTTTAAATAAAGTGCTTGGTCAAAATAGTTCTAAAATTTCCTAATTAGGTATAACTGATTAATTAGTAGCCAACAATTTGTTTTTTTTAATTCAACAAATTATGTCGTTTTATTTAAATGACACGATTTATTTTAATTTTTCGTCTACATACCTAGTATTTAATAAAGCCAAAAAATATTTCTTAAACATCTACCAAAAGTTTTGAGACTTGTAAGACCCACGCACAGATATTGCAAATCAGTGTGCTTCGTATTCTACTTTTATCATGGTTTCATACGTGTCATGGCTTTTCTTCATTTCTACAACGCGTTGTGGTCATATGGTATGTTGACCACGACGCGAGTTTTGCTTTGTGTTATTTCTTTGATTACCACAACGCGTTCCGGGCGTTTTATAAGAACCATGACACGAATTTCGCGTTGTGGCATTTTGGCAGTAACCAAAACGCGTTGTGACTGTTTTTTGCTCAAAGACCGATTTCGATCTTTGAGCCTAACATATACACGAAAGCCGAAACACGAGTCACATATTTTCATTTTCAGAATCAGTAAAAAAAATTATAATGATATCTTATAAACTCACAAAGCTTTTTGTGTTGTGCGCGCGATATATTTTAGTAGGGCGTGTGCTAATTATGGTTTTGAAAATATTATTTAGTCAAAATATAACATGATATAAAAAAGATTGCAATCGATTCTATTAGTGATTCTGAACAAACTGTTTTCAGGTTTCATATATACTGAAAATAACCTTGTACACCGGGTATATTATTGGGATGTTTCCGAGGCGCCAATTCTAGTCGAAACTAAAGTTGAATTTTGAAAATAAGAAGTCGATTTATTAAAAAATACATATATCTTTATTTTTTATTAACTCGATTCTGGAAATGTTTAGGCGTAACTTTTTATGAAAATATAATAAAGAAACTCTTTATTGAAATTCTTAAAAGTAAGATATTTTAGTTGCCAAAGTTTTGTTACATAATACCAGCGGCAGTGCTGAGAACACCGCTGTTTATATAAGATTTTGAGGCAAAATATTGCAAAATTATTATCATGTTATGTAACTTAAAGGAGAGATATTATTTGACAGAATGTAAAAACTACATAGAGTAACCTGTTTGAAAATTGTTATAACATACTTATACTTAATACTTAATATTATACCTGTAATTTTGAGTTAGATTCTTAAGAGATGGAAAATTATATAGGTTTCAATTAAATATTAGAATATTTTAAAAATAATGATGAAAGTGAAATAACTGCCTATTTCCGTTGTCTCCCACCTTTGTCCCCCACTTAGATATCGGGAAATTAAGTATGGATGGTCTATCCCGTTGTCCCCCACTGGGTGTAACGGGAAGAAATGGATGGAAAAAATCTTTTTTTCCTGATATCCCCCAGGGGACAAAGTGGGGGACAACGGGAATAAGAGATACTGGTTGAAGCATTTTCAATAATATATTTTCCCTTCATTTATTAATCTTATTGAAAATGCCACATTTTTGCCAGTTTTAATAGTAGTACTTGAAGAGACATTAGTATGAAAGTAAAAAAAACCGGCCAAGTGCGAGTCGGACTCGCGCACGAAGGGTTCCGTACCAAAAAACGGCAATAAATCACGTTTGTTGTATAGGAGCCCCCCTTAAATATTTTTTATGCTGTTTTTAGTATTTGTTGTTATAGTAGCAACAGAAATACATCATCTGTGAAAATGTCAACTATCTACCTGTTGTCGTTATTGATATCGAGCAAAAAACGGCAAAAAAGTCACGTTTGTTGTATGGCAGCCCCCCTTAAATATTGATTATATTCTGTTTTTAGTATTTGTTGTTATAGCGGCAATAGAAATACATAATCTATAAAAATTTCAACTGTGTAGCTATCATGGTTCATGAGATACAGCCTGGTAACCGACAGACAGACAGACAGCCAGACGGACAGCAGAGTCTTAGTAATAGGGTCCCCTTTTTTACCCTTTGGGTACGGAACCCTAAAAAGGTTTAAGATAATATAATCGATTAATAAAAAAACGAGTAAGTTTGTAAGTTAAACTATGGACATAATAGTTACAGTACCCAATACAAATCGTATCAATTCTATGTTAAATCAAGGCCGAACTCCAAACGTTCATCTCAACTAAACGCCTATCTATTGTTTGTCGCATTTTTATTGCGTCGCACGCTATTTTTCAACTTAACATCTTAAGCACACAGACGAAATTCGAATAACGGAATAACGTGAAACTAATTATTATTTAGAGACTTTCGTGAAGTGTGTTTCACAGTCAAACGATTACTTACATAATTAACCAGCGGCTGTAATTTCCGTGTTACGCTGAAAATGGGTCGACTCGGCTAATTTTGTCGCTGTTTGAGAACGAATAATAACTTAAAGGAAGCGAAAAGAACTTCGTTGGAACGGTGTACTTATCTAGTTTGAAGGGTCTATTGATTTGACAGCTCTGCCCTTTTAGTAATGGTTTTTCCACTAAGTTAATTGCATAACCTAAGTCTACCATAATTATTGCAAAGACTTAAAGACATAAGCAATACCTAGGCTTAGAGATATTTTGATTTGCCACAGAAGATATATTTTTTACAGATTATTTTCATGGCAATTTCGGTACTTAGTGATTTTGAGGAATTTTATTCATGCGTAGTATTAAATCGCCTGTTTCTGCATATTATCACCAATTATTTTTTTCTAAATAACACTAACAATAGAAAACAGTGAAATTAAATGTAACCTAAAAAAAGAAAATAGTGAAATAAAAGAAAACAAATAGTTAATTAATTGCTTATTAATTGACAGAAAAAATTAAATATGCCGAACTTGCTTTCACACTATTTTCTTTGAACAAGTTATTTTGTTTGCAATACCTAAATAAATGTGATTTAATAGTTAAGTATCCGAAATAATTATCGGCTCCTGGTGTTAGAAATGGCTCATTAACCCCCATCAATAAAATTTGACACGCTTAAGTAACTTCAAGTGATGACCAAATTGGCTATTTTCAGATACTTGTTACCAAAACTACACAGTAAAGGTTTTTATAAGAATTTACAAAGAATGAATAATCCATATTAATATTATAAATTAAGAAAGTAACTCGGGAGAGTAGAGGGATGAGGGAGGAAGAGGATGAGGGGAGGTTGAGAATGAGGGGGGGAAGGGGACAGTGAGAGTGGGAGGGAACAGGGAGGGGCGAGTGAGATAGAGGGGGAGGGAAGGGTGAGTGAGAGGGGGAGGGGGCGAGTGAGAGGAAGAGGAGGGGGAAAGGAAAAAGGTGACCAGCATGCTTGGTAGGGACTCGCCCAATCACGTAAAAACAGCTGATCTGATTTTGATAAAATTAAAACATAGAATACTAGTTTATTTATCCTGGTTAAAGGTTCCCTAAGGATTTTCTCGAATATCTACGCGGACGAAGTAGCGGGCAGCTAGTAATAAGTAAATAAATAAGCGCTTGGACAATTCACATTCATACAGAGCCATCTAGCTAGCCCCAAACTAAGCAAAGCTTGTAATATGAGTACTAAACAACTGATATAATAAGTTATATACTTTTTTTTTTAATATACTTACTTATTATATATTATACACCCAGACCCGTCAAAGAAATTGATATTCATCATTTCAATTTCTGCCCGGCCAGGAATCGAACCTGGGACCTTTGGCGTGGTAGACCGGCATGTTGCCCACTGCACCACTCAAGTCATCAAATAATATAATGTCAAAAGAATGCTAATTAGTTATATAATAATAAAAATATTTATAGTATAAAAGAAATTCCGTTATTAACTGAAAATAAAATTGTCAGCATAATTGTTAATTATTTCACAAAATATATCATTAACTTTATATGGTTGAACTCATTGACTAAATTAATTACATGACTCGCCATGACTCAAAACTAAATATTGTTTAAAAACAGTATGACTCAATTTCTAAGTGTTAGTATGCAGAGGAGAAATTATATTTACTTTACAATGCTGTCAATTAAGTAGCCCTAATTTTAGAGTAGGTAGGATGATTAAAAGAAGAAAACAACTTATCTCCTCATCTCTTCTCTTCTAGTACCTATTTAATTTTACTATATAAACTTTAATAAGACGTCATCTCCTCTTACATTACAATCTTCTCTTTCTATAAAATTACCACCTACGTTTTCACTTTATGGTACCAATATAATATTGAATTGAATTGAATAAATATAATTAGCATTCTGAATGCAAAAATCTATAATTTCATTTATTAAGCTTTAACCGACGCGCGGTTTGCATGAATATCAGAAGTGAGCCAATATTACGTAGGACGAAATTGTGTGCCAAATTCCTTAAACTATTTTGTCCGTCTGATTAGCTGGACTGATTAACGTAATTACTTAATGCAATGTATAAATAGTCACCTTCTGTTTAAACTTGTTGTTGCCGCCTTTAATAGAACTTTCATTCTCCATGTTATAATGTCAATGTATAATCCTCGTAAATTGGTAATGAACCTGGCGGCCATGTTTTTAACCTCAAACACTAAAAACAATTGTATTTTTTTATATACCTAGACCCTATTTTATTGAAAATAATAATTCAAAAATTAATATATTAAATTACCTATTAGAATTTTATTGTTACATGTCATTTTTAGTTCCGGGTGACGTTACCGTGTATCTTAATGTAACAAGGTTCCATCATATTACCAATTGCGTGGATAGTATATAATATGGTTAAGACTCAATGTAATCTTCTCTGGCAAAAACTTCCGTGGCATTGTGAAAAAAAAAATAACAACATATTTAAAACACCACAAAGTATTTCTAAACAGATATTGAATTTCAATACAATAGAACTTACACGATGTATCGTTGTTAATAGATGAGCGAATAAATTATATTCAGCGAAGTTTCCTTAGAAAAAATGTAAGTATACACCCTAAAAATATGGTTTTTATAAGATTATCATCGAGTCCAGTGACAACAAGTTATTGATCCACCCGTATGTTCACAGCCGGTGTATCGAGTGATTTGAATCAGTTTCCTCCATCAGACTTATGCCCCTTGGACACAAAATATATAGTATACAGAAAAACCGCACGAAACAAATCACGGTTTTGCGTGCACGCACACATAGATATTTCATACCGGCACTCTCAATCTAACCGAGACAGGGAATTTCATAAAAACTATCAAGTCCTTATTTTTCGAAATGAATGAACTGATTTTAATGAAACTTCATAAACTTAAACAGAATACAATGGTATAAAAATTTAATTGAAAACATTTTCGATAGCTAAATTAGACCGTTTTTTTTCCATAGAAACAGAAATTTCCAATTATCTTTTTTTTAAATAAGACATTTCAAAAATTTTCTTAACTTACTTTTTTGACTTTTGTATCCTGCTTACGCGTGTGAAGTTTCATTAAAATCGGTTCTTTCATTTCGAAAAATAAGGACTTGAAAGTTTGTATGAAATACATATTTTTTTGTATAAAATAAGTATTTGCTGAATACAACTTTAGACTGGTACTTATTCTTGTACACATCTTGTACACACTAAAGTGGTTTAGTCGACAAATGCCAACTTCAACAAATGCCAACCTAGTTTAAAACGCCAAATTCTACAAATGTCCAATTCTACAAATGCCAACTTCTACAAATGCCCACTTCTACAAATGCCAAATTCTACAAATATCAACTTTCTACAAATGCCAACTTCTACAAATGCCAACATTTATTTGTAGATTTTCAATTGCTTTTTGATTTTTGTATTCGGCAAATACTACAAACATATTGCATTTTATGATATAATTTTGCTTTGTTAACATAGTTCATTCGGAACATGCTAAAATATATTGTGTAAAAGCTAAAATCCTGGGAAACCACGTTATGTTATGTGCCTACGAGCGAGTCACGTGCTAATGATTAACGTTAGAGCCTTATTGATTTTGTAAGATCTCTATGTAAATGATCAACCAACATGATCTAATAAACTGTATGACTATGACTAAATTTAGTAGTAGCAGGTAGTAATGTACCTACTAACCTCGAGGCGTCGAGTTCTACTTTTGAAGCCTCGAGTCGGATTGGCAGGACCTAGTTCAGTAGGGTCGTAAACCCGAGCCTAGCTGAGACACGAGCTCTCTGAGCCATGCCTCAAGGCTTCAAAAGAGTTCGAGCCTTCAAATTAAAGAGCTCGAACCTATCAAAAGAGCTCGAGTCTCATAAAAAGCTCGAGTTTATGTTTATGACTTTAATATCTCCATAAATAATAATATTGACAATATTATTATTTTCGGAGCTATTAAAGCTGAGCCTATCGAGCTCACAGAACCCTGCAAATCTGACTCGAGTCTCCAAAATTCGAACTAAAAAGATGAATGTCTTATGCGATAAAGAGCATCGTAGATGCTTAATCTATTGTGATTTACCTCTACTTATCCTCATTTATCAGCAGCCAAAAGCGTCTAGTACTCCGACAAAGACTCGAGCCGTGAAAAAGCCTCAAGATCAACCTAGCTCTCAAAAAGGTTCGAGCCGTGAAAAAGCCTCGAGATCAACCGAGCTCTGAAAAAGTCACCCAGCTCTAGACAAAAGGACTCTAAAGCCTCGAGCTTTGTACATCACTAGTAGCAGGGAGTGAGTTCCTAGGGTATGTGTTACAATGCCGAAGTAGAAAAGACCGAATTTTACAATACCTATGGACGAAATCCCGAAAATTAAAAGGCCGAATGGTTGTTTGCCCGTACGTTTAAAATCACGAAAGGATATTTTACCTAAAATACTAAATCCCGAAGCTTAAAATACCGAAGGTTAATATACCTAAGTTCTATACCCCGAACTACTTAATACCGAATTGGCTGTGGAGGTCTCTTTGGGCTTCGCCTGAAATGCTTTATGGTAAATTTAGCTGCCGAAAATTAGTCTAAACTAGTCTACTGGGACTTAAAAACCGTAGACCGTAGGTCACGATCACGACACGAAATACGTGCGAGGAGCAGAGCGACGAGCATGTTAGGTTGACATGAACCCAGCGCGCGAGCTGAGCGAGCGAAGCGAGCGTGCCGCGGTAGCGGCCGGCGAAACGCCAGAAAAAAAACTTTTTCAAACTCGATTGGTGGATTTTGTCAAAATAATGACCATTTTACAAGCAGTTTTGAGTAAAACAAATTAAGCGCAACGCCTACTTTCATAAATGTATGTGTAGGTGAAGTAAGTTTCGACATTTTAACCGTCGGGATTTTGACCTTTCGGGATTTCGACCTTTCGGGATTTCGAACTTTCGGTCATTTGATAATCGATCTTTCAAGTTTCGGTCTATCGGATATCGATATTTAGAATGTTCGGTATTTTGAAAATAGGTGTTTTATGTGTCGATATTTCGGTCGTATGTATTATGAATTGTCGGCATTGTAATGCATACCCGAGTTCCTAACACAATAAAACAAACGAAGGTAGGTAACGTGTTCCAATACGGCCAGAGCGGACCTTCTGTCTGAAGCACCATACATTTTATTTTGCCCCATGGTTCTAGGGTGCCGGCCCCTTGCACCGCACATTGTGCGAAACAGGGGGTTACATTTACGACCTCCCAGTATAATCTGAACCGCAGTCATCCATTCAAAATATCTGTCTTCTAAATATTTTTAAGTTAGAGGGGGATCTCTAACACTGGTCAGGATTAAGTATTGAGCGATATCAATGTGATTAAATGGTTTGCAAGATGAATTGATCCTGGTAATGGCTACGGTTAAGGATTTTTAGGTAGGCAATGTGGCATGTTGATTTGAATTTTGAACTGGTAATGTTAGTGATTCAAAAATTCCTTATTCAGATATCATAAATTAAGTGTAATTATTTTAGAGATGAAAGGGGCCAAAAATATTTCATTTGTATTTCTATATTTTTATTATATATTATAAAATTAATTTTAAAGGAAAATGGAAAGACCTGAATGACGGTGAATTATCTGAAGTATATTTTACTCTATAGAACTCATCACATTAATTTATAGAACAAAGGCAAAGATTTCTTGCAACAGACCGGAAAACGATTAATGCAAATTAGGAAAATGGTAAACTACATGACTGAAATGCACGAAGCCGTTGATCTACAATCCGCATTGGGCCCGCGCAGTGCTGGATTAACCCTTAAACAAATTAAGCAATTGTTTAGGGCATCACGTCTGGGGGGCACCATAATCGGCACCGAAAAAAAAGTTTTTTTTTTGTAAGAAATAAAAAATGAATGAATGATGAATGTTTTACTTTAAAATTCATTTGTGTGGCAATATAAATCGATTTACTACAAAATTAGTGGATGAAACTGCCAAAAAAAAACGCACTACGCGGCCGTTTTTTTAATATAGCCAACAGACAAAACGAGAGTACAAGAATAGTGGGTGAAACTGGCTAAAAATCGCGCTGCGCGGCCTTTTTTTTGATTATAGGCAGGCAAGAATTACTATGAGCAAGACAAAAGTACAAGATTAGTCGATGAAACTGACAAAACTCGCGCTGTGCGGCCGTTTTTTTACTATAGACTGGTATTTTTCTAAAAAATCAGAAATTTTGTGCATATCCTAGACAGGTATCCTCCCTTACGTAGGATGATAACCCTATATGTAATGATGATATGTAATGATTGTGTATGTTGTGAATTAATAAATAAATAAAAAAAATATATAGGGAGGGCCCACAGGCGTGGATTGCTTAGGGCACCAAGTAGTTTTAATCCGGCACTGGGCCCGCGTGGTGGGTTATGGCCCATTCCTTCTTATTTATTCATAAAGACATGTGCCTCGGCAGTGGAAACATTAAAATGGCTGATGGTGTGTACAAGTTATCTAAACAGTGTGCACCTAGAGTACCTACATACTCATTAGTACTATTATTTATTCTGTGGTTATACGTAGCAACTAGCTACATTCGTGCTTACATAAAACTGATTCGTACTGGTTATGTATGCACAAAACGAGTTTCGACGACTTTAAAAGAAAAACTGTTTAATAAGTTTTACTCCGCTTGCCTCCAACCTTTGAGAGATCAAGGTCTTTTTACTTTCATTTACCTGTTTTAACATTGAAAATGTTTGTTTTCGTGATCGAGTATAGTGCCCCGTTGTATGAATTTATGACATTTACCTGTAGTTTCGCGGATATGAGAGGTACGTGGATGAACCATATGTCAAAATGTGCGTCTGCCGGAGAACTATTTAAATTTCCAAAATTTTTCAAAAATTTAGTTTTTTTTTATTATTTTTACTAATAATAAAATTAGTATTGCAGTTTTAGGTCAGCGCCATCTCTTGACCGATAGTGGATCTAATGTTTTAGGAACTAATGTTAAATTCTTGTCAGCTAAAAAAGTCTGTAACGGGTGGTAGGAAAATATAGACGATTCAAAAGTACTTAATTATTAAGTTTATTTGAATCAAGCTTATTTGACTTTGACTTTGACATAGAAATGAGATAATTTCTAAAAAAGTGTGCTATATTGAGACATCTTTTATTTTTCCTGTAATTTTTATATAAACTGCTATCACATAGAATTATTTCAGATTTTTCTCTTTGCAAACTTCGGAGATAAGGGGGGGGGGGGAACGGTTTTTTTTTACATTTGTCATCATAAGTCGAAAACTATGGGGCCTAAAACAAAAAAAAATACTGAAAACGTGCAAACGGCGCTCTTTCATAGGATACCCCACATGCCCTAGTAGTCCCACATCAAATTTTTCAGACCCCTTTTCAGTCCCTGTTGTAAAAAAGATATTTTTTTTTTATTTATTTCTTATTTCTTTGAAGATTTCTTTGAATACCAATAGAAACTACCAGTACTCTTAGTGCTTGTCCCAACATCGCTGTCTCCCTCCTAGAGTCTAGTGTTGATAAGTGCAAGGAAACCTTTTTCTTTAAATATATAAATAGTGAAGATATTATTAAAGCTTTTAAAACAATTAATGTCAAAAAAACAGAAGATCTTTGGGGCATATCAACAAGCATTATTAAATCAATAATTGATATACTAGCCCCTTACTTGGCTTTTATTTTTAACAAATGTATTGATGAAGGGGTTTTTCCTGATCTAATGAAAAATAGTAAATTGATTCCTCTTTTTAAATCTGGGGATAAAAGTGACCCAGCTAACTTTAGGCCAATATCTATACTACCAGCACTTAGCAAAATATTTGAAAAAATTATATATTCCCAATTATTAGATTATTTCACATCCAATAACATTCTTCATAAAAATCAGTTTGGATTTTCCAAGGGTAAAAATACTACTGATGCTGGAATTGCACTTCTCAAACATATTCTTGACGCTTGGGAAGAAAAGCAAGATGTAATTGGCATTTTCTGTGACCTTTCTAAGGCATTCGATTGCGTTGATCACCAAACACTATTAAAGAAGCTAGAACATTATGGTGTCTCTGATAAATCAGTTAGCCTTATGAAATCATATTTGTACAATAGAACTCAGAAAGTAGTGATTAATAGAACTGAATCTACTGGAGCCCCCACCAATATGGGTGTGCCGCAGGGATCAATATTGGGCCCATTGCTGTTTCAAATTTATATAAATGACCTTCCCAACTACGCGAATAATTTATGTGAGACAGTACTATTTGCGGATGATACTTCTTTAGTTTTCAAAGTAAACAGAGGTAATAACTGTTCGGACGAAGTAAATAGTGCCCTCTCTAAAGTTTCACACTGGTTTAATAGCAATAATTTAGCACTTAACCCCAAAAAAACTAAATGTGTAAAATTTTCATTACCTAATGTTGAGCAGACAAAATTAAATATTAATTTAAATAACGATGAAGTCGAGTTTATTGAGAGTACAAAATTTCTAGGTATTACACTAGATTCTCGACTGCAATGGGATCCACATATTGAAGCCTTGTCAAGTAGACTTAGTTCAGCGGCATTCGCTGTTAAGAAAATAAGGCTTTTAACTGATATTGAAACGGCAAGGTTAGTATATTTTAGTTATTTTCATAGTGTAATGTCCTATGGACTACTTTTGTGGGGCTCAGCTGCCAGTATTGAAAATATTTTTGTACTCCAAAAAAGAGCTGTTCGCGCCATATACAATCTTCGGCGAAGAGATAGCTTGAGAGAATTGTTTAAAGAAATAAATATCTTAACTTTGGCAGGCCAATACATTTATGAAAATTTAGTTTATCTAAGGAAACACTATGATTCATTTGCTAAAAACAGAATATTCACCAGTTTAATACAAGAAATAAAGATAAACTTGCCGTTCCAAGATTTAGGCTTGCAAAAACTAGAGGTTCATTTATGGGGAAAAGCATAGCCTTTATTAATAAAGTTCCGCAACAAGTGATTGATCTTCCTTTGCATGAATTTAAAAACCATGTTAAAAAAACGCTCATGAGTAAAGGTTATTATAAAGTAGATGATTATCTTAAAGATCAAAATGCGTGGAAATGATGTAACACATAACTTGCTACTATAAGTACTTTGTTGAAGTAATATAATGTAATAAGTCTATGTTGTTGCCAATAATCCTGTCACCCTGTTGTAATTATTTGGTAACGATATATTCAAGTTTGTAAATATCGTTACTTATGGCTGTTACATACAGCTGATAAGTTTCTTACGCCCGTTCTTCTTGTCAGCTAAAAAAGTCTGGAACGGGTGGTAGGAAAATATAGACGATTCAAAAGTACTTAATTATTAAGTTTATTTGAATAAAGCTTATTTGACTTTGACTTTGACTTTGATTTGCAAAATAGTTGGGCAAATATCATCTTAAACTATTCCAAATTTCAAGTTGATACCATTAGTAGTTCTCGTGATATCCAGCTGTGACAGACAGACAGACAGACTGAGTCACACCATAAGTGTTCCTTTTTTACCATTTTGGTACGGAACCCTAAAAAAGAATCGGCAGTATTCCTTCGAGGAACGAATTTGCTTTGACATTAAATAAAAGAAACTGAAGAAAAAAAAACAAATTAAGCCGATTTTTTTGTAGTTTTCAACTTCAACTATTATCTAATATCGATATTACACCTATATCGATGTTTAATAGGTTCCTCGGAGCGAGTGTTCGGCACTGTTATCGCGTGCCTAGTGATAAGACGAGGCACACCGCGCGCTTATCGCGCCCATCGAAAGGTTAACATTCAATGCTCATTGCTCGTAGATTGACAAGAAATTATTTGCAAATTTATTTTTACAGTACATTTTTACTTTTTAGGGTTCCGTACCCAAAGGGTAAAAACGGGACCCTATTACTAAGACTCCGCTGTCCGTCTGTCCGTCTGTCTGTCTGTCTGTCTGTCTGTCTGTCTGTCTGTCACCAGGCTGTATCTCATGAACCGTGATAGCTAGAAAATTGAAATTTTCACAGATGATGTATTTCTGTTGCCGCTATAACAACAAATACTAAAAACAGAATAACATTAATATTTGAGGGGGGCTCCCATACAACAAACGTGATTTTTTTGCTGTTTTTTGCTCGATATTAATAACAACAACAGGTAGACAGTTGAAATTTTCACAGATGATGTATTTTTATTGCCGCTATAACAACAAAGACTAAAAACAGAATAATATTAATATTTAAGGGAGGCTCCCATACAACAAACGTAATTTTTTTTGCCGTTTTTTGGTACGGAACCCTTCGTGCGCGAGTCCGACTCGCACTTGGCCGGTTTTTTTATAATGCAAACAACTGTCACTATAGATTGATCTTACCATAGTATTACAAATACAAATCATTTATTTGTCGGAAAGTAGTGTTCAATAACCTGCATATATTTACGTTAATAAGAAAAAAATATTTGAGGTTAATGGTAGTATTACAATAATTTGTGATAATTAGTTATAAGTCCACGATACATACTACTATAAACATGGTGTACAAAATTACAAAATACTGGTTGAAAATGTCAAAAATAAAGATGTAAACAAACAAAAAACAAGTACTAACTCAACTCAAATTTGTCAGTCATTTTAGACTTTTTCTGCCCCATTTACCACCTACAGCATGGATGCACAGACTTATTGAGACCATGGGCCACTTGGGCAAATGATGAACTAATGACGGGCTATCAGCACAAAATAAAAACATAAAACAAGCCAAAAAAATTTTTTTTTCAAATGTACGAGGGAATATTATTGATGGCGGGCCACTGGCATTTTGCCAACGGGCCACATGTGGCCCGCGTGCCGCAGTCTGTGCATCCCTGACCTAAAGGGATGATTTTCTGAAAACTACGAAACACGTGTTTGCTTATTTATTTTTAGAAGTACTCCTACGAAGTTTCAAGTCAAAATGTCTATTGAAGTTTTTTTTTCATACCAACTTTGAACCCCCATTTCACCCCTTTAGGGGTGGAATTGCGTTGATATGTCAATCACCCCTTCACTTTTATATAAGAGAAGAAGAAGAAGATAAGCAGCCTTTTTGCTTTAGTCATCCCGTGACCACGGCACCGAAAGGCGTCGAAACGTCGGGAAACCCAAAAAACCAACAAATCAAAACTAAATAATTCTAAAATAACATCTGAATTAACCAATATACGCGCTGTAATCCGTAAAAAGTATTTTATTTCTAATGAACTGTACGCGCGGAAGCCTTAGAAGTGTATATTCAGCTAGTATTTAAAGTGTGGTAGTAATAAATAATGTTGTTTATTTTAAAGCATTTGCTTATAAAAAATAATTTCCTTGTGACATATTTTACATAATATTATATAATAATCGTTTGTATTTATTTATAGCAATAATGATCATCTTACGATTTTAGAATCTCGGCCAGGCATAGGTCAAACAGTTTTAGTTAGCAGATAATTATGTTTTTGCATGTTTTTGCCAAAAAATGTTGTTATCTTATCAAAGCACTTAGAATAATAACACCTAGAAACCGTGTCTGCGTATGCAAAGTGAGGCAACTTATACCAAGCCAGAATGGCTTAGTTTTCAAATTAAATCCTTCATACGTTAACTAATCGTAACTGAAACCCAATAATATAGTAATTAGTCTTATAAATGTAGGGAAATTAAAACTGTTTTGTACTTAATAGGTATAATTAGGTAATAATGTAGAATAACAATCTGAAAACGGAGACATTTTGGATGTGTTAGTTGCCTCACTTTTGACAGTGCGCTTTGTAGAGAACTATCGTTCTAGGTGTTATTATTCTTAGTCAAAGCATACGTAATTCAACGCGCTAGATTGCAATGTCAGGCATGTAGCAAATGACACTAGAGCCTCAGAATATACAGCGTGTTACAAAATAACCTCTAATGCCGAATATGGTAGATAGGGACCATCAAACTGAACAACTTTTACTATGGGACCACCTCTGAAATTCCGAAAAAAACCAGCTGTTTCATACAAAAATTAATAACGAAAAAAAAAAACCAGCCAAGTGCGTGTCGGGCCACGCGCCATAGGGTTCCGTAGTTACCTTATACCATACCATATTTAATACCACCTATCATTTTTTGTTTGCAAAAATAACTTTGTTTTTCACAGTGTTGGTATGAATGACAAAGTTATATTTGCGGTTTTGGAAAATGTGCTATATCTCAAAAACTAATTACTATATCTCGTTCAAACCAATTTTGGTTGAAAGTGTTTATTAAGATCTATAGCATATATTTTTTTTAGATTTTTCACTCTCTTATTTCAAAAGTTAAAGGGGGGGGGACACACATTTTACCACTTTGGCGGTGAATATCTTTCAAATGGTTGACTTTGAGAAAAAGTTGTCTTAGGAACCTCAATATCATTTTTAAAGACCTATCTATAAACACCCAACACGTGTTGGTTTGAAGAAAAAAATTTTTTTCAGTTTCAGTTTCATGTATGGGGAGCCCCCCCTTAATCTTTTATTTTTCTTATTTTTGTATTAAATTCCTTAAGCGGTTAACAGAATACATCTACCTACCAAGTTTCAACTGTGTAGTCTTAATACTTTCGGAATAAAGTGGCTGTGACATACGGACAGACAGACAGACAGACAGACAGACATGACGAATCTATAAGGGTTCCGTTTTTTGCCATTTAGGCTACGGAACCCTAAAAACTGCTGATTTTTTCGCGATTTCAGGGTCCCATAGCAAAAGTTGTTCAGTTTGATGGTCTCTATCTATCATATTCGGCATTAGGGGTAATTTTGTAACACGTTGTATAATACACTCGACGTCAGAAAAATCGCACCTCTTCAAAAATAAGTTTGGACTTTGCCACCTGCTATTGCTAGCTAACGTTTTATTGTGTAAATGTTGATATTTATGGAAAGTACATTTATTGAGCTTTCAATTAATAATTGTTTGATTTATTCTCTTGTTTTACAAAATCTACAACCAAAAAAAGAAGTAAACAAACCCCAATATAACCAAAATAAAACACTCTTTTTGAATAGATCTTACTTGCCATATTTAATTTAAATGACCAAAAATCATTTCACAACACTTTGTCCACCCAAATCAAAGTAATTTTGAAATTTACATTAATAACAAAATATGTATAGTATTTTTTTAATATTTTGTCACAATGCCATTACATATCAAAACGTCAAAACGGTCAGGTCAGAGCCAATAAAGTTGCAACACGCTAGGTGGCGCTAAAAGCGTGCACGGAGCCAATAATTAATTTTCGTGATCTAAAGTGAACATGTCCTTCAATTATTTTTTAAATTACAGTCTACAAATAAAATTTTATCTCAAATACTTTTCATTTCGCTGGCTTCAGTTTTTTCAGACAATTGTAAGTAAAAGATTTTTCAGGTCAGGAAAATATGAATCTTTTTCAATTCCCTTTTTATTATATTAGGCTTTGAACTTTCTCCTGTTTCTTGTCTTTAGAAAGAAGTAACATTTATGTTCATTTATTCTTCAGTGATTCTATTGTTCAATTAAGAAGCTTTTATTAACCGACTTCAAAAAAGGAGGAGGTTATCAGTTCGTCGGTATCTTTTTTTATGTATGTTACTCGATTACTCGAAGACGGCTGGACCGATTTGAAAAATTATTTTTTTGTTTAAAAGCATATTCTTCCAAGTTTTTCCAAAGAATACGACAGAACGAAACGAATACGAAAACTCGAAAGACTTTTAGTCTTTCGAGTTTTTCCCATCGTACCTATTGTGATGAGAAAATAAATTGATTTATCCATTATTCATTCATTCATTGTTATGACTTTATGAGGTCAGGATCTGATGGTGGGATCCTGGAGAAATCAGAGGAGCTTTTCAAATATTATAGGCGATTTTGGTATTTTCTTTAGTAAGTTTTTCCTTTTTTTAGAAACATTTCATTTTAGTAGAAAAATATTTCAAGGGCCGCGCAGTGAGAAATAAGTGTGCTTATAGTTTATTTAAGGTATTAAAATACCGTTAAAAATAACGTTAAAAATACCGTTAAAACATTTTATCGGTAAATTTACCGGTAAAAATAACGTTAAAAATATTGTACCGGTAAAATTACCGTTAAATATAGCGTTAAACTTTACCAGTACAATAGTACCGGTATAAAAGTAACGTTATTAATTGGAATAATGTTAATTTTAATAACGGTAACAAGAAGTAAGAAATAACGTTAAAGTTAACGTTATTTACTGAAATAACGTTAATTTCAATGTAACGTTATTTAAAGTAACGTTATTTGTTGACATAAGGTTAATGTTAAAATTAACGGTAAAAAATTAAGAAATAACGTTACATTTAAAAATAACGTTATTGGTTGCTTGGTTTATTTGCTGTTTAACCCAAATCTTTAAAAAAATACACTTCACTCTCAGAAGAGCATTGGACCGGATTTCCAAAGGTTGCGGGTTGGATTTCCGCCTTAGACTTTATTTTAGTGAGAGTAGAATTTTCTCTAGTAAGTACTTAGAGCATTATGCTCTAAGAGTAAGTATATTATAAAAATAGCATTTGAATGCTAGAATCTCAAATTTAAAAATCATAAGAACAAGGTAAGTAAAATCTTTAGTATTATATTATTATCCGTGATAAAATAAAGAAAAAATTGCTTAGAATAGCTTTCGAAATGAAACAATTTACCAGTACGAGGCAAATATCTTGAAATCGAGTAGGGATTGCGCGGAACGCGTATTTTAGGCATGCGTTGCGTAGCGGTGAAGTACCTACGCGGGCGGCGGGAGAGGAACGAGCGCTATTGGTCGCTCACAAGGCGCGAACTTATCCCACTGCGTCGAAAAAAATATTAGGAATCGTTTGAAGCCGCGGAAGATCACCGACCCAATGGACCTATGCAATTAAGGAAGTCTGACAAACCGACATGCAGACATCTGCCGGATCATCCGGTTGGATAAAACCGTACTGCATGGAGAGCTCTTATACATCGAGTGACTTCATGCTGTCGCAACCCTCAGTCATGAGGAGACAAGGAAGAAGAGAAGCAACGTTACACCTACCGCTATACATAAGTACGTTACGAAGTAAAGAATCTTGATGATAGAGTTAATTTTTTTATTCCGGTCATACATAAAAGTATGACCGGAATAAAAAAGTTTTGCTTTTAATGAGGATCAACGACGTTTTTAGTTAAATATGTATAGTTACAGTCACATCAAAACCAATTATTTCAGTGAAAGCATTATTCAAATTAGATCAAAAATGACGGAGTTAGAGCGATTTTCATGACGCATTCTCAAAAACGCTCACCAATATACACGATTCGCTGATGACGTCATCAGCCACGTTCGCCGCCCGGCCGGCCGGCGGCGGCGCGGCGCAGAGCGCGGCAAAAGCCGGCCGTGTTTTCTAAACTCCGTTTTTAAAACTTTAATAACGTTGTGATTTCTTCATGTATTTGAATAATTTAAAAAGAAATTTACTCAGATATTTATATTGTATTTAATGTGATATAAAATATTGATAATATTCATTTGTCGAATTGATCCTCACTCATTGTAGGGTGTTGGAACCAATAGCAGACCAGTCACCCAAAGCTGTCCAAAACGGGGTTTTATTGTAATATTAAAAAAGCAAAGCATGCAAAGTTGGTAATTTTTGGTTTTCCAATAATGGCAGCATTATATCTGTCAAGCCTCATATAAATTTGCTTCTTATTAGTAGAAAAATGTGACGTTCTCTTGCTGCAACAATGACACCGCGTGAGTGCTCAGGATTTTTACTAAGACTTAAAATTTGTAGTAGTAGTTTTACAAATTAATTGACTATTTGAGGAGGTCAGGTATTGGGTAAAGTAGGTGGTCATCTATTGGTTAATGGTAATGGGGACTTTTGATTTTTTTTTTCGTTGGACCAGCCTTACTAAAAAATAATTGTACTTAATATCTAAATATGGTGTCAAAAGGCAACATCGCTCAAATGAAAATTTCGTACACAGTGACCGCAGTAAAGTCAAAATCCGCTTAGTAGTCCACTATTGGTTCCGACACCCTAGAGTTATTGGGAGGGTGCGAAGATATAATAATCGATCGCAGCGCTCATGGTGGCAAAAAGTAGAAATAATGAAGGATCTGTAATCTGTTTGAAAACGATATTTAATTTATTATTAGCGATACAGGAATAATTATATATGTTTATTATCACTTTGTAAAATTATTAAAGTAGCTTTATCCTCTAGTTTTACAAAATCTACAACTAAAAAAGAAGTAAAAAAACCCTGATATAACCAAAATAACTCACTCTTTTTGAATAGAACTTACTTGCCATATTTAATTTAAATGACCAAAAATGATTTCACAACACTTTGTCCACCCAAATCACAGTAATTTTGAAATTTACATTAATAACACAATATGTATAGTATTTTTTAACATTTTGTCACAATGCCGCCATTACATATCAAAACGTCAAAACGGTCAGGTCAGAGCCAACAAAGTTGCAACACGCTAGGTGGCGCTAAAAGCGTGCACGGAGCCAATAGTACTTACCTGTATTTTTTTGTTACCTATCGTACGTCAAGTTTAACTGTATAGATAGATATACAGGTGGGTTAGGTTAGGTAACCTATATATAATTCTAAAGGTACTTTAGAGTATAAAAAGATAACTACTAAGTACTAATTATTCGCTCTGTGAACAATCAATTTTATTTTATTGTGGAACATTTTACTTTCAGTCTCTATGAAGCAACTAGCGCCATCTCTTGATGGCATTAGGCACCAGAGAATATCGTTTGCTCGGTAGCGTAATTACTGCGTTATCGTTAACTGGGTTAATTCGTTTAAAGAATATGAATGTTAATAAATAATCTAATTATATCGATAATAAGTAGTTCAAACTAATTAGGTATGTAAAAAGTAAATGTAGAACTAAATAAAAAAGAATAAGGTGTTAGGAAATTGTTCTGTTATTTATTATTTTCTATAATTTGCAATATAGGCACTACTTGATAGAACTTTGACAGATCAAAATAATTAAATATTGTAAGGGTATTTTCAGTTAGGTATTTAAATGAATAAGAAACGTTAAAATTACGATTAGCCATACAAACTTAGAGGTATTATTTTTAATGTGAAAGTGGGAAACTCTGCGTCTGTTTGTTACCTGTGCTGCGAAACAATCTTGATGAATTTTGATGTAGCGATCAATTAAGGCTACGTAATGCGTAATCATTTGTCTCTGTCTTTTTCTTCACGTGTAAAGAATATGGAAAATAACCTCACTTCTGCACTTTTTCGATGTTTTTCGTTGTTTATTCATCATAACTTTTAGCACAATTCTCTTTCTTGAAAAAAAATTATTGGAGCAACTGCACAGTACGTTAAAGTGTATTTTGATGTAGAATCCAATACGTTTCCGCTATTATTTACGCCAAAAATATGACCCGTGACAAGCGCCTTTGATGATATTCTGATTTTTTTTACAATCATCTGTGAGGTTTATACACAATTTAATACTTGTAGCTACTAGATAATCTCTTTAGCTTGTCGTATATATTTTTTTGTGGCTACAACTTGACGTTTTCTATATAAAAATATGGCCCGCGCAAACCATGTTTTCTTATTATGGCCCCTTAACCTAGAGATAGGTAAATTATTCCCGAAATTCACACATGAAACAAAATTCCACTTGGAAGATCTCGCAGGCAGAAGCTAGTCAAGTATAAAGTAAGACTGGTTCGTACACCGATCGTCGGTGTTTGCACACACATTTATTGGGGATTGTACCGATGCGACCTCGAAATGAAGCTAACGGCACCAGGGCTCAGGGTAAACTGGTTCTGCAAACTATTCTCACGACTCAAGGATCTAACAAGCCCTGTTCATACGCTCGGGCCCATAATCAAAACAGTATATAATAGTAATACGACGGAGAGAAGGGTCCTGTTGAGAGGGCTTATTTCAAGTCCGCCTGGCTAGCTACCACCATCTTACCTAAGTCTGACGCCATAGCAACAGTTTATAAATTGATGTGTTCCGGCATTTAGAGGTGAGGTAGCCAGTTCCTCAGTGATGAGGATTTTGGGTGTTGTGCGCTTTCACCTTCGGCCTTATCATCACTTAACATCAGGTGAGATGAAGGCCGAACACTATCCCGTTGTGCATTAAAAAAAAGAGAAGGAAATAATTAGGTTACTAAATGAGTTTTTATAAAACTAATAAAAACTCATGTAGTAACTTAATTATATATTCTGATCTGAACAAAACATTCCAGTCATTAAAGGACATCAGGCAGAGTCCCATAGAAAAAAACCAAAGAATGTATAACGTTTCTGTTTTTTTCAAAATGTAGGCATGTAATTAGTAAGTCATAGAAAATATTAAGATTTTTACGAAGATTTATGTTTTAAGAGTTATTTACGTTTAAAAGTTATATTTTTTGGTAACCCCGTCACTAAATAGCAACACCAGTTTCACGACAACACGTTTCGCTAGCTGCGTTAGTGATACAGATTAGCACCACAATGTACGAGTTGGAACCGATTAAACGAAAAATCTGTGCATGTGTCGCACGTAACAAAACGCTTTTGACAGTTGAGTTGACTGACATCCGGCAGACTTTTTTTTTAATGCGCAATCACTTGTGCCACAGAACAAATACACTCAGGGGAGACTTGTGAAATCGCTAACAAAGATGTCCGTTTCATTGATATGCTTTTGTTTTTTTCAATAATTAATTAACGCTATTTAGCGAAAGAATATGAATCCTTCATTTGAAGGAGTTAAAAAATAATGTTACTACTGTTTTATGATTCTAGTGACATAAAATGTTTATAGATAACAGAATTATGTTTATACACTTTTGGGTCTCATGTGCCTGATGTCCTTTGAATCCCAAACTAAGTAAATTTTGTTGTGACTAAATAACTTACTTGGGAAAAGATAAAATATGCATAAGTGTAGATGAGATAATTATGAACCTCCATACAAAGTAAAACCGGTCAAGAGCGAGTCGGACTCGCGCACCGAGGGTTCCGTACAATCAATCATAAATATATTTGGATATGTTACTTTAGTACAGTCTTTAAAAAAGTAGGATAAACGGCAGACAAGTGGAAGGGCGAACAGGCGGACAGTTAATTTACAAATCTTAACCACAGCTGCTTATGGTGACTGAAAAACGTTTCAGCCACTCCACATTGCAAACTATATTACTAAGTAGGAACTTATTCTTCGTTTATTCGTACGGCAAATAGTAGGTAATTATATTAGAACCAGCCACCAATTATTATTGTAGTATTAGGTTGCGCCATCTCTTGACCGGTAGTGGAACTATTTTTTTCTTAGGTCAGCATTCTTAGGTCACCGCAATCTGTTGACTGGTAGTGAAACTAAAGAATTTTTGTTTGTTTTTTGAATTTCTAAAAAAGTGTGTTATATTGAGACATCGTTTTATTTTTCCTGTAATCTTTACGTAAACTACTATCACTGAATTATTTCAGTTTTTCTCTTTGCAAACTTCGGAGATAAAGGGGGGGGGGGACGACGGTATTTTTTTACATTTTTCATCATAATTCAAAAACTATGAGGCCTAAGAAAAAAGAAAAAAATGATTTAAAATGTGCAAACAGCGTTTTTTCATATGATACCCCACATGCCCTAGTCACCTCACTTCAAATTTTTAAGACCCCTTTTCAGTCCCTGTTGTAAAAAAATATTGATTTTTATTTCTTTCTTATTTGCAAAATAGTTGGGCAAATGTCATCTTAAACTATTCCAAATTTCAAGTTGATACCATTAGTAGCTCTCGAGATATCCAGCTGTGACAGACAGACAGACTGAGTCACACCATCCTTTTTTACCATTTTGGTACGGAACCCTAAAAATGGGAGTTACAAATCGTGATAAGTTTTGCCTCATGATGGAAACTGATCTGAGGGTCAAGTCTGCTAATGTTTTCCTCAAAATCGTAGTTCAATGGTGTTCTAAGGTTTTTGACACAGTTCCTGTTTCTTAAACCTAAAATCAAGACACAATATGTATGTTTCCGTTTTGGGTTTAAGAAACACAATGTGTTTCAGTTTTGGGCTTAAGAAACAAGAACTGTGTCAAAAAGCAATACCATTCAAACACCATTGAACTACGATTTTAACGAAAACATTAGCAGACTTGACCCCCTGTACTGTAGGCTGTTCCTAATTAATATTGAGCTGGGGTAAACCATAAAGTTAATATACCTAGCGGAATATATTAATTTTATGAGGTAAACTGTTCTTACTCCGGCTTCGTTCTAAAATTATAACTGTCCAGCCTTTCTATGGTCTTATTTTAAAATCTATCACAATCGCTTTCAGGATGTAACACATTGATGCTTCTTTTTGGCACAAATAAAAACTTACCAAAGAAATGCAGCAATGTGTCACATCCATCTGTCAAATGAAAGCGATTGCGATAGATTTTTAAATTGGACAATTAGCCCCCAGGTTTAGCTAATATAGGTCAAGTGTGGTAATCATTTTCGGAAAATCAATAATATAGAAATTCATTTATGATATAAAAAAACCGGCCAAGTGCGAGTCGGACTCGCGCACGAAGGGTTTCGTACCAAAAAACGGCAAAAAAAATCACGTTTGTTGTATGGGAGCCCCCCTTAAATATTTATTTTATTCTGTTTTTAGTATTTGTTGTTATAGCGGCAACAGAAATACATCATCTGTGAAAATTTCAACTATCTAGCTATCACGGTTCATGAGATACAAGCCTGGTGACAGACAGACAGACAGCGGAGTCTTAGTAATAGGCTCCCGTTTTTACCCTTTGGGTACGGAACCCTAAAAATGCAATTAATTGAGCAGTTTCTGAAAATTACACATAATCTTATAACCAAAAATTACAAACTACATTTTTTTATTTTATTCATGGCACTTGTTTCAGTTTATTAAAAAAACTAACTCAAGGAAACCTTTTTCAAGTTACTTTGTTCTATACTTAGAGTAAGACGGGCTTACGAAGCCTTTGTTGCTCGAAGGTTCTATACTTCTGTAATACCATGTGCCTTGCCTATACTATACAGGGTTATTTATAAGTATAATACCTCACAGGTGTCGATTACTAATATCATAAACAACAACAAATCGTTGTTCTTTATCAAAAACAGACAAATTGTCAACCTTTCATACAGAACTCTATCAGCTGTTTGAACATTTGTATGGAAAGTCGATTTTTTTACTGTTTTCGGAAAAAAACATTGTCCTGCGAGATTGTTGGTGTTTTACAAAGGGTAGTATTTGATCGGGTAACAATAAATTCCCATTTTGGGTATCAAAAATACTGAATACAGCGTACTGAAATAGTAAGTGGGCGACGGAGCAAGGGCGACTACAGATATTGAAAATGGGTGACTTTAAAATACACATTGAGTAGTTATTCAGAACGGGCGACCAAATTACTATTTGGGCGACAACCTTAGGGCACACAAAACATTTAAAATTTGGCATATACTTTATTTTTAAAAACGGTGACTATTATCCTAATCGAGATGACAAAAAACAAACAAACAAGAAAGCAACCTAATAAAAACGTGTTAAAATACCATGTTAGGTAGCTTAAATCAGTTGTGTAGTTACCTACTTTGTATAATAGTTGCCCACTCAGTATTTTAGTCACCCATTTAGATTATTTGTCACCTACATGTAGTCGCCCGTTTTAAGCATTTTTGTAATCCACTGTTTGTCGCCCAAAAAATAAATTGCTGCCCAGTTTAGTATTTATGTATCCCATTAGCAGTCGCCTTTAATTATTTCCAGTCACCCAATTAATTAATTCCCTTTTACAAATAACCCTGTATATCTGCGAATCGACTAAGAAATGAGCTACGCAGTTATCGCAGTTAAACGTCAACACCAAAGGCGTAGGCAGTAATTTAAGGCGAGGAACTACTCAATTATTTTGGTCAAAGTTTCAGGTTTTCGTATCATCATCATCGTCATAATAAGTCGCACAATGCCACTGACCTGAAAATTTTTTTTCATGCATGTCTAATGCACAATGCCCATCGCTGGGCATATACCTCGACAAAGTATAAGTGGGATGTGACGTCATGGGATGAATACGGAACAACTAGTTTTAATCTTTAGATGTCGCTGCGTACGCTTGTTCCTAAGACAGTAGACGTTCAGAACAAAATGTATGGGAAAATAGGTATTTATTTAGTGGTTTTTTTTACCGAAAAAGACCCTTTGACCCAAATTGGATATAAAAGACTATTCTACAATGCAAATGCCGGAATTGAAAGCCAAATTAAGGCGTTTTTATTCTTACAGAATTTATCAATTTTTTCTATATCCAGATTTTACGGAAATTTGTAAGTGCCAACATTTTTAAAGCCCACAGAATTTAATTATTTTAAAGCTAAAAACGTCTTTTTTTAAGTAAAAGTCCTTTGTTTTCATAGCTCTCGTGAAACAAACGTACGCAGCGCCATTTTGACAGTTGCCTTCCCCATTAAGATAGGCGTTTAAAAAAGTAATCTGACATTATTTAAATTTTAAATTATTTTAGTTATTTTATTATCATACTGTTCAAACCACTTCTGAAATATAAAGATGAGTTTTTTAATTTCAGAGGATTTCCATATAGGCTAAGTTCGCGGGTTTTTTTTTTAAATTGAATGTTGATCAGATCAGCCATTCACTCCCTGGATGGCCATCATCAGATCATAGCTAGCTAAGTCAATCCTTGGATGAGAACCAAGGCACAGAATACATTACCAAGGCTCCAAAGTTACCTCGTTTGTATGAAAATCGACTGGTTTACTTAATTATCTAGCCACTAGGTAGGTAGGTATAGTGATACCTACCTACCTCTAGCAAGTAATCTACTCCGATTCTAATAATTTGGTATTTCTCTAAGCTCTCAAAACTAACTCGCAATATATGAGAAATCTATGGAAACAAAAAAAATCTTAAAGATTTCTTAAATGTGTCCTGCGCCTTAACAGCTAAAGTTCTCTGGACCGATCGATATACATTAATTTCTAACATTATTAAGAATCTATTACGTTATTTACTCGAGAAAACTGAGTAATTGTGTATGCTTGCTATGTAGGTAACATTGGTAACTACCTACTACGAATGAATAAGTATACCACAGAATATCGTCCCTCGCATGACATTGGTAACTAAGTTAAATAAAAAAAAAAATTTCATGTCAGTGGTAACTACCTATTACGAATGATTAATTAAGAATACCACAGAACATTATATAGTAGTACAAGAAAATATGTAATCAAATATATTGTTATAGTCAAACCCCGAAGTCCCGGCGGCGGCGCGCTCGAGTCGGCTCATTATGTAGTCTGTCTCTCCTAGGTTTGGCAATAAATGCGTTAGTCAAAGACCGAAACATGCTATTAGTTTTGGACTTTGACTAAGCCTTCTTGTCAAACCTGAGGTTTGGCTAGTCAAACCTAGGAGCGCCGGGACTTCGGGATTTGACTATAACACATGTATTACAAAGTGGTTTAAATCTAATCACTTACTCCCGGTTTCTGAGGGGATTGAACCCGGTTTCTGAACTTCATCGGAGGGGTCCACATTATCTGGTTTAATATAAAAAAATAACTATAAACTAGGGGTGCATCCGATACCGATACCGATATATTGACGATACTTCGGGTTTTTCGTTATATCGGCATCGGCGATATTTTTAGTATCGATACGATACTTTTCAAATTTAGGGTTTCGAAAAAGTAATGTAAGTAAAGGCGCGCGATTTTTTGTCTATTCGAAACTATCTATCTATTGTCTAACAGTCTTTTGTCTAACGAGATTCGAACCGAATGTCGGTTTGCCGAAAGCTGTTGTACAAAACTAGGTGTAGCCGGTAACTGTTAGTCAAAACTAGGTTTACCGATAGCCTTTGACCAAAACTAGTTTCGCCGAAAGCTGTTGGATAAAACTAGTTTTGCATATAGCTGTTGGACAAAACTAGGTATACCGGTAACTAATGTACAAAACTAGTTTTGCCGGTAGCTGTTGGACTAGACTAGGTTTGCCGGCAGCTTTTAGTCAAAACTAGGTTTGCCTTATTGCACTTGGTCAAAACTCGGTTTGACGATAGAAGTTGGACAACACTAGTTTCGCCGAAAGCTGTTGGACAAAACTAGTTTTGCTTTAGCAGTAGGTCAAAACTAGGTTAGACTATTGTACTTCGTCAAAACTGGGTTTGCCCTGCCTTATTGCACTTGGTCAAAACTCGGTTTGCCGATAGCAGTTGGACAACACAAATTTTGCCGAAAGCTGTTGGACATAACTATTTTCTTTAGCAGTAGGTCAAAACTAGGTTTGCCTTATTGCACTTGGTCAAAACTGAGTTTTCCAATTGTACTACGTCAAAACTAGGTTTGCCGATTGCACTTGGTCAAAACTAGGTTTGCCGGTAGCTTTTGGTCAAAACTAGGTTTGCCGGTAGCATTTAGTCTAAATGATATCGAGCATTTAAAGCTAGTAAGCTTAGTGGATGAAACTGACCAAAAATCGCGCTGCGCAGCCATTTTTTTTTTTCTATAGACGGGTATTATTAATTACCTACCTAAAGTATGATTTATTTAACAAAAATAACGATTTTTCGAAAATCTCCGGGTCTGCTCTTGTCGAAAGGTGGCAGCCCTAGTGGCGCATCCAATCGCAATGATACCGCTTACGAATGTGTACTCGTAGGTACTTAATTGTCTCGTTTCATATGTTGTCGATAGTACCGGAAAATGTAATGGCCATGATTTGACATTGCACCTATGTCTTTTATTAATGAGGTTCAACACATATAACAACTTTATCTATCTTAATATTTGTTACGTTAATTTTTAACAAATTTGTAAAGGTACTAATTTGTAGTTATAAGAATAGGACCTTTATCAGAAATAAGAAAAAACAAAAAACTAAATCACTAGTTTGTAGATTTGATAGAAAATTGATAATGTCATTTTATTGGGAAAAGCAAACATTATTAAGGTGCCTTCCCACGGTGCGTGCTACCACGCACCGCACCGAGCCGCACGAGGGCGAACACGGGCGCACCGTGGGAAACACTGGCACGGGCCGTGCGTCGTTCGGCCATGTTCGGCGCACGGCCCGCTGTACTGTACCCACGGTGCGCCCGCGTCCGTGCAACATTGCAAGAAAGATGATGGCACAGTACAAATAGTCTTCGTAGGTACCATTTATTTATTGATTGAAATACCTGTACTTACTATGGTAAAGTGCAGATAGTGCTGTTTTTATTATATTTATGTAGGTAACCAATTAATTCAGAGATAAAAAATCCGAAAGCTCCGAAATATAAGATTAAATATAAGTAAGTACTTTAAATACTGTTTAGTATGTAGGTATTACCTACTAACTATGGCCAAAAGGATTTGTAATAAGACTAATTTTTTATACAGGCTGTTTGGTAATAGCTTTATAAAGCCGAATAATTATGGTAGGTAAGGACCATCAAACTGAATAAGTTTTACTATGGGACCAACTCTGAAATCGCGAAAAAAAACTGCTATTCTATACATTTTGATATTTTCGTTATTAATTTTTGTATGAAACAGCTGTTTTTTTTCGCATTTCAGAGTTAGTCCCATAGTAAAAGTTGTTCAGTTTGATGGTCCCTATCTACCATATTCGGCTTTATTAGGCTAACTAAAAACCCTATATTATAGGTTTTACGCAATTTTTTGTATTTTGTTTTCACTATTAGTTTTGTAATTTGCTAACCTAGGTATTTTATTGCTTAGAAAGTATTTCGCATTGGGTGCCATTTCGGTCGCATAATCTTTTTAGTTATAATGTCGTTTGGCATAACAGTTTTGGCATAAAGTCTTTTCGCATAATTTATGATAAGCAGAGTTTTATGAACGCAGAAAGGTTTCATTGGCATAATTCTTACTTACTCTAATCTCCTTTAACATAATTTTCATTACCATAAAAGGAAAGGGCATAATTGTTAAACGTCTAAAGGTAATTTACCATAAAATACGAAGTGCATAATGGTAAATCCATTTCACCATAAATATTCTCTAGAAACGATTTTTGTAAAAATCATTTTAATTCAGATTACCTAAAAAATATAAGATAAATACGTAACGTAACATTGTAAATAATTATCTTCTTTTATGGTTAGTATAATTTTGCTCAACTATGTAATTAAAAATGTACATAAGTAGGTAGGTACTAATGTTTTAAAGCATAATATAAAAAAGCATAACCAATTTAAGTAATTATTTTAATGAAGAAAAACTTTTAATGCTACCTTCTTGTCAGTTAAAAAAGTCTGAAACGAAGGAAAACGTAAAAGCGCTTAGTTACTAAGTTTATTTGAATAAAGGTATTTTTATTTTGACTTTAACTTTGACTTTGACATTGGTGGGTTAGGTTAGGTTAGTGTTTTGACCACTCGCAGCGGAGCGAGCGAAGCGAGCGGAGCTCCACAATGCTTGCATGCATGTTGCATGTTTGCATACATGCTGCATGCTTGCTTGCATGCTGCATGCTTGCTTGCATGCTGCATGCTTGCTTGCTTGCTGCATGCTTGCTTGCATGCTGCATGCTTGCTTGCATGTTGCATGCCTGATGGTCATGGTCAACTCCATACGCCTATGCTTCGATTATAGCAAAGTTTCTAAATTATAAAAAATAAATATGTAAATTTTATTTACGGTGTTACTAATTTGTTAGTATAATTTCTACCCGTTAACATTATGATATTTGATAAATATGACTTGGAATATTTATGATAAAGATTGATATGCCAATAAATGGTATGATTAGTAATCGGTATAGCAAAAATATTTATGCAAAAAAGAAATGTGCCGATATATTATTATTACAATAGAGGTTATGCAGAAAAAAAGTATGCGATATGATTTATTCTGTATGAACGTTATGCGAAATGATGAGTATGCCAAAAAACGTTATGCAGTGCAAAAATATGCCTTTCTGTTTTATGCAACCGAATATGGACCCTTTCGCATTGAAGGTAAGACCCTATATTATATTGATTCTAAAATATTATTATTAATAATAATAATAAAAACACTTAATTGCACACTAAGACAGGACATATACAAAGAAAAACAGCAAAGCACACAAAAAAGCGGCCTTATTGCTAAAAAGCAATTTACGTAATACGTACAATCACAAAACTAGAAAGATACGAAAGTACTTAGATGAAATTAAAATACTGTAGGTAATTATTTAAAGGCCAGGGCCGATTGACTACTGATAGATATCATACTATGACACGCGGCATTTTGACAAAGGCGACGAGCCGCCACGAACGCGGACGCACAGCGCTACGCACCGCGGCGCACCGATCCTTTGAAGTTACCGACGCTCGATGGATCGTACGCACGACGACGCACCGCGGCGCACGGTCGTTTCCCACGGTGTGTCGGTTCGGCCTGGTGCGCTCTCGTGCGTCCCAAGACGCACCGGTAGGAAGGCACCTTTAATAGCATCCTGAGATGCATAGTGCTGCCATCTTCCGTTCTATATCAACATCACCAAAAGCATTTGCTGGACCTTTCGTATCGTTGAAGATTTTCAAGAGATGTCGTCCGCGGTAAGTTTATTGATGTGGCTATGTTAATTTCCTAGCTTTGTAAAAGCGCATTAGCGCATTAGCAACTTGTATCTATTCTGTGGCATTAGCACAATAGTGTAGGAATGAAGCGATCTTTTGTATGGAGACCCCAACATTAAATCCTCAGTCGATGAAACTTTGCAGGGATGTAATTTAGTATTAATCTAATAGTTAGGGAGGCGAATAGGGGAATTTTCGGTAATACTCGAGCGTGGCAGTTTAAGATATGAGAGATACCTTGGACCTAATAGAACAACCTTGTAAAGTATTTAGCTCTATATGTAGTGACGCGCGCCTAGGATAGACGATCAGATTAGTAAAAAAAAATCGATAGTCTGAAATACTCGAGCGCGTCAGATTAAGATATTGGGGGTTGATTTTAGTGTTTTAAGACTAAATTTAACTAATCTGACGATAAGTCCTTGACGCCGCCGAGTTATAGGGTCGCGAACTTGTAAAAAAAAAACGTTAATCCGGCATTCTCGAGCGCGATTTTTTTTATTTTTATTTTGAAGAATATAATCTAAAACGTACTAAAAATACAAAATCTGCCGGTTTCCGCATGACCGGGAGTGTGGAGGAGCCATTTCGTCTTCCGAAAAACGCGTTGCGGCATATAAGTCGCGAACGATACATTTTACAAAAAAAAAGTTTAAATAAACAAAAAAGGTAATTTTATTTTACACAAAAAAGGTCTCTTTACATTTTTGTCCAAAGTTAAAACTTTTTGACTTGAAGCATCATAAAAACTCAAATTCCCGGTTTTTTGAGTATATCTTGAAAACCATTTTTTATATCATTTCATTTTTTTATACAATAAATAATACAATTCGTACTACATTTCATCTACATTTACGTTGGTTGTAACTATCGCTTTATTGTCATTCTTAAATTCCCCGTTCTATCAAGGAGAAAGAAAGGAAAAAAAAAACCAAAAAACCTTTCCGGTCAGATTAAGAGAACACACCAACATTTTTGTCAGATTAAGAAAATATGCTTTCAGGATACCGAGTTAAACCTCCCCTATGAAAATCTGACGCGCTCGAGTATTTCAAAAAAACTTTTTTTTTTTGCATTTTCAAAAATTCATCGTAACTTATGGTCACGCCGAAATCGTCAGTTTTTTTAAAGGGAGCTTCCTTGGGGCCTACTTAACACCCCTTCCGAAAATCTGACGCGCTCGAGTAAATTTTTTTTTTTTGCATTTTTGACTACTTTATATGCCTACCCCCACCACGCAAACCGGCAGATTAGTATACCGTTGTTATCAGAGGCACTTGGGGGCATACGTAGTATGAATATCTGACGCGCTCGAGAATGCCCAAGTAACTGTTTTTTTTTACATTTTTGAAAAACCGTACACGCCAAACCCACCGCTAAAATGGTTTTTACCATACGAGCTTTTCTTTTCGAAATTATTTTATCTTTCGATTTTGATAGGTCTCGACGGCGCCGTTGAATTACGCCATTTAGCTACCTCGCCTCCCTAACTATAAACCACCTACAAATATCCAAAAACAAAAAAAAGAATGATTTGGAAAATTTAAAAAATATCTTTCATTAACCGACTTCAAAAAAGGAGGAGGTTCTATGTTCGTCTGTATATTTGTTTTTTTTGTGTATGTCCACCGATTACTTCAAAACGGCTGGACTGATTGAAATGATTTGAACGTTACTTTATCAGGTATGTTCCCAAGTTGGTCCCTTTTTTCGAAAATTTGAAATCGTTCCAGTATATTTCGAGTAATCCTGAAAATACTGGTAAATATTGCTCGAGTTTTTACGGATCTACAGACATAACTTCTGTGTTTATGAACCGATTTAGATGATTCTTGTTTTGTTGGAAAGGGAATACCTACCTCAAGGATGGTTTCATATTAATTTCATTGGCATTGGACCTTGGACTTCGAAGATAGACATAAGAACTCTTCAAAATCAAATAGGATAGTGTACTAGTGATTACAAGGTATTCACATTAGCCATTTTTATTGGGATACAGGCTTTACTTACGGACTGATGAGGAGGTTGGGCTTTTAAAACATGAAAAATGGTCCACCAGCCCCACCCGACTTCAATAGACGTGTTTTGTTAAAATTGATATGCGTATCTCGTATCAAATTATTTGAATATTATTTCTTGCTTTTTAGAGACAATTTTGATGCGGTTTTTGTTTTCAGGGTTTTTTGGAAGAGGTTTATCTTTTTTTTAAAGCTTTTTTATGATACTTTATCATACTGTAAAGTTTCGTCTACTGAGGATTTACTATGGGGGTCCACTACCTTCCTTTCCTACACTACAATACGTAGGTATGAAAGGAATAGCCTACATGAAAGTTTTTAATTTTAATAAAATATAAAAAACAGATTATCAGGTTTGTCTTGTCCATCACCGACCCCATATACTGTTGAACCAGCGCGATTTTGTATGAACTTATTTGGTTTTATTTCCACATGGATCAACGGAAAAAAATAAGATTATTAATACAATTGAAAAATATTAGAAAAAATGTCGAATATTAGAAGAAATGTCGAAGTAATTCACTTCACATTGATGAGATGGCGCTGGTCTACAGCGGAGACGTGAAAA
This sequence comes from Agriphila geniculea, assembly GCA_943789525.1. Taxonomy (NCBI): domain Eukaryota; kingdom Metazoa; phylum Arthropoda; class Insecta; order Lepidoptera; family Crambidae; genus Agriphila; species Agriphila geniculea. The sequence continues at coordinate 17,234,055 of OX038884.1, read as the reverse complement.
ATATTAGAAAATTTCGTCAATCCTGCTAGCGACTCGGTAGCATAATTGGTTAGTGCATTGGGCCGGAATCCTAAGGGTGCGGGTTCGAGTCCCGTCTGAGCTGCTATGGGTGAGTCGATTTTTTCTAATATTTTTCATATTAATAATCTTAATATAAAAATAGCATTGTGAATGCATAAAAAATCTAAAAGTTTAAAAATTTGGAAAAAAATAAGTCAAAAATAATATGGAATAAACATTCATTTCATTTGAATTAAAAACTTTCATTTAGGTATTGTGTAACTTGGACGAAAAGTGCAATTGCGAGTTTAGATGTATTCTCCCAAAACAACTTCTTGTACAGTACGAGGCATGTATCTTGAAATTTTTTCGACATAGTGGGGATAAGTTCGCGCATGTGCACTTGCGAGCGAGCAATAGCGCGCGCCCCTCTCCCGCCGCCCGCGCCCCTCACCGCTACGCATGCCCAAAATACGCGTTCCGCGCAATCCCCACCCGATTTCAAGATATATGCCTCGTACTGTAAGTAGGTTTATTTAATTTCCAAAATATTATTTCTCCTACATTATTTTTCTCACAACATAACCAGTACCATTGATGCATTAACTAACTAATAAAAAATAAAAAAAATAACTAAGTAACTAACTAATAGGGAATGTCCGAAAAAAATCAAATTAGCTGAATATTTTTCTATAGGTAGGAATAAGCTCCCTTAGTAATAGAAAAAAGTTTTAAAATTTTCGGTTGCGTGAATAAATTTAAAAAAATTAAAGTCTCTTCGACTTCACAAATGTACGAAAGTAACAGCAGAATGGCGATTATACCTTTGCCACTACCTGCCACAACCACAAAAAGTACTAATTTAAAAAAAAGTTTTGACATTTTGTATTGAAACTTTTTTTTTAATACCATGTTGTGGTTGTGACAGGTGGTGGCAAAGGTATAATTTCCATTCTGCTGTTACTTTCGTACATTTGTGAAGTCGAAGAGACTTTAATTTTTTTTTTTTCACGCAACCGAGAATTCTGAAACTTTTTCCTATTACTAAGGGAGCTTATTCCTACCTATAGAAAAATATTCAGACAATTTGATTTTTTTAGGACATTCCCCATTATAGATAGTTCGCGAAATATAACTTGAACCCAACCATAGACAATGAGGCTTGCTTGCGCACTAAACATTTTTGTACCTAAAATTTCTACTGCACAAGTAACTTGGTACTAAAATATGGGTCAAGTTATTTTGTACCAACTATACATAATATTAATCTCATTGCAATACCTACACCTTCTAACATATAGTAATATTAACATCAATGTTATACAGCGTGAAATTTCAATCATTTGGTTCCCGCAGTGGGGTGGTTCCGCTCAAGATACAAGCAACTTTTACTATGCGGCCAACTCTGATATCGCGAAAAAAAATCTATGCTGTTCCATACATTAAGGTTGAGTAGTTATTGCACTTTTGTATGAAACAGCGGTTTTTTTGCGATCGTCATCGCCATTTAGAAGTTATGGTGGAATAAAGAAACTCACATACCCACAAACATACATGAACCCTGTAGCTCTACCATGAGTTGGTATAGTAAACTACAATAGTTTACTATACTCGCTAGCGAGCATCGAGTAACGTTTTGGCCTTTTTCATAGCAATTCGGTACCATGAGTTACTGATTGACAGATGGTATCGAGAAATACCATAACGATAGTAGTAAAGTTACTCACTTGCGTTTTGAGGCGTGAGATCAATGAGTATACCTTTTACTATCCTCTATGGCATAGAGGAATGTAAAAAATAGGTACAACAAAAGAGAATGTAATCAAACCGCGGTACAACATAGTCATTGGCGTGAATACTTCTATTTTAATTTAATTTAGTATTTTTTGTGTCTAAAATAGTCTAAATAATGTCTTTCAGAGCTTATTTAGCATAAAATATGTGCGCCACAGCTGCATAATGCGACGAAATCAAGGGCAAATTATAAACCGATAAATATGAAAACCCGTGTTAGAAATCCTCTAGTCAGGGGGTGGGTCAGGTTGTGCCCAACGCTGAATAGTGGCCCTTCTAGGTGGGCCCTCCATTCAGTGGGCTTACTAAGGTCACCATTCAAATACGCCGTAACGTAATGTATTCCTCCACTTTGAAACTAATATAAAAAAGTTTAATTAAGTACTTTCCCATCAAGCATATTACAAAATTAGAAAATGTTGTGTTAAATCTAAATAATAATCTACTTAGTTGCAAATATGTTAATTCCGTCCGTATCAAGGTAATAAGTACTTGATACAAATAAGGCCTATTTAATTTTAAGTCTTTAAATATTATTTAATTTATTATTTAACAGTAGGAATATAAGAAAACAGTTCTAACTAAATGTAATTTTCCGAAAACTTGACTTTGGCCGTAATAAATCGATTACACTTATTAAATTAAGGCCTATAACTTTTTTATGTTAAATTGAGGTTAAATATGAAATCATATTAAATAAAAACATCTTATCAATAGAATATTTATTATAACAAAGTAAAGATTCATGTTATAATATATTCTAAAAAAAGATCTCACTTTAATATCATATTTGAATAAGGCACAAAAAAAAACGTAGGTATCTGCCGCATGTCGCTCTGCCAGGTTGTAATTCGTCCAATTTGTACGTTTTTATTAATTTGGAAGGAAAATTGGATATTTTGTCGATTGTTGGATGATACACACATTATCTGTAATGAAATAAGTAAACCATAAGTTGTATAAGTTGCGGGATTCTCATTAAGCTCTACTGTGTTGAAATAAGACCTAGGCTATTATCGTAACCACGCTCTGTCCCCCCTACTCAAATGGCCAACATTCTATGCGTTTGAACGCTACGTTATTACGTGCCGTAAGCTTGTCACACAATATCAAAGTCTGAGATTTACATAAGCTTGCGACACGTTATTTAATCGTCTATTGCTCATATTTTAAGCTTTAAAAGTAAGGTTGGCCATTGGAGCATGGGGGCAGGTCGTCTTTAAAAATTGCAATAAATGCATCTATAGCCAATAGTAAAAACAAATCAAGGTCATGGATAGCTAATCATAAATATTAAGAAACAATTATTAAGAGAAGCTTAAACTAAAACAGCGTAAGTTTTATAAAAACTTTCAAAAATGTATTTTTCTGCTTGGATTTAGGTTTATCTGAGTTTTCTAATGATTTGTACTTGGACGGATCGTCCAAGGATTTGTATCAAGTACCAACCTTTTATTTCACCTTTCCATAAACTCCTCTAATCGACTGCTTCTAATTTTATCTTATCAATCTTAACAAGCTAGCTATTGCACAACAAAATACGCAAAGAAAACACAAAATAAATAATTATTAAAACGTGAAAATTACATTTGACATCTTCGATTTGACATAAATAGTAACCATAGAGGAAAGTAAAAAGATAGTAACCAACATAAATTCAAAATTCACTTACATTCGGTATACACGCACTAACTAGTGTTTTTTTACTTAGTCGGATTATAATTGCAAATTACATCAACTAAGGTAAAAGACCAATATTTCGTGTTAGTACGATATTTCGTTTAGTTTTTTTTCTGTCGCAAATTATTAATTATTACACCTACATTAGTACAAAATCTATACCACATAAACGGTCTAAAAATCAAGTACCAACATTTTGGTAACTGAACTGAGACACGGTTACGGTATCTATCCATTACCGTGACTGAGGGCAATGCGACGTTCAAAACTCTCGGCAGCGGCGAACTGATTAAATAAAAGAAAGCTTATTTATCCTTATTGGGGAATTCTCGATCCAAGTCGGCGAAAAGAATTTTCAATTTTCGAAAATTTTGGAAAATCTAAAAAAGTTACTGACCTATTTTAGGAATTCTAATTCCACTTTGAAGCCCTCTGGCAGACGTACAATTTGACATATAGCCCATCCGCGTACCTTTTATATCAGCGAAACTACAGGCAAATGTCACAATTTCTTAAATCGGGGCACAATACTCGATCACGTAAACATAAACCTAACCTAAGATGGCATTTTTTAAATCAAAAATTAATTCTACGTTATTGATTTTTCCGAAAATGATACCAAACTTGGCTTAGTACTATACTTAGGCAGTTATTAACATCAGACTTCATGTAGGCTGAGCTCTCCCCTCCCCCCCACTTACATGAAAAATCCAGGTGGCTCCACTTCGTAAACCCATCTTAGGAACACAAAGATCAATCCTGGTGAAAGAAACCTTTGGCTAAGCAATAACCGGATTTTTATTATTTTTGTCGTGTACAGTAAAGTCACTACCATAAACTTTGACACACCATAGCTTGGAAACTATAATTTGTATCAAAATGAATAGTAATACTTATTTGTAGGTAATTTATCAGTAAATTATTCAATTATTGACCATTTTGTCCTAGCTTGTATGGTTTTCCTGAAAATTTAGAAAATCTGTAAAACGGGTCACATTTCTAGGAGGGAGGGGTGACGTGGTAGAGGGGAGAGGGGGAGAGTTATTTTTATAATGTACTCACCTAAAGGTATAACATAGCTTCATTAAAACTTAACTATTAATTTCGCCATCTTCCCCATACATTTAGAATGAATATCCTAAGTCTTAACATGCCGAAATATGGGACATTTACCCCGTATCGAGTTCCATGTGCGAGGATAGTAAAATCGTGGATGGTGAGCACATTTACTATAGATTTTAGTTCTTCGCGTATCCGCTAGAGGCTCTGCTTCAATTTCCCATACAAATTGCTAACGCGGTCGATATCGAGAATGGTTTTTGTAAACTCATGGTAGTGCTACTGAACACATATACATTCCTTTTTGGGCAGTCGTGTAAAAAACGCGAGTAAATGTACTCGTCAAAGGATTTGTCTATGAAAAATCTCATTCCGCTTTTCGGCGGTAGATGGCGCTTTACAAATCTCCCATTCAAAATTACTCTATCGAATGTTTTTACGCGGGTAATTTTTTTCGATAGTTGTTCGTGCTAGGGTACAGACTACCAGAAAAAGAGGACAGTGGTTCCTTCGAAGATGGAGATTTCAGCTGCAGCAGATAGAAAAGGATAAGCTTACTTAATCTTTCTAACTCTATTTTCATTAAATATTTATATACTTACTTATATTACTTTGTTTTTCATTAAAATAATAAGATCCCTTGTGAATACTCAAGGGTCTATAATAGGAAAACATGGTTTGCGGGGACCATTTTTTTATATAGGAAACGTAAAGTTGTAGCCACATAAAAAATCATACGACAAGCTAAAGAGATTCTCTAGTAGCTTCAAGTATTAAATTGCGTATAAACCTCACAGATGATTGTAAAAAAAAACCAGAATAATATCAAAAGCGCTTGCGTAGGGTTATATTTTTGGCGTAAATAATAGCGGAAACCTATTGAATTCTACATCAAAATTCTCTTTAACGTACTGTGCAGTAGCTCCAATAACTTTTTTTCAAGAAAGATAATTGTGATAAAGATAATGGTGAAAAACAACGAAAAACATCGAAAAAGTGCAGAAGTGAGGTTATTTTCCATACTCTTTACACGTAAAGAAAAAGACAGAGACAAATGTTTCCGCATAATCGATCCTTAACACGGCACAATATAAAAAATTCTGCCAAATTTTTGGACGACAGATCATGTTAAATTTTTCTAGCGGGCATCTGCTCCAAACAACAACATAAAAATCTATTCTAACTATGCAACTGTCACACTTTCAAATAAATTAAGAGATATTTTTACAATACTGGTGATTAACTGAACTGAAGTCAAATGCGTGGATGAAGAGGACCTCTTGACTCTTAGTAATGTACCTACAAACCACAATTAACATATAATAAGATTCCCATGGCGGTCACTTTAATATTCTACAAAGAAAATTATAAATTATTATCAGAGCGAGCCGCAGAATCTTATGCCGCAACCCGAACCGATGCATGTGACAGATCACGGCGAACAAACTGCCCTCACTTTTGTAAAAAAAGTATCTACCTATGTTCTTTTTAAGCACCGAGGAAAATGTCCGCGAAAGCCTTTTACTATTATTATTTATTACTTTTGGCCTTACATCGATTTTTATAGTTTTACTAAGGGCGAGAACACAATAGACAAAATTTATAAGTGTTCAGTTATCCTAAACGACGGGACTACGTAGACAATAATATCTATTGACGTTATTTTAATGTTTCAGTAGGAAAAATGGTAAAAACGTAACAATGAAACACTAATATTTAAATTCCTATTTATTGATTCAATTTGAACTTCGAACTCACAATAAAAATGCAGCACGATAAACACAAAAATCATCAAACCATTTATTTATTATGTATGTTCTTATCAAAATACTTACGTGAAACAGTGATTGGGAGAATTACATAAACCAGGTTACTACAACATCGATTTGACGAACGACGAACGTACTAATCGAAATGGAAACATCTCAGAGAATTACAGCTGATTTTGAGCAAAAAGTTTAGTTAAAAAAATAAGTGTTCGGCTTGTTTTTTCAACGTTAGTAAAAATACACAGCGGATACGATGCAGGATTAGACTTACTTTATAAACAGTGAGTATCTTACGTAAATGCCATACAAGCCACGGGCGGGCGTCTGGTCAGGGCTGCTTCGGGTAACGTGGTGACGCCATTTGTAATTATAAATTAATACGAACTACACAAAAACTGCTTATGCATACCCATTACGGTCAATTCTCTAATATCGTACAAAACCCTTTAGTTTTCTTACAACAGTTTAAAAGTTTGTTGTTATTTTGTGGCGCACGTTGTCGAAACAGCCGAAACGAGAGCCGTGGCGCGTGTGATATGACTTCATTTGTAGCAACGCCACAACGCCCGTAAACAAATAGAAATAGTGTATATAAATTAGCTTATGTAACAAATAAGCTTAAATGTATATAATACTGAGGCAGAATTACATCTTAACTACGACGTAACATTAAGTGTGGTACGTGGGATTAGACACGAGCGCAAGCCCTTAATTTATACGGACGAATGCGATATATAATTATATTTTGCTTTATATCTATGTATCTGACGCTAAAACATCTATATAATGTATTACTTTTTGTACATCTACTTATATATTAACCGTACATACACTCACTAAGCTTACTTGCTCGTGACCGCGTACCCAACGTGTGCACACAACCTAAACTCCGTATATCTACTCCTGAAAATGGTTTACGACAGAATCTACACACACGGTAATGAATCTTAGACACTATATTATAGAACTCATTTTTCCTGTTTGGAAAACTTTTTCGGTTTTAATACGACAACTATTACATTTTCTGTCGTACACCTTTTCTTCTCACCAATACCACATTGACTAGATAAATTAAGTATACTTTATGATTATTGCGAGTATCCAAGAATCATAAGCTTCTACTCGGAAAGCACACTTTGAGTACGCGTCGCTCTCTCGTCGGGAACTCAAGTATTGTCCCGCGGGCGAACTGAAGGAAGAGGTTCTAGTGAGTGATAAAGAGGTTCACCGAATAGAGACCTTAACAAAAAAATACACACAACGGAAGAGATGTAGAGCCAGTGACTAGAAGAGACTAGAAAGAGAGCGTTCGCCCGCGTCGGCTAAGCCGCCCATCCCCTGCTAAGTACACATTATTAAAATATATTTTCGCATTTATTACATAAAATTCACGTTATGATCTACCTACGTTAGAAAATGAAATGAAAGCGGGCTTTAAGAATAAGTAATTTAGGTTCAAATTTGTACGCGGAGCCTATGTACACAGCGTACCATGGACGTTTATTCCTCATGCTCGTTGCGGCGACGTACGAATACAAACACGGAAACTAACCTACCTACAGAAACGTCTAGAAATGAGATCACATAAAAACCTGAAAGTCACCAAAACGACTCGAAATCACAAAGAATCGAAGAGCATTCGTACGTCACCGCACGAGCTGCGGTATCGAAAACTTAATTTTAAAAAACTACAAATGTGATACTTATGATTTCTAGGACACTAGACAAAAAACTTAGAACTACCCTTAAGAAACAATAATAAATATTTTGGTGCAAAACAAAACATATTTTTATAATAACCAATAAATATCAAATCATATCACTGCTAATCTTAAACAATAATATTCTTAAACAATAATATTATACTGACTTGATGTGTACACATACAGTTTACCTTTATGTCCACTAATCACACAAGCTTTATTTTAAAATGAACTTTACAATAAACAGAGGAGTATTTAAACACCCGCCAAGCCCCTTACAAATTGTTTATACATTCAGACACACACATCGATTCCATAAATAATTAAGGAGAGGGATAAGGGTCCAAAACACCCAATGCTATAGGGAAACTAACACACATCAACGATTTAGTTTTGAAGGAGAGCCGTGACTTGCAATTTTTTACACATGTTTTCTAAAGGTCGCGTTAAATAGAAAAGTGTCACATCTAGAGAGTCTTACTTGTTCGCTTGTTGTAGGGCGAGAGAGGGGGTGTTGGCGGGCCGGTAAAGTGGGGGGTGGAGGGGTAGCTTACTCCTTGACCTCAAAGTACTTGTAGGTGGGATTTTCATAGCCGTTGATTTGCATGTTGGCTACGTGCCGCTCTTCAGGAGTTGGGGCCACTGCACCGGTCTGCTCCACCTGAAAATTTTCATAAAGTTATTATTATGATCATAACAGCCAATATAGTCCTCTACTGAACCTATTAGGCAAATTTTATGGTGAGTTACAAATATCTGCGTTTTGTTCGATGGCGCGCAATAAAGCTTACTGCGGGTCTATCACCTTAAAATAATGAAGTTAATGTAAAGCCCGCAGGTTACGATCAATTGCGATTGTCAATTTTTTCGTCAATGCCATTGTTGGAGACATTGACAATCGCTTCAATTGCACGCGTAAATAATCAATTTTCGCATCAATGGGCATCAATGACTTAAAAATTGACAATCGCAAATGATCGTTACCGGCGGGCTTAAGCTTTGATTTTACAGATAGGTGTGATTCATTGCTACTTTTCTTTGGTATGTTTTTATTTTTGCCAAAAAGAAGTAGCAATGTATTGCATCCATCTGTCAAATCAAAACTTACATTAACCTTATTGTTTTTAGTCGATAGACCCCTTAAACTTGCTTGATAGCCCTGAAAGGTCGAGCATGTCTCTACGAGACCCATTATATTAGACATTAAGGCCTCACCTGTACCGAAGTCTTCCACCTCCCCCTGTCTCTCTGACCAGTGGGCCTATTCCAAAAAAGCATCGCAATAAGCGTACGATGTTCGTCCTACTCTGTGACATTATTAAGTCATGTATAAGATACAAAATCAATCAAATCGATCAACGAACATCGTCCGATTATCGTGATAATTTTTTATAATAGGCCCTCAGACCTGTAGTCTGCTTGTCACAAGTCTCCACATAGGAGGAACAATGAGAACTCCTATGAGCAAGTTTTAATTCGAGCATGCGTGGAGACTTGCCATTATAGACAACTAGCTTCCGCCCGCGACTTCATCCGCATGGTCCTTAAGGAACCACTGACCACCAGGATAAAAAGTATTCTATATTTTAATCCAGGTTATAAACTTAACCGAGTGCCAAATTCCATACAAATCCGTCCAGATGTTTAGCCGAGAAGAAGTAACAAACACACCCACAAACTTTCGCATTTATAATACACAAGTGGCTCTGTGAAATGTAGACTTCACGTTTGTGACATTTTTGTTTATTTTTCAAAATGACTGATGTGTTTTTTTTTTTGAAAAATTTCATAAAATCCTGCTCACGAAATTTCACGAGAATCGGTTAAGAAATGCGTCTGTAGAGGATAACAAACTTACAGACATGTGAAATCATGTTTCCCAGGCTGAAGTAGATACGCTTCGCGTTTACTCGGTCAATGTCTGAAAAAATCAAATTGGGTGTAATAACCCAAAAAAATTTTTTTTGTAGGAAAACCTCCCTTAGCGATAGGAAAATGTATCGGAATTTTCAGTTGCGTGAAAAATAAAAATTAAAGTTACTTCGACTTCACAAATCTACAAGAGTAACAGCAGAATGGAGATTATACCTTCGCCACTACCGGCCACTACCACAACATGGTATTAAAAAAAGTTTCTACACAAAATATGGGAGGTTTTCCTAGCTATAAAAATATTCAGCCAATTTGATTTTTTTCAGACATTCCCCATTAGTTGGAATAGTAGAATAGGTCAGTTGTAGTTTGTAGTAGAATAGTAGGAAAGGTTAGGTATTCACTATTTTTGTATCAAGAAGGAGAATGCATTTAGGCATACCAAACGGCATGTTGAACTCGGTCACACTTGGGGCATGTCCCTCGCCGCACCCTACCCTCCCGCCAAGCCTAGTGGGCTTCGCGTCAGGGTCGGGCGGTTCTCACCCCTATCCCGAAAGATCGAGAGGGGGCCGGACAGAGGGAGGGAGCCTCCTCCCCAGCCCCCAGGATGGCTCACCTGTACGAATCCCTGCGCTTGCGGCGCGCGGTCGCGGCGGCGCGCGACGGCCAGCGCGACGCAGGCGGCGGCGGCCAGCGCGGCGCCGCCCACGCACAGCGCCGGGTATAGCGCGCCCGCGCCCGCCCCCGCGCCCCCACCCGCGCCCGTGCCGCGAATCGTGTAACCCTGCCATACACATCATCGTCATAAGCCCGCCGGTAACGATCAATTACGATTCTAAATTTGTCTAAAAATGTTCTAAAAATATCGCTGCGTACGCTTGTTCCTAAGATAGTAGACGTTCAGAACAAAGTGTATGGGAAAATAGGTTTTTTTTTTTTGTGGTTTTTTTTACCGAAAATGACCCATTGACCCAAAATGGATATAAAAAACTATTCTACAATGCAAGTGAATTGAAAGCCAAATTAAGATGGTTTTATTTTTACAGAATTTATCAATTTTTTCTATATTCAGATTTTTCGGAATTTTGTAAGTGCCAACATTTTTAAAATGTATTACACAGAATTTGATCATTTTAAAGCTAAAACAACGATTTTTTTTAAGTAAAAGTCCTTTGTTTTCATAGCTCTCGTGGAACAAGCGTACGCAGCGCCATTTTGACAGTTGCCTTCCCCATTGCAATCGCTTCAATTGCACGCGTAAACGATCAATTTTCGCATCAATGAGCGTCAATGACGTAAAAATTGACAATCGCAAATGACCGTTACCGGAGCGTTTAAGTCGCTTCATAATATTTAAATGCGATTTTGGTACGAGGCAAACATCTTGAAGTCGGGTGGGGATTGCGCAGAACGCGTATTTTGGGTGCGTGAGGTACGCGGGCGGCGGGAGAGGGGCACGCTCTATTGGTCGCTCACAAGAACTACATCGAAAAGTGTCAAGATGTTTGCCTCGTACTGTACTCATGACTAAAAGTTTCGGAAGAAGAAGTTTGAAAATTGGTCTTCAACTAAAATTACCCTCGTCTTCTTCTTTCTTCTTCTCACCGATAGAACCCAACAATACAATAATTGCTTATAATATCTACACTTTAAGAAAATAAAATGCTGACTGAGTTCCTGAACAGCTTAGTGTTCTGTCACACAAACTAAAAGTACTTAACGAATTTAAGTTGGATCTGTACTTCACTAGTGTGACATACATAGCCTACTGTACTGAAGGTCATCTAAGGTCGAAAACCTATCATGTAACCTTTTGAATGTGCTTACCGGCTGCGAGTGCTGCAGCTCATGCTTGAGCGCGTGTGCAGGTGGTGGCGGCGCACGCTCCTCCGCCTGCTCGAGCGCCGCTCGAAGACCTGAACCCTCCGTCTAAACACAAACATTGAAACACGTCATCATCATGTCAGCCGCGACGTCCGCTACTCTCCATAATTACAATATAGGGAGAGTACAGTAGCTAAGCTTAGCACTCGCACGCTCGAGCAACGCACACATGGAGAATTGGCCACCTCTCACCGACACTGTATAACCGGAATCTCAAACCAGTTTGAGTACGTGACGCTGCGGTGAGAACTGTCTTTGTGTGTGTACGATACTGGAGCGCCCGTAGTACTAAACTTAACTTATGTTAGTCTCTCTATTTTGTGGCATAAGCCTCCCTCAAGTATCTCCATGAGGATCGGTCTGGCACTGTCTGCGTCCAGCGGCTTACCACAACCTTCATCAAATTTTCGGTCCACCTTGACGGCGTAGGCCGACCGAGTTAGCCTTATGAAATCGTATTTGTTCAATAGAACTCAGAAAGTAGTGATAAATAAAACTGAATCTACTGGAGCTTCCATCAATATGGGTGTGCCGCAGGGATCAATATTGGGCCCATTGCTGTTTCTAATTTATATAAATGACCTTCCCAACTACGCGAATAATTTATGTGAAATAGTACTATTTGCGGATAATACTTCTTTAATTTTCAAAGTAAACAGAGGTAATAACTGTTCGGACGAAGTAAACAGTGCCCTCTCTAAAGTTTCATACTGGTTTAATAGTAATAATTTAGCACTTAACCCCAAAAAAACTAAATGTGTAAAATTTTCATTGCCTAATGTTGAGCAGACAGAATTAAATATTAATTTGAATGACGATGAAGTCGAGTTCATTGAAAGTACAAAATTTCTAGGTATTACACTAGATTCTCGACTGCAATGGGATCCACATATCGAAGCCTTGTCAAGTAGACTTATTTCTACGTCCTACTTGTGTAGGCCCCACACACCGAGCGGCGTTATCCAGCGTAAATTGAATAAAAGTCAATCAAAAACAAAGTGGGAAAAAATGTAAGCGGAAGTTCTAGAATTTAGGAGTCCTCCCATTCTGGTCTAGAGTTGCATGGATTAAAAATTTACGTGTGCACCTAGTTCTAGATTTGTGGAGTTTAGTTGAAACTAATTCTAGTTCTATTTACTATTATTAGAGTTTAGGAGTCCTCCCGTTCTAATCGTCTAAGCATTTAAGACCGTCTAAAATGTTATTTTCTACCATGTCATCATCAAAGTGATTATTATCTTACCTCGCTGGTGGATCGTCGGCTGGATGTCTCGCTGGGCTCGTTGGTCTCAGGAGTTTCACTCTCTGGTGCTTCGGTTACAGTGCTTGTAATAACTTCCTGCGAAAACAAAATATAAAATATTTACCAGAACTTCTACTTAATACCTTTTTATCCCCCGACGCAAAAAGAGAAGGGTGTTATAAGTTTAACGTGTCTGTGTGTATCTATCTGTCTGTGGTATCGCAGCTCCTAAACGGATGAACCGATTTTCGTTTAGTTTTTTGTCATAGATAATTTTATACCGAGTGTTTTTAGCCATGTTTCATGAAAATCTGTTCAGACGTTTGAAGATCATCGGCTCTTTTCTAGTTGATGAGGGATCTAACTAACTTCCGTTCCTTATGTCCGATCGATTCGAAATTTGGTACCGTGTAAGTCTGTTCAGCCGTTTGAAGATCATCGGCTCTTTTCTAGTTGATGAGGGGATCTAACTAACTTCCTTATGTCCGATCGATTCGAAATTTGGTACCGTGTATCGGGGGTTTTTAATTTTTTTCATTTTTGTTATTTCTATCAAAGTCTTTCTCAAAGAACTCGGGCTTTCATCCTATTTCAAAATTCCGCAATATCTTTAAGATGATGATTACACTACATTAAAACGTGTTCGACGACAGAGTGGTTCTGTGGCTTGGGATCAATTTTCAACCGCGACATGATTGGCAACCTAGCAAGGTCAAGGTTGATCGATGGGCTGGTAAACAACTATGTAGCCCACGTTTCAACTGCTTTGGGCATAGAAAGCTAAGTCTATTCACCGAGAGGGGGCGCCATGATGACATACGCTGGCGGGATGAGAACAGGGGGTCTGATGGTATTTGAATGTTAATGCTTTTAGACCCAGTTTTTGTTTCTTAAACCCAAAACCGAAACACATTGTGTTTCTTAAACCCAAAACGGAAACACGTTGTGTCTCGATTTTGGGTTTAAGAAACAGAACTGTGTCAAAAAGCATTACTATTCAAACACCAATAAAACACGATTTTGACGAAAACATTAGCAGACTTGACTCTCAGGTTGTATGTAATGTACTAGTTAGCATAGAAGAATGTTACATAGCAGCTTTATATAATACTAGCTTTTGCCCGCGACTTCGTCCGCGTGGACATTCGGAAAATCTCTAGAGGGATTAAAAAGGGAGGTCCTAAAATACTCAAGGCATTTATTGTAATCTTGGGATTGTAACTGTTAAATTTACAGTGGTAGTAGTGTCTTGCGAGTAGGCCGCCCTAGTGGTGATGTCCTTTGGCTCGGCTGGCTCGACGAGCTCGGCTGGCGGCGAGGCGGGGGCGGAGGGTGCGGGCGCGGGGGGCGCGGTGTGAGGGGCGGGGGTAGTCTCCTCTGTATCACCCTCCACTTCACGGGCTTCATCGTCCGATTCTTCGATCTCGTGCACGCCGTTGGAAGTCTGGAAAAGGATTTCATTCCATTAATGAAATTTCGCGTATGGCCACATCCCGGGCACTCCATACAAACGCCGCACTTCAACTACCTATTACACAGACGCTACACAGTGACGTTTTTGCACACGCGCAACTGTGTGCGTGAAGTCTAGGGCTATAGGGCTATTGAATGAACATACGAACTGCCCTACGAACTCGCGGGGCGCGGTGAGTTAATTGGTTGAGGGGCGGGGCGGAAAGTTTCCTTTCTGTACGGTAGTACTTATATCATGGCCAAGGTGCTTGAACGGGTAATTCACTCCAACATGACACTTAACATTGACGATGGTCAATTTGGATTCAGACCCGAGCTGTCGACCGACATGGCTGTGTTTTCGCTGAAACAAGTTGTTGCGTATTATAAAGATCGCAGTACCACTGTGTACGCGTGTTTTTTAGATTTAAGTAAGGCATTTGACACCCTAGACCAGGGGTCTCCAAACTACGGCCCGCGGGCCAAATCCGGCCCGCGAGCACCAACAATCCGGCCCGCGAAAGCAGGCCGGATCGTACCAACAATACTGTAATTTACAGTATGTAAGTACGGAGCTAGCTAGATCCTGGCCCTTGGGACTTGGTGGAGGAGTAAGTCTGGCCCTTTTGTTAAAAAGTTTGGAGACCCATGCCCTAGACCATAATATGCTGTGGGAAAAAATGCGCAACACTAGTACTGCTCCTGAGGTTGTTGACTTGCTTGCGTTTTGGTATCGCAATCAAAGCAACAACGTCAGGTGGGGTAAATCGTTGTCCAGCGATTACAGCCTTCCGTGTGGTGTGAGACAGGGTGGACTAACCTCCCCTGACCTATTTAACCTCTACGTAAATGACTTGATCGTGGAGCTGAGTCGTACAGCTGTCGGCCTGAAGTTGGACGGTAGATATGTCAACAACCTGAGTTATGCAGACGACATGGTGCTGCTCAGCCCCTCGATCAAAGGTCTAAGAAAACTTATTAACATCTGCGAAGTTTATGCTGCTAAACATAACTTAACGTACAATGTTAAAAAAACAGAAATGGTTATTTTTAGGTCGGGTAGGGGTCCAGATAATGTTCCCAGTCTTGAGCTTAACGGGTTAGCGGTGAAAACGGTTAGCTCGTTCAAGTACCTTGGACACATCGTCACATCGGAGTTAAAAGATGATGCCGATATCGAAAGGCAACGAAGAGCTCTGTATGTGGTGGGGAATATGCTTGCGCGCAAATTTTGCAAGGCTTCGTTTGACGTGAGGGTTACCTTATTTCAGACGTTCTGTCAGGTGTTTTACACGTGCCAACTTTGGACGAATTACACGAAGAAAGCACATAACGGCATTAGAGTAGCGTATAATAACGTCTTTCGCTATCTAATGGGGCTAAAGCGGTGGTGCAGCGCCTCTGAAATGTTAATGGAGGCCCGAGTCAACACGTTTAATGCCATCCAGAGGAAGCGTGTCGCATCTTTTATGTCCAGAGTTGGCTCGTCTAAAAATACTATTGTTAAATGCCTGTCAGATAGACTTATGCAGACGTCGACATACGCTCAATGGCTTAAAATAGCTACCTAAAGGGTACAATGTGAAATGTATTTAGTTAAGTCTTCTTTGTCTTTGTCTTTTTCTGTTATTTTTGTATTTGACTGTATGTATGTTTTTGTGTGATATGGACGTTTGTCTGCAATAAAGATTATTATTATTATTATATCTATTCTGTTGTATTTTCTAATGTGTTCGGTACAAATGGTGACTCTATTAAGAACCTGCTTCTTTTTTTGAAAAGGTTATACGCGACGTATCGTGTATACTTATCGAAACATTGTCACTAAAACGATAAAACCACTAGGCAAATTCACTGCTCATTAGCATCAGTGAGCTTGTCGTTACCAAGCAATTTTCTAGCTGTGGTGAGCTGCGTAAAGAGAGACCTATGGAAAATGCGAAGCTGGGTAATATAATCTACCCTTATAAGGCGCAAAATACACAGAAGTGATGTGATTTGGATACGATGCGGATGTGTGTCATACATTTTGTACGAACAACATTTGAAGCGACAACGAATTCGATCCACATCCGCATCGTATCTGAATCTTACGTCGATTCTGTGTATTTTGCGCCTAATATAAGGATATACTTACCGATAATCTTTGTCGTTACCTTAGCCTTAGCTCATGCTTCACCTTCGTCTCGATTCTGTACAGCAGTAGCTTTTAATAAATTAACATTAAGGACACGGCTATTTCATCCTTGGACCTTATCCTTACCTTAGCCCTCTCGCTCTGTATGTCCTGTCTCTATCGCGTGCGCTGGCGCTTACTCGCGTTGCTCTTCCACCTCGATCCTGTCCAGCAGCAACTTCTCAGCTTTGGCAGTCATTGGCATCAATGACACGGCTACGTTTTTCTTGAACCTTATCCTTACCTTAACCTTTTCGTTCTGTATATCCTGTCTCTGTCGCTAGCACTGGTCACGCACTGCCTTTTTACGCTGCACCTTCACCTCAATCCTGTCCAGCAGCAGCTCCTCAGATTTGGGAGTCATCGACATTAATGACACGGCTGTATTTCTAGACCCTTGACCTTACCTTAGCTCTTTCGTTCTGTATATCCTGTCTTTGTTGCTTCCGCTGGTCACGCACTGCCTGTTCGTGCTGCACCTCCGCCCCGATCCTGTCCTCAGTTTTGAGAGTCATCGACATCAATGACATGGATATTTATTTCTAGAACCTTGACTTTACCTTACCTCTTTAGTTCTGTATGTCCTGTCTCTGTCGCGTACGCTAGTCACGCACAGCCTGCTCGCGCTGCACCTCTACCTCGATCCTGTCCAGCAGCAGCTTCTCAGTTTTGGGAGCCATCGACATTAATGACACGGCTATGTCGTCCTTGGACCTTATCCTAACCTTTGCCCATTCGTTCTATATATCCTGTCTTTGTCGCTTGTGCTGGGCACGCACTGCCTGTTCTCGCTGCACCTCCGCCTCGATCCTGTCCAGCAGCAGCTCCTCAACTTTGGCAGTCATTGACATCAATGACACGGCTATTTCTTTCTAGAACCTTGACTTTACCTTAGCTCTCTCGTTCTGTATGTCCTGTCTCTGTCGCGTGCGCTGATCGCGCTTGGCGTTGAGCTGGTCGCGCGCCGCCTGCTCGCGCTGCACTTCTGCCTCGATCCTGTCCAGCAGCAGCTCCTCGGCTTCAGGAGTCATTGACATTAGGGATACGGCCATGTCGTCTTTGGATTGCATTGACTGTAAGCAGTAATGAAAAGATGGTGTTACAGATGAACAAAATAAAAAGCAATCATTTTTCCGTACATATAATATCGTCGGTCTGGACGTGACACCTCGTATATGCAGATTGACCAACTTTACAGAAGAGACAAAAACAACTTCCATGCTTGAGTTAACTCTTCATAATCATCATGTCACTATGGATCTTTTTTGGAGTTAAAAGATGTAATTTGCAGAAAGCACTTACAAGTTCCCACCAGAAACACCGTGTGAATCTTTTTGGATAGAAGAAAAAATACTTAAAATTACAGTCACGAGGTGTCACATTAAAGATGCCAATGGTAAGGTATCCAATGATAATCTCTATCTGCTTAGCACTTGCTTAATTTAAAGAATGATTACTAGCAAGATAAGGGCTGTCCTGGTTGGTATCTAACCATAATATGTTTAAGGAAGGAAAGAGGCCAACACTCTTTAACACGTAAAAACTATTTTTTACCTGAACATAGTCTTCAATGGCGGTTCCAATGCTGGCGTACAGGTGAGGGCGACGGCGGAGAGCTGTCAGAGCACGTTGAAGGGCACGGTCAGCATCCTACAATCAATCACGATACACGTGTTACAATACAACAATCTTATTTTTTATTTTATTTTATTTATTCAGGAAAACATACAGTCATTATACAAGTTTTAGATAATTATCAAAATTTACGAATAGACCAGGTAGTTCCATTAAATAATTACAAATATTGAGTCTGCACAATGGTAGCGATTAGTACAGTATAGCATAGTAGTAAATTCAAGATTACGGTATTATTAACTAAGGCGTTCTTTATTAAATAATTTTTCTCCCACTCTTCGTTTAAACATTGATAGATTTAAGTAAAAAATATCAACATGTTTCAATTTTTCGTTGTAATATCGACACGAGCGTCTTATAAATGTGTTTTTGGCGTAGTTTGTAGTAGATGGGGGATAATAAAAAGTATCAATAGAACGTGAGGAGATTCTTGGAATTCTAAAAGTCTTGTTTATAATTTCATCAAAGGTCGTTTTCATCGAATTAAAGAGAAGAGAGAATGCCATTCGGTCTAAACGAACGTAAGGAAGCTTCAGTTTTTACCAATAGTACTTTAAAATTATAGGTTTGGCTATAAATAAACCCATAAAAAGCCATAAACCTTTTTGTCAAATTATAAAATATTTAACCATTGCATGTATACTTTTGATTTGAGACAAATAAATAATTTTATTATTATTATTAAATAATAAAAATCTTGAGTCAATCGTATTGGATTTGAACCTCAACTTTTCAAATACAGTAATCCAGTTTCAAAAGATCACACTTTTCAGTGTAAGTAGTTGTTTATATATGATTTTATCTACACCCTTGCATTAAATCTTCTGAAAAAGGTTCTGAAACAGCTTACCGCTAACATTATAACAACCAGTGTCAGTAACCATAATATCATCCGAACAAGAGGCTGGGGGCGCCGCCAGCCCTCCCGCGCACCGCCGGAGTTGCATCATGAAATTCGGTACAACATAATTACACTAGTTTGGATGATTTTATGACGGCGGTGCGTGCGAAAGAGCTGGCGGCGCGCGCGAAAGGGCTAGTGGCAGCGCCCTTAGTCATTCGTACGGATATTATGGTTACTATGACTTGTTTGTTTTAATGTTGGCTTACTGTTTCAGAACCTTTAATAGAGGATTCATATCATGGGTGTAGATAAAGTTTTGTATGCATCTGTACATAATTAGGTTTTAAAACACTCAGGTACTATTAGCAAAAGACACCCACTTTCGTGTTTCAACACACCTCATTATACAACAGTTGCATAAATAACTATAAAATAAAACTAGTTAGGTAGGTACCTGTAGTCGGTCAGCAGCACTGGCGCGCTCGGCGGCGGCAGCCTCGCGGCCGGCGGCGGCGGCGCGGCGCCACGCGGCCAGCGCGCCGCTGCGCTCGGCGGCCAGCGCGCGCACCAGCCGCTGCAAGCACTTCTGCACACGGTGCGCCTGCGAAACATGCACCCTTCATCATTCTCTTCATAATTATGTTCTAACAAAAATTTCCTTACTTCTTCTTCTTCCTCATAACCTCATGACTGAGGGTCGCGACAGCATGAAGTCGCTCGATGTATGAGGGCTCTCCATGCAGTACGATTTTCGGCCATCCAGATAGTTGCCTGCATTTCGGTTTCCTTACTACTACTAATTTGTTTCGCTGGCATTGTAATCATTTGAGCTTTGTATGGACTTCCAAGATTTCATTCAATTAGGCGTTATGTTTGAAAAAGAAAAGTGAAGTCAGGGACAGTCAGGGATCATGCTAGTAATGCCAATTTACTATATACAAAATACTTTTAACTTATATTGTTACAGTCGCTAGCTGTGAAGATAACAACGAAGTACCTACGTTGTTTGGTGAATCTATTTTTGTTGTATTGAATAAACGTTGTAAACTTACATTAGGTGGAGTGTCCCTCAGAGACCTTGTATAGCAGGAGAGCGCGGTACGGCGGCGCTGGGCGAGGTGCGCGAGTACACGCTGCTGGTGCAGGGCGGCCAGCCGGCGACGTTCCGCTACGCCTTCCTCTTCGAGAGACTGTTCGTGAGAAACCAGAATGTCATAGTGCGAATACAATAAGGAATTTCATAGTAAGAGTTTTACAAGTGCTCGTATGGTGATATACAAAAAACAACACCGGCATCGGCGTCGTTAATTCTCTCATTGTAATTGTTGTGAAAGAATTTAATAAGGTTATCCAAAACCCATCAGTTTTTAACGATGCTAGGGATTTAGCTTAGGGAGTTATAGACCTATCACCAAATTCAGCAGAAGAAAATATCTGAATGTTATCTCCAGTGAGATAATATAATGAATCAATGGAGTCACAATGTCAAAAGATATCGTTATTTAGTAAAAGAAATAAAGGAGACCATGCTAGTGCATAGTAGCAATATTGGAAGTATTTGATTTTACTGTTATAGTCAGACGAGACCTTCCAGATGTTCGTCTACATGAATGTTACCTACCTGCACGTTTGCCTGGAACTTGGCGGTCATGCGTTGGCGGAACGTCTGCGCGGAGGTGGGGTCGCTGCTCATCATCTGCTGGTAGCGGTCTTCCAGCTCCGACCATTCCTTCATCACTTTTGTGATCTAGAATAAAAAACATATTGGCTGAAGTCATTTCAAATTTTCATGTTGCTGATGTACTTATGTATTATAATTTTATTCCTATTCCGAAGCTATGCGCCTAAATTTGAAATGATGAGAAAATTGGTAGTAGTTAAGTTTGTACCTTTTCACGGTGGGTCTCTTCGAGTCTTTGCTGGGCATCCTTGTAGCTCTGATGCTCAGTGCGAGGGTCGAAGTGGGAAAAGTAGGGGTCAGATGTTGCCGTCGATGCCTGAAAATTGTTCGAAAAACAAGTCAAAAATCTTACTTTGCGGAAATAATGTAGGTAGTTTGGCAGAGCAAAGAATAATATCGATACATCATTCATTCTTCAAATCGATGGTTTTCATAGCTATTATAGCTTATTCACTAAAACGAAGATAAGCCGGAGGTTTGCGGCCTCAGCCAGCAACTTGCAGCGATATAGTGGTATTCTCGCTTTAGTGAACAATGTGTCTTGGTGGCGGAAAGAGATAGCTACGGAAAAATGCGTAGTTGGACTTACGGTAGTGGTGGTGGTAGTAGTTGTTGACGTAGTAGGAGGAGATGGGGCAGCAGAAGACTCAGGACGAGGCCATGCGCTGTCATCACTATCGGTGTAGTCATCATCTTCTGCGTCGTCATCTCGAGATAATTCAGCGTCTTCATCTTCATCCATTTCTGTGAATCATAAAACACTCGTTTACTCACATCGTAAAATATTTTTAACTATTTAATATCATTAGAGTTTCGAGCTAGTTTAAATAACATCAATATTTAATATCATTAGAGTTTCGAGCTAGTTTAAATAACATCAATCGATTTGCAGTTATTATTAAAGATATATCAACCATCGTCGGCGTCGTCATCGTCGTCATCATCGCTCAGGTTGAGGGTGTCATCATCATCGTCGTCGTCTAAAGCGTCATCGTCATCAAACAGGTCGTCGTCTCGTTCGTCCATCGCAGCAGACGCAGCTAGCATTTCTTCACCTCCAGGGCTCACTGGCACTCCGACATCCATGGGCTTGTGCATCTTTACATTTTCTGTAAAATCATCGGGATAAATTTATTTTATTAAAAGCATTATTATTAGATACTAAAGCTTGATCAGAAAAAAACATTGCTCAGGAGACGCCACATTCACATTGTTGTTGGGCGAGCGTTTTTGATAGGTCAAGGTCAAAAAGTTGGTATTATTTTATTTTTTTTATTTTATTTTGGCACATAACAGTCATTACATTAAGGCGGTTGTATGACCGAAAGTGGCGCCCTCAGATGTTTTTATTTAATAAGTTATTAATAGACAAAGGTTTTAATAATGTTTGTCGTGAAGATTTTAGGGCCCATGGTCTAGTATTTTTAGAAGGTGCCACTTCATTCCCTCGCAGTCATTCGTAGAAGTAGATAGCAAATGTGTCAAAAACGGCCACTTTTAGCAGTTTTTCTATCTACTTCTAGCAGTGACTACGAGGGAATGTAATGATACCGTCTAAAAATACTAGACTGTGGGCCCTAAAATCTCCACGATAAACATTATTAAAATTGTGTATAAGAATTATAATATTAAATAAAATTCACCGCGGCGCCACTTTCGCTCAGGGTACCACCTTAACTTGAACTATTATGTCATTGTTATCGGTGAATCTATCTCAATAAAGAGAAATACACGAGTACATACAGACTGCTTAAGTAAATAATGGAGAGTCATTGATCTAATAAAAGGAGGAACATTTTCAATTAAGGTTACCGCCGCTAGCAACCTGTATTTAATACTCTAGAGCAATCGATCAGTTAATTGATATCCTTAGAAACCTATTACGGTTCGGCCTTGATGTCGCTACCTTTGTTTTAGAAATCATCCTCTCGTATTGAAACACAATATAACTAACTAGTGAGTACACACACTCGCAAACGTACGGATTAAGTGAATTATTTTTGTTTATTAAATAAAAGATTTTTTTGTTTTCTGATTTCCCCTTAGCAAATAAAAGTTAAAATCTTGTAATTTGACGATAGGTAGACTCTGATCCTTAGAGCAATGCGGGCTTCCGTTCCGTATGAAATCCCGCGGGGTGCTCTAAGCTCGTCATAAAGTAGCATCAGAAAAAGTTTTCAGTTGTCGTGGATAACTAATGGAGTTTTATTTATTTATGGACTTGTTTATATAGGCAAGCACATTACAAATTAAATGAGGCAACATCCTTTACAAAATACAGTTTGAAAAATAAAGTTCATAACAAACCCAGCACTGTCCTATACAAATCAATCAGTAATTTCAAAAAAATGTTTTATCGTTTTACTTAAAATGTCATTGAGTGAATAGCCGCCTTTGATATTTAATGATTCAAGTAATACCTATACTAGCTCATTTATTTTTATCATCCAGATCTAGCAAGCACTTTATAGGCAGAAGGAATAGGCGTCCTTACCCTTAAAATGCTTTGGGCAACACACAAACTCGACGCCAGAGAAGAGGCTGATGCCACACGGCAGGAGCATCGCAAAAGTCCTCAGTCGCAGTCCCCTCTGCGCGCACGCACGGCCAGCGGTCGCGTTCCACCTCGCGAACTGCCAGCAGCGGCTCTGGTTGTGGATGTGGTCGAACAGACAGCTCTCGGGGACCAGCAGCGCGTCTGATTGGAATGGACCTTCTGCCGGCAAATTGTCTATGTAGTTTATGGGGCGACTGTCTTTTCTTTTGTGATTATGAATGGTACTACTTCTAATGATGGAAGCAGACTACTTTGTAGTAAAACTATAGTGAAATGTAGACTTAGCATTTTAAGATGATGGAAAATCTAGTCTCTCAATCCAAGAAAATGTGCTACCGGTAGCATCCAGTATTTCTAAAGGGAAAAGCTCTATTTGGATAAAATAATTTCAAACCGAAACCACTTTGATAGGAGTACTTATTTAAAAGTTATAAAACAAGCAATGTAATATAGGCAATTTTATAGGAAACTTCTAATTAATACATACCAAGACAACGGAACGGCTTCACCCATCTGGTGACCTTGCACTTGGCGGCACTGCCGGTGCCGAGTTTGCACCAGTTGCTGACCTTCACGTAGTGGGACGCCTCCACGATGTTGGTGATGTCGTGGCTGGGGTACACCTGGTAGGGAAAACATACATTTATGCATAAAAACGGTTCATTTGTCTTCATAAACTCCCAAATTGAGGCTGCTACAGACTGATACGTGTGTTCTATACACACATCGAACGTAAACATCCCTCTATTTCTGATGGAACTTATATACGGCACTGATCCTACACGTCCGTTTTAGTATAAAAATTGCTTTGCCTTTTTTCAGGTCATATGAATTATTGATGTTAGAATCGAAAAAATTAATTCATCCATTACTTGTCCATCAGCAATTTTTAATGTCCTCACTGCTGGGGCACACGCCTTCCTTATGGGTCGATAAGGAGGACGGGCGGCCCATTGCAAAGCGGTGTAACTCACCACGTGGGCCCAATGCGGATTGGTGGGTGTTAATGATTGCAAATGCAGCCGGGACCAACGGTTTAACGTACCTTCCTCGAGAATAAGGTCGAGATAATAAATTTTTGGTCACCCATCCCATGACCGACCCTTGCGAAAGTTGCTTAACCTCCGCAATCGCTGGGCCAGGCGTTAAACCACTGCGCCACCGAGCTCCATTACTTAAATATCTATAGAAAATAAAATAATACTAAATTCTGGTAGAGTTGTGAGATGCTCAGCTTGCATTATTACAAGAGGTAGTCAAATTCTGTTCTTTTGTTACCACCCTTTATGTATTCTGTGCCTTTTAAGGTTTTCTGTGCCTTTTAATGTCTATAGGTTTTATTAAAAATAAAACCTATAGACATTACAAAGACATTCAATTTCACAGGTTTTTTTGGTTCAATTTGCATAAAATTTAAAAAGGCTATCTCCGAAAATCGTTTAAGTTAAATGTTATTAACGCGTAGGTACACCTCAGTGAGAAAATGAAAAAATAACACAGGCCGTATTGAAAGGTAGGTACCGTAATAACCAAGAGCAAGGCCATCGAATAGAATTTTCCTATAGCAATATAATTTGATGAATTATTCATAATTTTCTTTGAAAACGTCACCTTATGGTTGGAATAATTGCTTGGGGACGGAGTAAAAAGATTCCTTGTTAAGTCGAGACTACGTTGAGTTTGAAAATTTATGCAAGTACTAGTATGAAGATATTTTGGTAAACAGTTTTTCTTTTGATATTTGCTTCTATTTACTTTAAATTAAACTTTCAGTGACATCGAAATTACTTTGAAGATTATGTACTGCAGTGCAGTAAAATATAAAAGCGAAATAAAATAAAGATAGTTTTTTGGGACAAATATACACCAATTATTTCGTCAGAAAGTAAGCATCGCTTGTAATGTGGTGACTAACTAAGTAATAAAATACACAATAGTTATTTGTTATACAAGTGACCAAAATCAATTTGTCCTGCGAGTGCCGACTTTAAATCACGAACTAGCGAAGTAGTCTAGAATTGAATCGCGAGCGTAGCGAGTGATTCTAGTATGGACTTCTGAGCACAGTGAGTGATTTAAAGTCACGAGGCAGAACAAAATTTTGGTCTCGTGTAAAACATACAACTTTTCACCTCTACCAGCGAGAATTTTTTTACGTGAGTTTCCTGGTACTAAAAAAAATTAAAAAAAATTAAAAACCCGCCTGCATAAAAAGACAAGGCAACTGAAAAGATGGAAACAAGATTAAATATTAAGGCCAACATTATAACATGCAGTCGGAGGCATGCATAAAGAAAGTGACATTATGAATCTTGTTTCCATCTTTTCAGTTAACTGGTCTTTTTATGCAGGCGGGCTTCAATTTTTTTAAATTTATTATTTATTTATTTCTATTTAGTTATTATTTATATGATATACCTTTTTGAAATCCTTATAATAAGCCCTTTAATTTGACACCCATATTGCAGTATACGCCATGTTGGTTTTTTTATAACGCCACATTCTTAAGAAGAACACTTGGGCTGACGATACAAATCTAACGATATGTTAATCATGGAAATCCGTCCAGCCGTTTGAAAGATATGAGATAATAAAGAATATTACATACAAACAAACAAACTTACATACAAGATACGCGCGAAAAACATAACCCTCTTGCATATTACACATTACACAAACAAGTGAACCCGGAAAATTGGGATGTGAAGAGGATCATTACCGTTACAAAAAGCGGTCGCCAATAGAACTAGTCAACAATGAAGTATATTTTGCGGGTCAAGTAAATGTGTTTTCAGGAAACATAAGGCAAATGACCGGCCCATCCACTGTCGGGTCAATAACAATCAACACCATCGGGACGATTGGGCGAGCGACCGACGCCGACCACAATATCCGGGAGGGCTAGTGGCAAAACCGCAGTAATGGAGCAAACTTATAAGAGCTTTACAGATAAAGCGGTTGTATACTTTATTTAGTTATTAACTCGAAATACTACTATAGCAATAAAAAACATAAAGATAGGTACCTAGCTAACAGTGGCGAAGGGTCCAGCCCCGCTAGCACGACCACCGAAACGCGATATGATATAGCGATCTATCACGTTAAACTATCACAAGACAATGGATTTTGACAGTTGAGTGTCGATAAAACGCTATATCATGCGATATATATCGTGTTTTGTCGGTCTTGCTAGGGGGACACACAAGTCGATTCCCATCAGCTTATCTTTTCGAAATCGCATCCCACTGATCCACTATTCTGATCATAACGTTTTTGTAGATTGACCTTCGACATAATTTCACCACTTGCCGCTGCTAGGTAATAACAAAAAATGGTGATAATGCCCAGAAAAACCATTTGTATTGTATAAGAAAGAAATTTGTACAAGAAAGAAAAATCCTAAATTATATTTACAAGTAGAGGATCTCCTAAAATTATTTTCAGGATACGATGGACAGAAATGACCGACACGTCCACTGTTGGGTCAATAGCAATCAACGGCATCAGGGATGATTGGGCGAGCAACGGTCACCGGCCACAACATCCGGGGCTTGTCTCTAGTTGTGACTGAGTAACCGCAAAGCCGGTGAAACTAAGGACCTTACGAATCAATAAGGTGTAAGCTTACAGGCTTTAATTCAAAGTGATGCAGTGAAAAATAAAGATAAAGATTATCTCTGTTAATTTGTTATAGGAAATGTGAATGAAAATAAGGAAATCAAAGTACATTTTCAAACTGTTAAGGTCATAACTTTGCTAACCGTAATTACTGTTTAAAACTATAACTTGGTGAAAGTGACTAAACACAGTACCAAAACTAAGACGGTTCTCACACTGGCACCGCGCGCGGTCGCGCGGCTCCCGCGCGCGTGTTTTACTTTGTATGTAAGTACATCAATTTCTATAGAAAACCGCTTGGTCCAACACACCGAGGCCGCGCCTAGGCGCACCGCCGCGCTGCGCCGTCGCCGCGCGCGTGAATCGCCAAACCGCGCCCCGCGACGACGCGCAGCGGCAGTGTGAGAATCGCCTAGTATAAGAGGTATCTCTATCGCCCACCTTATAGTCCCTTAGTTGTCTTAGAGAGCCTGAGAGAGATGTTTAAACGGCATTAATCTAATTGAAAATATTCATCGTGTCCTTAATGTGCATTTGAGTAATAATAGGGGTTGTAAAGCACTTAAATAGTAGGCTGAACGACTAGACGTATGATTATTAAACAAGGCTAACAACGAAAATAGTAGTTTTATTTTTAGGTCAAAGAAAATGGAACTTCTAATCCTAATTACTCAGGCTTTTGAGGTACTACACCTACACTTAATTAAATCGTCCTGTGAAACGTAATCTTTCTTTGTTCCTACGAAAATGATGAAATTGTTGGCCCTATGAAATGTAATTGTTTTGTGATTGGTTATGGAGTGGACCGCAATGTTAAGAAAGCTTGGATTGTGAATAATTACATGAACCTTAGAGCTTCGCGGCAGCGCGTCTTACTCTAAGACATGAACCACAGATGCCACACTACGGCAATGCAGCTTCGATTACTATCCGATTAAACCATTAATTGGGCTAAATTTTCGCAATCTACACAAATACTGGATCAAGGGGTATTCTGAATTTATCGACTCAGCAATCATTAGCTAATATGAATTTTCTTGCTTTAAATTATAATAGGGTGGATGAATACATTCCCAAGGTTACGCACATTATCTGTGTGGCTTCCAGGCAGGGTAGAGTAGCATAGGGGTGTTGCAATTTACAACACACCTAAGGGTGAAAAAATTACCTTTGCAACTTGCCAACGGTACCTAAAGACTTAGAGGCATCTAACATAAAATGGACTAACACTGCTATCTCTAACCCTCCTTCCAAGCGTGAAAAAAAATTGGCCTTGCCTGGCTATGTCTAGCAGTAGTTACCTACTAGAATGTATGTGGTGGGGCTGTGATAAAAATGACACTGTCTTCATCAAAATCTAAATAATATTCGAAATATTAATTTTGCGCATGACAAAGGTCAGAAGTAGTTAAACACTTTAGTAGTCACACCGACCGACGACGGCTTGTTCACAAAGAATCCATGGATTAACTCTATATTGGGCGAAACATGGTAGGAACTAAAATGTTAAGCTACTTAAGTTGATCGTACCCTTCGTTCCCACTAGTACACCCAACTAGTTCAACTGTTGAACGGTCAAGGTCTCGGCTAAAATTTAATTTAAACGTCGTTGGTAAAATCAATACTCGTATATAATTGCTGCATTTCAAACTTTTGGTCTATCTAGGGGTATGTAGGACATATATCTTTATTTTATTTCATAAATATTTATGATTTCCTCCAAAATCCAGGCAAACAACACAACAGACAGAGTGCTCGACTGCGCTAGACACTGCATGAAAATTCGCCAAAAACCTTGTCGGTTTTTCCACTTATATTTTGTTCCTGCCTTAACTTCCCAACCTATTTAGTTTGTACAACGTACCTTCTTGCAGTAGTCTAGTATCTCCATCTTGTCCTTGAGGCAGTTGTGGGGCTTGGTGGTGAGGTCTGGCGTCCACCGGCCGGCGGCGGACATGTACTGCGGATGGTAGGTGCTGCCCGCTTCGCAGAGGACGGCTACCTGCGGCTCGGCGCCCGTGGTGGCCTGAAACAAGAACAAATTGCGTGAGTTTAAAAAAAATACAATGAAAATAGAGGGTTAAACTAATTGGCTCCAGCCGGCACCATTTATGCGTATCTTATACCACACAAGCAAACATGTACCGACGATGGCACCAAAGAGAATGTGATGGCACATCAGTATCTCTAGCATGAACATCTATCGAGAAAAAAACGTGCGTAAATGTACTCGATAGAGTTGTCTATGAAAAATTACATTTCGCTTTTCGGCGGTAGATGGCGCTGTACAAATTTCCCATACAAAATTACTCTTTTGAATTTTACGCGCGTTTTTTTCGATAGCTGTTTGTGCTTCGGGTACAAACGTAGCATGTTGATGTTTTAGATTTTAGACTGTCTTTTACCTAAGAAAAAAAGTTGTTTTTCCAGATAACTGGCGTGCTGAGCGAGACGTCTTAGTACATACTACATTTTAGTTAAATAAAGGATAATTTCATGCCAACTTACAGTTTAAGACATCTTCAGACTGTCGGACTTAAGCTTACGCAAAACTTTATATTTTGTTTACCCATCACGCAATTTTATGCAAGCACATCATGTACTTTTCGTGATAAAAGAAACTAACGGGATTAAAGTGTTGTTTGTATTAATTATTTTAATCTGTTTTTCCTACGAAAATACTTAATTAAATGAAATAATATAAGTACTCTCGTTACTCCGTTACTCCGTTCAAGTTTATCCGCGCGTTAAGTTCAAAAGAAGAAAAAGAAAACTTGCTTGAAAGTTTCCAACACTCTATAACAGCCATCGGAAGAATGATCTACTTTCTATGGAGTTTATTTCCAGTAGGATTACCGAGGAGCAGCCCGCATGCGGACTCCAATTCGAACTTCAATAGAACTACGCGATTCTAATCAAACTCGAAATAGGGACGTGGGTAGTGCTGAAAATATTCGATAATTTTAGTATCGATATGTAGAGAAATTCTATAAAAATTGTTCAAAAGTTGAAAAAATAATTCAGCTATGTTAGTATAACGTCTTATATATTCTATGATAACGTTCCTATTATTTTTCTAAGAACGTATAAAATCGAAGCGCAGCCAATAAAAGTTCAAACAATATATCGTTGACATCGTTGTCAATGTTGCGTATCAAATATTTTTAAATAAAAATTGATAAGTACCATTATAATTTAATGCATTTAACATACATTGATAGTGATTATTTTCGATATTTTTATCAGATAATTTCTGAGAATACGTGAAAATAAAGGTAACTTTATAAAAGCTCATTTTTTAATGTTACGAATGGAATTCAATTGATAAAAGTGCATAAGTACCATTGTAATGTATGTATATAACACACATCCACAGTAATTATTTTCCATTTTTTTATCACACACGTGAAAATAAAGCTGATTTTATAAAAGTTCATTTTTTAAATGGAGTTCAATTGATAAAAGTTCGGCAAAATTTCGATGCTGACACTGTTTATTCAATATTTTCAATTAAAAACAAAATTGATTGTTTAAAATATCGATATTAGTGATGTTATTGACATTTCTACTAGTGAAGTTAAAATTAGGTCTAAGAGTGCAAACGTGCGGAGTCTATTTGATCCGCCCTAGATTCGGGCGGTTTCGCAACCTCATTTACGTAGCTTCGGTAGCTTAGCGTCTGTTAACTTAATGAACTCTCGAGAAAAGCTGCGAGCGAAAATCTTTAGACTGCTCCATATCTGAGCCTCGTATTACTATTTTTTTAGTCATGAAACTTTTTTAATTACCATTTCTGTGTTTTTAGTAAGAAGAGCTTTTAAGGCAGAGACAAATTATTTAACATAATATGTTAAATAATTTGTCTCTGTCGTTTTTTTACGTGTAAAGAGTATGGAAAATAACCTCACTTCTGCACTTTTTCGATGTTTTTCGTTTTTCTTTATCATTATCTTTAGCACAATTATCTTTCTTGAAAAAAAGTTATTGGAGCAACTGCACAGTACGTTAAAGTGTACTTTGATGTAGAATTCAATACATTTCCGCTATTATTTACGCCAAAAATATGACCCGCGACAAGCGCTTTTGATGATATTCTGATTTTATTTTTACAATCATCTGTGAGGTTTATACGCAATTTAAAGTTAGGTACTTGTAGCTACTAAATAATCTTTTTAGCTTGTAGTATGTTTTTTTTGTGGCTACAACTTTACGTTTTCTATATAAAAATATGGCCCGCGCAAACCATGTTTTCCTATCATGTACCCTATTTTTTTTTTATTATTATCGAATGAGGATTAGTGGCCACCTCTGGTGTTAGAGTTTATCAAGCCGCTTGTAAGGCCTCTATAACTTGGCTTAACGACTGTTATCCGATGACAACAGCCGGGACCAACACGGTTTAACGTGCCTTCCGAAGCACGGAGCGCTCAGTTGTATTGCCACTTAACGGTCACCCATCCGACATCTGGCCAGACCGAGCGTTGCTTAACAAACGTGATCGAGTACGATCAGAATGTCAAGTTCTGCCATGAGCGCTTCTAATCATGTACCCTTAAAAGCGTTCTTTTATCGATAGATGTCCGTGCTAGGGGGTACAGAGTAGTTTTAATTCCGTGTATGTTCAGAATTTACTTCGTGTAGTCTCTTGAAGGTATAATGCTTACATATTTATGAGTCCCACCTGATTTATGTATTTAAATGTTTTTTCTTTCTTTCTTTCTTATTTAAAGAGTCCATTTTATTTATGAGAACGACAGAACTGCCTACTTTAAATATTGTTTATGATTATAATATTATTATAAATAGACAAATGTTCGATAACTCATAAAAAATGAAGTAAGTTTTAAACCTACTTTACAGTAACTTGTTTTGTAACACAACGTTGGTTAAAAAACCAACGATAGAATTCGTGTTCCTCGAACTTTGCTTTAGTTTTGATCTTCGATCTCATCCTGCGAAAAGCAGGTGAGTCATTGGTGGTGGGTACTCTCGTCTAGACGGCCTCTGGGGGCGATACCCTGCAGTTTGGGAGCCGGTGGGGTCATTGCCCAAATAGTTTGGTAAACACTTTGCCCTAAGCCTAAGCTTAGCCCCTTAAGTATATTTTAATTTTACCATTCACTCCAATTGCGTTGGAGAGTTGACTGCAATGTTTAGTACATTAAAGGCATATATTAATAAAAAAAATTGTATGTGTTAAATAAACTTTAATGGAAAATAAGTTTGAAAAACAAACTAAATACAAATCCTGCTAATATTATAAATGTAAAAAGTTTAGATATACGGTTTTTTTTTACTCAATCACGCAAAAATGGCTCTACGGATTTCGTAGTATTCTATAGCCTGGATCAAAACAAAGGATACTTTTTATCCTAGTCAATTCCCTAGGTATTTTCCAATATTTCCTCACTATTGATTTTTAATTTTTAAATGCACATACATATTCAGTAAAGTGGTCTGATAATACTTTTTAATTTTAAGATATTCTTAAAAATTTAGGGTGTATAGTCT
Source organism: Agriphila geniculea (assembly GCA_943789525.1). Taxonomy (NCBI): domain Eukaryota; kingdom Metazoa; phylum Arthropoda; class Insecta; order Lepidoptera; family Crambidae; genus Agriphila; species Agriphila geniculea. Next base: position 17,201,574 of record OX038884.1, on the reverse strand, counting down.
ATCTAAAAAGTCTGTTTACATGAGAAATTATTAAATTATTTATAAAAACTTATACTGGTAACCCTGTTGGTGCTGTCAAAATTCTAATTGGAAACATATTTATTTATTTATTTAGATGGCTATCGGTGGAGGGTAAAACAAAGGGTAAATAAATATTGGTGGTTGGGGATTTAGGTGGGTAATAAAATTACCTTTGAAATTACCCATGTAAACAGACTTTTTAGACAGACTCTACTTTTAAGCAATCTTTTACAATTACTACTACTGTAGTTAGCAGCTAGACCCAAATAAAAATGTCTAGAATGCATCCCAAGGAGAAATTAAATTACATTCATCTCGTTCCTTTCCCACTGAAATTACATTTGAACTAGTTCTTTGTGATCAATGTAAACATAGGGAGCAATGACCGGACGATGAACGAATGATGGCGTTTATAAATATACCTTTGTTTACTAGAGACTTGAAAGTAGTACTATAATACACATGTACAAATAAAAACTGAGATGTTACTTCCGAAACACGAACAAGAATCTGTACCCTTAGCACGAACAGCTATCGAAAAAATAACGCGCGTAAAATCATTCGATAGTGCAATTTTGTATTGGAAATTTGTACAACGCCATCTACCGCCGAATAGCGAAATTAAAATTTCCATAGATAATTCTCTATCGAGTAATTTTACGCGCGTTTTTTTTCTCGATAGCTGTTCGTGCTAAGGGTACTGAGATCGAATTGGTACCGAGTAAACGTCAAAACAGTATAATGGAAACCAATAGAATATGAATATAAGATTCTTAATGGAAACCATGGCAACCGTTTTCAATGTACTAATATAACAAATGTTTGACGTTTATTCGATCCTGATGAGATGAGAACTCAATCTCGTTAATTCCCGTCGAGAGTAGGGGAGCAGGGGGGTTACTCCCGAAACACGAACGAGGTTCTGAGATCGAATTGGTATCGTGTAAATGTCAAAACAGTACAATGGAAACCATGGCAACCATTTCCAATGTACTAAAATAACAGATTTTTGACGTTTATTCGATGCCAAATTGATCTCAGAACCTCGTTCGTATTTCAAAAGTGACCCCCCAGTTCTGTAAAAGAGTAGTCTTGTCACCTGGAAAACTAAAAACGATTTTTATGCAAGTTTTTTTTAGTTCTCAAAGCGTAAAAAGGTGCATAATATTGAAACATTTGACATAAATTTCTCTTCCCCATATAATTAAACATTTCTGAACCAACTAATTTCCACAACACAAGTTCAACATTTAATCATTGCAATTTTGAGGCGGTATTGCCTAATAAAACAGGAGTTCAACATAGGGTTGGCATAACAAATCGTGGGCCGTTTCGCCCTGGAATAGTTGTTAGGGCATTAGTTTAAGGGTAGTTAAAGCACGTCCCAAATTGTACAAGTTGGCTCGTTAGTCTGACTGACAGGCTCGAGGAGTTGAGAACCTCTGGATCGGTGACGTTTAAGCGCTTACGCCACGTATATTGAAAGTTTTAATTAACACATTTTATTAATATTTACAGTGGAGTGGTATTCCCCTTTATTGTAAAGCGTGGACTTTAAGCACACTAAAGATAGGTCTAGGCTTAGAGCTTTTTGTACAACCTACACGTCATGCAGCTTGTAGGCCAGATATACTCAGAATGCCTTTAAGAGTCCCCGCCAACTACAAACTAAACTGACGGTTCGGCCGATCGGCCGGTGGGGCCTTTAATCAGTATGAAGAAGTATGCAAGTGCGCATATTACAACGATTTGGTATTGACCGATTCTTCATATAAAACCAACTATCGGCCGGCAGCAAAGCTTCATATAAAACCAACTATCGGCAGCGTTAGCACGCTAACGCTGTTTGAGTGTTCAGGATACCCCGTTATATAGTGTAGCACGTCTGGTATTTTAGCAGAGGTGCTTGTAGACTGTTTCTACACAACAATGCGTAAGAGGTGTCAAAGTGCGGGGAGCACCAACCATCTTGAACATCCAGCTAGCAGATTTGACTGCATATAAATTATGTGGGTCATGCTTCGCCGTATTTAGTGGGATGATGGAGAAGTGATTCACCACATTAAAATTTTTGCCCAATATTGTTACTGACCTATTTTTTGGGTTACTACTAACCTTCTGAGTCTTTGATAAAATAAAATAATAATACAAGCTGATACACAATTTTCTGTTTTGTTTTCAGCAAAAGTAATCACATCAGTTTTAATCAGTCGTTTAAGTCTATGTTATTCCATGTCTTAAAATAAGGGGGAGTGTTTACAAAGACCAAAATACCAAATTCGTTTGACGTCACGGAATTTTTTGTTTGTAACAGACGTTCGTTATGAACGCCCACGAAAGCACATAACCTGTGTGACATTGGCGGAATCGTGTTTACACCAAAAGACATTTACAAAGACAAGAAAAGCTGCATTAAAACTGTCGACCCACCTATATTTTTGTCAAAATAGGAAAACATAAAACTTCAAACTGTGGTTTAAACAGAAAAGAAATACCTTAGCATATTGGTATATTACAATGAAGTATAGTTTGAGCTTCTTCAAGGTACAACCAAACGTTGCTCTTTTCCATAAAAACTTAATAAAGGTATTAACAGTTTTCCACTGTCGTCACATAGTTCTTAACTATAAAAAGCGACTATATTCCCAGATTTAATATCAAGTCACGTGTACGAGGAAATAATAAAATACTTTAAAGAAGTACAAGATGTCCCGTTTAGCCAAGTCAGAGCCGCGCTAAGTGCAAACCGTCGTTCGTGAAATCAAAGTTCGCACTACAGAACGTGAGACGGCGCCCGTGACTGAAATGTTATTAGCTATACCAATACAAGTAGAGGTAGAGTGACTAGTGTGATGAGGTATTTATTTACTTTTTATACCATCCGTGTCATTACTGTTATTATTGAAAATAAAGTTTGCACTATGTTTTATGTCAAGGTAAATCGTTCTATAAAATAAAGTAAGTTAGAGGTAGATAAAGCAAATAAACTCATTTCATTAATATCCACATGGATAGGTACCATATTTTTTTCAGTATTTGCTGAGAATAAACGTTTACTTTTAGAAAAGAAATATATTTCAAAACCTAAAAACTCTACCTACGTGATGCTCGTAGCATTTTGACTACGAGAGGACGAGTGCTACGAGTGACAATGACGCTACGATTATACAAAAAAGTATAAGTTCTCGGTACTTAAATTACTTCTAAACTTTGTTGTCTTGTACAATTTTTTTTACCATTCCATTTTTCTCGAATTTTGTTCTTTAGAAAGTTTAATATTGTTTACAAATAATATTTTTTTATTTTTATTAAATTTGTAAGAAATTGGATATGAAAAATAAAAAAATGTGGAGAGTTTAAAATTTTTTTCTCACTGTAAAAAGAACTAACAACTTTAAACGCTCACTATAAATAGTTACTTAAAATTCAGCTGTTTGAGTGTTAATCACAAAAATAATGCTCTTATGGTATTATTTTTGTGATCAAAACAAACGGCGTTATAATGGGTATGTTGACACCATCCGTAATCACGTGTCGGACGCAGGCTTCAAACTTCAGCGGACAGTTTCATTAATCATATTAAATTATCATTTTAATCTGAAAAGAGAGGAAAAGTAACTTGAAACTTTCCCGTTTGGGGGACCTCGCTTATTTGCTAAATCAATAAGTGGGATTTATTCTTTTTAATTCAGACTTTTCCAGAAGTCTTACAGGTTATCCTCGTTAGATAACCTAAGTTACCTTATATAGCTACCTTATATATACAACAACAACAACAACAATATTGTATATTATTTTGTAGGGTATATTTATTTATAAGTGGGATTTATTCTTTTTAATTCAGACTTTTCCAGAAGTCTTACAGGTTATCCTCGTCAGATAACCTAAGTGCTTGTAACAGCCTAGACTAAATTGATAATTTTTGAATGGCATTAAAGACTTTAAGTCCATATTTAACTACAGACTATAGAGGTTTAACCTTTTTTTAAATCAATCTTTAAGGGGGGATTATTCATGGTATATTTTATTTTATTCACAAAAAACCTATAATGCTAAACTTCAGAGGTCGGATCGCCAAAAAGGCCAAAAACTTACAATTAACTTTTCATTTCATACCCTACATGTAAAATATTATTCAAATTTTTATTCTACCACTTTTTCAGCGTATTTAATATACACATTCATGCTAAATTACAGTTTTGTATTACTTAGGGCCTCTGAGCTAAGCCATCGACAGACGGAAAGACGGACATGGCGAAACTACAGCGTGTTTGGTAATAACCTTATATAGCCGAATATGGTAGATAGGGACCCTCAAACTGAACAACTTTTAATAGTAAAAGTTATTCTGTTAAGTCCCATAGGGTTATTAACTCTAAAACAGCGAAAAAAATCTGCGTTTTATGCATTTTGATATTTTCGTTATTAATTTTTGTATGAAATAGCTGATTTTTTTTCGTGATTTCAGAGTTGGTGCCATAGTAAAAGTTGTTCAGTTTGATGGTCCCTATCTACCATATTCGGCTTTATAAGGCCAACACCCTGTATAAGGGTTCCTTGTTGACTTGACTACGAAACCCTAGAAATACTTTCTTTAATATCTGTAACTTTATGAATATTGCATGGCAACACACCCCGTAATTACATACAGTAATTTACAAAACATTTTATACTACAAGCAAAATTTATAGTCCCCTATTATAATAGTGTAACAAATCTTTCATATCGTTAAAACCCGAGTGCCTATCGTTGTACCGGGAATTAATCACGGGAAAGTTAACGACAATCGTTAATTTTGTTATTGGTGCCGTTATTTTAAACGTTATTAGTTAATTGTATGCTTGACACCGATTTCTTGGGCAATCATAATTTATAAACGGCAGTTAAGTTTGATTTAAAAGATGGTTGGTCTGAAGCACTCAAAATATGAAGGAATTTGTGTGAGAGGTATAAAAAATAAGAAATATTTTAATCTAAAATATTTATAAGGGTAGTTTTTTTTAATCCTCAGTTAACAGATATCAGTCAGTTTAAATATTAACTAATATAATAATAGTCATTCTTAAAATGTGACAGACAAATGAATGACAATGACGGTGTAAATTAATGATTACCGTCATTATATTGTATATTTTATGATTATTAATCATAACATTATAGAACAAATAATAGTACTACGGATAAAGTTTTATCTAGGTATCTATTGAAAAATCAGACATTAGTCATATAAAATAAGCAGTCGTATTTATGTTTCTGTTTTAACCTCAGACCAAATAAAAAAGTAAAGACGGAGTCTTCCGATAAAGCGGTGAAGCCAGTAAAACTACGCCTTGGCTGTGTACATACACAGTTTACGCACACATATGTAACGAAACTACGCCTTGGCTTTCGTTCGTCATTGGGCGAACCCTGCCGCCCAGCCCCCGCCCGCCCTCTAGTACGCACACATGTACCATCAAAAACCGGCTTCACTTAGTTGTTCGCAACCACTGCGCAACGCTCTATCTTCCTTTTTTATTTGATCTGAGGTTTTAACATCAAACAAATTTATCCTAAATAGGTACATTAGGTACCCGTCTGGAATTCCGTCATTAAAAATGTTTTACTATAAGTTTTATAGACCTAAGTGACGCAGAAAACTTTATCACATACATTTGTAAGGAGACCGAAATCTATTCATTACTGGAATGAATATTCAATTAAACTTTGTGTACCTACCTACGCTGTAACAATTCATCCAACTTCACTGAAATACTGGCACAAGCCGGCTGTTCAATATTGCATGAAATGCACTCACTCCGACACTTCGGGAACTTGCCACAAATGTCATTTGCAATTTATTCACTAACTCGTTGCCCGCTTTGACCAAGATTGGGCGTTCATTATACCTACTGGTACAGCACCTTGTGAACAAAGATAACAGACTTTGAAGTTGCAAATATGGCCGCCGACCGAGAAGAGAATAAATGACGATCGTAATTCTTAGAAAGAAAAATGTAAAGGAGTATACAACCTCTTTTAATGCATGTCTTCGTGGCTTTGATTTTTACAATTTTCGAAAAGGAAACTTGTGAACAAAGACAACTTTGAAAATTAAATATTTATTGAGCGTGTTTATTTACAAATAGGATATTTTTATAATTTATTTAAACATTACTTGTACGTACAACATACTTTTATAAAAAATCCTATAAGACTATTCTAGACAATTTCACTGAACGGTAGGAATCTCTGACAATATTTCTAATAGATAAGGTATTAAAAGATTCCTTTCGTGCATTCAAATGCATTAAGAAGTTCTTGAGATAAATGTGTATTAAAGTAAACAACATTTATTTACCTAATTATTTGTAAACTACTAGAGACATAAATTTTAACTCTAGGTTTTATACCTCCCTGTTATACTCTCGTACATGCAACCTGCTTAGCTTTGGTTTTTACAAAATATCATCTAAATATTCAATATCTGAGTAGTTGAAAAGGAAATAAGGTTATAGAATTTACGACACTGCAACAAATATGCAGAGTTTGTATCCACGTTGCCAATTGGCAGCAGCAGCGATGGAGAGACAGCCAGGTTTCAAACACTTGATACCTACTTTATTAACGAAACAATAGTTCCCAATAAAGATTTTTTGTTTATAAGTTCAGACATGGAGTGGGATGTTTTGTAACGAATTTTATTTTTTATTGAAACACTAACTTTTCAAGAGTCGTCATTTAGCGTCCTGTGATCATATCTTATAAAAAGGAGCCGAAAAGTTATGACACACCTTGTGCAGCTGATTGATAGATAGCAAATAGCATGAAAACCTTTTTAGTCAATCATTTATCGTTTGCTAAAACTTATAAAACTATAGATGTAATTTCGATAGACACATTTAATACCTACCTTATCCCCATTTTTATTCAGTTTTTATATAAATTGATAAATATGCTTATTTTGCTCTTCACAAATGTTGTTAGCAAAGGGTATCTATTATTATAAATAAATAGCGACACGCCCTCGCTTCGCTTCGGTGTAGTGTGGAATTTGACGTCATGTATTATATATATAAACCTTCCTCTTGAATCACTCTATCTATTAAAAAAACCGCATCAAAATCCGTTGCGTAGTTTTAAAGATTTAAGCATACATAGGGATATAGGGACAGAGAAAGCGACTTTGTTTTATACTAAGTAGTGATACGTAACTATGAGCTAAAGCTTACAAATAAAACATGACACTAGAGCCCATATTCATAAACCGCTCTCAACGTTGAAAGCTGTCTTGAGATCATTCTTGAGATATTCTTCTTATATGAACAGCATCTCAGGTAAGATCTGAAGTTAGCCCTCAACGATGAGTTTAAAAATACGGGCCTAGATGTTTTAAGCATCTACACCTACGTAATATTAATTATTATGAACATCGTAATGAATATCTAATGTCTTAAAATAATTATCTAATGTCCCCTTAATGTCCCGGTTAATACCCAAGCTGTATAGATGCGGTAACCCAGACCTATTTATCTTAAGGTGGTGATAAACCAATACAAAAGCCTGCGGTTGCTACGGGCTTGCCAGTTGGCACCACTGTGTGGCTGCGGTCACTTCAATCACAGGTGTAAGCCAAATGAAACTCTATAACTGCAACGGAGGGTCTATTACACTTTCTGGGTAAACTTGCTACTGCAAAGAACTGAAAATGGAACGAACGTACGAGTATTTTTCTTTGTACAAAAAAAACTATTTTGCAAAGTAAACAGAAGGATGGTTTAGTTTACAACAAAAGTCAGAAAGTTTTCATGGATTAAGGTTATCTTAAAAGAAAATTAACGCTTTTGATGGAATGCCATAGGTTGCTGAAAGATCCTAGGGATCTCAAATTACGATAGAATAATTCGACATTAGAAACATATTCGTCCATTTGTTATTAAAACTTTGAAGACTAGAGTTTCATCATAAATATGATTTATGTTACAGATTATGATAACAAAACTTTTCTTTCATATGCCTACGTTAATTCGCAAGTAGCTGTTTATAATAGGCGTAACTACATCCGACTAATCATCGAGGTATATTTCGTAACAAGTACACCCACCCAACTTTGGTTGTTAGCAAAAGTTGCCTGTTTTCCTACACGTTGTACCGAAGCGCGAGTTGGCGTTTTTTGATACTTGTTAAGCTTACTTTCAACCGCCTGCTAGCGACTTACATAAGTTCAGTATATTATGTTTATAGTTGTGAACTTCTAAACATATTAATAGGCAGATATACTTATGTTTCTGGGTTTTCTTGAGATGCTCTTCTTATAGGAACAGCATCTCAGGTATGATCTTATCTCAAGATAGCTTATAAATACGGGCCTTAGAATCTCCACTATAGCAATAGGTATTTAAAAACTTCTGTCCATGGCTAATCTAGAATACAGAAAACCATGGATAGATAGATGCAAGTGCATTATTTACAAAATTAATTTGCGATATTCATACATTTTCACATAATTTAATAGCAAAGGTCTCAGACGAATCGTTCAAAGACCCCTGGAAAATCGATTCGTTGATAAATACGTCTGGAACTCGATACAGAAATTATTATTTTAGCTACCTTCGATGAAGACCAATTAAAGTATACTTAGCTAGACCATTAAATCTAAAGGACCGTGTACGGTGAATACATCAGGCTATCCAAAACTGTTTATCGTCTATTGATTACTTATTTTCATTTATGAAATTGATTGAGGGATTTAGACAACCCTGCGCATTGCTACGTGTGCTAGAATTTTTTTATCAAAATCAATTAATGTGTAATTAATGTTAGATGACGCTAACTAAACTTGCCTAATTCAATCAGTAAAGCCTACATTAACACATTGCTTGTTTACTATTGAGTTACTAACTACAAAGAAAGAAAAACATCAAAGAATTTTAAAATCTTATTTTTTCAAAACCTCATAAACCAACCACAGACTATAAGATTGCGTAGACACAGGAACAATGAACTGACAAAACTAATAAAACTGCGACCGACGCGGACAGGAGAACCAAAATCTTCTCTCTTAACTCACTTTTTTTATTCAAATGCATGGAGATGCCTCTCTGCAACGGACACTTGCCTACAACTTGCTAGGGTTACCAGAATTAATGCTAATTGGAGTCTAGATTAAATTTTCAGTTCGGCTGCAAAATTTTAATTTTCAACTCAACTATTCTGACTGTTGCTTTTGTGGGATGAAATTTTAAAATACCGGTATTAGTTAGGAAACACAATTAAGTGTAAGGTGAAATGCAACGTTTTAAAATTTGGGGAAAAAACTAAATACCTAGATAAAACTGCTTATACCAGACCCTGCTGGTAATGGTAATAGACAATTTATTAAAATGCCTGGTTCACGGTTCTATAGTTGCTAATAAATTATCTAATGTTGGTGATTCTCACAATAAATAATTAATGAACACATTACATAAACAATATTCTAAACATTACCTTAGCATATCAAGTCCCTGCCAACGATTTAACAATCCTGAGAGAGTCACCAAACGTTATGCACAAATCACTTGGCACGAATGCTTCATAAAACACTTAATTAAACGTTTATTTCCACTAGTTCAAAATGTCGTTTACGTGTCTTTTCATTTTTGCTCGTCAGCGCCATAAAATGCATTTAAATAAGTGCACAGCCCTCGCCGTGCGGCAAGCGGTGCCGGTGTTCCGCACTTAAACGCTCTTGGCACTGCTCTTCACACTTTTTACTTACAGTCCTCGAAGACTCGCGAGCATTACGGTACGACGAAATTTTCTACTGTCTTGGATTCCGCCAATTTTCGTGAATTTCTCGCGTCGGATTTTAGTTTCGCTGCAGTTATTATAGCCACTTTGGTATAACAAGAAATATAGGATGTTCCTGACGCGCTATTTTCGAGTCTTTCAAAGGATTTTGCTGTGCACTAAATGCCCCTATGTGCATTCTCTTGTATGGATAAATGGCGCTATTAATTTAAACTAAGAGCCTGCAATATGCGCTATTGTTTAATCTCGTATGGTGTAAGCTACATGAAGTACAAAAGGCGCCGCTGTATTAATAATTTAATAGTGCATATGTGCGTTTAGTTATAACAAACTCATTGACCTCTTTGGATGAGTATCATGGTTCTTTCTAATCATCATCAAGTTTATCAACTTTTTTATAAATCCTTTTGTTCTTTCTAATCTCGCAAAATCCCAGCAAACGTGCCTTTAAATACATGACGCCTAGTCTCACCACTAAAGCTTAGTACCCGTCCAGAATAATAATAGGTAATAATAAATTATCCGACCGCATTCACGGGAAAAAGAACTATGTAACTTCTATGAAAGGACGTGTGGCTGATAAACCCGCTATAGATTCCTCAAGGCATGATAAATGGTTGGAGGTCCCGACGCCTTCGCATTTGTCTCCACCCTTGAATACTAACGTGGGCACCCTATTTCCATAATTCGGGTGAATGCGGCCATCCTGCTGACACACGAGTGGTTTTTTGTATAAAGAAAAACAAATGATAAACACACGACATGTGGCAGCACACTTTTGATTTACTGTTTGTGAACTTGGTGTGTACTAACACACGAGCTTTAGTTTTCCATTTTGTAACATTCTACATATAGGTACCGCTTTTATAAAATATTTAGCAAAAATAAATAAATATTAAAAACACGACTGCCCTGCCAAAAACGAACTAAATAGTTAAATAACAAGTGTCATTGCATCGTTTAGTGGAACAATTTTTAATCAAAGATAAAATATTTTTTTTTTTCACATTTAAAAATGGCATCGTACAGTCGCAATAGTGACTTTTAAAAAAAATATCCAGTGTCACTCGGAATAATGTAAGGATTCTAACGATACCCCAGACATCCAAATCCGTTGAGAAATTTAGAAATAATGGTGGAATAAAGAAACTCACATACCCACAAACATACATGAACCCTGAACACATATACACTCCTTTTTGGGAAATCGTGTAAAAAATACACACCTACTGCAAAAGTTGACAAGTCGTTTTAATATTTTGATTTCAAAATATAATAAGGTCTTTGGATTCTGATGACATTTAAATTTTATTTTCTTCGAACGCCTATAAATATTTTGTTATATTTTTTTGTATTTTTGTAGTTTAAACAAAGACTACTTCAACTATTTAAAGGCAGATTGATGTTGAACCCTAATTGAGTTGGAAATGATTAAATATAATTTCAATGTCGTTTTTCATCTGGAGACCTATTAGACAGCTATCAGGCTCGTAAAATTAAAAGGTCATTAATCATTGTAACACTTTAATCAATTAGACTATCGCTATAATTTGTTGACAGCCCTAAATATAACAGTGCCGTCCCTAACAATGATTTATCATCCAGTTGTCTCATTGTTTGGTCAAGCTGCCAATAACATCAGTAAATATTAAATACCTAGCCACCCTATTCACTAATCTTATTAATTGAATGCTAATTGAAATTGCAATAAATATATGTATATCGGCGCCTTGCTGGCGCCAATAGTGAAATCATTCTGAATATTCTTTTGTTATTAAAGTTTAGCTTTTTGCCCAAAATGCTGAGACGAGCGAAATAGGACTTCTATGTGTGAGGAGTCAAACTAATTAAATCGTTTTGATTTATGGTCTGGGAACGACGGTGATTTTGCATACTTCACTGGACGTAGTCGTGGGCCCGCTTTTGTGACGCAATTGTTTATGCGGCATTTTTATAAACAGGGAACATGCGATTGCGATATGAACCCCGAAACTGGTCATTCTTTGCTGAGACGTGGAGCACATCGGGCGGGGCCCACGAATTCGTTATCCGTTTCCAATACCTTAATTAATTTAGTGTTGATTTCAAAATAGAACAATCTAAACAAATTGATGTTGTTGTTAAGCATTCGCTAGCGTTTCCCTTTCGCCCACAAATCTAAGCCGATACTAAATAATAATCGGTCACCCATCTCGATGCCATCCGAGAGCTCGACGCTCCGACATGTATAATATAGAGAAGACCTCGAGCTGTTACAAAAGATAAAAACGAAAATCAATTATAAAATTGTAAAGAATATATTTTGCTTTGCCAGCAGAAAAATAGATGTATGTACTGTAAAATAGATGTACTAGGAATAACATTATTGTATATATAACTGCTTAGATTTGGAGAAGCAGCAAACGATGAAAGCTAAAACTTTATGATTATTACAAATTGAATCAGATGACTGAGATCCAGAAAACGGATGTCATGAAAACCAACCAATATAAACTCTAACATAGAAACGCTGAAGCATAAACCGGAAACTGAATAAGTACTAAAGTCAAATATTTTTGACTATAGGAAATTATACAATACGAGAAAACGCAATTTATTTAAATCACATTGACAAAATAAATTGCTTCGGTATACAAAAATCGTATGAAAACACTTAAGTATCTAATAAATCTTATTCACGTGCCGCCTTACAAAGAAGATTTTAAAAGTCTCAAAGCTATCAATATTTGAACGATCCCGGCGACTTCCCATAAAGTTTGCGAAGCCTCTATTGATTTCTCATCAATAGCAGGAGAATGTGTATTTGTCACGAAAAGTCGGAACTTTGCAAGCTCTTAAGTAGCAACCAAGTTTGGTGACATGTGAGGAACGAGTTTGGAACCCAAAGTCCCATTGAGATGAATAAATATATCAATTATCATATCACACATACTTAGAGGTTTCTGGAGTAAATTCTATTTTATTTGAACAATAAAATTGATTATTTGATGAGATGATGGAAGAACATTACGATAACTACTAATTTTAATATCGTATGACTTTAGTAGTTCTTCTTCTTCTTATTTTTGTTTTGGCAATCTATTTTCCTCTTGGAAGTAATTTTTGCCAGTGTCAAATGTTGAATAGTTCAGTGGTAGATTGTTTCAGTTTACATTAGAATGTGGGTGCATCGCATTCCATTGCTGCTTGGAGCATTTGGCACCAAGTATATCAAGACAGTTTACTCGGTAAGTACTGCCGAGGTAGCAACCACTACACTCAAAGTCTCGGCACACAACCAAGATCGCGCCTATTTCCATTATCCCACATATTGTTCAGTTGCGTAGACACTTGTACCACAAACAAAAACTCACTTTAGTAATTATTAATTGTTCACAGTTATATACATGGTGCATTTGAAATCACTCTCCAAATTATAAGGATGTGTTTAGTCCATGAAACTGAACAACTTTCTCTAAAATACATAGGGTCAAATATGTAAAAAAAATGACTTTTCATACAAAACAAAGAGATCACGTGATCAGTTTAGTATGGGATGACCAAATTTTTTTGGCGTATTTCGACACATGTTTCATGGAGAAAGTTGTTCAGTTTCATGGACTGAACACATCCTTAAAATTTGGAGAGTGATTACAAATGCACCCTGTATAAAACATGATCTTGTTTATTTTCAGAGTACACTCTCAGTTTTTATTTTATTTTTATTTAACAAATAAGTCTATAAAGTTAATATAACTGTACAATTTAGTTGATGTTGGCAGTTCATGATTAATTGTCCTCAACCATGTTTAAATAAATGAACCGACACCTTTGAAATTTTTAGTCAAGTACTATTTACAGGCATTACAATATACCGACACACTTTATACAAAGCAATAATTGTTGTTAATCAAACCTAGTGTTTAGGAACTCTTACTACATTTACTGTATTATTCAGAGATGTTTCACAAAACTGGGGTGCAAGACTGTTCTAACAAAACCTGGTTTAATGCTTGTAAGCCAATCACAATGCACCTTTTAATCCTTAAACGGTGGGACTAAACGTTAAACTGTCACTCTGAATACGATTTGCGTTATAATGGCGTTAGTCCGCAGTCTAACGCCATGTTAACTTTGGCCCTAGTTTAAGGCAGCGCAGTCTGCACACTAGCGCCGCCATTAGAAAAAAAATCATAGTAAAGACAAATTTGTAAATTATCTCTCTGGAGTGCACTCCGAACAAGCTTTGCGGTACTTTTTATCACTTAAGCAATATTCTCTTGCCTGTCGTTTAGTTTAATTGACTTTTATTGTTAAAAGTGGCCACTTTTCGCAATAAAAGTCCATATGACTAAACAAAAGGCTAGAAAATATTGCTTAAGTGATAAAAAGTACCGCAAAGCTTGTTCGGAGTGCACTCCAGAGAGATAATTCATAATTTCTTTCTTATTTAAGCACTATGATTTTATTTCCAATGGCGGCGCTAGTGTGCAGACTGCACGCTCTTAACGAACGCACTCTGAATAAGACAGTTACAGTTTCATTCTGTTAGTTCAAAACAATAAGTACTAAGTTCTTGTATTTAAAGGACAAACGAAAATCAGCTTTGATTTAACTTAGATTGATCCAAGAGCGTTCCTCCAGCTTTAAAATTCAAAACAAATTAGATCTAAGTATTGTTAGGACCAACAATCGCCTTTTCCGTTCTAATAGGGTCGGTCGTTCCTCTCTTACGGGACAGCTCGTCCCATCTCCTACGGGACGCCTGAAGTAAGAATCCAATTGTTACGGCCAGATTAACACTCCAGAGACCGGGGCGCTCATAAACAACTTCAAATTTAAACCTGAAATTTATTTAGTAGAGAAATGAGGAGCTTTCTCATAAGTAAATTAGGGGGGATTGGATGACTTCCGGTTGATATTTCTAAAATGAAAATTTTATCATTATTGTAGGGTTTATTTGAAGAGATAATTTAATTCTTTAAAGCCGTTTATGGCAAAAAGTAGACTTGAACAACAAAAATATATAAAGACAAGTCAAAAAAATTCAAGTAAGTATTGCATATTAATAAAATCGGGCTGCACTCGGAAGTAAAAACTTGATTATTAACGTTGTGCATTTTTGATATTTTGGAATGGTTAGGAAATAATTTTGCACGAATTGCTTTCTTACGAATTTACTCTGCATTTGAATTTACGAATACAGAACAGTAGTACGAAAGCACTGACATGAAAATTTTTTTTTCTTATTACGAAAGTCCCATAGCTTGACAGAAAATCTAGAGTTTTGAGATGAGAGAATTAAAAAATTAGCGCGTTGCTATGGTGACATAAGTGTTTACGTTTTGAAATGACGCGCCGCCATATTCACCGCACCCCGTAGAAAGAGAGGGGGATACTTCCGCCGCCGGCTGTCTACTCTCCATCCGTCACATCCGTCTTACAAATTTTCGATCAGGGTCACGTGATTCTTACTGACGCGAGTTTAGTGTTTTTTCCCCATTACAAAAAAGCGTACAACGCCGCTAAAGAAGTTTTCACTTCAAAAAATCTTGAAAGTACAAAAAAGTCCTATACAGAAATCTAAATATGAACACTTTGCAAGTTCTTATAGTACGAGGCATATAACTTGAAATCGGGTGGGGATTGCGCGAAACGCGTATTATGGGTATGCGTAGCGGTGAGGGGCGCGAGCGGCGGGAGAGGGGCGCGCGCTATTGGTCGCTCACAAGAGTTTAGAGTACATGCGCGAACTTATCCCCACTCCGTCGAAAAAATTTCAAGATACGTGCCTAGTACTGTACCTGTTTACGTAAAAAGTGAGCCCATTTATTTGTCTTGATTCATACGGCATCCTTGTAAATGTAAAGAAAGTGTAAATAATAATTGCTCGGGTTCGAGTAAACGAAATTAAAACGTAAAACTTTTTAGTAAGTGCGATATTTGTAAAACAATGCTTGGTTAGATATACCCACCCCAGGCGCGGTCCGTGGGGGGGGGGGTCACAGGGGACATGACCCCCCCCCCCCCCCCCCCAAAATCGTCCACGTCACTTAGAAAAAGCTTCTAAAAATTTACAGATAAGCAATTATTATTATTAGTGACCCCCCCCCCCCAAAATTTAAGGCTGCGACCGCACCTGACCCACCCCCTATACTAATACAAATTGATCTTTTTGTTATTATAATCACGTACACTGCCGAAACCAGTCCGTCAGCTAAATTAATTGGGTTTTAGGGAAAGCTCCATAGCTCAGTCCCACCGAGTTTTTTTTTAAACTTTATCGTTTGTTTTAGAATAATTCTAAGCACGGCCTTATTTAATTAATAAGGTTACCGTTCTTAAATGTCAGCGTGCCATTTATACCAACAAATATGTAAAGAAATATGTATTATCCTTCTTGACCATATTTAAATTAAATTATATATTATCTACATTTATTTATTACATAAGAATTTAATGTCCCTCGAGGAGGGCTACTAATGCCTAACAGTGGGTGTCGTATGGCTGTATGAAGATGATGATGAAAGCCCGAAAAAACTGCCAATACTTGTGATCCGATTATAGGTGACTAAATACAATTAATAAAGTCGATAACCGTCAATATGATAGTTGACATCGAAATTAACTACGTGGAAATTAACAGTTATTAGTACAAGTGTTGCGTAAAGGTTAAATTAAAACTATTTTTCAAATATAATTAAAATCTATGATGGACAATTGCAAAGTCCCATTCCCACAAATGTAGTGATAATTAATCATCACCCGAGCTGCGGAGCTAGGGATAGGAAAACAAATAGTAAATCGATAAAAGTGTTATTAATCACATTTCAATTAGAGAATCGTGTAGTTACATACGCTAAATGGGTTGAAAAATTTAATTTTAATTAATTTAACTTTTATCATATTTAAGTATTGGAACGTCTTGAAATTCATCTTTGTCTCTGGAGCAGATTTTTTTAATGAATAAATATTAATAATTATTATACTTATTGGAAATTTTAATTTTTAATTTTCTTTATTAGACACATACAGAATACAGTCATGAAAGCAAATGATTACAAATTGTACAATGTCCAAGTACTAGACTGAACTCCAACAACATGCATCCGTTAATAAACAATATTATTCTGTGATTGAGAAAGAAACATAGGTACTTAAAATACTAAGGTACTAAGTTAACTAATCTCTTAATAAGCTTAAATCGTTATTGAATCGTATCAGTTTAACTAAAACAAGGATCAATATTAACATTAAACAAACTACAATACAATAGAGACAAAATTACTAATATAGGTAATGTGCAGTATAAAAAGTAAGTAAAATCGACTCATCTACTTAAGTATATTGTGTATCTTAGAATCTTCTGCCTTTTTTAACAAATATATTAATTCATTAATTCAATAATAATGTCAGATTGTGTTATAAATTCCTTAATGTAAACAACAGTAATTTATCCACTCCCGCTTGCATTTATAAGCAAATATTTAACATCAGTCGTTTGTGATTATGAAATTTTGAAACCACTGGCGCACCCCATATTGATTTAGTTAAATATAGCGAAAAATTAACTGTAGCGTGCACTCGACGGGCAGTATTTAAGACGACAGCATTTTATCGATGGGCCCGGAACATTATTACTGGGCGATTGGACGCCGCGGGGGTCCGACTACAGATTTTATTATCTGAACAATATCGAGCACGCCAATATTAAAATTACGCTAATCGACTTCCGTTTTAGAATCGAGGAGATAATAGCTACAGACGAGACTTTGTAAAGTTAATATCTGAACTCAAATATTAGGCTGAAACTAATAAGACTTTTGCGATTAATCAAAGTTTATAATCCTTGTCTGAAACAGATTTACAATACAACTAAAGTTTTTTTTCAACAACTTTTATAGTCGACCCTGGCATCGAGTGCGGAGGTCACCGATGATTAACATCGATACACTGACCATGACATCTCTAACTCATTCGTGGCGAACATTGTGCGTAACACGGACCGTATTGATTTTGTGTGCGCGCGCACGTCCCCCCACCCGCGGGGGGTTACAAAAAAAGGAACAAGGGTGAAGCTACGATTGGAATCGAACCTTTACGGGGGCGTTCGACTCCCTAAGGTTAATACTGCCATGTGTCAGCCACTGTAAACGGTTGACTTTATTTACTCTAAAGCCGTTTAATGCTATTCCGCTTTGGAATCGCTTCGGGAGTAACAATGATGTGATTTGATTACTGTTTACGAATGTTGCGCTTGTAGAATGAATATTGTTTTATGGTAGAAAAAGTCAGTCAATGGTAAACTTTAAGAGATGCTTGGGTATTGGTCGTTCGGGGATTAAACGAAGTGAGCCTAAATTAATGAATAACATTACATTAAAATAAAAAATAAAAAGCTTATATTTGATATTATATGATAGCTACTTTCCTTTTAAAATTAATAATGTGCTCATTAAAATTATGAAACGAGCACAGGTTGCATGAAATTGTAACTCATGCATTCAGTTTTAATTAAAACAAATGAATGTTCTTAATTTTAATAGGGACGTTCGCAATTAATTGTGAATTATTGAAGGAGGTACCTACGTGACGCGACTCGCCGATGAAAATTGGTCCAATTAGCTGAAGGCCAACTTCTATCAAAATTATCGATCTTCGCAGAAATGATTTATTAATTTAAACCCAAAATCTTAATCAATCACTATATCACTGGTAAGAAATTGAGGGTTTTATTTAAAATACGTAACAGGCATTCCGGGTTTGGATGATCGGATAAGTTAATTAATTATTAAACTTCATGTTGGATGAATGATGATTTCCTTTTTATGATGATGATGATTGGTTGGTGGTAGGGCTTATTTCAAGTCCGCCTAGCTAGCTACCACCATCTTACCCAAGTCTGACACCAATGACAGTCTGACAACAATTTAAAAACTAGCAGTTAGAGGTAAGATAGCCAGTACCTCACTGATGAGGATTCCGGGTGTTGTGCGCTTCCACCTTCGGCCTTATCGTCACTTAACATCAGGTGAGATGAAGGCCAAGCACTAGGCCTTTGTAAATAAATAAAAAAAAATGTTGTATTATGGACCCATAGATGAAAATAATAAGAAAATAAACTTATATTTAATATTATGGACAAGAAAGACAAGATTTTAACTGAAACTTTATATCAAAAGTAATTTTCATACCCTTTGAATCTCCTTTGATAAAGCCGAGCTTATAGCCAAATCATGCTCAAATTCTTTGAATAATTCTCCGCTATCAAATGTACTTTTCATAGTAAACTAAGTAGATAAGCAAAGAACAATATAGTTATAATAAACATGTTGCTTAGTAGTAAATCAAAAAGTAACAAAAGCTTGAAATAAAATATGTTTGACATTCAAAACTAAAGATATTTTCTATTACCAATTCAATTTAGGAAAGTGAAACAAAATCAAGTCATTATAATAATGATCTACAGGTTAGATTACATTATTATAGTTAAAACAAAGAAAATAATAAATACTGATATTTTCTGAAATAATTGGGTACATATATACTGTTATTTCGTACTCGTTTTAATTAACTTAGGGAGTGTTCTGACAATGAAACTAAAAATTTTTGCCAAAGAAACATTGGCCTATAAATGACACAACATTTTGGTCCTCCCATACAAACTAGACAGCTAAAACATTATATACTTAATTAAAAGGGGAAAGTAAAAAAATGTCGTCTTTCGACCCATGCTTCTTTGGAAAAAATGTTAAGTTTCATTACTTAAATACTCCTTACGTAAATGAAAATTACTACAAAATAACGGTGTATAAAAAACGAATCACACCATTGAAATTTGTCAATGCTTTTAGTCATATTGATGCCACAAACTTTTTTTCTTTTAAAGTTTTAAAATTTGAAGCTGGTTCTATAAATTCGAGGAGCTCGATGGCGCAGTGGTTTAGCGCCTGGCCCAGCGATTGCGTAAGTTAAGCAACGTTCGCAAGGGTCCGTCATGGGATGGGTGACCAAAAATTTACTATCGCGAACTCCTCCGTGCTTCGGAAGGCACGTTAAGCCGTTGGTCCCGGCTGCATTTGCAGTCGTTAATACCCACCAATCCGCATTGGGCCCGCGTGATGGGTTATGGCCCGTCCTCCTTATCCACCCATAAGGAAGGCCTGTGCCCCAGCAGTGGGGACATTAAAATGGCTGATGGTCTATAAATTGGTCCTTTGTAATTGACCCAGCAAGCGCATAGCGTAAGCAAAGGGTCTCCGTTTCAGCTTGGGCAAAAATGCTTTCGTATGTTCGTCCGGCTAACCGACTGTCCGTCTGTTTTCCTCTACAGGGGCCGTACCGGCTAACGAATCGAGCTTCGAAATGTCTGCCGGGTTTCAAATTAAAACAGATAAATCGAGCTCCAATTGGGCCAAAATGGCGAACCCTAATTCATGAGGTCACACAAACATCCATATCTTCCAAATAACTTCAACAAATAGTACTATACGAAATTCCTTACTTCAATTTATCTTTTTTAATTTGAAACTCGGCAAATTTTCCGAAACTAGATTCGTTAGCCGGTACGGCCCCAGGTCGCATTTCTCAACTGATTCTCGTGAAATTTTGTGAGCAAGTTCTATAATTATATGGATTCTTTTTGAATGTCGATTCAGTTTCTCGAAATTTTTCAAAATGGCGGAGATAAGGGAAAAAACATGTTTTAGCCATTTCAAAAAATGATCAAAAATGCTACTAACGCGAGGTTTACAGTTCTACTAAGTCACTAGTTTTTTATTCACTTATTCAGTAACCACAGTGGCCCATCAAGCAAGCTCAATGTAAAACCTAAATTTATAGGCGAGTACCGGACGGATTGCTTTCAGCCAGCCCGGTATACGACCGGGGGCTTAATGGCACAATCCACTGTCCATTATCTATATATTTCAACTTACGTAATGGATTGAAAGCTTTGCTTTTGTAGAGCTTGCTGGTTGGACTTGTGTTGACTCTTGTAATTCTTAGCCTTTTACAAATTATCGCGGAAGATCAGAATAATTAGGTTTTATTTTGTGAAAATTAAATAAAAACATTGCGTTTTTTCCATAGATAAAAATGCCGTAATGCACACATCTTGAAATGTTCACTAGTCACTTCACTTTTAGACAAATAACTGGGAGTATAGGAATTAAAATAATTTAGTAAGTTAACAATTTTTGAAGTAAAAACTTCTATAGCGGCGTTGTACACTTTTTTTGTAATGGGGAAAAAATGTTAAACTCGCGTCAGTCAGGGTCACGTGACCCTGATCGAAAATTCGTAAGACGGATGTAGGTAGACAGCCGGTGGCGGAAGTATCCCCCTCTCTTTCTACGGGGCACGACGAAAATGGTGGCGCGTCATTTCAAGACGTAAACACTTGTGTCACCATAATAGCAACGCGCTAATTTTTTAATTCAATGTCAAAACTCTAGATTTTCTGTCAAGCTATGGATAAGACCTTCGTACAATACTGTTCTGTATTCGTAAATTCAAATGCAGAGTAAATTTGTAAGACGGCAATTCGTGCCGTCTAACCATTCCAAAATATCAAAAATGCACAACGTTAATATTCAAGTTTTCACTTCTGCCGGCACTCCCGGAGTGCAACCCGAATTTTTTGTCTGTCTGTCTGTCACCAGACTGTATCTCACGAATCGTAGTAGGTAGCTAGACAGTTAAAGTTTTCACAGATGATGTTTTCTGTTTCCGCTATAACAACAGTTACTAAAAAAATAGAACAAAATAAATATTTAAGTGGGGCTCCCATACAACAAAGGTGATTTTTTTGCTGTTTTTTGGTACGGAACCTTTCGTGCGCGAGTCCGACTCGCACTTGGCCGGTTTTTCTTTTTGCATTCTCTAATGCAAAAATTTTCACATTGGAAAGTGGCGTCGTACAGTCTCCATTTTAATTTTTTTTTCAAATAAATGTAGCCAGTGTCACTCGGAACGATGCAAGAATTCAAACGATACCCCATACATCTAAGGCCTGTTTCACAAAGTCCGATTTAGTTCAGTACTTAACAAGTAATTTATAATTGTCAATCTACATATATTCTATATTCATATAAATTGTTTCATCTAAAAATACTTAGATCAGAAGTTAGTGCCATAACCTAGATTGTGAAACAGGCACTAAATGTAAAATTATTTATTTAAATTAACTACAACACCTATCTTGAATTATGTCTTTTGTTAAGAACTAGAGCATAGTTTTTTTACATTTCGCCGACAAACTGTTATGCAGTTTGGCGAAACTTAAGTTTGTAATTTTTTTGTATCTTTTACAGTGATAAATAAATAAATAAAAACATCTGATTCCGTTAAGGCATTTAGAAGTTATGGTGGAATAAAGAAACTCACATACCCACAAACATACATGAACCCTGAATACATAACAATTTAGTCTCACTGCGCTTAGACGGGAAACAAATATATAAGACTAGGTGTTTTAATTTTGGGTAGGTTCGCAAAAAAAAAACTTGAATATGATATTGCGTCTGCTCATTTCTAAAGCACGTTTTCTGTTAAAATACAATTTTCCAGTAATTTGTTTAAAATTGTAAAATAAAAATGATAAATTGTTAAAAGCAAAATAGTTTTATTATGCCATTAACTCATTGAAATAAAACAACGAGAACTGAAACTGACACGCATTCATTTAAAGTGTTTATTGAAATTATGCATGTTAATTTGAGTTCATTCCATTCTCATTTATATTTTCACAGATTTTAACTAATATTAAATACCATTGCCATATACTTAAAATCCTTTTTGATAAACTTCTTTACTAAAACTCATTTACTATAAATAAGTTGTTTAAAGAGTGATTTAACTATATCTCTACAACTCTATCAAAACGTGAAAAACACACTCTAAATTTTAAAACTCTCGCTCAATATGACGCACATAAAATTGTTATACTAATAAATAACGTCTGGGTAAAAACGAGCAGTTCTGGTGCAGAAGTCGATTCCGGAAATTGGCAATTTCAACCGACCAGCGGACTGCTGCAGCCTATGAAGTGCACTGATTGCAGTATGCACCTCGCTTGCAACCAACTTAATTTCTTTTAATTAATTCTACTATAAAACATGTCTAATGCATAACTAAAAACACACACACATTTAGAATTGAATAAACAAGAGAATTCAACTTTTTTCTTCGCGCGTCAATTACTTACTTTATACTTCCTTTTTAGGGTTCCGTACCAAAATGGTAAAAAAGGAACCCTTATGGTGTGACTCAGTCTGTCTGGCTGTCTGTCTGTCACAGCTGGATATCTCGAGAACTACTAATAGTATCAACTTGAAATTTGGAATAGTTTAAGATGACATTTGCCCAAATATTTTGCAAATAAGAAAGAAATAATTTTTTTTTTACAACAGGGACTGAAAAGGGTTCTTAAAAATTTGAAGTGAGGTGGTTCTAATATAATTACCTACTATTTGCTGTACGAATAAACGAAGAATAAGTTCCTACTTAGTAATATAAACAGTTTGCAATGTGGAGTGGCTGAAACGTTTTTCAGTCACCATAAGCAGCTGTGGTTAAGATTTGTAAATTAACTGTCCGCCTGTTCGCCCTTCCACCTGTCTGCCGTTTATCCTACTTTTTTAAAGATTGTACTTAAGTAACATATCCAAATATATTTATGATTGTACGGAACCCTCGGTGCGCGACGACCACTGAGCCCCAACAGGAGGAATCCGGTTGGAACGAGGTGGTCGTTAAGAAGAAGAAGCCCAAACAACTACCCAACCAACCACCCACCCAACCCGCCTGGCCAGTCACGCAACGCCAAACGGTTGGAAGCCCGGAGGGAAGCGAGGAAGGCGCGGCGACAGGCGACGGATGGTAGTAGGCCGCGTGAAGTTGCCGAACGGGCTGAAAAGCCCCACGACGCCCCCCACAGTGATGCGCCGACTCCCCATGTGGACAATAGTCCTGTTGAGGAGAAAGCTGCTCCTAAGGGGGCACCATCTGTCGCCTCGAAGCCAGCTGCCGCCAGCGCTCCCGAGCGACGCAAACCCGCCAGGCGGGGTCACCGGGGGAAAGGGAACACTGCTACACCCGCCAAGCCCGTGAAAAGGAATCGCCCCGACGATTCCTTTACTCCGCAAGGAGGGGGCAAGCGCAGCAAACCCCATCCCACCACTACCAGCTCCATCGCATACGCCGACGCTCTGAAATCGGATCTTAGCGTCGCGATCATGCTGGAGCCATACTATGACCTTACCAAGGAGCAGGCTGAGGTCATCAAGGGACAGGTGGATGGTTTGCTGGACGACGAGATTTTCTCTCCAAGACCATCAAGCCATCCGTATGTCGCACCAGCTTTTAAGGCAAACGCTTTCTATAGTGACGGCGTCCTTAAATTCTGGTGCAAGGATGACCTCTCGCTCCAGTGGCTCCATCGCACCACTGCGAGAATTGGCTCACCGCGTCCTGGCACCAAACTGGTTGTCAAGAGACAACTAGAGATCCCCAAGCGCATTAAAACGGGGCTTTTGGTGCCACAGTATGGACCAGACGACACCTTAGACCGGGTACGCAAGCGCCTCACGTGCCAGAACACCCATCTTAACGTCTCCAACTGG
Organism: Agriphila geniculea; assembly: GCA_943789525.1. NCBI lineage: Eukaryota > Metazoa > Arthropoda > Insecta > Lepidoptera > Crambidae > Agriphila > Agriphila geniculea. Next base: position 17,177,179 of record OX038884.1, on the reverse strand, counting down.
GCCGTCTACCACGCCGAGGAGCAGGAGGACAAACAATGCCTGTTCCTCGTGCTTGGTGTCCCACAGGAAGACGTCGAGAAACTCAAGGCAAGCGAGCGTAGAGTTTACTACAAGCTGGGTAACATCTACGCCCGCTTCCTTGACAACACGAGCACGCCCCCGCCGAACCCCAATACACCTGGGGAGGTCACTAGTGACCTAGGCAGCGGCACAGCACACCACACCGCACAACCAAACACGCCACAACCACCACCACCACAAATCACCGACGTCACTGATCCGCCCAAAGGGTATCCCAGGGCAGTCCCCCAGGAGGAGGAGAAAGGGGATGCCCCTATGGATAAAAGTGACGTATACAGGGATAGCGACATTGACGTGGAGGTCATGCTAGACAGCGACGATGGCGCTGCCAGCACCCCCCAGCAATAACCTCCCCGTCCTCCAAACCAACTTCCAGCACAGCCAGACTGCAACGGCTAACCTACGCAGAATGCTGGAGGTCAATCCCAAGACCGTAGCCTTAATCCAGGAGCCGTGGATTAGGAAGGGCAGAATATGCGGTCTAAGCAACATCGGAGGTAAGCTACTCCTAGACACTACCGCTGACAACCCGCGTACATGTATTTTCACACCTAAACACGCAAACACAACCTTAATGACCGAGTTCTGTTGCAGAGACCTGACCACCATTAGGCTCCGGAATGACCCCTCCCCAGGCCTGCCTGACGTGGTGATTGCGTCTGCCTACCTGCCGGGCGACGCGGATATCCCCACCCCCGAACTGGCCGCGCTGGTGCAACACTGCGAGCGCGAGGGACTGGAGCTGATCATATCAGTTGACTCCAACGCACATCATGTGCTATGGGGCAGCAAGGAAAACAACACGCGAGGTGAGGATTTCGTTTCTTTTATACTCGCGAGTAATATGAACCTAATCAACAGGCACCCTGATTATCTAAAAAGAAACTATTTAGCGACCGGTTTCATTCTACATACATTGCTACTTTTCTTTGGTATGTTTTTTTTTAATCCAAAAAGAAGTAGCAATGGATCACTATCATCTATGAACTGCAACCGGTCGCTAGGTGGTTTCTAATTAGATAATCAGCACCAGGGGCTCCGAACCGACTTTCGTAACGTCACGAGCCCAGACAATCGTTGACCTTACTTTAGCGAGTGAACACGCGTCTCATCACATCTCCGATTGGCATGTATCTGATGAGGCGTCGTGCTCCGATCATCGCTGGGTCAAGTACAACCTAAATATGACTCTCACACCGCCTAAGCCCCGACGTAATCCACGCAAGATGGACCGACGTAAGTATGAGCTTCTGACCGCCGAGAAGCTAAGGTGTTTGGAGACACCTACAACTCACGCGGTAAAAGCGGATATTGATAACCATGTTGATCGCATAACAACAACATTAACCACCAGCTTTGAAGAAACATGCCCACTTTCTACTCCCAGCTCCCGGCCAGGCAACAAGTGTCACTGGTGGGGACCTGATTTGGAGAAATTACGCCGCAAGGTAAGAAAGTTGTTCAACAAAGCAAAAAACTCTCGAGAAGCGCACCATTGGGATGCCTATAAACAAGCCCAATACAACTACAGAAAGCGTATTCGCCTCAAGAAAAGAGAATGCTGGAGACGCTACTGCACCAACATTGAAACCAACAACGAGGCTAACAGAGTGAAAAACATTCTGTGCAGCGAACCAACACACAATCTTGGTTTCCTGAAAAAGCCTGACGGAACATACACCAAAACAGATCAAGATACCTCAGAACTGTTAATGACCACTCACTTCCCCGGATGCCGTATAACGGAAAGTCGCACATGGGAAGAAAAAGTTGAGTATCTACCTGCTGAAACCGACTGGACCACCGCCCACAAGGTCGTCAACCCGGAGAAAGTAAGATGGGCAATCAACAGCTTCCTCCCATTCAAATCAGCGGGACTAGATGGAATTTTTCCAGGGCTGATGAGGTGGAGCGACGGTGGTCTTATTGACCACCTCGTAGCCATCTACAGAAGCTGCCTAGCACACCGCTATATTCCTATGAAATGGAGGGAAGTCAAAGTAGTCTTTATTCCTAAACCCGGCAAAGGAGACTACACTCAACCTAAATCATTCAGACCAATTAGCCTCACATCATTTCTTTTAAAGGTGTTGGAGAGACTAATAGACAAGGAGATAAGGAGCACTGCTTTAGTCAGGAACCCCTTAAATCCAAATCAACATGCCTACTCTGCAGGCAAATCAACAGAGTCTGCCCTACATAAGGTGGTTTCTTATATAGAAGGCAATCTCAAACACAAAATATCAACACTAGGCACCTTCATCGATATCGAAGGAGCCTTTGACAAAACCAATTTTACCAGCATAAGCCAGGCCCTCTCTAAACATGGTGTCGATCCCACTATTGCCGGGTGGATCGACAGCATGTTGAGAGACAGAGCTATACAATTTACTGTGAATGGTACTACCAGAGGGGTAGTAGCTAAAGGATGTCCCCAAGGGGGTGTCCTTTCACCTCTCTTATGGAACATTGTGGTCAATGAGCTGATTAGTTGGCTCAACGACCGCTACTTCCTCACAGTAGGCTATGCAGACGACCTGACCATACTCATCAGCGGACGAGTTGAGAGTGTAATATGTGACCGAATGAGGTCCGCATTGAAGGTCGTCGAACAGTGGTGCAATAAACACAATCTAACAGTGAACCCAACAAAGACGGAAATGATCATGTTCACAAACAAACGAAGTCTAGGCAATCTTAAACTTCCTAAACTTTTCAATACCAGTCTGTCCCTTAGCAAGGAAGTCAAGTATCTAGGAGTGATACTAGACAACAAACTCCTCTGGAATAGACATCTCGAAGGAAAGCTAAACAAAGCCACCATCATCTTTTGCCAATGTAAAAGACTACTTGGCAAAAGCTGGGGGCTATCACCGAAAATAACGATGTGGCTGTATAAAACTGTTATACGTCCCATAATTACATACGGAGCCGTTGCCTGGTGGTCCAAAACAGAGCAAAGCACCGTCATCAACAAGCTGCAGAAATTCCAAAGATTGGCATGTTCTGCGATAACCGGCTGCATGCGAACTACCCCCACAGCCGCCCTAGAAGTAGCTCTGGATCTGGCACCCCTGGACCTGTTTATACAACAGGAAGCCTCCATGGCTGCTATAAGGCTTAAACACCTGGGTCTGTGGTACAACCGAGAGGGTCCTCACTTCACTTTGTGGAATAATCTAGTGAAACATGAGCCACTAATCGCTGCCCCATGCGACAGGATCCCTAAACAATACATTTTCGAAAAGAAATACCGAATACAGTTAGTAGAAAGTGACCGAGATTACTCCGGCATACATGAAGTCCGAATTTATACGGACGGCTCCAAGATGGGGACTGGTACTGGAGCTGGAGTATTCTCACAAGACCTAAATATCAAAATATCACAAGCATTAGGCCAACACAGTTCGATATTTCAATTCGAATGTGTTGCAATAATAAATGCCGCTACCACGGCCCTGTCTAGAGGTATGAAGGAACTAAACATCCGCATACTGACCGACAGTATGGCCGTCCTAACAGCACTGGAGGCCAACACGATCAACTCCAGTATCGTCTACGAATGCCACCGAGTTTTGGATCGTCTAGCATCCAACAACAAAGTAATCCTACAATGGATTAAAGGGCATAGTGGATCACACGGGAACGACGCCGCCGATGAGCTGGCTAGAAGGGGATCTTCTACAATAGTGGCAGGACCTATACCCATCCTGCCACTCCCGTTCAGCCAACTGCGCTCATGGGTAAGACAACGTACTCGTGCTGCACATAATACTCGTTGGGTAGATCTAACAAGCTGTAGACAGTCCAAGTTAGCGATGACCGCAGTCTCGCCGAGGTTGACCTGTAGACTGCTCAGCCTTAATCGTCCAGACCTCCGAATAGTTGTAGGTACACTTACAGGTCATCTAGCTTTAAACCGACAACTATTCATCATGAATGCGACGGACAGTCCCCTATGTAGAGGATGCCTGGACGCAGAAGAAACAGCCGCCCACGTGATCCTGGAGTGCGTGGGTTTGGCCACACACCGGGCAGAAATCCTCAAAGACGTGAGGTCGCTCCTAGAAGCCTGTGAACGCCCCAGGAGGCTTCTGCGCTTCTGGAAGGAGCTGGGATGGCTTGACTAGCCACACCAATGCTGTGTTCACGCATAACGGACCAAATGGGAGTCTAAATGCGGAGAAAAGAGCCCATCACCAATACCAATACCAATACCCTCAGTGCGCGAGTCCGACTCGCTCTTGACCGGTTTTTTTAATACCACTAGCACTGCCGCGTGCAGAAGGGCCGAATAAAATGCGAACACGTATTTGTGACACCATATTAAGTTCTATGATGGGAGCACAAAGTAGAAGATATTAATATTGTTTTTCTCTAAGTTTATAAGTGGATTGTGATTAGATGCCTTACTCCGTCAATTGTGAAAAGCTTTTTTGTAATATAATACTTGTCTTGTTTTCACGATCAAGCGAGTTAGAAGAATCCCGCTTGGCACAGATACTAGGATTTATGAGACAACTGTCTCACCCACACTCACCAGTTTATCGCTTTGGCTTCCATCTCTTCGTAGATATCATTGCATTTCGCGATTTACGATGCTTTATTATTGCAATTTGGACAATTTGATCACTGGAAAGTTTAAATATTCAAACATGATCCTGAATATCAAACGACTTGGATCTAATGTTGAATCTGTTTTAAAATATTTGAATGATCCCAGCCAGGGAAATTCAAATCAATTCTACTTAATGATTTTTGACACAAACAAAATAATACTCATTAAGGCACTGAAATTATAATATTATACAGTGGTGGCCGGATAATAGGGACACCAGTTGATTTTCATACAAACAAGGTAACTTTGAAGCCTTGGTCCTCTGCCTAGGATTGACTTAACTGTGATCTGATGATGGCAATCCTGATTGTGTGTACAGCGATCTGAATGGAAGAAATTCAGATCGCTATACACACCCAACTTATCTAATCAGCATTCTAAAAAATATAAGGATTCGAGTTTTTGTGTTTCAGGATTTCCATACATTTTTATGCTAATTTCGCGGTTTTTAAACATATTTTTTTTTAACGTAAATCTGTCCTCTCTCTATTTTGTGGTTTTAACAGTGCCGCGTCAGATGGCTTGCGTGCCAATAAGTGAATATATGCCGCATTGCAGCGCCAACGGCCTCCAAACATAATTTAGATAATGTTACACATAAAGAACATTATCCAGACACGGGGGGGGAGAGCTGGCACCACCCCAAAATAGAACAATTAAAAGTACTGTAGGTGGAAAAGGGTATTTTATTTTATGCTCGTGTAACGATTTTGGCTCCGATTCCAATTTACTAGATATTGGAGTTAGGCAGAATTTTATAACATAGGGCGTTTAAAGTCAATATAAATCGGTAAAGTAGTACAAAAACTATTATAGATAGTTTTGCTCCAAAATAAATCAAAATCAAAATGCAGAGTTAAGTTGACTTATTATTTTTAAACTTTTTCGTATTTTTCATGGATGCAATAAATTATTAAAATAAAAACATCATAAAAAAAACACCTTAACCGTCCTTTACTAAATTGTGCTTCGATAACAATATGTGTACAAAATTTTCCTAAAAGATAAAATTATTATCCATAGATCTTTAATTTACTCTTCAAAGCAGGGTTATGCCACCCATCCCGATTTTACCGGGACAGTCCCGATTTCAATGATATTGTCCCGCGTCTCGACAATGCATCAGTTTTGTTACGATTTTTGATGATAACAAAGCGATCAAAAGATAAAAAAAAACCGGTCAAGAGCGAGTCGGACTCGCGCACCGAGTGTTCCGTACCATCATAAATATAAACATTTCTCAGTCTTTCAAAAGTAGGATAGACGGCGGACAGGCGAAAAGATGGATGGGCGAAAAGATGGATGGGCGAACAGGCGGACAGGTGGAAGGGCGAACTAAGACAACAAGTTAAATGCTTTATTTTCGTTGTATCCCTTGAGCGAGTATTTTCCCATATGACGCTTAAATGATCTAATATCAGAAATCGTTGCTCTGTAGATATAAAGTAGAGGAATTCGTAAGTAAATATAAAAATGACGCGGAATTAATGAGAGAAGCCCGTAGCAATACAAAATATGCATGGTAACAACAAAAGAATCTTTTTCCCTTCAGCTAAGTAGTTCTCATACCACTTACTTTGCTGACCCACCCGCCGTTTGCTTCCATTGATTTTGAGTATTTTAATTACAAACATCCACATACATTTAACATGTCCTTCATTTACCAGTTACCAGTCTCTACAGTAGTTTTACTGGCAGTTTTAATGTTTTCAAAGTATACATTTAGAAAATAGACCAAAAAATTTTCCGGCCGCCCTTGTCCCGACTTTTACTAAAGGTGGCAACCCTGCTCCAAAGTGAAATGTACGAGACATTTTCTGTAATTAAATATTCCATCAATAGGATTACTCAGCAATTAGACACTTTACAAGATATACAAGTACTTTGTAAAATAAGTGACATTAATTAATGGGGAGATGATCAAGATTAAATTCGCTAAATCGGTTTATTTTTTAATAATGTATATTACCTCGCCAAGACCTCGCCAAGACTTTTTAAGTTGTACATCAACCAGCTCATCGAGGGGCTCAGCAGTACCATGGTCGGATGTCACATTAATAACGTGTGTATCAATAACCTGAGCTACGCAGATGACATGGTTCTGCTGAGTCCGTCGGTGAATGGGCTGAGAAAATTGCTCAATGTTTGTGAGTCCTATGCTGAGGACCATGGTTTAAGGTATAATGAAGGAAAAAGTGAGTTTATGGTAATTAGAGGCAATACCAAAAAACCTGACTTCATACCACCTGTCTATTTAAACAAAGTTTCTTTGACCAGAGTCTCACAGTTCAAATACCTCGGCCATATCATTAATGAAACATTGTCTGATGATGAAGATATTGAAAGAGAGAGAAGGGCACTGTCGGTTCGGGCTAATATGTTGGTTCATAGGTTCGGTGAGTGCACAGTTGAGGTGAAGCTTATGCTCTTCAGAGCCTTTTGTCAAAATTTCTACACTTGTTCACTGTGGACTAACTATTCTCAGCGGGCCTACAGTGCTCTCAGGGTACAGTACAATAATGCCTTAAGAATGTAATTGAGATTGCCTAAATTCTGTAGTGCATCAGGCATGTTTGCCGATGCAAGGCTTGATGATTTCTATGCAATAATGCGCAAAAAATCTGCATCACTTTTGAACCGTCTAAGGTGGAGCCCTAACGCTGTGCTGAGGCAAATTGTTGACAGCCCGGAATTGGCAGTACTGGGGAGGTTAATTAAACTTCATGTGCTGGATACTAACATAGCTGTAAGAAAATACTAACAGTAGCATTACATATTAATATAATACTATTTCAATGTCACTAACAAGTTAGATATATGGACAAACTATTAGTCTGAAATAAATGAATTTTATTTTATTTTTATTTATTTTATTATGTATGTTGTTAATTATGGTCTGTATGATCAGTGCTGTTTTTATAGAAATGAAACATTAAACTGTAACTCTAAATGGATTTCAATAAAGATCGAATAAAATGAATACTCGTACTTACTAATGAAAGTTCGTAGCATTCGAGCTAAAGCTAACCACTCACTGCTTTCGAGCGAGTCGCACATGGGTCGTCCGGCCTTCGTACGGCAAACAGAGACGAACTTATTTTCAGTTCAGCAGCGTTTGTATTAGTGCTTGTGGTTGGAATAATGTATGAGGTGGCGAAACTACCGTGTTGGGTATCTTCATTTATAGCCACGTTAGCTCGCCTTTCGACGTACACATTATTTAGTGATGATTTTCTACTGAAAGTTTATTTACTGTCTAATCAACTCTGGTCTGGAAACACGTAATAAATATTTAAAAAGTCAAAATAGTGGCTCTGCAGAGCCATCTGCAGCGATTTTTTTAATAATTTTTATCTATTTATTAATTAAAATCTAAAAACTGAATCGACAAAAAGAACTATAAAATTATAGAACCTGCTCACAAAATTTCACGAAAATCGGTTACGAAATGCGACCTGTAGAAGAGAACAAACGGACAGCCAGACATAAGAAAGCATTTTTCTCCTAACCGAAACGGAGACGCTTCGCGCTCGCTCGGTCAATAAACTGCACATTTTACATATTTCCTAGTATTTTAAATAAATACAAGTTAAGTAAGTACTAGGAAATTTCCTACAGGTGAAATACGAAATACAAGGAAGCCAATCGCAAGGTGCTATTGTTAAATCTGACACCATTATCATAACATTAATATTTGTGAAAATGAATTCTAATAATGAGAACGCAAATTGTATTCGGTATAGCAAATTTGATTCATCCCACCAAACAATGAGACTGACTCTTACTTCACTATCACGGCAATTTATTTAGCAGCAAAGACGAACTGACTTCCAGCTTCCAGGACTTAATTAATAATATATTGACATGACCTAACTCAGAACTAAATACCTACACCATTAAGGAAACAAGATTATTAGACTGGCTTAATGACTATCTAGCTTCCATTTGATGTTCAATTAGATGTGGCTATTAAGGCCGAGAAGGATGTTTCAATGTGTTTATGTCTTATTTTGTTTACAATGTAATTAAGTAAGAGCTGACAAATATGTTGCCATTACTCTTCACTAAGTATTGAGCAAATAGAGCATCCTGATGTGTATTTAGTTAGACTATTGGTTAACGGAATGGAAATTACAGTAATACTGAATACATTTTAACAATTAAGTACCTTTTTAAATTTGAGATTTTTGCATTTACAATGCTATTTTTATTTAAATTAAGTACCTACGAGTACTGTATTATGAGTTTATACTTACGTTACTTGCTATCGAATCGGCTGCGTTCAGACGATAACCCACGACCCGACATCAACCCGAACTCAACTCAAACTCACCTCAACTTCAGCGCACCTTGAAATACATTGCTTTCCTAGGATGACGGTGCCGTCATGAAATACATCGCTTAAGCTAGGGTTTCCTAGGATGACGGTGCCGTCATATTACGGCCGTAATTTAGCGGCGTAGAACGTTGTCTATGTAAACAATACGGCGCGGTTTCCTAGAGAGCGGTTCTGGACACCGTAAACTCAAATAGTCCTTTATCGTCCGTAAAATTATGGCCGCTATGTGACGGCACCACTGCTTTCTTAGGATCCCTAGCTTTACAATTTTGAGTATTTTGACACATTAATAAGCTCCTGTGTAATGTTCAGGTGAGTTTAAGGTGAGTTCGAGTTGAGTTCGGGTTGAGTTTGAGTTGAGTTCGGGTTGTACGCGGAGCGTGTGCAGTTGCATCGACAAAATAAAACGGAACTTATTAATGTCTCATAAAACTCGAAATTGTAAGAGATGTATTTCAAGGAGTGAGCTGCGTTTGAGTTGAGTTTGATTCGAGTTCGGGTTGAGGTCGGGTCGTGTGTTTATGCAGAATGTAGTTGACATTTGTATGACAACTTTTAGTTTAGTGTAGTTGTTACCGTTAGAGGCGCTATGTCAAATTGCATACAAAATTGCTTACTACTGTCGCTATCGAATCGAGTATAATAAACGCAACTGTGCAAACTCATATCATAATACAGGCACTGTTCAAATTCAGTGCGACAAATAATTGGATTTTTGAAAAGTATCGAAATAATGCAACAAAACCTTATTGTATCATTAACTTCTATTAATCTATTTTGTAGATTGATAGGACGTTACAATACCTACAAAATTATTAAATTACTAAGTAGCAATGCCAGAAATTACTGAAATAATTTTATTGTATAAGTATTCCATTTCTGTTTTTATTTTCTTTGTTTTTCGAACACAATCGATGTGGGTAAGATTTGAAGAACCCATTCAAACATGGAAGCATTTCAGGACGATTTAAATTTAATAACGTCTCGATGTGTCGCTTCAAAAACAAACCTTCCACCTACGTAATAAGAGCCAACATAAAAACCAACATTAAGGGACAAAAAGCACGTTATCATAATAATTCAAATGTTGAAAAGCAAAAATGTCATAGCATATTTTTATACTCCATGGGTATAACCTTTTCACGACCAAAAGTTATAGAGAGTCACATTAATCAGCCTCTTACACAAGGGTTTTCCAGTAAAAAGGTGAAATAAAAAAGCTCTCCTCGCTCCATGTGTAAATTACCGGGCGTTCCCGCTAATCCCGCTTATTTTTCCCGACGGGACCTAATTTCGTTTCAGTGTAAGTGAAAGAACTACTATTAATCTTAAATACGGCCGCTTTGTATAAAGCAAACCATTTAAATACGTATACATTTCATTATTACGCTGAATTTGGCCAAGTGACTTTCATTTTCTGTGAATCATTCTTGAATCTTAACCCTTCATTTCACTTAGAATGGCTTTGTCTAGATTTATTGGACAGAATATTTTACCGGTAATTTTACAGCGTTCGCTTTTATAAAACACATTGAAAAAATAAACGATAGTCAATTTGTTATTACAAAGAGAAGTTTAACTTGTATGTGATTTCTAAACTAATTTGTTGATATTATTGCGACCAACAAACCGAGCATACAAAACAATATTGACTTGCATTTAATTTTAATTTCACAAGAGATCATACAATATTTGGTCCACACAATAATTGCAATGTACTACAATCCGCACAAACATATAGAATCCAATTATCTTTCAATGCAAACAATTGGGAGGACTTCTTCCAAAAGTAAACATACAGATTATTGCATGTTACCTACTGAACAAACAGTGAGCGTATTACAAACCGCCGAATATGTAGGAGATGTTGGGATTACCGACCTTATCAATAACGGTCATCTCTATTGGGACTTGGCATGGACCGATAGATATGACAATGATAGTTTAAGGATAGTTGCTTGGTATTTATTCAGCCAGTAAAATTGGAAAAATACAGGTAAGTATGAAAAAACTCACTAGATTTTGAAATTACAAAAAAATTCGAAATCACCTGGTTCCATTAGTAAAAAATGGTCAATCAACAACTTTTTCGAGAATGTTTTTGATCAATGGAACATCTCAACTCATATAATTTCATAAAAGTAAAAATAGGTACGTATAAACTTCGCTAATTACTTACATAAAAAAACCGGTCAAGAGCGAGTCGGTCATAAATATATTTCATCGAATCATAAATATATTTGGATATGTTACTTTAGTACAGTCTTTAAAAAAGTAGGGTAAACGGCAGACAGGTGGAAAGGCGAACAGGTGGACAGTTAATTTACAAATCTTAACCACAGCTGCTTATGGTGACTGAAAAACGTTTCAGCCACTCCTCATTGCAAACTGTTTATATTACTAAGTAGGAACTTATTCTTCGTTTATTCGTACGGCAAATAGTAGGTAATTATATTAGAACCAGCCACCAATTTATTATTGTAGTATTAGGTTGCGCCATCCTTTGACCGATAGTGGAACTATTTTTTTTTTCTTAGGTTAGCATTCTTAGGACTGCGCCATCTGTTGACTGTTTGTTGAATTTGTTGAATTGTTGAATTTTTGTTTGTTTTTGAATTTCTAAAAAAGTGTGTTATGTTGAGACATCGTTTTATTTTTCCTGTAATTTTTACATTAACTACTATCACATAGAATTATTTCAGATTTTTCTTTTTGCAAACTTCGGAGATAAGGACGGTATTTTTTTTACATTTTTCATCATAAGTCGAAAACTATGCAGCCTAAGAAAAAAGAAAAAAATGTTTTAAAATGTGCAAACAGCGCTCTTTCATATGATACCCCACATGCCTTAGTCACCTCACTTAAAATTTTTAAGAACCTTTTCAGTCCCTGTTGTAAAAAAACCTTAATTTTTTTTATTTCTTTCTTATTTGCAAAATAGTTGGGCAAATGTCATCTTAAACTATTCCAAATTTCAAGTTGATACCATTAGTAGTTCTCGAGATATCCAGCTGTGACAGACAGACAGACTGAGTCACACCATAAGGGTTCTTTTTTTACACGACTGTTCAAAGCAAAAAGAGTGTATCTGTGTTCAGGGTTCTTGTATGTTTGTGGGTGTGTATGTGAGTTTCTTTATCCCACCTGTTACCGATGTCGGTAACCTCAACACTGCACCATAGGATGATTCGCCAAGCAGGAACAGAATGAAACACTTTCTTCTTAAATGCCCATATATTGTGGTTATAACGAATTGGGCCGTGCGAGCTTACAACATTTCCTACGATCACACGTCCCTAAGGTAACATTTTGTACGATAGCAAATATCCACTAATACAAAAACTTACATTTTCTACTTAACTTAGGTAGTTTACAAAACTCAAATCATTACTACCCTACGTTACCATAAATTGTTAGCGGTGGTGGGGATAGCAAACCCCCACTCCTGGCTCTTTACGAGATTACCTACCTAATTTATTATTTGGCTACCTTTCCATACGAGGTTTAGGTATTTAGGTTTCTCATTACCTTTATCAGAGACCTATACAAGAGGCCTTTATTTATAATCTTACCTCTTAGTACCATATCAAAACCTTTACGGCTTATAGGACAAAGGTTGGCGTATGACCTAGACACATTTCAGGTCGAAACTACCACCTCCTAGACCTATATTACCTAGCCCATTACCTCAAAACCTTTACCAGGTAGTATAAGTAAAAACACAAGCATTCATATCATTTAATTCATAGGATACCTAAATACCTAAACAATACCTATTTGAATTACTAAAACTTAAATATTTCACAAACTATAAAACTTACAGCTACGCTAAATATCTCATTTTACAGAACTTTTTATATGCAACAATTTAAAACCAAATAGAACGTTACATATTAATAAACTTCAAAGTAATTAAAAACACAAACTAAATGACTCAATCAGTTATAACAAGCTACTGTTTATAAATCAAAGTACTTACATGAAATAATCACAAACACAGATTCTATCACTAGTAACGAACTTAGCGGTCCATTAAACAGTCTTTTTGCTATACACATTTTAATCACTTTTTTCACTAGTTTCACGCGATTGAAGCTGTCCGTAACACCACCATAACTTCCAAATGGCTCAACGGATTTGGATAAATAGAATTCTTACATCATTCCGAGTGACACTGGCTATATTTTTTTTAAAAGTTAATATTTCGACTGTATGACGCCATTTTCAAATGTGGAAGAAAATTTTTTTTCTTCAATTATTACAATATGGGAATCAAATGAAAGGCCTTAAGGCGAGGTGGTAGTGAAAGTGGCGCCGCCACTACATTTATGTTTATTACTCGTAAACCAAGTCAATATTTTAAAAAAAGCTCAAGTAATAATCTATTAAATTGTCTCTAATATTTTTTGAATAACTCTTCCACAGTTATCATTCATTCTGTAAGTTTTAAAATCCATAATTGCCAAAAGTGGCCACTTAGAGCTGGTGACCAAAATTTTTTGGTGTATTTTGACACATGTTTCATGGAGAAAGTTGTTCCACAAAACGGTCCCCCGACTGCAATGACATTGTTATTTAACTTTTTAGTTTGTTTTTAGCAGGGCAGTCGTGTTTTTAAAATTTTAATTTTTTTTACCATTTTGGTACGGAACCCTAAAAACACAAAATCAAATACATTTTTTTATTGTTAAAGTAACCTAAACTACCAAAATGGTAACAATGATAAACACCCCACACCCGCCGACACTTCGTTTACTTGTATGTAAGCAACACAATCCAACTACAGTGCGTCAGGTTGCTAAATTTAAAATGTTTGACAGTATTCCAGTCCAGGGGCACATTTACAACGCACTCCACGAGAGAGGCAAACAAGCGCAGTAGTCTGACGAGCCATGTCCCACTCGGACAGTGTGTTTAGATCCACAATCTACTGACATCAGTTAAACGGTCACATGCTTTTGTGCCAGACTCTGCATTCAATTGGTTTGGATAGCTGACGAAATTGCGCTATCGTTGCGCAGACTTAGAGCCAATTTCACTATTGATTTTAAACGAGATTAAGTCACTAAACAGGCTTAGGGCTGTCGCTGGCATAACAAAAAAGTAAAAGGTCATTGGGTATTTTGTTCGGACATTTGACCTACGGTGTACACAAACGAAATAGGGCTAGGAATGTAGATAAATGTCTCAACTACTCCGTGGTATGGGTTGTATTTCTGCAGACGCTGTTTCATTTATTATCATTAACTATATCGTAGCATTTCAATAATAAATAAAATATATAAACGTTTATTATGCTTGTATTGTACTTGTACCACACATTTATACAATGCTGAATGTAAAAATTTCTGTTTTATTAACAAAAAATTAATAACATTAAGCATTTACTTACATACATAATGTAAAATAACTTTTTTCTGCCGGTCGGTACATAAAAAATAATACATATTTTGAAAAGTGGGATTGAATTCTTTAATTTAAAACTAGTTTGGTCTCTGTACGCGAACTTTCATCAAGTAGGTCAAATACACCCAATGACCTTAAAGAATACCTCGTACAATCTTGTTTAAATTTTACCTATTAGACTCACTGAGAGAGAGAGATAATTTTACAAAAATCTACTTTTCATAAAACCACAGAATAGATAATAGTACTAGCGTACAGAAGTTGCACTCCGCCAAATCGTTTAAAGAAATTGCAACTCTTGTTCCGACACAATAAAGTGCAAATCAGGTCGCACAGCGCTCCCTTCACTCCAAAACATGCACTTAGTAGTTGCCTCTCTTTCTATCGCGTAGGTCTTATCTTTTCTGACGTATGAAATTGGTCCTCTCAGAGGACGCCGAGCGCTTCAAACTCGCGCGCGGAGTGACAGAGCCCTGATAAAACTCGATCAGCTGTTTGGACAATATGGAAAGTCGATTTTTTTGTCTGTTTTAGGAAAAGTCGTGTGGTGTTAGGTAATCTACTCCTGCGAGGTGTTGGTGTTTTACAGATAACCCTGTAGGTATAGCTAATAAATAATTAAATAAAAATAATAAATAATTACTTTCTTCCCGAGATTCCAGTGATTAAACTTAAACGATAAAAATCACCAAACAGGATTTTGCTCTGGACTTTTAAAATTAACAGGCTGTGAAATTAAGGTTGTAATCAAAACGAATACCATATAGATGGGACTTAAAAACAAATTAACATAAAAATAACAAATTGAGCCTAGGTAGGCAGGCACTTAGTCGAAACGCGGCAACTTCGCAAAATAATTCCTCGGGAGAATAGAGAATTTCGCGGCGAGCAAGAAACTTCTCCATTTTAAAATTTCCTTTCTAAATAATTAAAACACTGAAATATTCCCTGTGTTACACTAACGCAAGTTTCGAGATTAAAATATTCGTTAGTATACGTTTTAGCGTTATTAATAAATTAAGAATATGAGGTATCCGTACCATACACCCTTAAGGTGGTTCCGAGACGGACTGCAGACTGCAACCGCACGATCCGCTACGCTTCAAATTGAACCGTAATTTTATGAAGGGCGGCTCAATTTGAAGTGACTGGAGAAGTGTCGCGACCGCATAGCTATGCGGTTGTGACACTTCTCTGCTCACTTCAAATTGAGCCTTTATTTATAACATTATGGTTCAATTTGGAGCGTAGCAGAACGTGCGGTTGCAGTCTGCAGTCCGTCTTAAGACGGGCTGGCCGGCAATGGGGGTCAAATTCAAATGCCTTGGCAGGCCACTTTTTGCATCTTTATATTTTTATTTATAAATCACAGTCTATCATTGGTACTAAGCCTATAACAATCTCCTACCTTTGTTTGTTACTATTTCAATAAAACATTAAGTACATAAAGTATTACACATTCTAAGCGACAACCGTAGCTGTCTCCCACCTCACCACACCCTTAGTTAATTCAACTTAATTAAACAAGAGTAATTCAAGTTACAGGTACGTTGGATAATTGTCTGAAACACAGGAACTTCGTTACTCAGAAACTTGCTAATTCTGAAAGTCATGTTCACATATCTGGCGGGTTTATGAAGCGCGGTTTCGTATAAATTTTACTTAATAACTTGGTTATTCTGGAAACACCATCTTTATAAAACTTTCGTAAGACAAGGCGCAGGTAAATTTGCAAAAAATATGTAACTAAATTGTGATCTTTAGCATTAACTATCACAAAAACTTCACGTGAACCGACAAAAATATTCTGCTTAGATTTACCCATATTTCATATTTCATTCCTATCGTTTATATTGTAGCTTAGAACTTTTAGCACTTTGCAGATAGGTACATAATTTAATGTCAAACAGTAATTTGGATTTACGAGGATTGATAAGTCCATGACTTTGTCATGAAGAAACACTTTGTTTCGAAATATTTTGTTTTATTTCTCTACATACATAATCTTATTGTAGCTCTGCGTATTCAGTCCAACGAAGTTCCTACCTCTTTAACCCATTTTTTTTTAATTGCCTAAAAACTGGTAACTGAGATGAGGGCCCATTTCAGACACCACCTTTTGGCTTGATGAAAATCTTTGCCCGCCAAGACATTTATTCATGTTTGGTAGGAGACAAAATCTTACTGGGGTTGAATCTAGAGAATAGGAAGGATTCGCATCTTCATTCGATGAGTTTTGGTGTCATGAGTGCCGCTGAGAGGGTCGACAGGGTCATTAAGAAAAGTTAGAAGTCACTTGAGCATTTTGTTTCCAAAACTAATAATCTTTTGCCGAATTTGAAAAAAATGTAGTGTGAAGATTCCTTAAAGAGTTTCTTTTTAAGATACAAAAATAAATTATGAAAAAAAAGTTTTTCTTATTTTCAAAGTCATGGACTTATCAATCCACCCTCGTAATGCACAAACATTGACAGAAAGTTACTCGATAAATAACCCAAATGTAATAATCATTTTTAAAACTCAACGAGACACTGTTACGGTTATCATTGCTTCTTTATTATGATCTTAGCTAGAATTGACCTTTATTGGATATAATTTCTTTGGATTAAATTATTATTAGTTTGGGCAACTAATGGCCCATACAAGAAACAACATTATAGAATTACATACCTATTACAATAAAATTATAGGCACTTTGTTGTTTAAGTTTAATGTAGCAAGATACACAATGATAGAGAGAAAACTAGCACCAAGTACCTCTTTATCAAGAAGCCAGTACTGACGAAGGAGCACTTAAGGAAATCCCGAAAGCTCCATCTACCGTGTAATTGGCGCAGAGCGGCACTTTGCTCTCATTATCACTTGCAGCATTTCAGCACAAAATATAAAGAGGAGCCGCTCGAAACAAATCACGGTTTTCTGTGCACGCACACATTGACATTACGTACAGGCAATCCCAGACCAAACAGGACCCAATCGCTATATTTTTTTACGATAAAACCAAAGCTAAAGCGTTATCGTTTCTGTTTCGTTTACAAAAAAATATTCGCTTTAGTTTTGTGAAAATTATTGAAAGCTATGCCTAGGGAGCCTAGATTGCCAATCTTGGACAGTTAAATTGAGAATTCTAATAGCTAAACCAAAGATTTTTAGGTAAATATAACCTAAGTGATAACGTAACGGTTCTGAACTTACGAATAACTTTACGGTTCCCCTCCGGCCGTTTTCGCTTCAATATCAAGTAAATGGGGAAGGCAACTGTCAAAATGGCGCTGCGTACGCTTGTTCCACGAGAGCTATGAAAACAAAGGACTTTTGCTTAAAAAAAATGTTTTTTTAGCTCTAAAATGATTAAATTTTGTGTAATAGGCTTTAAAAATGTTGGTACTTACAAATTTCTAAAAAATCTGGATATAGAAAAAATTGATAAATTCTGTACGAATAAAAACGTCTTAATTTGGCGTTCAATTCCGGCATTTGCATTGTAGAATAGTCTTTTGTATCCATTTTGGGTCAATGGGTCTTTTTCGGTAAAAAAAATACCACAAAATTAATACCTATTTTCCCATACATTTTGTTCTGAACGTCTACTGTCTTAGGAACAAGCGTACGTAGCGACATCTACAATTAGCTTTGCGTTGCCAACCCCTGAACGACGAATTGCGTCCGATTTGAAATTCTTTTTACGTAATATGCTTGCAGTTTCATACTTTCATTCACTACCTACTAATGAAAAATTATAAAAAATGTCTTTTCCGCTTTGTTAAGTATGAAGTTGGGTAAAAAGCCTAAGTTTTCTAAGTGAATAGATTTTTGGCTCTGCTTATCTACCTAGTCTGGCCATAAGTTCTGTTACTTAGTTAAAATTTCAAATTTAGAATGCAAGCCGAAAACAATATTATGGGTATTCGAAATTTGAAGATTTAAAGAAAATAAAAACATATAGTTTCTGGAATTTTCTTCATTTTCTAAAATGGAGGGGACGCTCAAAGAAGACAAAGTCGTAGTAATTTCATTGCATCGTTGCGGTCTAGCGCCAACTGAGATTTTCACACTGCTGAAAAGTTTGGAAATTCCACTGCGATTTATTTATCGTACTATCAAACGATTCAGAGAAGATTCAAGATTAGATATAAGATTAGAAGATAATTAGAGGAGCGGTCAACCTCATTCTGTTCGGATTCCAGCGGTCATCAAAGCAGTGAAAGCGCAAATCTAACGAAATCCTGTCCGTAAGCAAAAATTTTTGGCTCTGCAGATGGGACTAAGCAAAATCACTGTTAAAAGGGTGTTGAATGAAGACCTAGGACTGCATGCTTACAGAAAAAAACAGCACATCTTCTTAACGCATGGCTGAAGAAAATCATATTCGAAAGATGCCGGGTTTTGTTAATGTTAAAAAAAATTCGTGAAATTTATTTTTTGGGCGAAAAAATTTTTAATGTTTTGGAGAGTTTCAACAAACTAAATGATAAAGTGTATACACACTCTAGTGAAGAAGCAAGCACACGTGTGCCACGTGTTCAGCGTGATCATCACCCTTCAGAATTCATGGTTTGGTTTGGGGTCTCCTATTTGGGTCCAACGGAGGTGTTTTTTTGTAAAAAAGGAGTGAAAACCAGTGCCCTCATATACCAAAACACAATCCTAACAAACATTGTGGAACCTCTTTCACAAACAAGGTTCGAAAACGGACACTGGGTTTTCCAGCAAGATTCTACGCTCGCTCATAAGGCGAAAAGTACCCAAAACTTGCTCAGGGCCCGAGAAATCGACTTTATTAGGCATGAGGATTGGCCCTCCTCCAGTCCAGACTTGAATCCCTTGGATTACAAAATATAGCAGTACTTAGAGGAGAAGGTCTGCGCTAAACCCCATCGCAACTTGGCGTCACTTAAAACATCCCTGATTAAAGTAGTCGCTGCTATTGACATGAACGTCGTGCGTGTTTCGATTGATGACTGGCCTCGTAGATTGAAGGCTTGTATCCAAGCAAGAGGAGGACATTTCGAATAATTTTAATGTGATTTAAATCTGTATTTTATACCCTTTCATTTGATACATATATGGTTGTAGTGCGTAACTCACTGAGTCACTTATTTAACTTTCCATATGTAACAAAATTTATGGCCAGACTAGGTACAAAGATAAAAAGCTAAGCTCCTGTTTCGAATAATGAAGTTGTAGTGAAAAAAACTTTGTTTAGTAATAGGATTTAGTTTAGCAAGCTTTTTTAAATCATTAATCAACGTTTTAACTTTTGCTGTCTGTACTGATTAGGTATATTGGTAAACGAAGTTTACGTAACCAGGTGGAACCTTAGGGACTTAAAGTCAGCAAGCCTTGGAAAAAAGGTTTGAAACTCAATTTATCTTATTTAAAAGAGGGTTTTCGTCTTAGCAACTGTACTTGTTTGTACCGAAATAACGCTTTTTCAGTGTTTTCCAGAAATCTCTACAGACCTTGTTTTCCAAGAAAATCTTTTCCTGGAAAGTTATTCAGTGAAACGATTAGTGATATAGATAAATAAATACGTAGGTGGTGTTTTTCTTCAACAAAGGAGATTATTATTTGTTTTATTTTTGTCTGGAAAACTGTCTAAAAAAATGGCTTTGAAAAAAAAGATCTTTTTTCTTTTCTTTTAAACGTTTTGTGTTTAACATTTCTGAGGCTAGGAACAAATGCAGGTTTTTACCATGCTCTATAAAACATTCCAAAAAATGCACCAGTGAATCCAATTTTCATACCCGTAACCGCGAGCCAGATTTTTAGGGTTCCGTAGCCTAAATGGCAAAGAACGGAACCCTTATAGATTCGTCATGTCTGTCTGTGTCTGTCTGTCTGTCCGTATGTCACAGCCACTTTATTCCGAAAGTATTAAGACTACACAATTGAAACTTGGTAGGTAGATGTATTCTGTTAACCGCTTAACGAATTTAATACAAAAATAAGAAAAATAAAAGATTAAGGGGGGGCTCCCCATACATGGAACTGAAACTGAAAAATTTTTTTTTCTTCAAACCAACACGTGTTGGGTGTTTATAGATAGGTCTTTAAAAATGACATTAAGGTTTCTAAGACAACTTTTTCTCAAAGTCAACCGTTTGAAAGATATTCACCGCCAAAGTGGTAAAATGTGTGCCCCCCCCCCCCCCCCCTTTAACTTTTGAAATAAGAGAGTGAAAAATCTAAAAAAAATATATGCCGTAGATCTTAATAAACACTTTCAACCAAAATTGGTTTGAACGAGATATTGTAATTAGTTTTTGAGATATAGCACATTTTCCAAAACCGCAAATATAACTTTGTCATTCATACCAACACTGTGTAAACAAAGTTATTTTTACAGACGAGAAAATATAGGTGGTATTAAATATGGTATGGTATAAGGTAATTACGGAACCCTATGGCGCGTGGCCCGACACGCACTTGGCCGGATTTTTCTAGTTCTGTTAGTTTTTCCACGGGGACGATTTAACTATAGCACCGAAAAATGATAGCCGGTTTATCTCACGCTGGTAACCCAGCCGGTTACCAACGGTTGAACGCTCCGTTGCACGCTGCACATCCGATTACTGCGCCAGCAGTCAGATATTTTGTTTGACCTTTCGAATGATAAAAATATGCGGCGCCATGCCACAGATTAAAAAAGTTCCACACTTATGGTTGGGATGAAAATGTTGCCACGGAAATTGTTTTGTGAAGTTCCTTTAAGGCGGTTGTATGACCGAAAGTGGCGCCCTCAGAGGTTTTTATTGAATAAGTTATTAATAGAAAAAGATTTAAATAATGTTTATCGTGGAGATTTTAGGGCCCATGGTCTAGTATTTTTAGAAGGTATCACTACATGCCCTCGTAGTCATTCGTAGAAGTAGATAGCAAATGTGTCAAAAACGGCCACTTTTAGCAGTTTTTCTATCTACTTCTAGCAGTGACTACTAGGGAATGTAACCATACCGTCTAAAAATACTAGACTGTGAGCCCTAAAATCTCCACGATAAACATTATTAAAATTGTGTATTAGAATTATAATATTAAATAAAATTCACCGCGGCGCCACTTTCGCTCAAGATACCACCTTAATGTGTTTTCTTTATTTATTTATTTTGTGTGTAGATCTAGCTAGAGAAACAGACCGAATGCAATAGGTAAAAAAGTTAATTTATTTTTAAGGTTTATCTAATTGAAAATTTAGAAAAGAAGTTTGCTATAATAACAAGTTTTACTTATCGAATTTTAATAACACTAAAGTATTATCTTAGTTTCTTTAATCAGCTGATTCCTTACAAACTTGCTTTTAACTTACTTCTAAACAACAAAGCTTACCTTTGACAAATGCCGCATCAACTTTTGCGTCTAGCTACAGAATTCAATTAAGAAATGCACTTACATTAATTGGAATTGAAAGACAGTGCCAAAGTTTTAATTACTGACTGCAATACGCTGCTTAATAATTCAAAAGCTAGCATTGAATGAAAGTGTGACTCAGGCCTTACTCGGTGACTAAGGGTTGAGTCACAGTGCAGGGGAAATGCCCTAATCAATACTTTGTCTAGACTGTGTGACACGGGGGCATTACCTGCAACATTACGTGTAAAAGGTGCATAACTTAGTGTATTTTGGACATGAAAATAAGAGTAAAAGGGTAAAGCAAAATAAAATGTTTGTAAGACAGCTCCTTAGCTTTTTGATCGGAACAAAAGACGTTCGTTCACATATTTTGCTCAGAAATTTAGAAATTTTTCCTTTGATTAGCTTTACATTTTAATAACAAAACAATGGTGAAATTTAGTTGTTCTTTTCTAAATAAGATATATATAATTTTATTTAAAAAATAAGTATTTTAAATTGTATCAAAAACTCAAGTAAATCTAAATACATAATACCATTACCTAAAAGCTTCTAAGTAAGGGAATAAGAAAATTATTCAGCTTCTATCCTTAATTAATTAAGCCACTTTATAAACTGAAACCAATTTAATCTTAAAAAACTAATCCCTTAAACAATCTTAACGTTCCTTTAAAAAACAACTTATATAAAATATTACTTCTAACAGCTGTGTTGTTACCCTTTAACGCAGTAAACACAAACACCCATCTTAGTTATGTTGTTTATCCAACAAATACGAGATACTAATGAGCGGCTAAATGTTGTTTGCTTCCGTGTAATACAGACTGATGTTGTCATTTAACACAACCCGGCTTCAACAAACCACAGCTAAGCAATGATGTTATTAAAAATGTTTCTGAAATTTTATAACTTTATTATGCCTTCCGAAAAAAGTCGGGTTCCATCAAAACTTTTTTTGACGCGTAAAAACAAAACGAACAAAATGTTTTTAAGTTATTATTTTTCCATTTCGTTAAAAGGGATACAATTATTGTTTTAAGGTTTCAGTTTGTAAATAAATAAGTTTTTTTTGTTAAATATCCAATTTTTTCGTCATTTCTAAACAAACAGAATGCCTAAATCTAAAACAATAACCACTGATTGCCGTCAGATTTGCATTTCCAACTACATCACAGCTAAAAATAAACGAGAGTTTGCCTCGTTCGGTTCGGTGCAAACATATTAAAACACGATAACAGTCAGTAAGCAGTGAGTGGTTAAGGGTTAACGCCTGTTATTTTAGTCCGAAAACCAAAATGTTCATAACGTCTAGTTTTATATACGTAGCGTGCGTGCTTACAAATGTCTGAAAGGAGCAGTGAACTAAAATCTATGGAAGTGTAATTGCAAACAAATATTGCTTAAAAAATGTCACCACGGGGCCGAAAAAGTACAACCCGCTCAGCTTTAGTCGGGCCAGCCACGCACCCGGTGACTGACGTTAGTGTTCTTTTCAATAAATTGCAGTTTATACTGTAGAGAAAAGATAAAAAGGGTGAGTTTATTAGAAATGACGTCCTTTATAGTCAAATGGTCTAAAAGATGCAAAGAAGGCAGTAAAAAGATGCAGAAATAACGTATCTTATTTTTTCGTTTAAGTAACTACAGAAAAGATCTATAAGTAAGCAACCTGTGTTCAGCCCCTTAGGGCTGCATAATTAAATGCCAGCATTTTTAGCTCTATCCACTTAGTTGTACTTTTCGTTTGGTGCCATTTTTTGAGCGGAATGCTTATTCCATAGCTTTAGTTCGATGGAAAGGAGTGGCAGCGCAGACAGTCATGTATAATGAACGATTTTCAGTTTCGGCGTAGGCTTCGAATACGAGCGGTGTTAAATCGAGCAAAACGCTTCTCGCAATTTCCGAACTCCGTCGAGTATTGTAGGTACTCGATAACACTCTACTCGACATCCGAGCTGTCGATGCAATGTACTGAATAAATACTTTTAAATTATGCAAAAGGTAGGCATACAGTAAAATTCTGTATTTTATCGAAAATTTAGTGTGAATTTTGTCCATAATTCGGTAAATGTTTGTTGTATCGAATCATAATTTATGTTCGCATCAATAATGAGAAACTCAAAAGGACCCATAGGGAATCCATAAGGATATTGAATTTTAGATACAAAATGAAAGTTTGTGAACAACTCGACCCAGTAGGTATATTATTAGGTCAAGTGAAATTATTCAATGAACCATTATTTTTAGATTTTACATTAGATTACCAACTTTTAAAAAAATCCTTACGTAAAAAACTTTGCTCGATTTTAATTACCATAAAGTTATTTTTGATAAAACAAAAGGGAGAAAATACCAACTTTTGTTTTTCTGACGGTCCGGCTATGCGTTAAGACGTAGGTGGACCTACGTCTTAACGCATAGCTTAAAGCGTTAATCTAGGCCTTACGCAGATGTGGCCTAGACTTTTTTTAAACTGTTAATTTACAAACGACAGTACTAAATTTACATAACGCCTTAGCTAAAGTGTAGTTGGACATTAACGTTAACGAAGGTGGATCCGTAGCATAAGGACTACTAGCGACGTCATATTTAATAGATGTTGGCATGGCCCTTGAAAAATATTATGATAGGGGACAAAACGTAATAGAACATGTTTCGAAATAAATAAGTTTTCTCTGTCACCTAAATAAGCTTACCACAAAACCTTGTATGCAGCCTGATTGAAAGGTACCATCCATAGAATTGATTGGACCGACGCAATATTGCCCCGACCGGCAAAAAATCTAACCAACAAAATATAGATTGCAGTTGCGCCGATAGCGCAGAATAGCGAATAACGGGTTCGCTCGTAACGATTACATTTTTCATGAGAGAACTAGTTTTTGTACTCATATTTGCATATAACCGTTACTGCTGAAAGAATCAATCGATATGGCGCAGTTTTTTATTATCTTTATTATTTGGAATAAAATGGAATCGACCAAAACGTATAATGACTGCCGAATTCCACCTTTACAAAAATTGCAAAAATGTGTGTTAGTATTTCGATGAGTACTCTGTTAAGTTGTGATAAAGTACCGGAAGTATACTGGTAGTAGGTACCTGTACCTAGGAGTGGAATACAACATACTAAAGCTTGATTGGTGTAGAGTTTTTGCTTCTTTCTCGTTGAGAATTGGCGCTTCCTGCATCATAAAAGCCAAACGCAATAATATCGTGTTTTGTTAAATAAATTAAAGTCCTTCATCATCATCATATCAGCCGCACGACACCCACTGCTGGGCATAGGCCTCCCCCAAGGCTCTCCACGACGATCGGTCCTGCGCTGCCCGCATCCAGTGACTTTCCGCGATCGTCGGTCCACCTTATCGGGGGCCTATCACCGGAGCGTCGTCCGGTGCGCGATCGCCATTTCGGAACCTTTCCGCCCCAACGGCCATCGGTTCTTCTCGCTATATGTCCAGCCCACTGCCACTTCAGTGGCCCTACCATGAGTTGATGCAAACTGTTTACGTTACAGTAAACTGTCGGATATACTGCTCACAGTCAATACGAGTGAAAGAGAGAAAACGATAGTTTACTGTAACGTAAACAGTTTACAACAACTCATGGTAGGGCCACAGCTGAGCAATCCTTCGAGCGATGTCGGTTACTTTAGTTCTCCTATGGACCTCTTCATTCCCGATTCAATCACGCAGAGAAACGCCGAGCATGGCTCTCTCCATTGCACTCTGGGTGACCTTGAGCCTCCTTATGAGACCCATAGTTAGCGACCACGTTTCACTGTTGTTTTTTCAGTAACTCTAATTCCTTCAAAGCATGTTGTTAAACGCAAATCAGAAATTAGTCCTTGAAAGACAAACGATTGAAACGGAATAAATACCCTTTTAACCATAGAAAGCTCATTTTATCGCACAAGAAAGTTTTAAATTAAATTCCGAGAGTGATAGCCAATAACAGACCCTCGTCACTTAAATATAAGCTAAAGGCCAAAAGTAGCCACTACCTTCCTAGTTTGCCTACTACAACTACAACGAACTATATTTTACTGAGGTTATTGTTTGTAAATAAACTATAGAACCTTAGCTTCAATCTGTACACGTGAATTTTCGATACATTATGTACTTAGCGAGCAAAAATTTAATTAAGATGAGGGCGCCACTTTGAGTTTACGCAAATATACAGGGTCACTGGAAATATGACGTATTCCTGCTAAATGGTTATAGATGAGGTCAAAACAAATATTTTTCGTTATATTACTTTTTCTCAAAAAGTTCATAGTTTTTGAGTAAATTGAAATTAAGTAATTTTTTACCAAAAGTACGTTTTCAAAAACAAAAATTTAAAATAAAAGATAACTACTCGTTCGATTCCGGTTTTTTTATTATTTTGGGATAGAAAACAGTCTAAATGTTGCTAATGTATAACAAAAATTACAAAAAGTACAGGTGTTTATAAAAAAATCAATCCTTAAAAGCATTTTTTATTTTTATTTTTTTCAGATTTTTTAGAAAAGGCAGCAAATATCTTTAAAAAATTCCTACTAACTAAGCATGCATAATATTTTAAAAACATCACCATCTATTCAGCTTTCAGTTGAAGTATAAAACTTAATAATATCTTAAATAAAAATGAGAAATTAAGACTTAAGTAAATTGCAGTCCCATTTCATGTAGCAATAATTTCCTACTTCGAGCGTTTCGGAGGTGGCCGTATTATCCTACTTATATCATAAATGTGAAAGTTTGCTTGTTTGGATGATTGTTAATCGATCACACAAAACGGCTGAACCGATTTGGATGAAATATGGACACAGATAGTTTAAAAGCCGGATTAAAACATAGGAGGATACTATTATCTTGGTTAAAGGTTCCCTAGGGATTTTCTCGAATGTAAATGCTGATGAAGTCGCGGGCGGAAGCTAGTTTGTATAAATGGTCGTGTTTACTAAAAATACTTTCATCCGAGTGAGTTTCGAGACAGGATTATTTTCCGCCAATGAGTCAAAATTTTATACAGACGGCATCAAAAATAACCATGCATATCAGCCATTTTTAATGTCTTTTTGCCAGGCCTTCCTTTTGGCTTGTGGATGGATAAAGTGGATGGGCCATAACCCACCACATGGGCCCAATGCGGATTTGTCGGTGTTAACACAATGTACCTTACATAGAGCCGTTGGTCGTGGCTACATTTACAGTCGTTAACACTGACCAATCCATATTGGGTCCACGTGGTGGGTTATGTCCCGTCCGCTCTATCCATTCACAAGCCAAAAGGAAGGCCTGGCATAAAAGCTTTAAAAATGGCTTATATGCATGGTTATTTATGATGCCGTCCGTAAAAATTTTGACTCATCGGCGGAAAATAATCCTGTCCCCAAACTCTTATTATTATTTTTAGTAAGCATGACCATTTATGGCAAACTAGCTTCTGCCCGCGACTTCATCGGCATTTACATTTGAGAAAATCCCTAGGGAACCTTTAACCAAGATAATAGTATCCTCCTATGTTTTAATCCGGCTTTTAAACTATCTGTGCGCCTTATTTCATCCAAATCGGTTCAGCCGTTTTGTGTGATCGATTAACAATCATCCAAACAAGCAAACTTTCACATTTATGATATAAGTAGGATAAGAAGCGCTCGAAGTATGAAATTTTTGCTACATGAAATGGGACTGCAATTCACTTAAGTCTTAATTTCTCATTTTATATTTAAGTTATTATTAAGTTTTATACCTCAACTGAAAGCTGAATAGATGGTGATGTTTTTAAAATATTATGCACGCTTAGTTACTAGGAATTTTTTAAAGATATTTGCTGCCTTTTCTAAAAAATCTGAAAAAAATAAAAATAAAATATGTTTTTAAGGATCGATTTTTTTATAAACACATGTACTTTTTGTAACTTTTTTTATTCATTATCAACATTTAGACTGTTTTCTATACTAAAATAATAAAAAAAACCGGAATCGAACGAGTAGTTATCTTTTATGATAATTTTTTGTATCTGAAAACGTACTTTTGGTAAAAAAATACTTAATTTTAATTTACTCAAAAACTATGAACTTTTTGAGAAAAAGTAATATAACAAAAAATATTTGTTTTGACCTCATCTATAACCATTTAGCAGGAATACGTCATATTTCCAGTGACCCTGTATAGTTAAAAACATCCAAAACAGCGAGAACTCGCACAGACACGTGTCGCTACAGGTATGTCGCTCGATGCCGAGTCACGAGTGCCACAGCGAGACACTAATTATTACCTGTCCACGAGTGTATTGTATAATTTAAGTGCCTGCTACACGGCTGCCAACCACGTCCCAGCCGAGGCAACCGACACAGCTTGGTTGTAAACCTCTACCTACATGGATGTAAGCCACCAAGGTCACCTTGGCTGGGACGTGGTCAGGAGCCGTGTAGCAGGCAGTTAAAATTTTCCAATTTTACAAAAAAAAAGAGCTTGTGCAGACATTAAGCTCCAACGTATAATTCTAACAACAAATGAGTTTAGTTGTGCTACTGATTTAGATACCTTATTTACTGTGTCCTCGTGCTACATTCGTTTGGTAACAAAGGTGTTATTATCGTTCCCATTGGGTCCGCGTCAACCATTTAACTCCTCGTCAATCATCCGGATGTGTCCCGATTTTCATCCCCACTGATTGAGTGGGATCTATTTACAGTGATGAATTAATTGTTAACTGAGTTCTCGGCAAAGGATCGGTTTAAACAAAGACAACAATTTACCGTTGTTATTGATAGATATTATTAGGAACGACTGTGTTTTCATAAGTTTTAAAACCTTAAAAATACGTAGTTCATCCGCTAAAAAAATATAACTGTCGGAAAATTAAAAGTCGAAGAAAAATGTGAATATTTTTATAGTGATGGTGGTAAAAATTTAAAAAATTCGAAAAAAAATACATAAATACTTGTACAAGATGAGTTCAGGGGTCCTAAGGGATCGGCCTGGGGGATCTTGGTGGGCGAAAGGGGCTTAAGTAGTGTATGAGTAAACAATATTGTTTTAAAACATAAATCATTCTCACGTGCATGTCACGGATATCATAGTTTCAAGTTTCAAGTTTATTTATTTCATAACAATGTTCATTTTGTCGAAAATATAACAATTTGTGAATAAATACATTAGGATTAAATTACTTACAATTAAATTAAATTAATAATAGTCCAATATTCGAAATTAATAAATTGCGGCAGCTTCTTACTTAACTGAATATAATGTATATAATTTATTTACCAGTTATAGAAAATTACAAAGTCAAATTAAAATTAATAATTAATGAAATATTTTAAGGAAAAACCAGTCAGATTCTTACTTGCTATTTAAAAAATCATTGAGGGAGTAAAAGCATTCCTTCAACAAGTATGTTTTCAATTTTTCCTTGAAATTAGACTCATACACTACACTTTTTAATTCATTTGGCAGTTTATTGAATAACTGTATTGACTGATATTTGGGACAGTGCTTGACTATATCTATTCTAGGAACTATTTTCTGAGGAAAACCCTGTCTTCTTGTGGCAACTCTAATATTTTTTTCCTCATGAGTCTCGTATTCTGTTATGGTTTTAGCAAAATGAGAAAGTATAACTAGAATATATAGACTAGGAACAGTTAATATTCCCAGTTTCCTAAAATGCTCACGACAAGACTCTTGTTGGGGTATGCGTACTATTGTCCTGATTGCCCTTTTTTGTAGAATGAAAGCCCTATTGACATTGTAGTCATAACTTCTACCCCAGCAAAATATACTATAACGTAATCTTGATTCTACTAGGGCATAGTATACTAGTTTTAGATGCTTTATATCTGCTTCATCTCTAAGACTTCGTAGTACATAGCAGGCAGAACTGATCTTACTCTCAATATCTTCCAACTCTTCCTTCCATTTCAGTTGGTCATCAAACTTTACTCCCAAAAATTTTGTAGATTTAACCGATTGTATCAAGTCACCATTTAAGTTAATATTTAAGTTACTTAAATCTCTAGCATGGGTTTTAAACAACATGGCACTAGTTTTTAGGCTGTTAATCGATAAACCATTTACAGTAAACCAATTTTGCATTGATGGTAATATTTGATTTACTGTTATTTCTAAATCTATTAAGTTTTTAGCAGAAATCACCGCATTTGTGTCATCTGCGAATAAAATTAATTTCACAGATTTATGAGCTTTTGTGATATAACAAATCAAGTCGTTTATAAAGATTATAAATAGTATAGGTCCCAATATGGAACCTTGTGGTACACCTACCTTTACATCAGCTAGTTTGGACTTGGTTACAATTTCACACATACTTTCGTCTATAGTTTTAATTTCTACAAACATTTTTCTATTACGTAAGTAAGACTGGAGCAACTTTAGTGCTTTTCCTCGAACACCATAGAACTCCAGCTTCTCTAAAAGCAATTCGTGATTAATTGTATCGAATGCTGAGCTTAAATCAAGAAAAACCGCAGCCACCCTCAATTTTGCATTTAATTTGTCAGAAACATCATTAAGCAATGTCATTATTGCATCCTGTGTGCCAACCATATTCCGATAACCAAATTGATTCTTGTGTAGAATTCTGTTTTTACTAAGATGAGCGACCAATCTCGCTTTAATAATTTTCTCAAGGATCTTAGATTTAGTTATTAGTAAGGATATCGGTCTATAATTCTTGGGATCCAACTTTGAGCCTTTTTTATGTATTGGCACAACTTTTGCAATCTTAAATTGGTCAGGGAAGACTCCTTCTTCAATGCATTTATTAAAGAACCTGCTCAAAGGCTCCGCTAAAATATCAATATTGTCCTTTATTATTGTTATAGGCACTTCATCATAGCTAGAGGATGTTTTGGCTTCCATATTCTGAACAATTTTTTTCACTTCACTGGCAGTTGTTGGATATAAGACCAACTCATCCATCACATAATCTACACTCTGATTTAGATAGCTCCGTGCACTCTCTGAATCTATTGAGACCTTACTTGAATTGAGCTCAAACTGCTTTACAAAAGTATCAGCAATTTTCATCGGTTCATATATGGTTTTATTTTCAGTCTTAATCATGAGTTGATTGGGAACTTTACTAGTCTTATTTCTGTGTTTGTTAATTAGCTGCCATACACTTTTTGACAAATTTTTCGAGCGTGCTATCTCATTCTGTACCGTCAATTTTTTGGCTTGCCTTATTACTCTTCTATACAGAGTCACATAAGTACTTCGATATCTAAGAACAGATATATCTTTGCCGCATGCTTTTCCTACATTAAAAAACCGTTTCATTTGACTGGATACTTTTATCCCTTTTGTCACCCATCGCAATTCAGATTTGCGATTCAAGTTAATGGATATTCTTTTCTTTTTTACACAGTTTTGAAATATCAGGCCAAATTTTTTAATGAAACAATTTATTCCCATATTATTCCAATCATGATTTATTAGACTTTTTCTAAATAGAATTCCATTATGTTTTGTTAATCTCCGTCTTGTCTAGGCTTGCCAACCATACTTTATAATAACGTATCCTACTTTATTTTTGGTAATTATACTTTATACTTTTACATACAAATAAAGTATGCAAAAATACTTTATTTTCAACTTTTACTGTGATGCGTAAAACATACTTATCATGGGTACTTAACGATTTATAATTGCTGAACGAAATGTTACCTATCTTTTCGATTCACGCCAACAGCGCCAACAGTGATTACGCTCGCGACCATGGGCAGCGTTAGCGTTGTCATTAGCGCGCTTACGGTTGATTCGTTATTGGCGCTGCCAGCGCTGTTGGCGTGAATCGGAGAGGCCTATTAGATGTCAGATGTCAGTTGTGACGTTTGTCACAGATATCTCTCACTAGTCTCACTATCGACGAAATTCACCAACTCCTGAGATACAGGATTCGTCCTAGTAAACGTTGATTGTCAAACAAGCTTTGTAACATTTAAAGACAACAAAAAATTGTTAGCGTGTGCTAAAAGCACACAAAAATACGTGTTTCAAGCAATAAAAACATAAAATTTGAAAAATACTTTTTTTTCTTCCTAATACTTTATTTTTTTCTTATCCAAAACCACTTTATACGTTTTTTATGTCAAAAAAAGTTGGCAACCCTAGTCTTGTCACATAAATTTTGGGTTTATTGTTGCCTTTTTTATTTTGACACGTCACTTTGACACTACACAATAATCCGACATGTCCATCTGATAGTCCATTATGATCAATATCACAATTTTGTACATTTTCATTAGTTATATTAGTCAAGATATTGTCAATACATGAGCGTGAGTCATTTCTTATAAAAGTATATTCAGATACAAGTGGTCTAAAATTATAGCAAGTTAAAATATTCAATAAGTCAGTTGTTTTTTTTACTGTTACATTTTAGGTCTACGTTAAAATCACCTCAAATTAAACACTTCTTGTTGAATAAATACTCCAAAAGCTTTTCTAATCTTTCAATAAAATCATCAAAATTTTTATCTTCATAATATATAAAGTGTTACAAAAATACCCTTAATGCCAAATATGGTAGATAAGGACCATCAAACTGAACAACTTTTACTAACCAACTCTGAAATCGCGAAAAAAAATTAGCTGTTTCATACAAAAATTATAAACGAAAATATCAAAATGTATGCTGTAGCT
Organism: Agriphila geniculea; assembly: GCA_943789525.1. Taxonomy (NCBI): domain Eukaryota; kingdom Metazoa; phylum Arthropoda; class Insecta; order Lepidoptera; family Crambidae; genus Agriphila; species Agriphila geniculea. The sequence continues at coordinate 17,144,724 of OX038884.1, read as the reverse complement.
GTTTTTGAAGTGAAAACTTCTTTAGCGGCGTTGTACGCTTTTTTGCAATGGGGAAAAAATGCTAAACTCGCGTCAGTAAGAATCACGTGGCTGATCGAAAATGCGTAAGACGGATGTGACGGATGGAGAGTAGTCAGCTGGCGGCGGAAGTATCCCCCTCTCTTTCTACGGGGCGCTTTGAAAATGGCGGCGCGTCATTTTAAGACGTAAACACTTGTGTCACCAGCAACGCGCTAATTTTGGAAATGGAACTAATAGCAGCGATCTCTTCGGTAAAATCATAGACTTATTTATACTCTGTGACTATAAGTTTAAATCGTAGAATGTGTGCATGTAGAAATTAAAAAGGCCACTGGCGCGAAATCTTTTTAGAATTTTTCTCTAATTACAAACTGATTGAATTGTGTGACTGTATAGTAATAGGAAAAAATAATTTTAATCCTTTGCCGCTAATTTCAAAATATCAAAAATTCACAACGTTAATATTCAAGTTTTCACTTCTGGCGGCACTCCCGGAGTGCAGCCCAATTTTTTTTTCAGATTTCAGAGTTGGTCCCCTAGTAGTAAAAGTCGTTCAGTTTGATGATCCCTATCTACCATATTCGGCATTAGGGGTATTTTTGTAACACGTTGTATATGCACCAAGTATAGATAGTCAAACCCACGAAAGGATTCCTATTAATAATGAAGTTGGGTTATACAGATGTTCGCAAGCCCGTCACTAGCAGTGCACTGTGTCAGCGCGGACTTAATTGGTTCCCGGACACCCGGACAGACGCTTTGATGCCAGGATGGCTCTGTCGGGAACTTATATTGACCCAGTCGTGCGTGCCGACTGCCGACCCACATACACTCTTATTGGATTGTGTTGTGGTTATGATTGATTCGTTTAATTATCTGTGGATTTGAATTTTTCAATTTTTTTGTTTTTTTTATCTGTACTGTTGGGTGTGGCGTTACTGAACGATATAATATTTGTCTCGATCGTCTTTAATTTATGTTATTTCGCGTATGTGTCAATTCGCGTATGTGTCATTTTGCGTATGTCATTTTGCGTATGTGTCATTTCGCGTATGTGTCATTTTGCGTATGTGTCATTTTGCGTAATCAAAATATGTCATAATGCGTAAAATTAGTTTTAAGGCTATAGAAATAGACTTATTTACTAAACGCTGCTAAAACATTTATCTACATTTATTTAATCGTTATTAAAATAGAATTGAAATACTTTCAGAATATTGTACGTCCTCAATCAGAGTTCAATTCAGAAGGTAAACCTTTTACAATGCAGAAATGTAGAATCTACATGAATTTTACCTAGAAACACATTTTCTTTACAGACACTACTCTTTCTTACACATCTGTCTTATACTGGGTCATTTTAAACTTACTTAACATCCAAATTTCAAGGATTTATCCAGTCCATAAACTGAACAACTTTTTCCACGAAACATATTGTGTCGAATTTCGCCACAAAATTTCGGTCATCCCAACTAAATAGATCACGTGGTTTCTTCGATTTATATGGATAGGTAGTCGATTTTTTTTTACATATTTGGCTCTGTTTCATGGACTGAACACATCCTTGAAATTTGGATGGTAAGTTTAGAATGACCCTGTATTAACACAAATAGAAGAAACGGTTGCACAGCATGGAATATTGTAACACTTTAATTTAAATAATGTTAAAGGGTGACTCATTAATTTATGACTCATTTTACGCCAACAATGCATCAGTTTCCATTGACAGTGTACTTACCTTATCTTTTGCATCTAGGCTATGGACCCCGTGCAAAACTGAATAATTTAAAAAATCGCGTCCGCTTCTGTTTACCCCTGTGGGGTAAAGTCCCCTATCGCGTGTTCTCAATTCACTCACCTGTAACAAAAGACAAAATGCGTCATATTTCGGTGTGTAGGCAATTTATTAGGTTTACATTTACGCTTTTTGCTGGCGGGTACAAACACTGAGACAATCTGCTTCGAAAAATGCCAGAATGTTGTGTCTTGCATTAAGCCTCTAAATAAGATTGATTGCGTGTATTTCTGTATTTTCCAACTAAGATAAAATAAAGCATACAAATTCAATAACGCGTTGCTTCTTTTTCGTCTTATTTTTAGTTTGGCAATCTACTCTCCTCTTTAGGGAGTAATTTTTGCCAGTGTCAAGTGTTGAATAGTTCAGTGGTAGATTGTTTCAATTTACATTAAAATGCGGATGCATCGCATTCCAATGCTACTTAGAGCATTTGGCACCAAGTATATCAAGACAGTTTACTCGGTAAGATCAGCCGTGGTACTACAATAAAAGTCTCAGCTTTACACAACCAAAATCGCGCCTATTTCAATTATCCCACATATTGTTCAGTTGCGCAGACATACCACTAAACTGCACCAATTTTAAGATACAATATCCACTATGAATCAATTTGCGAATAATTAAAATAGTCACCGAACCGAACTCGACAAAATAACGCCCAAAACTCCAACTCGTTGCTATTTTAGAACGAAAATATTTTTTTCAGCAAAAGTTGCATACCTACGTGTATATAAAAAAGCACACATGAGAATTCCTTTGTCAATATTCACGTTGACAAAGGAATTCGCATGTTCAGCCAGTATTTTTGGAGTGCTTTTACGATACAGCAATCGTAACGTGGATGGGATCAATTCTAGGCGAGCCCGAGGCAGGCCGATGTTGTTCGAGGGTTGTCACGTTAACCGCACCCTCGCAAGCCCTTCAGTAGTCACGCAATCATCGTGTGTTGGATGGGTGAATCACATTCGACCACTTGGTTTTATTTTTAAATTTCGAAGCAACGATTTTGAGTTTTAAAAATAAAACCGTACAGTACCCCGTGGAACATTAAAATCACCAAAAAGGTTACCGTTTGCCGTTGTGATATAGTTATTTATTACGAAATTATAGATACTTAAACCCAAGTTTTACAGATCGCAACCCGCCGTAACCTTTAATTGTATATCCCCAAAATTGATATTTTTTTTATTTTTTGAGGTTTACCACATAGTTTAGCTATTGTCGTGTTCTACAGCTTGGTTTGATTGCCACAGATAAAAGTAAGACTATAAAAAGTAGCCATACACAGATTTAAGACCTGATGAAAATGGTTGTATTGTATCTGGTCTTAAATCTGTGTATGATCACTTTCCATAGTCTTAATATTATCAGTGGCAATCAAACAAAGCTGTAGAACGACAATAGCTAAACCATGTGGTAAACCTTGAAAAATAAAAAAAATAAAATTTTTGGAGATATACAAATAAAAGTTACGGCGGGTTGCGATCTGTAAAACTTTAGTTAAAGTATCTATAATTTCGTAATAAATAACTATATCACAACGGCAAACGGTAACCTTTTTGGTGATTTAAATGTTCTACGGCAGGGGTGGCCAACAAGTCGATCGCGATCGACCAGTCGATCTCTGGAGACAGTGCGGTCGATCGCGAGAGACATTACAAAAAGTGCTTTGCTTTGGTAGCAAAGCAAGTAGCAACAGAACGGTGCGGGAGGCGGGTGTGGCGTTTTTATAGTGAAAAATACCCCAAAAATTAAAATGCTTGAAGTTGATCTCAATAGGCCAGAAGATTTTAAAGTCGATCGCAGCCCTAGACAAGTTGGCCACCCCTGTTCTACGGGGTACTGTACTATAGTGGTCGAATGTGATTTTCCAATGCCAATGCGTGAAACTTTTTATTGAAGTCATCACCTAAAATTAATAAATCAAGCTTATATTATAAATAAACTTTCATATACTTAAACTAGCTTCCGACCGCGACTTCGTCCGCGTAAATATTAAAGAAAATCCTTAGGGAACCTTCAACCAGGACGCTGAATGCTCTTTTGTTCTTTCAAAAGTTTTACTACCTGATCAAAACTTTGCATGAAAAATGCAAAGATCGCTTTCTAAGTATTTATGCATAGAATCCCTATCTTATAAATTCCTCTAGTGTCCTCAAAGGAGATGAAGTATAGTGAAATTCTAATCTATCTAATTTAAATAAAGCTCAGTAAATGTGTCAATTTAATATCAACGCTAATCTAAGACATGTTAAATATATCCCCCACAGCGGAGTATTCCTTTCATATCTTAATTAGGTTGGAAGAATTTAAACTCGGTAAGGTAATAACATTTTCGGTTCGCGGCATAATCCGATGATATGCGCAACATTGCAAAGGAGTGGGCTCGTTTTAATAACGCACATTTTCTTTTCCATTTTTAGGGTTCCGTACCTCAAAAGGAAAAAACGGAACCCTTATAGGATCACTTTGTTGTCCGTCTGTCTGTCCGTCCGTCCGTCCGTCTGTCTGTCAAGACCCTTTATCTCAGGAACGCGTGGAGGTATCGAATTGAAATTTAAACCATATACTACGGGCCCTTGAAACTGTGAAAAAATCAAGCTTCTAAGTTAACGTAAAGAAAAGATACTGCCGTTTATGCCGCAAAAAACGCATTTTTGATACTCTCAAAGGAATCAAAATTCATAGGGTACTTCCCGTTGACCTAGAGCTATAAAATTTGGCAAGTAATATTGTCTTATACTACACTTACAGGGAAAAATCTCAAAACTCTACATTTGTAATTAAATCATAAAAAAAATAGCAATTAAAGTACGTAATCAATCATCGAGGTTAAACAATGGTATGCGCGGTTATAGTTTCAACTTCTATTTGACTTATAAACTTGAAATTTGGTGATAATGTTTATTATAACGTATATTTTACCAACAAAGCAGGTTTATGAATATAATTTGTCAAAGTTTTGTTGTAGTGTAAATTGGTTGAAATATAACGATTTGTTGGATTGGAAGTGTCTGAAAAAGTCAAGCCGCCTTACCTGAGAGCTTCCATCGAAAACGCTGCAAAATCCCTTTGAGATATAACAAAACCAATTGTTAGGTTACTGTATAAATTACTTTCATTATTTTGATTACATTATGATTACAATACTATTTAATTTACCAAACGAGTTATTAAAATAAAAAGTAATTTTGGTAAATCTGCCATGGCGCTAATCACAAATATTTATTTATCTTTGAGATAATCGGTCAACTAAATATTTTTAAAATATCAATATTCATTATTATTAATTAATCAGATCCTTTCAAATATTTTTATAGATAATTACTTTTAAAAATAATTAAAAAGGAATAAATTTGGCTCTAAATATTTCCGCAACATCGGCGAGGGTCATAGAGTAAAACAAGCACGGAGTGCATTCCAGCAGACCAATCGCTAATCGATCATTTAAGGCTGTATATTTGCATTTCAACGAAATTAGTGTTTTTCCAATGAAGTTATGTAAAGAATGAAAGCATTATTATTGATGTAAACTTTAGTTTTAGGAAGCAAAATTCTTAAATTAGTGCCGTATAGAGAGAAAAACATAATAAATTATCAGGTATTTTAAAACGAAGACAATCTGTTCAAGTGGAATTTCAAATTTACTTGTCAGAGGTATTTTTCAAAAACGTTTCAGCTGTAACAAATAAGAATACGACTCATATTTAATTTTTCACTTATTGTTTGTATTGTCAAGGAGTTCCCTATAGAAATAAAATATTAAAAAATGCTCAAATTGGTACACGTTTACATGTTTTTTTACTGGTATTTACAGAATCTAAAGTAATTTTTAATTTTTCTTAGAAATAATGAGGTATTTGTCTAATGTTTTGCGTGTTTTGTTTACTTATATCTATTTAATAATTTAATAGGAATTTTCAAAGTTCGCCCTCATTACGGCTCGCGCAGAGTTGTTTTGATCATTTGTATTGAAATTTTAAAAATGGAACGTGATGCGACTCTACAGCCTTAAGAGTAAATTTTAACCATTAGCGCGTTTCTCACAACGATGACGGGACACGAACGGGATGGAAACAGACTTTCGGACCAAGCATTGACCTGCAAAATTTTTTCATGTCAGTGGGACCAAGGGAGGACGACTGGAAGGCATTTGTTTTCTTTTCGGGTGATGTTGGAAGGTCGAAATTGGCAAAAAAAGGAAGGAACCGAAGCGAAGCGAAAGCGGTTCTAGTAAATAAATCTATACATATAAAATTCTAAATTGATTGATTGATTGGTGATTGATTGTTGGGATATGCCTAGAGCTCTAACGGCTGAAATTAAAGACACCATTTTTGGAGGGTAGATACCTTTCATGGTGTAGGTGAGCACTAAGAAAGCATTTTAGAAATTTTACCCACTAAGGGGATGAAATAGGGGATGAAAGGGGATGAAAGTTTATATGGTCTCTTAGTTTCAAAGCTAGGATGTTCAAATTTTGTGTTTAGGCTGACGATGACGATTAAAAATTATAAGAGGAAAGGGGAGAGGGGAGAGGAAGGGGGACGGGGACGGGGGGATGGCGATGGATAGATAAATCAAAAGACTGACGGTTACGGTGATGGTAAGTGTGAGTGGACGAGGAAGCGGAAGCTGAAGCGGAAGCTAAAGTCAAATACATCAAGAATATAAACAGTTTGCAATGTGCGTGGAGTTTCAGCCACTCGTTTTTCAGTCACCATAAGCAGCTGTGGTTAAGATTTGTAAACTAACTGTCCACCTATTGGCCCTTCCACCTGTCCGCCTGTTCGCCCATCCACAGGCGTTTCGCCTGTCTGCCGTCTATCCTACTTTTGAAAGACTGTAGTAAAGTATCCAAATATTTATATTTATGATGGTACGGAACCCTCGGTGCGCGATTCTGACTCGCTCTTGACCGGTTTTTTAATATATTTACTTACATTATTATGTACTTAGGTTTAATTTTTACTACATCATTCTATAAGATTTTTGAAGTGAAAACTTCTTTAGCGGCGTTGTACGCTTTTTTGTAATGGGGAAAAAATGCTAAACTCGCGTCAGTAAGAATCACGTGACCCTGATCAAAAATTCGTAAGACGGATGTGACGGATGGAGAGTAGACAGCCGGCGGCGGAAGTATCCCCCTCTCTTTCTACGGGACGCGGTGAAAATGGCGGCGCGTCATTACAAGACGTAAACACTTGTGTCACCATAGCAACGCGCAATGATTATTTAATTCAATGTCAAATCTCTAGATTTTCTGTCAAGCTATTGATAAGACTTTCGTACAATAGAGTTCTGTATTCGTAAATTCAAATGCAGAGTAAATTCGTATTCCCTAACCATTCCAAAATATCAAAAATGCACAACGTTAATATTCAAGTTTTCACTTCTGTCGGCACTCCCGGAGTGCGACCCGATTTATTTTTTATTGTAAATTTCCAAAGCATTATTTTTCCTTAAAAGATTTTTGTTTTTATACACCGACTTTAAAAAAATATGGATATTCACTATCTTTCGCCCGCGAATTCGTCCTCGTCGACATTCAGAAAATCCCTAGGGAACTTGTAACCGAGCTAAAAGTATCCAATGTTTTAATCCAGGCTATAAACTATCTGTGTGCTAAACATGCAAACATTCACATGAATAGTGTTAGTGTGTGAATATAATTTTTGCTATCTTTTTGACAGAAACCCTTACTCATAAACAATTAAAAAAGGTAAAATCTTTAAATAAAGTTATAAAAACGCAATTATTTATTATTAATTCATCTATTGCGTGCTTTTAAAATTAGCCTGGTCATCATCCGTAATGAGTGCTGAATGAGAAATTGCGTGTGCCGAATATATTTTTTGTATTTCCTACTGTTAAGTTGCATCGAAATGTTTTGGCGACAGTAATTAACAATTTGTTAGTCTATATATCTATGAACAAAAGAAAAAAATTGCAGAAGGTTTACAGTCCCTGCAAACTACAGACCAAACTGTCGGCCGATATTGGGTCGGGCCTTTAATCAGTATGCACAAGTATGCAAGTGCGCACATTACGATTTGGTATCGGCGGACTCTTCATATAAAAACCAACTATCGGCCAACTATTGGCCGATAGAAAGTCTGTAGTCTGCGACAGATAACAAACTGTAATAACTACGTAGACTGTTGCAATATAATGTATATCCGGAGAGCCTGGAGATCTGTAGCACAGGTTCGTCCTATTTCGGACTCCAGACTCTCACAAGGAAAAGAAAAAAACGTATTGAATTATTATGAAATGTAAAAATTCTAAAAACCTTGTGAGAAGTAAATAAATTTCTTTTATTATTATTATTAATTATCATCCCTAAAATAGACTTGTTTTTATGAACATCTGTATTTTAGGCGGCTGTAAGGTAGGCTTTGCGGTTAATTTGTTTTACTCAAAAATGCTTGTAAAATGGTCATTATTTTGACAAAATCCACCAATCGAGTTTGAAATAGTTTTTTTTTCTGGCGCTGGGTTCATGTCAACCTAACATGCTCGTCGCTACGCTCCTCGCACCTATTTCGTGTCGTGACCTACGGTCTACGGTTTCTAAGTCCCAGTAGACTAGTTTAGACTAATTTTCGGCAGCTAAATTTACTATAAAGCATTTCAGGCGAAGCCCAAAGACACCTCCACAGCCAATTCGGTATTAAGTAGTTCGGGGTATAGAACTTAGGTATGTTAACCTTCGGTATTTTAAGCTTCGGGATTTAGTATTTTAGGTAAAATGTGCTTTCGTGATTTTAAACGTACGGCCAAACAACCATTCGGCTTTTTAATTTTCGAGATTTCGTCCATAGGTATTGTAAAATTCGGTCTTTTCTACTTCGGCATTGTAACACATACCCTGATCTGATAGCTTCCAACCCACGTAGAAATAACGTCGTATTATCACATTTAATAATACGTCTTGAAAAAATTACGCTTAAGGTATTAAAAAGAATTATAATACAGTCAAATTGAAAGATTGTTTATTTAACAAAATATGGACATTCTTATAAACATTACCATAATGGCCTTTATAAGATAAATATATTTAACGACTTGTCCGTGCCTCCTCAAAAAGGTGATGAAATTCACGGGTAAAAAATGGTGAAATGTAGTAAAATTGTAAATTACCCCCAAGTTGGCCCGTAGCTCATAACTTGAAAACGAATTTTACCAGCTTTTATGGCCAATCATAAATTGCCGTAAGCGTTGTTTTAAAGAACTTGCCGTAGAAATACTATTTTTAGTCCAATTTCCGTCTTCGAAACTGAAATATATTTATTAATGGTGGCTTAAAAAACAATTCCATCTAAAAGTAAGATATTAAGAAACAATTACTACAATATATGACAAAGACCTGAAAGATATACTCGAACTCCAGAGCACTACAGTATATTAGTTAACATAGTATAAGAGTAGATAGTATTAATTAAATAAATTGTAATATATTTTAGATAAAACAAAAAAGTTTGTAACTTTTTTGTTAAATCCATACAAAACGTCTTCAAAGCGATGTCTTTTACATTCAATTTCACAATCAATAGAAAACTATTACACCTTAGAAGCAGGTTTCACAATAGAGCACAAACAGATTCGTAACACCGTATTTTACTTTAAGCAAATGGTTTCCTTTCATATCAGTTCTAATGTAATTTTTCTTTATCTGGGAAGCTGAAAAATGGATGGCGATATTTCTCTTAGTTTGTTACGGAATCGGAAAAACGGATTGGCGGAATTCGGCAGCGGGACAGCGAACAAAAAGATAAACCCGATGTCGCCTTACGGAGATTTATGTTGCGCGACGTCGCTCAACGTGGAAACTGCCGATATTATTTCTGTTTTGGTACAAATCCAAGCATATACCTAGGCAGTGTTTAGAGTATAGGTACGTAATGGAAGGTCGATGCGATGAATGTTTGTGTGAAATATCAATCTACTCAGTAAAATAATCAAACTTAATAAATTGTGATTAAAAGAAACATATTGTCGTTGTAATATTTTTTATCTACACCCATACTTTACATCCTTTGTAAGGGGTTTTGAAACAGTTAGCTTACTGCCATCATTACAATATCCCGAGCGAGAGCTGGTCCTGCAGCGCCGCGCGCCCACGCGCGAGCAACGCATTATGAAATTCAGTACAACATTATAACACTCTTGCGGAAGACATTATGACGAGGAGGGAGAGAAAACTCAAAGTCAAAGACAAAGTCAAAGTCAAAACCTTTATAGAGGATACATATCATGGGTTTAGATAAATATCATGGGTGTTTTTAATTCATATGTATTAAAATATTGTTTGTTTCCCTAATAAAAATAAGAAAAAATAAAAAAATGGGTTGTAGATAAAGTCTTGTATGCAACTGTACATAATTAGGTATTTAAACACGAATGTGATAAACCCACATTCGTGTTTTAATACCCCTCGTTATAGTACAGTTGCATAAATAACTAGTAAACACCACAATACAAAACTATCATATTTTATTTCAACAGATAGCTAAATCAAGAAGAATTTACGAAACACCTACTCAGCCTCGTATCTATATAGACGAGTATAAATGATGTGTTGAATAAAACTTGCAATTTCAAAATTACAAGTAAGGATATAGTAAGGATATTCAGGTTGCAACAGCGTTTTTCCGAGAACACGATCCAAAACTATGATCTCGTACCCCCCTGCCAAGCGTGGTATGGCAAGATCCTCCTACAAGAGTGCCCTACATCCTGCAGTGGACTATTAACGGTGTTATTTTTTTTCCTATAGGTAGTATTATATATTCTGTGCCCGTACTATAATTAGGATACCTAGTCTTTTTGACCGGACCATCGTTAATTTTACTTCGGTATAATAAATATCTTCCTGCCTGCCTAGCATGACCAATTATATCGCGTGATATAGCATTTTATCGACACTCAACTGTCAAATTCCTTTGTCTTTTTGACAGTCAAGGTATGATTCCGATGTCGGCAGCAGTGCTGCGCAGCAGTGCTGTGTGCTCCAAATTGAACCCTGATGTTACGTTTGAAAGGCTCAATTTGATGTGAGCGGAGAAGCGTCGCGACACTGCTGCGCAACACTGCTGCGCGGCACTGCTGCCGCAACACCACTGGTCCCCATACATTCTCTATAGGTTTATATAAAGGTATGATTCCGATGTCTGCAGCACTGCTGCGCGACACTGCTGCGCAGCACTGCTGCCCAGCTCGGAATGTAGTCTCATATAAACCTATAGAGAATGTATGGGGACCAGTGGTGTTGCGGCAGCAGTACCGCGCAGCACTGCTGCGCAGCAGTGTCGCGCAGCAGTGTTGCGCAACAGTGTCGCGACGCTTCTCTGCTCACATCAAATTGAGCCTTTCAAACGTAACATTACGGTTCAATTTGGAGCACACAGCACACTGCTGCGCAGCAGTGCTGCCGACATCGGAATCATACCTTTAGACTACATTCCGAGCTCGGCAGCAGTGCTGCGCAGCACTGTTGCGCAGCAGTGTCGCGCAGCAGTGTCGCGCAGCAGTGTCGCGCAGCAATGTCGCGCAGCAGTGCTGCAGACATCGGAATCATACCTTTAAACGTGATAAAACGATATATCACGCGATATAAATCGGTCATGCAAGGTAGGCTGGTACACTTAACTGTGATGATTTCAGTTCCAGAAAAAAGTAGTTACGGACACCAGCACAGATATTTTCGAACAGAAAAAAATTACGTAATGGTAACACTACGCAGTAAGACGTAACTTGTCAACGCCATACGTTGTATACGGCTTCCTACTTCAATTAATCCAATTTCAAAAATTGTTTGACCCAATTTTAATCTATTTCCCTGAGGCACGAAAAATCGACATGTAACATAATTTGGAGAATCACTTTCGAGAAATCTGCGTAATGCTTTTATCTGATTGACTAGCTTTTGCCCGCGACTTCGTCCGCGTGGACATTCGGAAAATCGCTATGGAACCTTTGACCGAGATAAAAAAGTATCTATGTTTTACCACAGGCAATAACTATCTGTGTGCTATTCCAAATCCGTTGAGCCGGTTTTACGTGATTAAGTAACAAACATCCAAAGATTAAACTTTCGCATTTATAATATTATTAGTTCCCGTTCCCGATATCGTTCTCATTCCTGTTCCCGTTCCCGTATTATTTTTCCATAAAAAATTTGAACCCCAGTTTCAGTCCTTTAGGTATTAAATAATGTCCACTGTGTCGTGTTGGACCCTAAAGTAAATGCCATGTTCAATATCGACATCCATATCGATTTGTTTGCTTATTTGTTTTTAGAAGTACTCATATGAAGTTTCTAGTCTAATGTCTATTAAATATTATTTTTCCATTCAAAATATGAATCCCATTTCAGCCCTTTAGGGGCTGAATCATGGCACCGTGTTGTACTTCAAAATAAAGGCCATTTTCGCAATCAACATCCCATAAAACCTTTTAACGACATCCATATCAATTTTGAGGTTTATTATTATAGTAGGTAAATAGTACTTCTAAAAACGTAGTATTACGTTATAGTAGGTAAAAAGTAAGGAGTACTTCTAAAAACAAATAAACAAACACGTGTTTCTTGGTTTTCCGAAACTCAACCCTTTAGTGGGGTAAATGGGGTAAAAAAAAGCCCAACATCGATATGGGTGTCGTTATCAAGGTTTTATGGGATGTTGATTGCGAAAATGAATCTCGGTCAAAGGTTCGATAGCAATTTTCCGAATGTTCACGCGGACGAAGTCGCGGGCAAAAGCTGGTAATAAGATAAAACCTTATTTCACATCAATTTAGTTAACTTTTGCTGTTAAAGGTCTAGAAAAAATAAAATAACAAAATTTTCAATTCAACGCTTAAATTTGTGTTTTGGTTGTATCTATTAAAATTTAGAATTACGTAAATATGAAAGCGCAAACCATAAAGTGACTATCCAGAATAACTCTTCAGTACCTGCTATTTTTTTTTATGAAATTCTCAAACTAAAATACAAGCGAAACATCAAAACAGTCATGCTCGTGACACATTTACATTTCATTTTCTTGGTGTAAATGCGAATTTACTCTTTTTCTCCTACTATATACAGTTTCATATCACCATGCTTCTTAGATCGTCTAGTTATATAGTCTGTATTGTCAGTATTTTTGTGGAAATTCCAGATTTTCAACGCGACCAAGCATCGTTGAGAATGAAATACTGAGCTCGTGTGCCTTTTTATTGTTTATTTCACCGACTGACACGAAAACTGCGGCGATGCTTCTTGCAACTAGAATCTAGTATCGCATTTTTAGTTTATTTTCCATTTAACGTAAAATATTAGCAGTACTGTATTAAATGAAAGTAGGCAATTTACTGGCCTATTGCATAGTACAAGGATTAAAGTAACTTCGTCTTTGAAATAAGTATAATTTACAAAAATAATTGTTTTGCAGACGTGGGGTTGTTATAACAACCTATTATAGATCCTGACAATTGAATTATGTATATTATGTATGCACTTATCATATAAGTTAATTGTGAAAATGATCATGAAAATAAAGTTTATTAAAGTTAACTGAAAAAAGGTCTTTTTAAAATTGTGTAGTTTTTTCTAATTCAAGCCGTTTTCTAAAACTATTTAATGGTTTAATAACAAAGGGTCTTTGAAAAACGTAGGGTAATTGAATATACATATATTTCGTACAAACACTTCTTACGAAACTGTGTAATTATATTAAGTACCTATATTTCATGAATTTGTAACAGAGTAATATTTTAGCTGTTCTGAAAGTAAATTAGGAAAGTATCCTTAATTAAGTGAACTTTTAGTAACTTTAGCTGTATCATAAATTGGGGAGTTTACAAAGATCTAGGTACACTGTATGAAAACAACTAATTACTTGTTCTCAAGTTGGTTAACTAAGGCTTCATATAAGATACATGGATCTGACATATTACTTCATATTTTACTAGGTAAGAATTTTCTTGAGTCTCATTTAATCGGTTGCGCGTCTTGCTTTTGTTTTTTTAGTTGCTGACACATCTACTTTCACAATGTTCTTATGCAAATCATTATTATTATTATTTCATTTATTTTAGACAATTACGGTCCATAGGGTTAGTAACAATAATTTTAAAGCTATGTTATTATTGAATAACTCTTTTTCTACATACGCTAAAAATAAGACAGAACTTGATTTATGTAGCAAATATAATTGCCTATATTTTAAGAACAAATTCAATCGTATACAAGTTAAGCATTTTTTCTTTAGATAGTGCCGGTTCTCCTTTGTAAGTAACTTTTACAAAATCACAAAACAACATTGTTCTTCGGTCACAAACTTTGTACTCAAAGAGCGGCTCTACCAAAGACAAAGAATACTTCCTTAAATTTTTATCTTTCATCGCAATCTTTTTAATGAAGAAGTCTCGTAAAGATCTCCCTCCCCCTCCCCATTAAAACTTTGTTAATATTCGTTAATTTACAGAAGATAAATGTGTGCCTTTGACATAAAATTTAAAATGCTGTCGGACGTAGGCTTAGAATAATAACTATTCTAAGGACGTAGGTACATTAAACAACGTGTTACAAAATAACCCCTAATACCGAATATGGTAGATAGGGACCATCAAATTGAACAACTTTTACTATGGGACCAACTCTGAAATCGCAAAAAATAAAACCGGTCAAGAGCGAGTCGGACTCGCGCACCGAGGGTTCCGTACCATTACAATAAATACACTGCAGAGTAGATTAATATAGTACATTATGAGACAAGTTAGCTTAGGTTGGTCATTGCACACAAGGCTGTGGGTTGCAGCCCGAGCCGCAGGCGAGGGCGTAACTCAGCCGAGTGTGCAATGAGTAAAAGCTCACGAGTTTCATACGACGTTTTTCAACACATTTGCGAGGAAAATACAAAGTAATTCACCACACAGCAACAAATACGACAAAAACAAAATATAACAATTATGGGAAAAGGCGCGTAGGTTTTTTTTTGTTTTTTTCACACGCCCAATGCAAGAATATTTTGCAAACAAAGGGGTGAGGGAGCATACAGCCTACTTCAAAATTATAATTTTAATTGATAAAATGCAAATATTTTTGCATTTTATAGCAAAATATTGTAAATTAGGAATAATTTGATAATAATAAATATTCGTTTAACTTAATTAAGGACTTACACATTTATTTATTTCAAAAATGAATATTAATTTTCAGCGGTATAAAACCTCTTTGTTGTTATTAAAAAAATAATTGCATTACCCAGTTAAATTCGGAATGCTCTGTTTACTCGCATAGAACTTGCAGTAAGGTACTAATTTAACTTTGTAGGGATAATTCTATAACAACCTAGTGTTTTATATATTATTACACGCGTTTGTTATAGCTCGGTTTATGGCCCAAAAAGCGATGTATTAGGGCTCACTTTACGAGCAAGTGTGTTGAAAAAATTATTATTGCAGTTTTAGGTTAGGTTAGCAGTTTTAGGTTTAGGTTAGCGCCATCTTTTGACCGATAGTGGAACTAATGTTAACTTTTTTAGAAATTTGATAATTTCTAGAAAAGTATGCTATATTGAGACATTGTTTTATTTTTCCTGTAATCTTTATATAAACTGCTAACACATAGAATTATTTCAGATTTTTCTCTTTGCAAACTTCGGAGATAAGGGGGAGGAACGGTAATTTTTTTTACATATTTCATCATAAGTCGAAAACTATGCGGCCTAAAAAAATGTATTAAAAACGTGCAAATGGCGTTCTTTTATATGATACCCCACATGCCCTAGTAGTCCCACTTCAAATTTTTAAGACCCCTTTTCAGACCCTGTTGTAAAAAAGATATAATTTTTTTTTTTCTTATTTGCAAAATAGTTGGGCAAATGTCATATTAAACTTTTCCAAATTTGAAGTTGATATCATTAGTACTTCTCGAAATATCCAGCTGTGACAGACAGACAGACAGACTGAGTCACACCATAAGGGTTCCTTTTTACCATTTTGGTACGGAACCCTAAAAAGAGCTGTTGCATACATTTTGACATTGTCGTTAATAATTTTTTGTCTGAAACAACAGCAAATTTTTTTTTTCGCGAATTCAGTTTGTCCCATAGTAAAAGTTGTTCAGTTTGGTGGTCCCTATCTACCATATTCGGCATTAAAGTTTATTTTGTAACACGTTGTATATTTAAATAATAAAACCTTTTATAGACTATTTCAGTATTTTAATCTGTTTATCCTTACGTAAACAGTTTTTTCAGTTGTCTTTTAAAGTTAAATCAAATCAAATTGTCAGTAATTATTAACAATATTTTTTGTATTATATGTGTATGTATGTGTTGTTTGTTGTAGGTACTTTAAAAATGGCTCCGTAAGCTATAGACCTTGTGTAAAGGTAGCTCAAAAATTGTACATATTTAAAAACAAATAATATAGCAGCCCTAAGTTCTGTCACAAGTGTCACAACCTCATTATTTTCTTTCGAATATTGGCTATAGAAATGTTTGAACTTTTGAGTTTTCTAAAAATAAAAATAATGCATTACACCTCTAACAAAAAAGTTTTGCTACTTTTTTTTGGTCATTTTTCAAAACGACTGAAATATGAAATTTTTTACATATCCATTTTCCATTAAAAAAATAATCGGTTGACACTCCGGGATCGCCGGCAGAAGTAAAAACTTGAATATAATGTTGTGCATTTTTGATATTTTAAAATTAGCGGCAAAGGATTAAAATTATTTCTTTCCTATTACTATAAAGTCACACAATTCAATCAGTTTGTAATTAAAGAAAAATTCTAAAGATTTCGCGCCAGTGGCTTTTTTAATTTCTACATGCACGCATTCTACGATTTGAAAAATGAAAAATTGTTTATTTCAACAATTACACAATACATTGATACATTGTACTATTGGAGCCACCCAGTAAGCATAATGATATACTAATTGTGGCAGGCAACTCCACTCCTTCGTTGAAACCTTACACAGTATTGCATATATTGTAGTAATAACTAGATACTTTTTAACTAAAACATAACAAAATTAGGTAAGTGTCTTTGTAGTTAGTTTACAGTAACAATTAATTTTTAAGATAGATACTGTAGTAAATCTTCCACTTCATTATATGTAAGTGGTTGTAGCCAGTTATTTAGAGCTTTCTTACAGTCTTTTAACTTTAAAGAGTACAATTCAATTTTTTTATTTATTTCATTATATAAGTGGACAGATAGAACTTTATACTGACGTTTGGCTGACTTTGTGTTAGTTGTTCTAGTAACAATAACGTTTTTGTTTTTCCTTTTATTTAAACAGTTAGCATCAAATAGTAAATTCTTATGTAATTTCAGTATCTATACTGGGAAAAGATATTATTTTAGTGATAAGACACCACCACCATTACCACACAAAAATCACATTTTGCGATGGCTGGGATTTAATTTACTTGTACGCTGAATTGCTGTATATAGCGCAAATAGAATAAGGTTACAATCTATTTATCATTTCTATTCCTATTTGGTAAACAATCTTCACATTCTTGAAATAATCATTGACCGAGCGAGCGCGAACCGCGAGCGAAGCGTCTTTGCTTTAGCTTGGGCAAATATCCTTCCATCCGGCTGTCCTTTCTCAACTGATTCTCGTGAAATTTTGTGAGCGGCATAGAGTCTATGATTTCACCGAAGAGATCGCTGCTATTAGTTCCATTTACAAAATTAGCGCGTTGCTATGGTGACACAAGTGTTTACGTCTTAAAATGACGCGCCGCCATTTTCAACGCTCCCCGTAGAAAGAGAGGGGTACTTTCGCCTCCAGCTGTCTACTCTCCATCCGTCACATCCGTCTTACGCATTTTCGATCAGCCACGTGATTCTTACAGACGCGAGTTTAGCATTTTTCCAAATTACAAAAAGCGTACAACGCCGCTAAAGAAGTTTTCACTTCAAAAATTTCGTCATACCACTCATTTGTTTCACGAGAATCAGTTGAGAAAGGACAGCCGGGTGGAAGGATATTTGCCAAAGCTAAAGCAAAGACGCTTCGCTCGCGGTTCGCGCTCGCTCGGTCAAAGATTGTTTACCAAATAGGAAATAGAAATGATAAATAGATTGTAACCTTATCCTATTTGCGCTATATACAGCAATTCAGCGTACGAGTAAATTAAATCCCAGCCATCGCAAAATGTGATTTTTGTGTGGTAATGGTGGTGGTGTCTTATCACTAAAATAATATCTTTTCCCATCAACCTAATACATGTTAGTGAGATTTTTTCTTCGCCTGTGACGACGTGACCTGATTGAAGTAAAGCAGCAAAGAAGTGAAGCCGTCGTCATGCATTACTACCGACCCATCTTTAAAAGCCCACTCACCATTTCCTTACTAAATCCTTCACTGGATCCTCCTTCATTAGTCCAAAAAAAACCGTCGTGGTTGTCACGTCATGCAAATTTCTAAATACATGGCGTGTGATGATGCCGCCCGCGCCCGCGCCTCTGGTGCGGAGAGTGCAATGAAGAGAAAATTCGCTGATCGCTTCGCGTTGCTTCTCCGTGGCTTTTCATTACGTCGTTGAACGGCAGCATTTGTATAATTGCTTCCACTAATTGCCCACCTCGGGCGCTACCAGCTCTGTGAACAACTGCTTTTCTATTTTGTTTGCAAAGCTTCTGTTTTTCTCGGTGAAATGGAAATTATACTAGAATACTGCCTGTCTCAGAATAGATAAAAGTATTTTAATGGAGCGATCGATTTGTTTGAATGAATTTTGCAATTGTAAAACTTTCATTAAAATTGGAACTCGATTTTATTTATTTTAATAACATTTATTTCTAAATAAAAGTTGAATGCTAGCGTTGTTAATTAAAAATCTATCTGATCTTGCGATATTACCCACAACTGTATGTGGAAATATTTTTATGTTTTTAAATATGTGCGTAAAATTGTTTGAAATTCTTCTGTTCAAACCCAACATTGAACACACAATTAAATTGAATAAGGTTTAGTTTCGGCAAAAGTAAATTTCAGCACCAAATGAACCGTTAAGCTTAATTTTCACCGGTATACAGCGGTTTCCGAACGCAAGTTTAATTAAGCCACAAACGCCAGTTTAGGCAATAAGCCAGTACGATGAACATGCTATACGTCCCTATGAACAATACTCTAACAAGCTAATACGAGCAATAAACTAGCAGATTATGTTTCTCGCGCCATGATTATGTGCATAAAATCTGGTTCGAACAATCTAAAAAGTATCTTTGGCTCTATTTACTATTTTATCCTTTCTATCACAGATGAAAATATTTAGAATACATTTAGCAAGTTATTTCGGCAAGCCATCACTATGTTTATTTTATATTGAGTGTATGAATGGGAATAAGGCTTATTAATATTTATTATTCCGCGTTGTATTCTACATCTGGCCTCGATATTTACTAAATAAAATTGTTGACGTAGGTACTTATGTACACGCTACACTTGGCATGTATTCCACATTCGTCGTTTGAATACATCGCTTTCGCTTCATCTATTACTTATTATCAAACTTCATAATCGCAAATCCCAGTTTTGAAAACCATTTGAAATTCTGTGAATCTTTTCATGGAAATCATAAATGAAATTGTTTTAATATAAAAGATCTCTTGTGCTCTATTCAGCCGTTTTTCTTTGACTCAAAACTATCGGTCTAAAACTTGGATGAATTAACCACTGGATACGTAACGTAAGAAAAATGTATGAAATCACGATCAACCAATTTTTGCGGGGTGAGGGGGGATTACACTTGTCAAATAATGTCAATGTTATAGGGTGATTTAGCCGGTTTTCGGCCATAATTGCCGGCCAAATATTATGGATTGTGAAACTCATACATTAGTTTTCGGCCAGGCGGCCAAAAAGAAAATGACCTCCCAAAAACGCATTTAGGTACCAGGCCATCAAATTTAAATGAATCATACCGAATACTTTACGCGTTTAAGTCAAAATAACAGTACTAAAACTAATTTACCATACTCATTAATAAAAACTATGTGTATCAAACCGTAAACAACATTGTAACTTATACCTTCCAAAAAAAACTCACATGTACAATTTTTTTTAACGACACACCTACCCTGTTCAATTTTCGCCCTTCTTCCCCATGACACCTCCAAGGCACACTACTGGTAGTGTCGTGGGTAATTTTGTTTGCCATGGTAAACCACCTCGAATAATATACTTTACCAAGTTTATGTTTCGCCAATCTTTCATCCCACTCGCCCTTGCTGACTGCTGGACACATTTCTAAA
This sequence comes from Agriphila geniculea, assembly GCA_943789525.1. Classification (NCBI taxonomy): domain Eukaryota; kingdom Metazoa; phylum Arthropoda; class Insecta; order Lepidoptera; family Crambidae; genus Agriphila; species Agriphila geniculea. The sequence continues at coordinate 17,124,635 of OX038884.1, read as the reverse complement.
GTATACAGTTGGTCTGTACTTAAATCATCACGGCTCTTCGTTATATCTGTGCAAACAATAGCTTACGGCAGTAAATGATTTGACTGAAAGATATTCAAAATTATTAAATGCCTTCCCTATCGGACCACTAAAGCTTTTCGGCCCTGTAGTACTACCGTCTAAGTATTCAAAAAAGATGTCTTAAACTTGCGTGTAGTTGACATATTAGCCATTGAAGAGGACGTTGGAGCTTGTTTTCAAGTAGTTTGATAATTCCGGCTCTATTACCAGTGTTAACAGCAGTTCCTCGCGCGAAATGACTTTCAAGACGAAAATTTACGGAAGTCAAACATGATTTTGAAAAGGTTTTGTAAGAGAAATGTTGCTTTTTGTTGATTATTTTTGGCTTTTGAGTATAAGTATTTCTTAATATAATAACTATTAAAGAAAATGTGATATATTTTGTCTAAAATTATATTGTGAAAATATTAATATTTAGGAAGTTTTTCGAAAACGTCAGCTCCTGGGGCAGTACGTCGTCGTAATTTGTTTCTAATTATATTTTGTATACGTAATAAAAAGTGTATTGGCAACTTTTAATAACACCGCGAAAAAGAAATTTCACGAAAAATTTCTTTCATACATTCTTACATTTTCCGTAATGGCCGAAAACCAAAGGGGGCCGGTAAACCGGCTAAGTCACCCTACTTTGTTTACATACCAAATTTTATTTATTTTGCGAAAAATAGCTACTATAATAGGTTGATATTGTGCTTACGCGTGAAAAGAAACATTTCTTGATTGCCCGCTATTTTTTTGCTGAACAATACGAAGCATTTTGCCCATTTTTGTACCAATGTTTCGCCACGAGCTCTAGCATCACACTGACAACGCGATATCGTTTACTGAGGCTATCGGTCACAGTAAGTGGCAGAGGGGTAAAGGCGAATATGCCTATCATTTCGCGTCCAGTGGTTGATTCGTCCAAGGTCTAAAAGAATAAATAAAGAAAGTGTTGACGACGCAGATGGGTAAGAAAACAAAGTAAATATAATGATTGCTTAGATGCTCATTTGGCAATTTAAATAAGTTTTGAATATTTCGAACATGTTCTTTTCTCCTAGTACTTCATTATAGATACACAAACTAGCGTGACTATCATTTGTGCGGAGTGACGTCCGTTGTATTGCAATAACCCTGCGACGGGCTGCGCTAATAAATTACTAGCAACAGACAATGAGTAATGAGATCCGACACGGTACTAATTAGTTCGCGGATCGTCACCGTTTAAACTACTTACTCATTGCCATTTAGTATTCAAATCCCGTGATCTACTTTAATTTTAATGTATTGCTTTGCTAGCCAGCTAGGTATTCACCGTATCACGCATTGCAGTGTGTTTCATCATCACGAATCTATACTGATTTCTTTTTTAGAAAAAACCTGTTTAAATGTTTTATGTAGTCTTTTGAAATACAAGATATTCTCCCGAAATATTAAAAAAAATATTCTGTATAAGTAAGTCAAATCGAAGTATTCCTTAAATAGTAAAAATCTATATTGGCAGAAATGCATTTAGCGTCCGTCAACTAACCAATCTATTCAAAGAGATAAAAGAGGGATTTCCAATCCACAAATAACGTTAGTGAGCTTAAAAAAGTTTGTCACACAGATTCATTATCGGATTGGCCTCGTTGCAACCAAAAAGTTTCATTACTTGAAGAGCCAATGTCTTTTGTCGTAGTTCGCGGAAAAAAGATAACGGGCAGAAATACGTGTTCCACTTTTTTCTGGCAGCCAGACAAAATGGCGGGAAAGGGTTGCTTGAGAAATAATGAAGAGCCGTACATGCAGTCGGGGGTTGGAAATTGTCTCTTTTTGATGGTACTACAGCTCTTTGTAATCTCGAAAAATAAAGAAACACAAAGGATATCGCGAAAAGATCGAGCTAAATATTCTGCGTATAGCATCTTTAACGTGTTGTTATGTTGCCCACGCCATCCTTAGCTAAACTTTACTTTGATTGACTCCAAAGAACGACGCATGCAAAGATCAAAGCTCTAACTAGCAGGAGTGGAACTTTTGGACATTTCACAAGTAAACGATTTTGTTTTATTATTTTTGTACATAAAAACATATTAACTATAAAAACTATAAAAAGAAATTGCACATTTTCTAAGGACAGAACATTCCGTTGTTAATATTTTTTGTGCTATTAAGTGTAATTGAATTTAGTAGCTCGAAAGGCCTTAAGCTATTATCAGTAACTAATTTTTGTTTTTTTCCTGGTATTATTTTTATATGTTACATTTTCTGTAATGTTTTGAGGTTAGATATACTAGACAATATGAAGGACGTTAACTGAGATAAGTCAAATCAATAAAACTGTTTTCAATCTCGGGAAACTAAAGATAGTTTCAAATATATCGTTCGTTAGGAATTAAAAAATAATACAATATTATTGGATAATGGGACTTAAAAAGCATTGCAAAAAAAGTTTGTGGACAATATACACATACAATAACACCCTCCGTGTTTACTCATAAAACTGTTTATAAGTAATCTCAGGATTCTATAAGGGCTATACAGGCTTAAAAATATGGTATCATTAGTGGTCATTGTCCTTTTTTACAAATCAAGACGATATCGCAAATTATGTAACGCGATTCGGATTTTTCATTTACATAATATAATTGTACTACGCATACGCAAGTGTACTGAAAATGCGTGAAATATCTTTGTCAAAAGAGCCTTAACAAAGTCTTGCCTCCGAGGCTTAGAAACACAACAAACACTTTATTTTCCATTTGAAATAAAGTGACATGAGAAAAAGCCAGCCAGTCAAAGTTTTTATGGTGCCTACAGACTATGCTCACGTGCTTTTTTGTAATTTCATACAATACAAAAGGATAATGATAATAAAATTGGAGGTGCTAAGGTTCAAAGTCGCTTGGTTTTCATCAGCTAAAAGGTCTGGTGGTGGTTAGATCAACATCGCATTGACTATGTATGACTGTTCGGTCCAAAGAAACCTCGTGAACGCTACCTACTTATACATACATAATTAATACTCATCATTCTGATAACAAATTCACTCGGTCTGTTGCGAGTACTGAATGTTATACTTAAATAAAAGGTATTTGTAACTTATTATTATATTAATAAAGATTTTAACAAAAGGCTAATTTTCACAAGGTTCAGATCTGCATAAAATGTGTTACAAAATAACCCCTAATGCCGAATATGGTAGATAGGGACCATCAAACTAAATAACTTTTACTATGGGACCAACTCTGAAATCGTGAAAAAAATCAGCTGTTTCATACATTTTCATATGTTTTCTTTTTAATTTTTGTATGAAACAGCAGATTTTTTTCACGATTTCAGAGTTGGTCCCATAATAAAAGTTGAGAAAAGTTTAGTTTGATGGTCCCTATCTACCATATTCGGCATTGAGAATATTTTTTTAACACGTTGTATTTTTTTAATTTAAATTTCTTTGCTTGCAAAGGACAGCATGCATTTAGTTGTAAAACATTGCCTAGCATAGTCTGAAGAATCCAGTAAGAATCATCCAAAAAGTTAGGAGCATAATTTAGATATTTATCTAACGAATAAGTAATGATTAACATTCTTTCGCCTCTTTGCGATGACAACGCAACATTTCCAAACCGCAACCTTCCAGAAGGCTAGTTTCAAATAAGTACCTTATAAAAAAACGTTCCAACGAGATGTCACGTTGGCATCGCTTCTTTATTACGAGTATTTAAAAGCGTATTATCATCTTACCAATAACTTCTAAGTTTATAAGCTCCATGATATAACAACGGGGAAGGAGATCCTCACAAAGCAATCCCGTACTACTAAAGTGGACTGGGAAACCATTGTTATTGGCCAAAGTTCGATTTTGATCATTTGCGAACTGCCAACCGATCGACTATTGTTCGGGGCGCGTTCAAAACTTCAAATAGGAGCGAAATTGGAAAGACCGTTTGGATAGATATTAACAAATCAATAGTATTAATTAAATGAGTATCATAATTTTATATTAATCACTTCGTTTGGTCAATTTAAAATTATTACAGAACGTCATTAAAAGGCTATATGAATGAAATCAGTAACTATTAAACGTTTTTACTCAAAAATGCTTGTAATATGGTCATTATTTTGACAACCTTCTTTGAGCAAAGTCGGGGTTGCCGCGCTCCTCTGATGGTGACGCGGCAAAGTTGTATGAGATTTCATTATTGTCTTGTTTTAGTCACCAGCAATTTCCTTTGAGAATCCATTATTGTTGAGTTTTGTTTCAAACATAGAACGCCACACCTATCGCTCTCTCGGTCACACTCGTTGTGGTAAGCGCGGTGAGCCGCCATTTTCAATCCCATTCTTTATCTGCGCGGGTGTTGTACATTGAGGGGAGAAAACCCTAATACACAGGTGATGTTTGTATTTTTATGTAAAATTTGTATGGAAAAATATAAAAAACTCGCACTTGACCGTTTTTTGACCTTTCATTAAATACCTCTTGGCCACTTCCGGGATACCTTAGGGGGTCGAAAAAAACCTTATTTTTTGGCTCCGACGCACCGTTTCTGAGATATTTGCATTTTTGTATTTTTTTCGAAATTAGGTTATAAGTACCCACTATAGTAGTATGTAGTACTCGCATTTTTGAGTAAAGCACTATACAAGCCTTGGTCCACAATGACTGCACTGCTGGCCACGTTATGATGGCCTCGAGCTAAGCTTAACTACGCTCTCGGCCTTCAAGCTTGGTCATCATTGCAGCCCTTGCTGTCCGCGCTATAAAGGCCTCGACCTCCGGTCTCGGCCTTTATTTCAGCTTGGCCATCAAGGGCTGCAATGCTGACCGCGCTGTGACGGCCTGGAACTGCGCTAAGCTCCGCTCTCGGCCATCATAATCGCTGCCAGCAACGCAGTCATTATATACCGCGGCAGTAATGTACTATAAAATAAGAACATTCCAACCCGAAACTCCCAACGTATTTTAAAGTGTACTTATGATTTTACACAAATGAATCTATCTGGTTTTAAACGATCATTCTTAAGCCAAAATGGAGTAAAATTTCAGGGGTAAAAAAGCTTTGCTTTTTCCGCCCCACTGATAATTCCTTTTACAATATTTACAGTTCAGCGATTTCCTTGTTTTTCTCTTTATCTCTAATTCATTCTTTGTTCTCCTGAAATCCATAACCCTATTCTCATTTGCTCGAGCAAGCTATCAGCGGATTTCCCCCAATACCAAAGCTACATAAAGCGAGCTCGCTTTAGAGATTTAAGCATTCTAAGTACGCCCAATTTGCAATAACATGGAGTATTTTACTGCAGGTGGGAGGGAAAAGCTTTCATGTTACGTTTGGTTTAGCTGTGAAGAGCTTTCTGGATGGAAAAGTGTTTGTTATGGCACTGCAGTATAAAGATACATTATATTGCGGCGTATGAAATGTAATGTTCGTAAATGACTACAAGCAAATTATGTCGTAGACACGTCATTTTCACAAATAAGGGCCATTGATTTTCATATATACTATTCCAGTCTCGATATCATAGATGACAAATAATTTCATTCATACGTATCAGTGGCGAGGGGTCGAAATATGGCGAAGGTAATCCGGACCAAAAAACACCACCGCGTGGTGCAAGCTTCACGCGTTTCTTCAGAAGTTAGGGCCTCAATTTCACCATGCAAAAAAGCACTGATAAAATAGTGACAGTCTAGCCCGCGCTACTCTATACTGAGTTGGAATCAGAAATAATAATCATGGAAAACAAAACATTTTATTGAGTTTGTAACTGCTTGTCATCCTTATCGTAGAAAGATGTATTATATTGAAAATGTTTAAAAACCCATCTTGCTAACGTAACCATAACTTCGTAACTAAGTTTGGAAAACAATGTTTCGCCGCGCTAGTCACTTAAACGACAATCCATATTAATTAACTTAGAATAATTAAGTTAATTAAAGCCAATATGGCAATAAACAAATACATGAGATAAACACATTAAAATAAACAAAAACCGGGATAAAGTATCGATTCTCACTCACTAATTCACTATTTTGATAAAAACTAATCACGTTCCAAACACTCACATAAACAAATTAAACAATGATAATGGCGGAAACGTACTATTATACTTCTAAATAAAAATATCTAATTTGCGATGTATTTTCTTCTATCGTTCTTATTTTGTTTATTTTGCATCTTAAAACTTATTCGTCTCTTCATAACAGAAAGAGAAAAGAAACGTTAACATCGCTTCAAATAGAAAGAGAGAGAAAACTTAAGCCACAGCCGGCCGGCTTGCCTTTCACCATTTTCAACCGAAAGGCACGCGACTGTGGTGCGTTGGTGAGAAAGAGATAGAGTAATAACAATCAACCGTTGCCCGTGGCAACCGCGCCAAGACACAGTGCAAAAAGGAAGCTAAAGGACGTCGGCTTGCCTCAAGGAGATTTTGTACGAAAATTGATTTGATATTCCTTGCACGCAGGGCGCGGCGCGCGCGCGAGCGTTTTTAAAGTAGAAAATTAAATACTTAGAAATTCATAAAAAATAATTGTAGCTATTATTAATTAATCTTACCGAAATGGCGAAAAAAATTAAGTAATGACATGTTATAATGGATCGATGGGGATGGGATTTTAAAAGGTAAGCCGATGGGAATCGGCTTGTATGGACCCTTCGCCACTGATACGTATTCTGTTCCATTTTAAAATTAAGCTAGGAGGTGGTGCTACCCGAAACTTCAGGTTCTGTGTAAATATTGTTAGTTAAACAGGATGTGAAACAATTTAAACTTGGTTGGACATATTTAGTTAAAACTAGGTCCTCTTTAGACTAGTCTGATACAACTAAACTGACTTCTATTTTTCGAGGCACTATATTCATGAGCTAGCAAACAGAGTGGAATCTTTATGGATCTTTATTATTCAAAATATGTCTTCTTACAAATTACGACGGTGGTCGCGTCCACATAACTCACGATAGATGGCGCTACCAAAAGGGTCCAAAGAACCTTAATCACTCCCTAGGGAGGCCGACCGCGCGTCGCGCTAAATTACAACCAACATTACTACCGCACCCGGTGACATGACGAAAAATGTCTCAATTTGTGTACCGCCACTAACAGTTACGGGTTAAACTACAGGTTTTGTGTTTTACCTAAGGGCCCTATTTTTTTCGTCGAAATTACAATTTTGTTGGATTTTAGCGCTACAAACTAGAGAAACCTTTGGGTCTACTAAATACATTTAAATGTGTTCGCGACAAAAAGTAATATGATGATACACTGGAAAGTTAAAGGGTTAGAAAGGAAAATTAAAATTGGTGAACGATTACTTAGAGTCAACTTTGAACATACACAGAAAGAAAAACAAGTACAAACAACAAATAAAAGTATAAAATTGGATTTTCTTATGAAGTAAAGATTATTCTGATATAAATTTTACGTAGTAACAATTATGTATCTAGGAGAAATTCACAATTAATTCTGAGCGTTTTTAGTAGTTTTATGGTTTTGGTTGGGATTTTTTTTCACATATTCCATACATAATTTCAAAATTCCGAGGCCGCTATAAACTATTCGACTATATAAGAGATAATATTTTTTTTATTTCATTTGTTAAGCACAGTAGTTCAATCCATGACCCCAAAAAAGTGCCTTCGCGCATTTTATGAAAATCTTTCTCTGCAATTTCGGGTTTAATTATAAAGTTAAGCAAATTTTCAAAAAAGCGAGGCCGCTATGAACTATTCCAATAGCTATTCTACACTATTCAATAAGTCAAAACTATAAATGTATTTTTGTTTCTGAGATCGAGAACCCCAAAATTGGCCATTTTACGTAAAAATCACAGTCGTAACGTAATATGCCTCTTAAAGTACTTTTATTTTCCTCATTGGATAGGATTCGTTGACCGCCTACCAATTAGTGCCAATTACACACTGACGTCTATTAACAAGACGTCAGTGCAATTACACGTTTCAAAAAAAGACGAGAAAGATATCTTGAATTATTGTATTAAAATTAATTCTGAATGGAGTGGAAATTCAAGGTTTTTTTTACAAAGCTAGAATCGTTGTTTTTGCTTAAATATTGGATGAGCCAAGATTGGTTTCCCTGGATTAGACCTTAACTTTTCTAATTTCGCTTAGGTGGTTGTGAACTTGTGACAAAGGATCGCACGATAAACATTTTCGTTATTAAAATTAAACTTTCCACTTCTCAACTGCCTAGGTAGGTATAAAAAGACCGTAACGTTATTTAATATCCTCTATTTCATGATTCGTTATTCTTTCTTTAGTGGATTATTTTATTACTGACTTCATTATCATATTAATTTCAAGAAATCGGAAGTACCTATTGCGTTTATTCAAGGTTATTTTTAGTCATTGTAAACCTCTTTGGGGTTAATCAGACCATTAGATCAAACTGAACAACTTTCATTATGGGACCAACCTTAAAATCGCGAAAAAAATATCTGTTTCATACATTTCGATGGAGTAGGCATTGTACTTTTGTATGGAACAGCTGATTTATTTTCGTGATTTCGAGGTAATGAAAGGGTAGGTAGGTATAATGAAAGTTTTTCAGTTTGATGGTCTGATCAACCCCACGAGAGGTTTTGTATGAACTAAAAATAGCCTTGTATATTTGATACGAAATTTCAAAGAAACAGGAACCGGTTTACCAGGAACCATAATCTGCATTTTAATTTAATGACTGCTAACAAACAAAATAATCTACGCAATAAATTCACCACATTTTAATACTTAATTTTACAAGAGGCGTTAAAACCGCGCAAATCTCGGCGTTGTCTGTCACCAAGTTAAGATAAATTTTGCTCCCCTCTATTTTTATCTGGCAACACATAAATAAATGATAAGTGTGGGGAGGGGAGGGGATGGCTATACTCTAACTCCCTGGAGATTCATTAGTCTATGCCTCTCTCGAAATACTGGAGCATACTCCAAGAATTACCAAGTTTATTTTTTATGACAATTGCAAGTGAGAGTTTATTTTTACAAGTTCCTGAATGGAATTCATAAACATTATATTGAAACTAGCTTCCGCCCGCGACTTCGTCCGCGTAGACATTCGGAAAATCCCTAGGGAACCTTTGACCGGGGTAAAATGTATCCTATGTTTTAATCCAGGCTATAAACTATATGCGTGTCAAATTTCATCCAAATCTGTTCAGCCGTTTTTGCGTGATTGAAGAACAAACATCCAAACCCACAAACTTTCACATTTATAATATTAATAATGGTAGGATTTTGTAAGTAATGCAATTCTTATATATGTCTATTTCGATTAAGGAATTCCTTATAACATAGAATGTAATCTGCATAATAATTTGTAATCTTACGCAGCCAGATTTTGTAATTTTATGTAAATTTTGACTTTCCTCGTGGCATTTTTTATGTGTAAAATAAACACATCAATATAATCACTTCTCAAGCTTACGCGCTCACTAGACATGAAATAAAACACCTTTTAACGGATACTAGCGCGGTTTTATTGAATGTACTTTGGTATTTAGTTGGTATTTGGTTTGGTTTTTGGTTTTCCCGACGTTTCGGCACCTTTGCAGCTGCCGTGGTGGCAGTCCCTCGTGACCACGGCAGCTACAAAGGTGCTGAAACATCGGGAAAACCAAAAATCAAACCAAATACCAATAAATACCAAAGTACATTAATAAAACCGCGCTAGTATCCGTTAAAAGGTGTTTTATTTCACATCAATATAAGAATACTTTATAAAAATAACAGAAAATCAAATCTCAGTCATAAAACCCTTTATAGGCCTGAGGTCAATTCCCGATGTACTGTAACAGAAATTCCGATCCAATCAGACGATCTATCTAATAAGGTAACAGTCAAAAAATATCTGAGATCTCGACGAATTTATTTTACGACACTAAAATTTTTACGTCTCCCATAAAAGCGACGTAAACTGGACTTAGAATGGTATCGGTAGCATCAGCAAAAGCAGCCCAGTTGAACGTAATGTATCGCAAATACGAAACGGTATCGGCGGAGAAGTGTAATCAAAGGAGATTGAACACATTGCTGCATTTAAAGCTGAAATCGGATTTAAAATTAAAATTTATTTCCTTTAAAAGTTGCTCTTTTATGTTGCATTGCATTAGGTCAATTATCATCATTCTTGCTTCCTTTCGACATCATCCATTTTAATGTCCCCACTGCTGGAGCACGGGCCTTTCTTATGGATAGATAGAGAGATATACAAGGTCATTTTGTATCCACCATCCAAATTTTACACATCCGTGTTCAGTCCATGAAACTGAACAACTTTCTCTAAGGAACACATGGTCAAATATGTAAAATAAAAATCGACTTTCCATACAAATCAAAGAGATCACGTGATCAATTTAGTATGGGATGACCAAAATTTTTGTCGAAATTTGACACATGTTTCTTAGAGAAAGTTGTTTAGTTTCATGGACTGGACACATCCTTAAAATTTGGATGGTAAGTTCAAAATTACCTGATATAACATCTTTATTTGACAACTACAGACACACACGTAAAACAGTGTATAAAACCTTAGAGTAAGACGCGCTTCTGAACCAACGAAGCCGCGATGCTCTATCTATGTCTAAAACCAATGAAAATCATGCATCTTACACTAATATTAAGTAGGTATGTGGACTGTAGTAGTGCAAAAAGGTCACAGCTCAGCGATGTATTTGCTTTTTAGAGCATTTTCAGCCGCAACCATAGAGGGCCCGCTGAGGCAAAATATATAGCTGGATAAGGAGGATGGGCCATAAACCACCACGTAGGCCCAATGCGGATTGGTGTTAATCACTCTAAATGCAACCGGGCCCAACGGCATAACGTGCCTTCCAAAGCACGGAGAAACTCGAAATAATACATTCCGGTCACCCATCTCATGACCGACCCTTGCGAAAGTTGCTCAACATCTACAATCACAGGGCCAGGCGCTAAACCACTGCGCCACCGAGCTCCTCGTTCTTGTTTCCCTTACTTAGATTTTATTCTTACAGGTTGGTCTCTCATTTAGGCAGCCGCATACTAATTTAGCTGGCGTGACAGTGTTTTGCAACTTGCGGCTTCTGCCCGCCGCCGTGTGTGAACGCACAAAGGCTTCATTAAGGCCCTGTCCTGACGCATGTTTGTCGTAAATTCAGCACTAGCCATGCTGCTTTACACTAGTATTTCAATTATGCATCTCTGTTTTTATCAAGATTTAAGGACGATCATTTAAAATTTTGTGGAACTTTAGAAAAGAAATTTTTCAAGTTAGGTTTCTATGACTGTCACAATTCCAGTACCTACGAATAAGAAATAGTATGAAGTCTTCATAATTTTCTAGTTTTCTTGCCTTTAGTTAGCCCATCCACAAAATGGTTTAATCTGAATTGATTAAGAACTTTTAACATCGTCCATTCCGGTTTAGCACATTGTTGTTGGCTCTGATCATGAGCCTAGGGGGTCAAGTCTGCTAATGTTATCGTCAAAATCGTGTTTCAATGGTGTTTGAATGGTAATGCTTTTTGATACAGTTCTAAAGTCAAAGTCAAAGTCAAAAAAAGCTTTATTCAAATAAACTTAATTATTAAGTACTTTTAAGTTGCCCTTATATTCCTACCACCCGTTTCAGACTTTTTTAACTGACAAGAAGTACGGGCGCAAGAGACTTTAGCGGCCATAAGTGACGATATTTACAAACTTAAATATATCGTTACCAGATAATTACAACAGGTTCTTCTTTCTTAAACACAAAACAGAAACACATTGTGTTTCTCAAACCCAAAACGGAAACACACAATGTGTTTTCGTTTTGGGTTTAAGAGTCAATTACCATTCAAACAGCATTGAAATACGATTTTGACGATAACATTAGCAGACTTGACACCAGTCATTACTTACTCGTCTGTATAGATACGAGAGATACTATGAGTTTATAGATATATAAGGTCCTTCTGAAATAGTGCACAAAATTTTAAGAGGTCAATGTACTCATGCATACAAACAACTTTTACTATGGGACCAACATTGAAATCACGAAAAAAAAATCTGCTGTTCCATAGAAAATGTAAAATCGAATAGATCAAAATGTATGGAACAGCTAATATTTTTTTTGCGATTTCAATGTTGGTCCCATAGTAAAAGTTGTTTGTATGCATGAGTACATTGACCCCTTAAAATTTTGTGCACTATTTCAGAAGGACCTTATATTATATATACTCATAGTAAATTCGGCGTAATCCTTTCAGAAATGATGAAAAAATTGTTTTGGATTGAGTTTTTTTTTGATTAACTGGAGGTTTATGGAAAGCGATTTTTCGGAAAGAAAATGTGTGCGCATGTTTCATTAATCGACAATTCAATCAACCCAAAACGAAGGAAAATCAACGAAGGAATTTTAGACTCTACAGGACCAATTAACAATCTCCACAAGTATTCACAAGTTAAATACAATCACAGAAAGCCTGCTTTTCCCTGCATGCACGCTATTCCGACAGAGTCGACGTACGGACTACGGACGCACACCTAAAGCCTCGGAGATGGTACCGATTTGTTTTGCTTATTCCCCTGCGCGCACGCGATAAGAGGCCCTATTTCATTGCTTAATAGCTTAATAACCCCCACCGGACTGGAGCGCCATCTACAACTTTTATTGCTTCTGACAACAATTTCGAATTGTAATTCGAATTTGCATCGGAAGGTGTTTCGAAGGTTTGTTCAAATAGAATAGTTTTGATCCGGAATGGAAATTTTGTTCAGTAGTTTTTGAGTTTATCGCATTCGAATAAAGACCACGGCGCGGTGATGGGGGATTTTGTTTTATAAAATGTATCAATTGATAACAGAGATAACATAAATGTACAGACGATGATGGCACATTAGACTATAATATACTGCCTAAAGCCACAAAGTACGTAGCGGCGGTGATTTCGTGCTAAAGCTGTTTTCTCAATTCAACTGTTTAACTTGATGTGCTGTCGTGTGTACATAATTCCCTCAGTCTACTATGCACTATAAAAGCTTTACATTTATACGACGCTGTTTCAAGTTACTATGTAGGAGTATGTAGTAAATGCATGAAACGGAACCTAACGGGCAGTTGGTTCATAAAACATTTTTCAGACGATTTCCCCATGAAATATGACCCCGTCAGCGGTCCTTATGGAGTAATCTTAAAGGGCGCAATCGCAGGCCGGGTGTGCCATAACACTCCCATAAAATGTCGTAAAAAAGGAATTCGGGCAGAAATATATGCTACGGATATGTTGGTATTTTTAAAATGACAAAAGCCTCAAAATTAACCTCAATGTATCCGTTTTTTTTTGTTAATGTAACAAACTAATAAAATACGTGATACAATCCGTATAAATGTTTTAAGACTATTTGAGTAGTAAGGTGTTAGCCCAATGTGGAAATATAAAATTTCTTGAAATTAGTTATTCTTCAATTAAAACATTCGTGTTACACTTTTGTCTTACGATTAAGTTACGATTCGAATCATTCAATTTTTAGATTATAGGCATTCACAATACTATTTTAACACGTTTTTATTTACATTAAGATAATTATTGATATACTTATTAAAAAAAATAGAAGAAAAAATCGACTCACCCTTAGCACCTCAGACGGGAGTCAAACCCGCACCCTTGGGATTCCGGCCCAATGCATGACCAATTATGCTACCGAGTCGCTAGTGGGAGCGGCGAAATTTTCTATTACTTTTTACGTTTTCGATGTAAGCCGTTATTTTATCAATGTGAAGAATTACCTTCGACATTCGAATGCAACATCTTTACAGATGCCAGACAATCATTGGTCAGTGCATATTGGGCCGGAATCCCAAGGGTGCGTGTGCGTCGTTCGGGTCTCGTCTGAGATGCTACGGGTGAGTCGATATGTTCTAGTATTTTTTTCTAATATATTAATAGGGTATTTGACAACATTGAAAATATACTGCAAATTGTGGTCATCCTTACAGATAATGGCGTATAAAACATATTCAACTATTATATATGTCGGAGCGTGAGCACCGTACTGCTCAAGATTATTGGATCTCCTAGCGCCATCTATTGAGTGTAGTCGTAACTATCAAGTCGGAAACGTCAAGTGGCTCACTTGGGTAAGGTCGATACAGCGAGTGTGTGATCTGTGCAGCAAGCGATGTCTTTGTCAATGACACAGTTTGACAGTTGACAGTTTGACGTGTGACAGTTGACAGATTTGATGTTTGTCAGTTTGACATTTGGCAGTCTTGACGTTTCCGGAGGCGGGAAAATGTGAAGAGCGCGATCTCTGGATGGTCTGTGGGACATTCTGTTACCGGCAGCCGTAGTGAACGGTCGTTGATTTGAATTCGCCTCGCTGTGTCGAACTTGCCGCGTTTACCGACTTGAATCCGTGTGAATCCGTTCGATCATCCGTTATTTTGTGCTAACTTGGATGATTGTAAGAACAGAGGTTGTGCTTTGTAAAGAGACAATTATTTCATGCTCGGCGAGGAATAATCTTCTCCTGACGACACCCAGCTGCCCCCCTTTCGCCGTCATCAGAAGTTGGGATGCAATCCAAACGTCCCACGTGGTGCGAAAAGTGAATCAAACGATATGAGGTGTGAAAACGAGACACGTGCAAGGGAAAATCAATGTGATCAACGAAAAATGGCGTCTATTATGGAGCAGTAAAATAGCAATTTTATGGCTTTGGAACAAATTATGCGTGCGTTTACTTCGAGTGCCGATGTTCGTTCCTGATTTTGACCCCGACATGGAGCGATTTCAAGGAGCTGTTCATGCAAAGGTGACGCATAGCAGGACAGCGCAGCATCGACTGATTTCAAGGATAACAGGTCATGTGATCGTTCTACTTTTTCTAGTGCTTATTCTCATGTCAAACAACAACCAAATGCGCCTGTGATTATCTGCTTCAGGTGCTTCACCAGACAACAGTTGTGCAATGCAACTGCAGTGGCAACAGTTGTGGAGCTGAGCAAAGCAAATCAGCGCAGGCAAGGTGATAGAATGGCGGCAGCGAGGCAACGGTGGCAGTACGATGGCGACGCATTGGTGGGTGCAGCCAGCGTGGCGAATCTACAAGGTCACTTTATAAGGGTCAGTCGTAACAATTTTACTTTGATTTTATTTTTAAACGAAAAGTCACTAAGTATTTCTTATTCAAGGGAGTGAATTTAACTAAAATTAAGAGGGCTCAGTAATTTATTGTTAGTGACTCCATTCTACAGAAATTGTTGTTGAAATTTAGTGCAAAAATAAGAAAATAGAATAAAATCTTTTTGTAGTAATGTCATATTCTGTGGTAATGTAATGTTAGTACTTTTCTGTTGTAATGTAAACCACTTTTCTGTTCGAATTCACTGCTAACAGTTGGTAGATGCATCAATATTTCTGAATATGTTTACTATTGGTGTAGTGTTACTGCAGTGTTGGTACAGTGTTGATACTGTGTTAGTACAGTGTTAGTACAGTGTTAGTACAGTGTTAGTACAGTGTTAGTACAGTGTTAGTACAGTGTTAGTACAGTGTTAGTACAGTGTTAGTACAGTGTTAGTACAGTGTTAGTACAGTGTTAGTACTGTGTTAGTACAGTGTTAGTACAGTGTTAGTACAGTGTTAGTACAGTGTTAGTACAGTGTTAGTACAGTGTTAGTACAGTGTTAGTACAGTGTTAGTACAGTGTTAGTACACTGTAAGTGCACTGTTGGTACACTGTTAGTACACTGTTAGTACACTGTTAGTACACTGTTAGTACACTATTAATGCACTGTTAGTACACTGTTAGTACACTGCTAGTACACTTGGTAAACTGATAGTACGCTGTTAGTACACTGTTAGTACATTGTTAGTGCACTGCATGTACACTATTAGTAAACTGAAAGTACACTGTTAGTACACTGTTAGTATACCGTTAGTACACTGTCAGTACACTTTTAGTCATAGTGTGGTGAATTTGAGTAAGCAGCTGTTGCTATGTGGGAATATGAATTCAGTTTAGTCACTGGTGTTCGTAATCATGAAATTAATTAGTTCCTGATTTAACAAAGTTAGACCCAAGTTCAGGGGGCCGTTTAAAGTCATAGAAATACTTGATAACGATCGTTATGTTTTAAAAGCCCTAAACTCAAAGCGTACTTACAAGTACGCATATGATAGGTTAAGAAAGATGCCTGAGGGACAAGTACCTGATGACATCAGTGATTCGCAGTGTTCTGAAAATTTTGAGTCTTAACTGATTATTTTATTGTGTCCTCTTAAGTCATTTTTGTTGTGTAAGATCACAGGGATGATCTTATGTGTGAGATCACAGGGATGATCAAATGTGTAAGAGCCACAGGGATGGTTCTGAGAAGTCACAGGGATGACTTAATTTATGAGCTACAGGGATAGCCGGATTAAAGATCACAGGGATGATCAAATGTGTAAGAGCCACAGGGATGGTTCTGAGAAGTCACAGGGATGACTTAATTTATGAGCTACAGGGATAGCCGGATTAAAGATCACAGGGATGATCAAATGTGTAAGAGCCACAGGGATGGTTCTGAGAAGTCACAGGGATGACTTAATTTATGAGCTACAGGGATAGCCGGACTAAAGTGGTACACAGTAAATTGATAATTCAGTTGTTTGAAAAAAGAAAAAAAAAAAAAAAAAAAAAAAAACAATTGGGTACTTGGCCCTCCAGCATATTTGGCTGTAAATTCTGTAAAAAGTTATCATTAGTTATTATGGTGATGATGGGGAATATGGTGATGATGATGATGATAATGATAATGGTGATGATGGTGGTGATGATGATGATAGTCATGATAGTAAGTGAAGAGGCTGGACCTTCAACTAGTTTTAATTAGTTCACACAATACTCATTTTTTGTGATTGTTTATTCAATAGTATGCAAGTTGCTCAGATTGGTTACATCTTTCATGCATTCGTAGTCGTAGGCGTAAATCGGGCCTGATTTCCCGTCGCATTGCGGCCACGCTTGTGAGTGGCGTGCGTTTAGCTCAAAGATGTAAGCGATCGCTGTTGAGTCGCCGGATAGAGGCGCTGTGTTGTTAAGGGTACCGGATGGAGGTAGCCCTTGTATTGGGTGATGACCGGATAGAGGTTGTCATTGCTGGATGGGAGCATCTGAATTGTAGAGTATTGCATACTACACTGATTACACAATCTATTTAGTTTGATTTGGAAAGATTGGGTTGATGAGTTTTGTTGAATTTTAAGTGAATAGTTATTTTGATTCGTTTACTTTCATCACTGTTATTTCATTAGTACCTATGGATTTTGAGTAAGCAATGTTGTTATTTTGAATAAAGTTGTGGTTCACAAATTATGGTATTACAAGGCCTGACCCTTTTGGTCAGGAAGGCCGAGCGATTGAACATTTTACTGTTCAGGTGTTATCTCTCTTTGCAGGATCTTCACCAGCAACCTCACACGAGGACGTGTGAAATGTCAAGATGGCCGTGTCGGAGCGTGAGCACCGTACTGCTCAAGATTATTGGATCTCCTAGCGCCATCTATTGAGTGTAGTCGTAACTATCAAGTCGGAAACGTCAAGTGGCTCACTTGGGTAAGGTCGATACAGCGAGTGTGTGATCTGTGCAGCAAGCGATGTCTTTGTCAATGACACAGTTTGACAGTTGACAGTTTGACGTGTGACAGTTGACAGATTTGATGTTTGTCAGTTTGACATTTGGCAGTCTTGACGTTTCCGGAGGCGGGAAAATGTGAAGAGCGCGATCTCTGGATGGTCTGTGGGACATTCTGTTACCGGCAGCCGTAGTGAACGGTCGTTGATTTGAATTCGCCTCGCTGTGTCGAACTTGCCGCGTTTACCGACTTGAATCCGTGTGAATCCGTTCGATCATCCGTTATTTTGTGCTAACTTGGATGATTGTAAGAACAGAGGTTGTGCTTTGTAAAGAGACAATTATTTCATGCTCGGCGAGGAATAATCTTATCCTGACGACACACCGCTTCTCCCCTTCGCCGTCATATAGACTAAATTAAGTCTATTGATTGATAATTTCACCTAAAAAAATACAATAATTTTTGAATTTTTTTCTGTGGCGAAAACGCTCTAAAGATTACTGATGATGTCACTTGCCTGTAAATAAATATGGCTTCAGGCGTTTGACATGACCATAGCACAGCATAATGATTTTTTTCCTTACAGTAGGCCGACGCCTTTAGTGTTGGGCGATACCGCCGCTTGTACAATATTTACGCAAATACGGAAGGGTTGTCACAAATTTACAATTTGGAAGGTGGATTTCTTTTACGACCCCCGGGTACATAAAAACATTGTGAAATTATATAAAATAATGAATTAGGGGTGACATATTATTAAATAAAGATTTTATAACATAAAGGTTTCAAATGGTTTTCTTTATACCACGAGTGAGTGCGGCAGCCTGCCGATGCTGCCGCACTCGCTCGTAGTTTCACGAAACTTACTTGATGGCCACTGTCGCACGCAGGGTTCGGAAACCAGATTAATATTATAAAAAATCCAAGATGGCGGCCAACTTTTTGTGTTTTTTTTGCCGATTTCGATGAAACTCGGTTTTTTGTACTATTTTGACAAGAATAAAGCAACGCAATTTTAAAAATATATAAAATTCAAGATGGCGGCCAACTTTTTAGTTTGTGGGTCGATATCGATAAAACTCGGTTTTTAGTACTATTTTGACAAGAAAACACCAACGCATTGTTAAAAATATGAAAAATCTAAGATGGCGGCCAACTTTTTTCAACTGAGTTACGTTGAAATCAACCTAAAAACAAAGTCGGCAGCGAACTTGACTATTGTCGTTTTTTTACAATTTGTAACTGTTTTCTTGTCAAAATAGTGCCCCAAACCAAGTTTCCTCGAAATCGGTCCACAAACAAAAAAGTTGGCCACCATCTTGGATTTTTTATATTTTTAAAATTGCATTGCTGTTTTCTTGTCTAAATAGTACTAAAAACCGAGTTTCATTGAAATCGGCCTATCTAATTCGTCATACCGCTTACAAAATTTCACGAGAATCAGTTGAGAAATGCGACCTGTAGAGGAGAACAAATGGACCGCCGGATGGAAGGATATTTGCCCAAGCTGAAGCAGAGACGCTTCGCTCGCGGTTCGCGCTCGCTCGGTCAATGATTATTGCAAGAATGTGAAGATTGTTTACCCAATAGGAAAATATATCTATGATAAATAGATTGTAACATTATCCTATTTGCGCGTGTGATACAGCAATTCAGCGTACAAGTAAATTAAATCCCAGCCGTCGCAAAATGTGATTTTTGTGTGGTAATGGTGGTGTCTTATCACTAAAATAATATCTTTTCCCATCAACCTAATACATGTTAGTGAGATTTTTTCTTCGCCTGTGACGACGTGACCTGATTGACGTAAAGCAGCAAAGAAGTGAAGCCGTCGTCATGCATTACTACCGACCCATCTTTAAAAGCCCACTCACCATTTCCTTACTAAATCCTTCACTGGATCCTCCTTCATTAGTCCAAAAAAACCGTCGTGGTTGTCACGTCATGCAAATTTCTAAATACATGGCGTGTGATGATGCCGCCCGCGCCCGCGCCTCTGGTGCGGAGAGTGCAATGAAGAGAAAATTCGCTGATCGCTTCGCGTTGCTTCTCCGTGGCTTTTCATTACGTCGTTGAACGGCAGCATTTGTATAATTCACTTCTCAAGCTTACGCGCTCACTAGACATGAAATAAAACACTTTTTAACGGATACTAGCGCGGTTTTATTGAATGTACTTTGGTATTTAGTTGGTATTTGGTTAAAACCAAAAATCAAACCAAATACCAACTAAATACCAAAGTACATTCAATAAAACCGCGCTAGTATCCGTTAAAAAGTGTTTTATTTCATTTGTATAATTGCTTCCACTAATTGCCCACCTCGGGCGCTACCAGCTCTGTGAACAACTGCTTTTCTATTTTGTTTGCAAAGCTTCTGTTTTTCTCGGTGAAATGGAAATTATACTAGAATACTGCCTGTCTCAGAATAGATAAAAGTATTTTTATGGAGCGATCGATTTGTTTGAATGAATTTTGCAATTGTAAAACTTTCATTAAAATAAGAACTCGATTTTATTTATTTTAATAACAGTTATTTTTAAATAATAGTTGAATGCTAGCGTTGTTAATTAAAAATCTATCTGATCTTGCGATATTACCCACAACTGTATGTGGAAATATTTTTATGTTTTTAAATATGTGCGTAAAATTGTTTGAAATTCTTCTGTTCAAACCCAACATTGAACACACAATTAAATTGAATAAGGTTTAGTTTCGGCAAAAGTAAATTTCAGCACCAAATGAACCGTTAAGCTTAATTTTCACCGGTATACAGCGGTTTCCGAACGCAAGTTTAATTAAGCCACAAACGCCAGTTTAGGCAATAAGCCAGTACGATGAACATGCTATACGTCCCTATGAACAATACTCTAACAAGCTAATACGAGCAATAAACTAGCAGATTATGTTTCTCACGCCATGATTATGTGCATAAAATCTGGTTCGAACAATCTAAAAAGTATCTTTGGCTCTATTTACTATTTTATCCTTTCTATCACAGATGAAAATATTTAGAATACATTTAGCAAGTTATTTCGGCAAGACATCACTAAGTTTATTTTATATTGAGTGTATCAATGGGAATAAGGCTTATTAATATTTATTATTCCGCGTTGTATTCTACATCTGGCCTCGATTTACTAAATAAAATAGTTGACGTAGGTACTTATGTCAAAAAAAAAAAAAAAATCAAAAATATTTATTTACCTTCAAATATCATTTTACAATAGCGAGTGGCCAGAGTCTTCTTTTAAGCATAAAAATACTTGTACCAAAAGCCTCTGCTCTTCATATAACATATTTAATTGTGACATTTGAACATGTGTTTTTTTACCAAAAAGAAAAATTATAACTAACAATTTTTTTACAATTTGACTTATAATAAAATAAATAACAAAACTATAAAGATTCACTTTGTAAATCTGTTTATGTAAAACAAAATAATTCTTAGATTCTATGTGTGTGTGTGTGTGTGTGTGTGTGTGTGTGTGTGTGTGTGTGTGTGTGTGTGTGTGTGTGTGTGTGTGTGTTTTAAATAGTTATTTAACCACAATTAACTCCATCCGTAATTTATCTCAACATTAATTCAATTTCCTCATAGCTAAGGATTTTGATCCAAGTTATTAATCTATCTTTACATTCATAATGTGTTTTATTGTAAATATTTATTATTTTATTAACTTTATTATATAGACTAGCTGATCTTGCATCATACTGAATTTTAGCAAACACAGTTTTAGTGGTAGGCACCTTTGTGACAATGTCTTTTCTTCTTCTATTTTCTATATTAGGATCATAGATAATTGTTTTGTGTTTCTTTGCTATTGTATAGATAACATAAAGTTTACGAACAGAAAGTAAGTTACTGATTTCATAAAGTTCCTCAGTGGGAAAACGTCGCTTTTTGAAATACATGACTTTTAATAATGCTCTCTGAGCTCTTTCAATTTCAATAAAACGTGTTTTATAAGCTCCACCCCAAACAGGTATGCAATAGGTAATTATTGACTGTACTAGAGCAAGATATATTTCATTAAGTAAATTTCTAGAGCCTTTATGAGATGGAACTACGTATCTTAATGATTTAAATAACCAAATAAATTTTCTGATTCTTGAAGATATTAATTCAATTTGTGGATACCAAGATAACATATGATCAATCAATATACCCAAATATTTTATCTGATTTACACGATTTATAGACGGACACTTACATACATTATTTCCTACATCTTTACAATCATGTATTTTGACGCTGAAAGATTCTTCCGGTTGTGTATTATTTCTTATACTAAAGCAAATGTAGTTAGTTTTGGAAGTCTTTAGTGTAAGGAGGTTATGTTTAAGCCATTTTGCAACTAGAACCATACCACTTTCGGCATTCAATTTAACGTCACTCCAACTTGGCCCGTAAAAGGCAATGGCAGTGTCATCCGCATAAGTGAAAATTTTTGCGTTTAACAGGTCCATAGTACATAAGTCGTTTATGTACACCAAAAATAGTGTAAGGCCAAGGACACTTCCCTGAGGTACGCCGTAGTGCACGTCAACATAGTCACTGGTATGATTATCAAGTTTAACCCTTTGTTTTCTGTTATTCAAATAGTCCTTAAAAATTGATAGTGAGGGACCCCTGACTCCAATTTTTTCCAGTTTACGCACAAGAATGGGGACAGAAACCGTGTCAAAAGCCTTTTTTAGGTCAATAAAAATAGACAAGCATTTGTTTCCTTTATCAAGTTGCTCTGTTATGAGTGAGCTTAGAGATGTAACTGTGTCTTCAGTTGATATTCCTTTCCTGAACCCGAATTGGTTTGAAGATAATATATTGAAAGTATTTAAGTAATTTATTTGTAGCGTAGGTATAAGGTCGTAGCAGGTAACGGCGGAAAATATGAAGTCCGTTATACAACACGAAACAGTTTATTGATTACGCACACAAAAGAAGGAGTATAGAAGACAGAAGGGCAAAGCACAGAAGAATAAAGCGGAGAGGTAGTGCAGCACAGAAAACAATTACTTAGGGCTAACTACAGCACAGTATTTACGTATGCGCGTGAGCGGCGGAAAGCATTAAAGTAGCACGGGTATCGCGTCAAAGGTGTGTTCAGTGACTGATGCGCGGTCGCCGAGCGAGTGAGCTCCGCGTGAAGCGTGCGGGGCGCGGGTCGCGGGCGGCGGCGGAGGCAGCCGACCGGACCGGTTCTCTGCGCGCGCGCATTGCACAGCCACTCACGTACATACATATAAAAATAAACGTTTTACAGAAACGGTCTGTCCGTTTGTTCATAGACATTAACTATAAATTTATGCATAATAATATGTATTATATAAGTATATTTATTAAGTAATTTTAATTACAATGTTTTGGATATAAAAATAATTAAACATATGCGACAAAACAAAACTAAAAGAAATTAAACTAAAGTACACAAGTAATACGAAATTAAGCCGCCACATCACCCCCCTCCTGAGACCGTCACTACGGGCGATAATAGTCGGGAAAGCGTACTGAACGCCCTGACTTGGTAGTTTTGGTATTGTTTCCGTCAGTTTTGGGTGAATTTGTGGTGGATGAGAAGTTGTGTGAATTGGTTGTGTTTTTTTGGGTTTGTGTAAGTGTTTTGTCAGTGTTAATGTATGTGTTTAAGTTAGTGTTTGTGTCATGCAGTATATAGGCTGGTTTGATACGGTCTATTGATACTGTGACATGCTTGCCGTTAATCAAAAGGGTGAAGACTTTATCTCCTCTTTTTACGACTTCGTAAGGTCCACTATAGGCAGGCTTCAAGGAACCTGAAACTTTATCGTCACGCAAAAAAGCATGAGTGGTAGTAGCGAGATCTTTGAAAATAAAGATTGAACGCTTGTTACCATGGCGTGCAGCGGGCGATGGTTGAAGTTCCTTAGCAAATTTCCTCAGTCGAGCTATGTAGTCTGACATATCTACAGTAAAGTCAGTCTGAGTATCAAAGAATTCACCGGGTAAACGCAGTGTCTCACCATATAACAATTCCGCTGTTGTGGCTTGCAGGTCCTCTTTATAGGCACTTCTGATGCCCAACAACACCAGAGGTAGGGATTCAACCCAGTTGCTGCTGGTGTGACAGGTGATAGCCGCTTTTAACTGGCGATGGAATCGTTCCACCAGCCCGTTGCAAGCCGGATGGTAAGCTGTTGTGCGCCTATGCTGGAAACCTATCATCTTAGCGAGACACTTGAAAAGAGCGGATTCAAATTGTGCTCCCCTATCTGTGACCACGTCTAATGGACAACCAAAACGAGATATCCATCCCTGTAACAATGCCTTCGCTACTGTCTCAGCCGTGATATCTACCAAGGGTATTGCCTCAGGCCATCTTGTAAAACGGTCGACGGCTGTGAGACAATAGCGAAAACCTTGACAAGGTGGTAGAGGCCCGACGAGATCAATGTGCAGGAAAGCGAATCTTGTGTGTGGTGTCTTAAACGATGCTAAGGGGGACGACACGTGGCGAGTAACTTTAGAGCGTTGGCAACTGAGACATGATTTGGCCCACTCTCTGCAGTCTTTCCTTATACCTGGCCACACGTAACGTTCTGATACGAGTTTTACTGTGGCATTCGTACCTGGGTGACTTAAGGAGTGAAGACTCTCAAAAACTTGACGTCTCAGCTCTTTAGTAACAAATGGCCTGGGGGTATTGCTACTCTTGTCACAGTATAGTTCGACTTCAGTACCTGGTAGTTTCACCTTGACAAGTTGTAATGAAGTATAGCTGTGCAGAAGTTGTTCAAGTTCAGGATCGGAAGACTGAGACTGTGCTAAACTGGTTAAATTTATCGGTTGGACAATCTCTTCAACCCGTGATAAAGTGTCTGCGACTACGTTGTCCTTTCCTGAAATATGGCGGATGTCAGTGGTGAACTGCGCAATAAAATCTAAATGCCGAAACTGTCTCGGTGAGCAATTTTCTTTACGGGAGCTGTAAGCAAAACAAATCGGTTTGTGGTCAGTATACACCGTGAATTCCCGCGCTTCGACCATGTGCCTGAAATATTTGATGGCTTCATATATTGCTAGCAGTTCCCTATCGTAAGGCGAGTATTTCTGCTGCGATGGGCTAAGTTTCCTAGAAAAGAATGCCAAAGGTTGCCATGAGCTATCAGTCAACTGCTGCAGCACTGCACCTATACCCTTATCCGAAGCGTCGGTAACCAAAGCCAGCTTCGCGCTGTCACTTGGATGGGCTAGAAGAGCAGATTGGCACAGACTTCTCTTACAATCAGCAAAAGCTTGGTGTTCAAGAGCTGTAAAATGGACAGGATGACTTCCTTTCACGGAACCTGTCAACAAAGCGTTCAATGGCCCCTGATATTCAGCAGCGTTCGGAATAAATCGCCTATAAAAATTTATCATTCCTAAGAATCTGCGTAACTCTTTAACAGTCTTAGGTGCTGGGAAGTTGTTGATGGCCTCAACCTTTGCAGGCAGAGGTTTAGTCCCTTCAGCTGAAATGCGATAGCCTAAGAAAGTTACCTCAGGTGCGCCAAATATACATTTAGAAGTGTTGATAACCATCCCGTACTGACTGAGTCTGGCGAATAATTGACGAAGATGCTCCTTATGGCTGGCTGCGTCCTTGGAAAAAACAAGAAAATCATCCAAGAATGCATAGCAGAAATCAAGGTCCCTTACCATCTCATCGACGAACCTTTGAAATGTTTGGCCTGCGTTACGAAGTCCGAACGTCATGAACGGAAATTCGTACAGGCCAAAGGGTGTGGTAATCGCCGTCTTAGGAATGTCATCAGGGTTGACCGGTATCTGATTATAAGCTTTCACCAGGTCAATTGTTGAAAAAACTTTACAGCCTGAAATATTATGAGTGAAGTCGTGCACATGACGAATCGGATACCTATCTGGAATTGTACGGGCGTTGAGGAGTCTATAATCCCCACATGGACGCCAACCATTGTCCTTTTTGGGTGCGAGGTGTAGTGGTGACGACCATGGTCACCTCGACGGTGACCGGAAATTCGTACAGGCCAAATATTAATCTGATATTAAGTAACTTCTCCAAAATCTTAGATACAACAGGTAAAACAGAGATAGGTCTATAGTTATTCACGTCATTTTTGTCTCCACCCTTGTGCACTGGTGTTATTATTGATAGTTTTAGCAATGCGGGAAAAGTGCCTGTTCTAAAGCATAGATTAAAAAAATGAGTCAATATGGGAATAACGTCATGTCTTATAAGTTTAAGATAACTAGTTGAAATGTTATCCCAACCCGGTGCACTATCAGATTTCAGATTCATTATTACAGAATTAATTTTTTCCGGATCAGTATCTAGTAGGACCATAGATTGACGTTGGTCAGGAATTTTTTTAAGGTATTCATCAAAATCATTTTGGGAAGTACTTGAATGAATGCTCTCTGCTAAATCTTTGCCTATACTAGCGAAGTATCCATTAATATAGTTTGCCGTTTCAACAGGTGTAGTCATAATTTGAGCAAGTTCTTGATTTAATTTATTAGTTTTATTAGTATAGGTTATTTGTTTTATATTTTTCCAAAGCAATTTATTATTATTTATTGAATTTGCAAGCAATTTTCGTTCATATTTTCTTTTAACTTTTTTTATCAAATTATTACAAAAATTTCTATAGCGTTTAAATGTGATTTTTTTAATTTCATTACAAGGGTCAGAACATGATTCTTTTTGAAGTTTATTACGGTTTTTAATACATTTTAGCAAACCTGGAGTCATCCAGGGTTTGATTACACGTTTATTTTTAGGAATGTTTATAATACTAGTATTATTTTCTATACTTTCAGTTATTTTCTTCAATAGATTTTCAATTAAAATATCTGGGTCATCGCAAAAGAGTAATTCATTTATATTTTGTTTCTGAAAATATTTACGTGCATTTTCTAAATCTATAGCAGTTTTAGCTTTTCTAACCTTGTGCCCTCTTCTAGATTTAGTCAGAACTAAAAGAGTGGTAAAGTGATCTGTAAGAGTTGTTTGTAAGATAGCAATGAACGCCGTCTGTTTTTTACTATCTATTTTCAGCATAAAATGATCTAGACAGCTCTGTTTTCTAGTTGGTAAGGTATGTCCTGCAAGTATACCATAGGTAGATAACATCTCGAGATAAACAGCCCTGTTTGTAATATCACTAGATTGCTCATTAGGTTTGCTAATTAAGTTTATGTTAATATCACCGGCTATTACTAAATTTTTCTGTGTCCCCAATGTTTCTAAGTGTGTGCCTAAAGATGAAATAAAATTATCGACATTTCTATTTGATGGCGAACGGTAAATGCAAAGTATAACACTGCTGACTAGATCTAGCTCCAAGCATGAAGCTTCTGTTATTTTAATTTCTTTAACATTACATGCAAGTGTTTCCTTTATATATACTGTCACGCCATCATTTTTATTTACATGGTGAGTAGTTTGATATGAGTAGTAATTTTTTAGTTTGGGGATTGGTTTATCTGGGTTCAGATGACATTCGGTCAGAATAATTATATCAACTTCAAATTTAAAATCAGAAATAGTAAGTAAAAAATCATCAAAATTGGAGTATATGCTGGAAATATTCTGTGAGATGTACACGCTACACTTGGCATGTATTCCACATTCGTCGTTTCAATACATCGCTTTCGCTTCATCTATTACTTATTATCGAACTTCATAATCGCAAATCCCAGTTTTGAAAACCATTTGAAATTCTGTGAATCTTTTCATGGAAATCATAAACGAAATTGTTTTAATATAAAAGATCTCTTGTGCTCTATTCAGCCGTTTTTCTTTGACTCAAAACTATCGGTCTAAAAGAATAAATAAAGAAAGTGTTGACGACGCAGATGGGTAAGAAAACAAAGTAAATATCATGATTGCTTAGATGCTCATTTGGCAATTGAAATAAGTTTTGAATATTTTGAATATGTTCTTTTCTTTTAGTACTTTAGTACTTTATTATAGATACACAAACTAGCGTGACTATCATTTGTGCGGAGTGACGTCCGTTGTATTGCAATAACCCTGCGACGGGCTGCGCTAATAAATTACTAGCAACAGACAATGAGTAATGAGATCCGACACGGTACTAATTAGTTCGCGGATCGTCACCGTTTAAACTACTTACTCATTGCCATTTAGTATTCAAATCCCGTAATCTACTTTAATTTTAATGTATTGCTTTGCTAGCCAGCTAGGTATTCACCGTATCACGCATTGCAGTGTCTTTCATCATCACGAATCTATACTGATTTTTTTTTATAAAAAACCTGTTTAAATGTTTTATGTACTCTTTTGAAATACAAGATATTCTCCCGAAATATTAAAAAAAATATTCTGTATAAGTAAGTCAAATCGAAGTAATCCTTAAAAAGTAAAAATCTATATTGGCAGAAATGCATTTAGCGTCCGTTAACTAACCAATCTATTCAAAGAGATAAAAGAGGGATTTCCAATCCACAAATAACGTTAGTGAGCTTAAAAAAGTTTGTCACACAGATTCATTATCGGATTGGCCTCGTTGCAACCAAAAAGTTTCATTACTTGAAGAGCCAATGTCTTTGTCGTAGTTCGCGGAAAAAAGATAACGGGCAGAAATACGTGTTCCACTTTTTTCTGGCAGCCAGACAAAATGGCGGGAAAGGGTTGCTTGAGAAATAATGAAGAGCCGTACATGCAGTCGGGGGTTGGAAATTGTCTCTTTTTGCTGGTACTACAGCTCTTTGTAATCTCGAAAAATAAAGAAACACAAAGGATATCGCGAAAAGATCGAGCTAAATATTCTGCGTATAGCATCTTTAACGTGTTGTTATGTTGCCCACGCCATCCTTAGCTAAACTTTACTTTGATTCACTCCAAAGAACGACGCATGCAAAGATCAAAGCTCTAACTAGCAGGAGTGGAACTTTTGGACATTTCACAAGTAAACGATTTTGTTTTATTATTTTTGTACATAAAAACATATTAACTATAAAAACTATAAAAAGACATTACACATTTTCTAAGGACAGAACATTCCGTTGTTAATATTTTTTGTGCTAGTAAGTGTAATTGAATTTAGTAGCTCGAAAGGCCTTAAGCTATTATCAGTAACTAATTTTTGTTTTTTTTCCTGGTATTATTTTTATATGTTACATTTTCTGTAAGGTTTTGAGGTTAGATATACTAGACAATATGAAGGACGTTAACTGAGATAAGTCAAATCAATAAAACTGTTTTCAATCTCGGGAAACTAAAGATAGTTTTAAATATATCGTTCGTTAGGAATTAAAAAATAATACAATATTATTGGATATTAGAACTTAAAAAGCATCGCAAAAAAAGTTTGTGGACAATATACACATACAATAACACCCTCCGTGTTTACTCATAAAACTGTTTATAAGTAATCTCAGGATTCTATAAGGGCTATACAGGCTTAAAAATATGGTATCATTAGTGGTCATTGTCCTTTTTTTACAAATCAAGACGATATCGCAAATTATGTAACGCGATTCGGATTTTTCATTTACATAATATAATTGTACTACGCATACGCAAGTGTACTGAAAATGCGTGAAATATCTTTGTCAAAAGAGCCTTAACAAACTCTTGCCTCCGAGGCTTAGAAACACAAAAAACACTTTATTTTCCATTTGAAATAAAGTGACATGAGAAAAAGCCAGCCAGTCAAAGTTTTTATGGTGCCTACAGGCTATGCTCACGTGCTTTTTTGTAATTTCATACAATACAAAAGGATAATGATAATAAAATTGTAGGTGTTAAGGTTCAAAGTCGCTTGGTTTTCATCAGCTAAAAGGTCTGGTGGTGGTTAGATCAACATCGCATTGACTATGTATGACTGTTCGGTCCAAAGAAACCTCGTGAACGCTACCTACTTATACATACATAATTAATACTCATCATTCTGATAACAAATTCACTCGGTCTGTTGCGAGTACTGAATTTTATACTTAAATAAAAGGTATTTGTAACTTATTATTATATTAATAAAGATTTTAACAAAAGGCTAATTTTCACAAGGTTCAGATCTGCATACAACGTATTACAAAATAACCCCTAATGCCGAATATAGTAGTATAGGTAGATAGGGACCATCAAACTAAACAACTGTTACTATAGGACCAACTCGGAAATCGTGAAAAAAATCAGTTGTTTCATACATTTTCATATGTTCCTTATTAATTTTTGTATGAAACAGCAGATTTTTTTCACGATTTCAGAGTTGGTCCCATAATAAAAGTTGTTTAGTTTGATGGTCCCTAGCTACCATATTCAACATTAAGGATATATTTTTAACACGTTGTATTTTTTTAATTTAAATAAGTATTTTTTACATTACATTTAGTTGTAAAACTGAGCATAGTCTGAAGAATCCATAGAATCATACAAAAAGTTAGGAGCGTAATTTACATATTTATCTAACGAATAAATAATGATTAACATTATTTCGCCTCTTTGCGATGACAACGCAACATTTCCAAACCGCAACCTTCCAGAAGGCTAGTTTCAAATAAGTACCTAATAAAAAAACGTTCCAACGAGATGTCACGTTGGCATCGCTTCTTTATTATTTAAAAGCGTATTATCATCTTACCAATAACTTCTAAGTTTATAAGATCCATGATATAACAACAGGGAAGGAGATCCTCACAAAGCAATCCCGTACTACTAAAGTGGACTGGGAAACCATTGTTATTGGCCAAAGTTCGATTTTGATCATTTGCGAACTGCCAACCGATCGACTATTGTTCGGGGCGCGTCCAAAACTTCAAATAGGAGCGAAATTGGAAAGACCGTTTGGATAGAGATTAACAAATCAATAGTATTAATTAAATGAGTATCATAATTTTGTTAATGACTTCGTTTGGTCAATTTAAAATTATTACAGAACGTCATTAAAAGGTTATATGAATGAAATCAGTAGCTATTAAATGTGTTAAAGTAAGAACATTCCAACCCAAAACTCTTAACGTATTTTAAAGTGTACTTATGATTTTACACAAATGAATCTATCTGGTTTTAAACGATCATTCTTAAGCCAAAATGGAGTAAAATTTAAGAGGTAAAAAAGCTTTGCTTTTTCCGCCCCACTGATAATTCCTTTTACAATATTTACAGTTCAGCGATTTCCTTGTTTTTCTCTTTATCTCTAATTCATTCTTTGTTCTCCTGAAATCCATAACCCTATTCTCATTTGCTCGAGCAAGCTATCAGCGGATTTCCCCCAATACCAAAGCTACATAAAGCGAGCTCGCTTAGAGATTTAAGCATTCAAGTACGCCCAATTTGCAATAACATGGAGTATTTTACTGCAGGTGGGAGGGAAAAGCTTTCATGTTACGTTTGGTTTAGCTGTGAAGAGCTTTCTAGATGGAAAAGTGTTTGTTATGGCACTGCAGTATAAAGATACATTATATTGCGGCGTATGAAATGTAATGTTCGTAAATGACTACAAGCAAATTATGTCGTAGACACGTCATTTTCACAAATAAGGGCTTTGAGTTTCATGGGTTCCAGATATACGCATTCCAGTCCAGATAATCATAGATGACAAAATTTCATTTATATGTATTCTGTTCTATTTTAAAATTAAACTAGGAGATGGTACTACCCGAAACCTGTGATTAAGGCTCTGTGTAAGTATTGTTAGTTAAACAGGCTGTGAAAGAATTTAAACTTGGTTGGACTGCCCCCTACTCAAATGGCCAACTTTCTATTCGTTTGAACGCTACGCTTACTTTTAAAGCTTAAATATGAGCAATAGATGATTAAATCACATGTCGCAAACTTATGTAAATCACTGACTTCGATGTATTGTATGGAATCGACAAGCTTACGGCACGTAATTTTATAGTTTACTCCTTATTTTAAAGTTTTAATAGTAAGCGTAGCGTTCAAACGAATAGAATGTTGGCCATTTGAGTAAGGGGCTGAACATATTTAGTTAAAACTAGGCGCTCTTTAGACTCGTATGATACTACCAAACTGTGTTCTATTTCTCGAGGCACTATATTCATGAGTTAGCAAACAGAGTGGAATCTTTATGGATCTTTATTATTCAAAATATGTCTTCTTACAAATTACGACGGCGGTCGCGTCCACATAACTCACGATAGATGGCGCTACCAAAAGGGTCCGAAAAACCTTAATCACTCCCTAGGGAGGACGACCGCGCGTCGCGCTAAATTACAACCAACATTACTACCGCACCCGGTGACATGACGAAAAATGTCTCAATTTGTGTACCGCCACTAACAGTTACGGGTTAAACTACAGGTTTTGTGTTTTACTTAAGGGCCCTATTTTTTTCGTCGAAATTACAATTTTGTTGGATTTTAACGCTACAAACTAGAGAAACCTTTGGGTCTACTAAATACATTTATATGTGTTCGCGACAAAAATTAATATGATGATACACTGGAAAGTTAAAGGGTTAGAAAGGAAAATTAAAGTTGGTGAACGATTACTTAGAGTCAACTTTGAACATACACAGAAAGAAAAACAAGAACAAACAACAAATAAAAGTATGAAATTGGATTTTCTTATGAAGTAAAGATTATTCTGATATAAATTTTACGTAGTAATAATTATGTATCTAGGAGAAATTCACAGTTAATTCTGAGCGTTTTTAGTAGTTTTATGGTTTTTGATTGGGATTTTTTTTCACATATTCCATACATAATTTCAAAATTCTGAGGCCGCTATAAACTATTTGACTATATAAGAGATAATATTCAATTTTTTAATTTCATTTGTTCAGCACAGTAGTTCAATCCAAGACCCCAAAAAAGTGCCTTCGCGCATTTTATAAAAATCTTTCTCTGCAATTTCGAGTTTAATTAGTTAAGCAAATTTTCAAAAAAGCGAGGCCGCTATGAACTATTCCAATAACTATTCTACACTATTCAATAAGTCAAAACTATAAATGTATTTTTGTTTCTGATATCGAGAACCCCAAAATTGGCCATTTTACGTAAAAATCACAGTCGTAACGTAATATGCCTCTTAAAGTACTTTTATTTTCCTCATTGGATAGGATTCGTTGACCGCCTACCAATTAGTGCCAATTACACACTGACGTCTATTAACAAGACGTCAGTGCAATTACACGTTTCAAAAAAGGACGAGAAAGATCTCTTGAATTATTGTATTAAAATTAATTCTGAATGGAGTGGAAAGTCAAGGATTTTTCACAAAGCTAGAATCGTTGTTTTTGCTTAAATATTGGATGAGCCAAGATTGGTTTCCCTGGATTAGACCTTAACTTTTCTAATTTCGCTTAGGTGGTTGTGAACTTGTGACAAAGGATCGCACGATAAACATTTTCGTTATTAAAATTAAACTTTCCACTTCTCAACTGCCTAGGTAGGTATAAAAAGACCGTAACGTTATTTAATATCCTCTATTTCATGATTCGTTATTCTTTCTTTAGTGGATTATTTTATTACTGACTTCATTATCATATTAATTTCAAGAAATCGGAAGTACCTATTGCGTTTATTCAAGGTTATTTTTAGTCATTGTAAACCTCTTTGGGGTTAATCAGACCATTAGATCAAACTGAACAACTTTCATTATGGGACCAACCTTAAAATCGCGAAAAAAATATCTGTTTCATACATTTCGATGGAGTAGGCATTGTACTTTTGTATGGAACAGCTGATTTATTTTCGTGATTTCGAGGTAATGAAAGGGTAGGTAGGTATAATGAAAGTTTTTCAGTTTGATGGTCTGATCAACCCCACGAGAGGTTTTGTATGAACTAAAAATAGCCTTGTATATTTGATACGAAATTTCAAAGAAACAGGAACCGGTTTACCAGGAACCATAATCTGCATTTTAATTTAATGACTGCTAACAAACAAAATAATCTACGCAATAAATTCACCACATTTTAATACTTAATTTTACAAGAGGCGTTAAAACCGCGCAAATCTCGGCGTTGTCTGTCACCAAGTTAAGATAAATTTTGCTCCCCTCTATTTTTATCTGGCAACACATAAATAAATGATAAGTGTGGGGAGGGGAGGGGATGGCTATACTCTAACTCCCTGGAGATTCATTAGTCTATGCCTCTCTCGAAATACTGGAGCATACTCCAAGAATTACCAAGTTTATTTTTTATGACAATTGCAAGTGAGAGTTTATTTTTACAAGTTCCTGAATGGAATTCATAAACATTATATTGAAACTAGCTTCCGCCCGCGACTTCGTCCGCGTAGACATTCGGAAAATCCCTAGGGAACCTTTGACCGGGGTAAAATGTATCCTATGTTTTAATCTAGGCTATAAACTATATGCGTGTCAAATTTCATCCAAATCTGTTCAGCCGTTTTTGCGTGATTGAAGAACAAACATCCAAACCCACAAACTTTCACATTTATAATATTAATAATGGTAGGATTTTGTAAGTAATGCAATTCTTATATATGTCTATTTCGATTAAGGAATTCCTTATAACATAGAATGTAATCTGCATAATAATTTGTAATCTTACGCAGCCAGATTTTGTAATTTTATGTAAATTTTGACTTTCCTCGTGGCATTTTTTATGTGTAAAATAAACACATCAATATAATCACTTCTCAAGCTTACGCGCTCACTAGACATGAAATAAAACACCTTTTAACGGATACTAGCGCGGTTTTATTGAATGTACTTTGGTATTTAGTTGGTATTTGGTTTGGTTTTTGGTTTTCCCGACGTTTCGGCACCTTTGCAGCTGCCGTGGTGGCAGTCCCTCGTGACCACGGCAGCTACAAAGGTGCTGAAACATCGGGAAAACCAAAAATCAAACCAAATACCAATAAATACCAAAGTACATCAATAAAACCGCGCTAGTATCCGTTAAAAGGTGTTTTATTTCACATCAATATAAGAATACTTTATAAAAATAACAGAAAATCAAATCTCAGTCATAAAACCCTTTATAGGCCTGAGGTCAATTCCCGATGTACTGTAACAGAAATTCCGATCCAATCAGACGATCTATCTAATAAGGTAACAGTCAAAAAATATCTGAGATCTCGACGAATTTATTTTACGACACTAAAATTTTTACGTCTCCCATAAAAGCGACGTAAACTGGACTTAGAATGGTATCGGTAGCATCAGCAAAAGCAGCCCAGTTGAACGTAATGTATCGCAAATACGAAACGGTATCGGCGGAGAAGTGTAATCAAAGGAGATTGAACACATTGCTGCATTTAAAGCTGAAATCGGATTTAAAATTAAAATTTATTTCCTTTAAAAGTTGCTCTTTTATGTTGCATTGCATTAGGTCAATTATCATCATTCTTGCTTCCTTTCGACATCATCCATTTTAATGTCCCCACTGCTGGAGCACGGGCCTTTCTTATGGATAGATAGAGAGATATACAAGGTCATTTTGTATCCACCATCCAAATTTTACACATCCGTGTTCAGTCCATGAAACTGAACAACTTTCTCTAAGGAACACATGGTCAAATATGTAAAATAAAAATCGACTTTCCATACAAATCAAAGAGATCACGTGATCAATTTAGTATGGGATGACCAAAATTTTTGTCGAAATTTGACACATGTTTCTTAGAGAAAGTTGTTTAGTTTCATGGACTGGACACATCCTTAAAATTTGGATGGTAAGTTCAAAATTACCTGATATAACATCTTTATTTGACAACTACAGACACACACGTAAAACAGTGTATAAAACCTTAGAGTAAGACGCGCTTCTGAACCAACGAAGCCGCGATGCTCTATCTATGTCTAAAACCAATGAAAATCATGCATCTTACACTAATATTAAGTAGGTATGTGGACTGTAGTAGTGCAAAAAGGTCACAGCTCAGCGATGTATTTGCTTTTTAGAGCATTTTCAGCCGCAACCATAGAGGGCCCGCTGAGGCAAAATATATAGCTGGATAAGGAGGATGGGCCATAAACCACCACGTAGGCCCAATGCGGATTGGTGTTAATCACTCTAAATGCAACCGGGCCCAACGGCATAACGTGCCTTCCAAAGCACGGAGAAACTCGAAATAATACATTCCGGTCACCCATCTCATGACCGACCCTTGCGAAAGTTGCTCAACATCTACAATCACAGGGCCAGGCGCTAAACCACTGCGCCACCGAGCTCCTCGTTCTTGTTTCCCTTACTTAGATTTTATTCTTACAGGTTGGTCTCTCATTTAGGCAGCCGCATACTAATTTAGCTGGCGTGACAGTGTTTTGCAACTTGCGGCTTCTGCCCGCCGCCGTGTGTGAACGCACAAAGGCTTCATTAAGGCCCTGTCCTGACGCATGTTTGTCGTAAATTCAGCACTAGCCATGCTGCTTTACACTAGTATTTCAATTATGCATCTCTGTTTTTATCAAGATTTAAGGACGATCATTTAAAATTTTGTGGAACTTTAGAAAAGAAATTTTTCAAGTTAGGTTTCTATGACTGTCACAATTCCAGTACCTACGAATAAGAAATAGTATGAAGTCTTCATAATTTTCTAGTTTTCTTGCCTTTAGTTAGCCCATCCACAAAATGGTTTAATCTGAATTGATTAAGAACTTTTAACATCGTCCATTCCGGTTTAGCACATTGTTGTTGGCTCTGATCATGAGCCTAGGGGGTCAAGTCTGCTAATGTTATCGTCAAAATCGTGTTTCAATGGTGTTTGAATGGTAATGCTTTTTGATACAGTTCTAAAGTCAAAGTCAAAGTCAAAAAAAGCTTTATTCAAATAAACTTAATTATTAAGTACTTTTAAGTTGCCCTTATATTCCTACCACCCGTTTCAGACTTTTTTAACTGACAAGAAGTACGGGCGCAAGAGACTTTAGCGGCCATAAGTGACGATATTTACAAACTTAAATATATCGTTACCAGATAATTACAACAGGTTCTTCTTTCTTAAACACAAAACAGAAACACATTGTGTTTCTCAAACCCAAAACGGAAACACACAATGTGTTTTCGTTTTGGGTTTAAGAGTCAATTACCATTCAAACAGCATTGAAATACGATTTTGACGATAACATTAGCAGACTTGACACCAGTCATTACTTACTCGTCTGTATAGATACGAGAGATACTATGAGTTTATAGATATATAAGGTCCTTCTGAAATAGTGCACAAAATTTTAAGAGGTCAATGTACTCATGCATACAAACAACTTTTACTATGGGACCAACATTGAAATCACGAAAAAAAAATCTGCTGTTCCATAGAAAATGTAAAATCGAATAGATCAAAATGTATGGAACAGCTAATATTTTTTTTGCGATTTCAATGTTGGTCCCATAGTAAAAGTTGTTTGTATGCATGAGTACATTGACCCCTTAAAATTTTGTGCACTATTTCAGAAGGACCTTATATATACTCATAGTAAATTCGGCGTAATCCTTTCAGAAATGATGAAAAAATTGTTTTGGATTGAGTTTTTTTTGATTAACTGGAGGTTTATGGAAAGCGATTTTTCGGAAAGAAAATGTGTGCGCATGTTTCATTAATCGACAATTCAATCAAGCCAAAACGAAGGAAAATCAACGAAGGAATTTTAGACTCTACTGGACCAATTAACAATCTCCACAGGTATTCACAAGTTAAATACAATCACAGAAAGCCTGCTTTTCCCTGCACGCGCGCTATTCCGACAGGGTCGACGAACGAACTACGGACGCACACCTAAAGCCTCGGAGATGGTACCGATTTGTTTTGCTTATTCCCCTGCGCGCACGCGATAAGAGGCCCTATTTCATTGCTTAATAGCTTAATAACCCCCACCGGACTGGAGCGCCATCTACAACTTTTATTGCTTCTGACAACAATTTCGAATTGTAATTCGAATTTGCATCGGAAGGTGTTTCGAAGGTTTGTTCAAATAGAATAGTTTTGATCCGGAATGGAAATTCGTTCAGTAGTTTTTGAGTTTATCGCGTTCAAACTTAGATGAATCTAAGCGTTCAAATGGTGGGGGATTTTGTTTTACAAAAGTATCAATTGATAACAGAGAAAACACAAATGTACAGACGATGATGGCACATTAAACTATAAAATACTATACTGCCTAAAGCCACAAAGTAAGTACGTAGCGGCGGTGATTTTGTGCTAAAGCTGTTTTCGCAATTCAACTGTTTAACTTGATGTGCTGTCGTGTGTACATAATTCCCTCTACTATGCACTATAAAAGCTTTACATTTATACGACGCTGTTTCAAGTTACTATGTAGGAGTATAGTAAATGCATGAAACCGAACCTAACGGGCAGTTGGTTCATAAAACATTTTTCAGACGATTTACCCATGAAATATGACCCCGTCAGCGGTCCTTATGGAGTAATCTTAAAGGGCGCAATCGCAGGCCGGGTGTGCCATAACACTCCCATAAAATGTCGTAAAAAAGGAATTCGGGCAGAAATATATGCTACGGATATGTTGGTATTTTTTAAATAACAAAAGCCTCAAAATTAACCTCAATGATTTCCGTTTTTTTTTTGTGTTAATGTAACAAAATAATAAAATACGTAATACAATCCCTAAAAATGTTTTAAGACTATTAAGTAGTAAAGTATTAGCCCAATGTGCAAATATAAAATTTCTTGAAATTAGTTATTTTTCAATTAAAACATTCGTGTTACACTTTTGTCTTACGATTGAACTACGATTTAAATCATAGAATTTTTAGATTTTAGACATTCACAATACTATAATTAATATACTAATTAGAAAAAATACTATAAAAAATCGACTCACCCGTAGCACCTCAGACGGGAGTCGAATCCGCACCCTTGGGATTCCGGCCCAATGCACTGACCAATTATGCTACCGAGTCGCTAGTGGGAGCGGCGAAATTTTCTATTACATTTACGTTTTCGGTGTACGCCGTTATTTCATCAATGTGAAGAATTACTTTCGACATTCGAATGCAACATTTTTACAGATGCCAGACAATCATTGGTCAGTGCATTGGGTCGGAATCCCAAGGGTGCGTTTGCATCGTTCGAGTCTCGTCTGAGATGCTACGGGTGAGTCGATATGTTCTAGTATTTTTTTCTAATATATTAATAGGGTATTTGAAAAAAATCATCCTAACAGATAATGGCGTATAAAACATATTCAACTATTATATAGACTAAATTAAGTCTATTGATTGATAATTTCACCTAAAAAAATACAATAATTTTTGATTTTTTTTCTGTGGCGAAAACGCTCTAAAGATTACTGATGATGTCACTTGCCTGTAAATAAATATGGCTTCAGGCGTTTGACATGACCATAGACTTAGGATCCGCGATTGATGGCTGTCAAATGGCTAAGGATATTACAATGTTTACAGGCTTGTGACGTCAACAAGTGACGTTTTCAGCAACATAGCGATTTAAGCGTGATTTTAAAATTTTAAACTTTAACATTGATTTTTAATAAAATACATTGATTTTTCCTGAAATATTAATGTAGTGCGCTTATTACGTAATAAGGAATAATTTAAAATGGTTTTCCAAAATTAGTCAAATAGCATATTATCGTAAGATTCAAACACATAATGAGAGCGTTTCAAAATGACAAAAAACTGTAGGCTTGATAGATGGCGTTGATAAAAAGTTAAGGTGGTACCTTGAGCCTCAGACAAAATAAAAAGTAAAGACGGAGTCTTCCGACAAAGCGGTGAAGCCAGTAAAACTACGCCTTGGCTGTGTACATACACAGTTTACGCACACATATGTAACGAAACTACGCCTTGGCTTTCGTTCGTCATTGTACTAGTACGCACACATGTACCATCAAAAACCGGCTTCACTTAGTTGTTCGCAACCACTGCGCAACGCTCCATCTTCCTTTTTTATTTGATCTGAGCCTTGAGCAAAAGTGGCGCCGGTGAATTTTATAATCCTTACTGATCCTTACTTATAATATTATAATATCCTTACTAATAATATAAATTCGAAAGTCCGTTTGTTTGTTTGTTACGCCTTCACGTCTTAACTACTGAACCGATCATCATGAAATTTTGCATACACGTTGTCAGGGGTAGTACAGAGAAAGACATAGGGTACCTTTCATCTCGAAAAAAAGTATTGTTCTCGAGGAATAGCAAAAAAACTTTCCACGCAGACGAAGTCGCGGACGGCCGCTAGTTAATATTATAATTCTAATACACAATTTAAATAATGTTTGACGTGGAATTTTTAGTGCCCACAGTCTAGTATTTTTAGATGGTATCGCACAGAATACATAATAGTACAAAGTACAGAACATTCACTCCGCATGGTCATTTAAATAAATAGCGACTCTTGCTCAGACACAATAAAGTGCAATTTAGGTCGCACACCGCTTCCTTGCGTACAGTTATATTCACCTACAGGTTGCCTCTCTTTCTATCGCGTAGCTCTTAGCTCTTCTAACAACTTTAGGGTTGTCTTCTTCTAATCCTTCAACGCTCGAGCGGCCCCATCGGGACGCACAACACAACAATGGAAAATCTATTGTCTCATTTTCTGTGCTTGAAGGATTAAATACTTTATTACAAGTTTTGTGTTGATAATGTGTACCTACCTACTTAAATGTGAAAAAATTACGTTTCAAATAAACCTAGGCTAGATGTACAGTTAACGCCACATTAGACTATGTGTTAAATTTGAGGCAGTCTTTATGCCACCGCCACCATACTGTTGCCGGTTACGGAATCCTTAAATCCAGAAATGTAGGTATTTAGTTAAGTAGGTATAATTCGCTCAAAAAAAAAAGAATTAGGTAGGTGGGTACCTTAGGAAATTTGATCGAGAAAAAATAGTCACGACTCGCCTCTGAATATAAGTACCTATAACTACACGCTTTCCTACCTATAGTATAGGTTACACCTACTTATCAAAAATAGGTATGTACCTGCTCATAAAAATTACGAGAAAAATAAACAAAATATATTTTTTTCTTATACATTTTAGAATCGTTCGGTAAAGTGAATAAACCGGTCAAGATCGAGTCGGACTCGCGCACCGAGGGTTCCGTACCATCATAATTGCACCATCAAACCACACTGCAGAGTAGAATAATCAAATTAGTATTGCAGCTTTAGGTCAGCGCCATCTCTTGACCGATAGTGGAACTAATGTTAACTGTTTTAGAAATTTGATAATTTCTAAAAAAGTGTGCTACCTATATTGAGACATTGTTTAATTTTTCCTGTAATCTTTAAAATTATAGTCAAAGTCAAATAAGCTTTATTCAAATAAACTTAATTATTAAGTACTTTTGAATCGTCTATATTTTCCTACCACCCGTTCTAGACTTTTTTAGCTGACAAGAAGAACGGGCGCTATAAACTGCTATCACATAGAATGATTTCTAATTTTTCTCTTTGCAAACTTCGGAGATAAGGGGGGGGACGGTATTTTTTTTTATATTTTTCATCATAAGTTGAAAACTATGTGGCCTAAAACAAAAAGAAAAAATGATTAACAAGGTGCTAACGGCGTTCTATCATATGATATTCCACATGCCCTAGTAAAACCCACTTCAAATTTTTCAGACCCTTTTTCAGTCCCTGTTGTAAAAAAGATATTTATTTTTTTATTAATTTCTTATTTACAAAATAGTTGGGCGAATGTCATCTAAAACTATTCCGAATTTCAAGTTGATACCATTAGTAGTTCTCGAGATATCCAGCTGTGACAGATAGACCGAGTCACATCATAAGGGTTCCTTTTTTACCATTTTGGTACGGAACCCTAAAAATGAAAACTTTGAATCCTTCTGTTTATTGCGACAGCCGTCCACGCAACAATAAAGTATTACGATTCTCCATCCTTACTAATATTATAAATGCGAAAGCCCGTTTGTTTGTTTGTTTGTTACGCCTTCACGTCTTAACTACTGAACCGATCATCATGAAATTTGGCATACACGTTCTTAGGGGTACAGAGAAGGACATAGGATACCTTTCATCCCGAAAAAAAATATTATTCCCGAGGGATAGCAAAAAATATTCACGCAGACGAAGTCGCGGGCGGCCGCTAGTTATTTATAAATTATAATAGTGTACGGTACAGTGCTGGGAGCAATAAATAATGATCGATTG
Organism: Agriphila geniculea; assembly: GCA_943789525.1. Lineage (NCBI taxonomy): Eukaryota > Metazoa > Arthropoda > Insecta > Lepidoptera > Crambidae > Agriphila > Agriphila geniculea. The sequence continues at coordinate 17,082,942 of OX038884.1, read as the reverse complement.
ACCGTCATAGAGGCACAGAATAACGCACGCGTGTACTCACAAGCGCGGCGGCAACCCTGACTGATTTTGCAACTCCGAGTTGTCGCGCGCTGTAGGTACTTATCGCGGTAGGTATGGGCGAGTGACGGATGCCTGGGTATCGTTACATTCCCTCGTAGTCACTGCCAGAAGTAGATAGCAAACTGCTAAAAGTAGCCGTTTTTGTCACATTTGCTATCTACGTCTACGAATGACTACGAGGGCATGTAGTACTTTCTAAAAATACTAGACCATGGGCCCTAAAAACTCCACGTAAAACATTGTTAAAATCTTTTTCTACTAATAACTTATTAAATAAAAACTTCTGAGGGCGCCACTTTCGGTCATACAACCGCCTTAAGTGCCAACTGTAGAAAACGTAGGAAAACTTTTTTTGAACACGGCTGTTTATTTTTCAAAGCCAATTCTGACACTTCACTTGACCATCAACTTCATATAGTGAGGCAAATAGTTACTATATATTTTTTTAAATATCACTTTGAAAAGCCCTCCAAATAAAGATTATACTGATTGTAATATTTACAAAAGTTCTTCTTTGAAGAGGATCGCAGGAATCTCTCTGATCAAACGCTCTAAGTTCCTCCTTAATTAAACCGCATTCATAGCAAATACTTGCCCAACTCCGGACGACTTACCTGAAAAACGAGAATTTAATTAAAATTTATATAAAATAACAATGATAACTGAGAAAAGATATAATGGTATCCAATTTCATTGAAAAATGGGAGCATAATTTGTAACTTCTATAGAAGATCATTGAAAGTTATCATATCAGTTTAAAATATGTACTTGATAATCTCGAAAACTCAAATGCAAGTTTTCTGTAATGTAAGTACTTTATAATAATTGACGCCCTGTCTGTCATTTCCGCACATGCCGGAAAAATACTACAGATATCCTTGTGTGTGTAAGAAATTCCAGGACAAAAGTATTCTGTCATTTGATTTGGCATTAATACAAAATAAAAAAACTTATTAATGACCCATTAGTTTCTTTTTCATTATATCTGAATCTGTATCTCATTATGATAGCCGAGAGGCTCGATTGCTCTTATATCCCTGCTGTAATAAGCATGTTTCTACGGTTAGGACAGTGGGCTATCGACATTTATAAATAATTTTATCATTTGTTGTGTTTTATAGTTGGATTGAAACATAAATTAAATTATATTATGTGTAATTAATTTTAATTTTTAATTCAATTTCAATTTTATTTTAATTTGTATACAATTACAGAATGAAATTTAATTTTAGCTCATTTTAGAATTTGATAACTGATTTTTATGTAAGTACTGATATGACAAAATGATTTTTATTTTTTAAATTTTACTTATTTAATGAACTAATTTTAAATGCCTTCTACTTAATTTTTCGTGTTTGGGACTTAATTTATTTATTGTTATTGATGTGTCTCTTTTAAATTGATTTATGGGTGTGAAGCCTGAAATAAATGATTTTTATTTTTTTATTTTATTTTATTCATTTTATTATGTGAGTATCTGTTTCAGTTTAAAAAATTTTTTTTTTGCGAATCGGCTATTTTGTGTTTCTGACATTACACGCCTAAAGGCGCGTTAGACGCATTAGAAAGTTCAAGTATATATTAGAGATTTAGAATTCACGTCCTTGTCCTGTGGACATGATATTTCATTATTCTACTAAAAACTTTGCAACTAACGTTATTCTCCGGGCGTTTTCCATCTTATTTCTATTCTAAGTGAAATCCCGGTATGAAACATTTTACTTCGTGGCGAGTTGAGCGCTTTGCTGAAATGAGTTTATAAAATGGCTAAAATTGTGTTGTAACCTCACGGAAGAGTTTTTTGCGGCCATTGTCGTTTTCAGCACAGCCTTTACGTGCCCTGTATACAGAGAAATTAATTTTGTCAAAGCATCACGTGTTGACCTATTTCTTGTGCAACTATGAAAAGGAAAATTAAACTATTTTAATGTGTTTAAAAAATAGGTAATCTATATATTACTGTAAAAGCCCGCATATTGGTAAATCTTAGGTTTTACTGGAAAGTCTTAAGATTTACCAACATGAGTTGGTAAATGTAAGGATTTTATAAAAGGAAGACCATTTTTCTGGCTTATACCATTACAGTTTGGCACATGCTAGGTTTTACCAATGACGGTTGGTAAATGTTGGATTGATTTAATAAAACTGTGAATTAACTATCATAACATAGTAATTTATTTCAAATTACCTATCAGGAAAATCCTTAAATGTTTTTCATTGTCATTTTGATTTATTCTTCACTGCCATCATTATTTTTCTTAATCTTGTAAGAGTAATTCTAAGTCATACAGTACAATCAAATTATCCGTTTGTTTAAATTACACACATCAACTTTGTCTAGGGATACAGGTGTTATTTTCATACAAACGAGGTAACTTTGAACCCTTGGTTTCCTGCCAGGGATGTACTGTGCTGTGATCTGATGACGACTATTCAGGGAGTGAATGGAGGAGATTCAGATCGCTATACACACCCAACTGATCTGACCAGCATTCTAAAAACGTAATGGACATGTTTAAAAAAACCGCGAAAATAGCATGAAAATGTATAGAAATTCTCAAACTGCGAACTCTGACCCATTAATCTTTTAGAATCTGATCAGATCAGTTGGGTGTGTATAGCGATCTGAATCTACTCCATACAATCCCTGGATGGCCATCATTAGATTACAGCACGGTACATTCCTGGCAGAAAACCAAGGCTTCAAAGTTACCTCGTTTGTATGAAAACAACACCTGTATCCCTAGACAGTGTTGATGTGATTATTATGATTTGATGAATTTATTACTAATAAGTAAAATATAATTTTAAAACTCCTTCAAAATAAATATTTTTCGGCATTTACCTCGTCTCTAAGGTAAAACCTAATATTTACCGAGTGAATGGTGGTAAATGCTCGAAATGAACGATGATCACGGAAAAGTTCGAACTTTTACCATTAAGAGTTGGTAAATCTTAGGTTTTAATGGAAAATCTTAAGATTTACATTATTTCGTGGTTTTACAGTAATATATACAAGCATTAATTAACAGCTGCGCCTTTTGAAAAGTTTAAATTTTTATTCAGTAAGGAAAGTAATATTTGAATGAAAATATTAATTTCAAAATATTCTCATTATTATTTGTTTCCCCAATCATCTTACCAAAAGAGTAATAAAGAAACCAATCCCTGTAACGGATAGCGTACTATTATTATATTTCGTTCATCAAAAATCTCGTTATTTTCCATGAATTGAAAGAGAAAAACAAGTTATTGCGGCGTTGCAACTGTCGGTGAAAATATAAATCTGAATCCAAAAACCTGGAAAACAATTCCAGGCAAATGCCGATTTTGTGTCACAAAACATCGCTGGTTTGTTATTTGTGGCTTATAAAATAAGCACTCATACAATACAACAAAGCAATATTTTCTCGAAAGCAACCCGACTGAGTTGACGAGCCTCATTTTCCGAGCGCTTTGCTATCCTGAAAAGACAATCCAACTCGGCCGGGTTGTCAAGGTGCTTTTTATTCATTTTCTTCGTAGCGTCGTTATGACAAAACGCCCTTCGAGAGCTGTCGGAAGATTATAACTTTTTTTTCCTTAAAACGAAGTTACGTTTTATATGGGACATTATTACGGATCTCATCCTATTTGTTGTAAGGGAGAGATACAATTTCAAATTATTTGCATCAATATTTGTATGTCACAGAATCGTTAGTCTCGTTTTGATCTTTCATTCGCTTTCACATTTTCGTAATGTAGGTACCATTTACCTATATCTAATGGAATTGCTTTTACTTAGCGATATGGTAAAGAAATTGAACCTAAAATGTAACATCGAAAACGTTGAAATGTTAATTAGTTAAAATATAAGTGTACGTTTTATGTCTCATTTCTTAATTATCAAATAAATTAAACTGCTAGTTGGCCAGACCACTCTCCACAGCCTAACTAATAGGTAACTACACTTATTCTGTCACCACACCAAGAGTCGAAACAAGTTTGAACAAGTCCTTGGGAAACTTCCGCTCCCTCCCTGGGGGGCAAGGTCTCAGCGCCAAGTGGCGTAAATATATAATCTTTGCTAAGGTTTCATATTTATGTTAGTTGGCTGTTTCTGCAAATTCGACTACCATTTTTGGTAACTCAACCCTTGGGATGACGAATAGCTAGTTAACAAACAAGTTTATTTTTTACTTATTATTATGAATTAAACATATTCCTCTACCTATAATATATAAGAATCTACTTGACCTAATTCCTAAGGATGTCTCTTTTCCACTCCATTGCCGGTAGCCCCATCGATTAACTCTATTCACAGCTATTTCTGAGTATAATTTTTCATAGTTCCAGTATGAAAGAAACCCAAATAATAGATTAAGACTAATGCATCAATCGTTCGGCCTCAACGTGGTATCATTAGCCAGTCAACGGTCGCCTTTTATTCCTCGCTCACCCAATATCCAAAGCAAAACCTCCTTTGTTCTTCAAACGGCTTGCTGTCATATATAAACTCGATCAGGCACGCCTATTCCGGGCACATGCGATAAAAAACATTAGCATACCCTACTATGTTGGCTCCGCCATATTTTACGATCGAATAACACAACACGGCACGGTCGCAAACTTTAACGTTTAATGCGCAAAAATTGCTTTGCAAATATCAACTTTATTCGCTAAACAACAAGTCCCGATAGCTGTACGTGACTCAAACTTCGTTTCACGGCAACTGGCACCGTAACACGTCGTGATACAGTGTATAATTCGAGTGCGCTCCCGGCTGCGTGATACTACGTGATCGATTACAAATTGTTTCATTATGTACCTAATTACGACGGCAAAGGGTAGTTTTTACTCTGTCGCGACGCCTAGGGTTTCAGCTGAAATTGGATCTTATGTCGGTGTCGCTAGGGTGTGAAGTGACAGGGTAGGCTTTAGTTCCCCTGGGGTGTCGCTGGCACCCTCCTGAGTGTGGAAGGTCAACACAAGTTTACCTTTACCCTCTACAGGGAATCTGTATTGCGCCATTTTAATGACTACAGATAAGGACCCATTTAAATACGTCGTTAACTAGACAATTGTCCTAAGTCAATTTATTTGTTATAGATAACACTCGCATCCTACAAAACCTTGTATGTACTTACATAAACGTATACGTAAATTTTAAAGATATTTTAAAAAAATAAGAACCCCATATCATTATTCTAAGACGGGGTTTAAAAGATTACAGGCGAAGAGAGCTTTTACTGCTGATAGAAAATATTAACAGAACTCGACATTGTTACACTTGGGAAGGCATATCAAGAATTACCCATAACTCAAAAAGAATAAAATAGGCAAATAAAAAAGCATTTATAAGTTATGAAGAATAAAGAAACTTACCGTAAAAAGAACATACCCACACACAAACATACATGAATCCTGAACACATTACACTCTGTTTTTGGGCAGTCGTGTAAAAAAGGTCTTACAGAAGTAGTTCTATAAATAAATGTTTTTTTTTATGAACCTTTGTTCGTTTTGAGATCAACTCAATATGTCTCTGATACAATATTGTCAGCTTTTAATAAATTGCTCAAAATTTAGATAGCAATTTCAATCAAAAGCAACCAGCGTAGAGTTTAATAAGAATTGCTGAAAAATGAAAAAAACAAAAGATAACTAACTTTATAAAAAAATATATCTAATTTATTTGTGAATGTAGTAGGGAGGAAACAACTACAGGAAAAGTTGTATAAATTGATAAAACTGGTTTTTAAGATTGTCAGCTAAAACCACCATAATAACAAACAACGCAACTCGAAATTGATCAAAAGGAAACTTAATTTAATAACGGTCGTGATTGCTTCTCAGAACTTGTGTGAAATTGTCCCAGTATTGATTAATAATTTCATTAAGGTCATCTCCATGACAATTCCCACTGCGGCAGTGATTGATGTCAGATGGCTCTCTATTTCACTCAAATATACTGAAATTCGGGTTTCACCTATTTTGTATTCACAGCCTTTTGTACTTCGTCAATCAATATACAAAGGCGAGGAACAAAGAGTTTCAGGGAATGCCTCCAAAGTATTGTAAAAACCAACGTAAATGGCGTATGGCCTCGGTTACTCGATTTTTATTGTCCTTCATCAAATATAGGAAAGTGGAGCGATTTTTGCTGTTATTCTCTATAAAAAGGAAATTTCGCTTTAGGTCATTTTTAGGGTTCCGCACCCAAGGGTAAAAACGGGACCCATTACTAAGACTCCGCTGTCCGTCTGTCTGTCTGTCTGTCTGTCTGTCTGTCTGTCACCAGGCTGTATCTCATGAACCGCGATAGCTAGAAAGTTGAAATTTTCACAGATGATGTATTTCTGTTGCCGCTATAACAACAAATACTGAAAACCGAATAAAATTAATATTTAAGGGGGGCTCTCATACAACAAACGTGATTTTTTTGCCGTTTTTTGCTCGATATTAATAACGACAACAGTTAGACAGTTGAATTTTTTACAGATGATGTATTTTTGTTGCCGCTACAACAACAAATACTAAAAACAGAATAAAATTCATATTTAAGGGGGGCTCCCATACAACAAACGTATTTTTTTTTTGCCGTTTTTTGGTACGGAACCCATCGTGCGCGAGCCCGACTCGCACTTGGCCGGTTTTTTTATTACTGGTAATAATATTAAATTCATATCGAAAGCTGTAGCAAGAAAATTCTTGGACAATAGTATATCGACATTGGCCATCTATCAACCAACTGCAATGATCTTCGTTGGGTATTTCTTTTGCATATGCAGTCTCTGAAGACTTTAGATATCAGGGAATGTCAATTTAATAATACAGGTATTCCTGATCAGACACCAAATCATAAACTAACAATAATCAAATGGAAAGCGCACACGATCCTACATTTAGGTCGTATACCTAATACGACAACAACCAATTCGGCAAACAGAACCGGACCCTTTCACACGAACTGGTCTCGATAAATTGAGCCCTACGTAATACGCATCCAATCCCTTCCCGTGAACACCCATGGCATGTATAATTTATTTCCGTCTTGCTCCGATGAAATGTTTGATGTTAGCGAAATCGGTTTAGGTTTCCTTGGAAAGTAATCCCATTTCGCAAACATTAGTTTATCTGTAATCCCTATTTTTCCTGGAGATGGTGTGGAGCAGTTTCCTGGGAATTGTTTATATCAGTTCAGTTTTACCTAGTCTTTTAAGCTTGAAAAATTCGGTAGAAGACTTACTGGTATATGTGGGTGGGTGTTACAATTTAATAAAAAAAACGGCTTCAATCGTTTTGTTACCTATTTCAAATGAAAAGTTTCTTATTAAAAATGAGCATTAATTAAAGAGAAGATTGTTAATAATATGCTTATCACTACCACATAGTATAAAACAAGTCGCTTCCCGCTATCTGTCCCTATGTATGCTTAGATCTTTAAAACTACGCAACGTATTTTGATGTGGTTTATTTAATAGATAGAGTAATTCAAGAGGAAGGTTTATATTAAAAACATGGTGTCAAGTTCTACACTACACCGAAGCGAAGCGAGGGCGGAATGCTAGTTGATTATAAAAAAAACACTATGGTTTTCTTTTGAAATAAAAAACATAAGGTCACTGCTCTTTTTTAATGCCAAGCATATGCCAAGGACAATCATCTCAGCTAAGCAATTAAGTTATCAGATTTATTCACGCAGAGCCTGTTAAGCATAGCAGCATAAATGTAAAGTGGGCTGCAAACATTCTCGGGACATGCAACCGAAGCCAGGACACGTCATTTGAATAAAATGAGTGGCTCCTACGCGACGGACGCCCACGCAGGCCTTTATAGACGTTGCTTATAATAGGGAGTATACCCGCGTCTAGACTAGACGAACGTACGGACGTTCGTTGTAAGTAATTCTAAAAGATCAGGCTGCTATGATACATTTTATTTAGAGACAAAACGCTAAACCTGAGCCGATATTTATTTACTCGAATCGAAAGTGACGTAGAAACAAGATCTCACAATACATGAAACAGCATAACTGTGTAAAAATCTTTGGCAAATCAAGATTATCATTATTTCATTAGAATGGCGTGACGTGAGCAATAACTATATGGGTTTTCCAAACTCTACTAAATTAATTGCTATTTACGTGAGTTCCTTGTATGTAAATGTAAATTGCTATATTGCTCAGTATTCGAAGAGATTTCTACCTTTCACATAGTTCGTCGATCCCGATATTATTTGCAAAAGCTTCGTCGAATGCACTATCGATCTAGCCGTAATGCCCGCAAGACAGATCCAGGCACGTTCGAGCTTAGAAATCTAGACTATAGTTGCTAGCTTTTGTAGAACGACCGTAAATGGAGTTTAGTCAACTTTTCAACTGTCCCCGCACTGTTTGTCCCCCACTGTGTGGCCATCGAGAAATAACGTATGGACGGTCTATTCCCGTTGTATAGAAAAGTATAGAAAAAAAACTTTTTTTCCCGATACCTCCAGTGGTGGACAAAGGTGGTGGACAAAGGTGGGGGACAAAACGGGAATTTAATCTTTATAAATTCCCTTTTTGTCCCCCACCTTTGTCCACCACGAGTATATTGCGGTGATCGGATTAATTATAATCCCCCTAGTGATTAGGTCCTGCGCCCACGACTTCATCCGCGTGGACGTAGAAAAATAAAGCGATTCCTTTAAATGACCTCCTTAGTGTATGAAAGCTAGTATTTCGGAGAGTTCAAGAGGTTCAAGCAGTTTCCCTGGTTTTACCTACTTGAATTAGATGAAATAATGGCTTAGATTTTAAGTTGGAGCTACCAAACTGTGAAAAGCCCATCAAAATCCGTTTAGCACTTTTTGCGTGATGCGTGCACAAACAATAAAAAATTTACAGTTTAATTATATGTATAGAGTGGAATAAAAAGTAACCTATATCCTTCCCCAAGGTCCCATTTAGCTCCGTACCAAATTTCATTAAAGTTGGTTCAGTAGTTTGGGCGTCAAAGCGTAACAGACAGATTTACTTACGCATTTATAATATTAGTAGGGATTGAAGCCTGCATAAATTTCTGGAAAAGCCCAAGCTAATGGAAGTATTTTAATGCAGAGATTGCAGAGTACCTGGGTAATTTAAACCTTAATTTAATTTTAATGTCTATAAAAACCTTATGTCGACACCAAAGAACGCTGAAAATGCGCTTAAAAGTTATCTGAGCTTTAAACTATGTTTAGCATAATATAAGATGGAACCAAATTTAACAACACTGAAACAAGTGATAGTATTGCTTAAACTGAACAACTTTCTCCAAGGAACATAGGTCGAAAAACTATTTCTTTTTTCCAATTTTCTTTGGGAGTATGAATTTTCTTTCGTTTTTCGACCTAAGGGAACATGCATCAATTTTTTTTTGTATCAAAATCAAAAGTATAATGCGTGAGAAAATCAACTGTAATATTAAAACTTTTCTCTTGTGTTTTTTTCTCGTGATATAGTTACTTGAAGTTAGCACGCAGCAGCACCCGCCGAAAACGCTCTATTCAAAAAGGTCAACATTTGTGACGACACTCATGTCACGTTTCAGTGCATTAGTATGGAGTTAGACAAGAATTTTCAAATATCTCCCTAAATATTGCGTTTAAGTACATATGTGTCATAGAAAATATTATTTCTTATTTGATGTTCTATCCGACTGTTAAGTGCATTATATCCAAAACGAAAAAAAAAATCGTTATTTTCCCTTGTGTGATAAAACTAAAGTAATACATTTTATTTTTTAAAGTGCATTATATCCAAACCGAAAAAAAAAATCGTTAATTTCCCTTGTGTGATAAAACTAAAGTAATACATTTTATTTTTTATTTTTCTGATCCATCATGTTTTTATACGTGTCCGCAGCGATCAAGCTCAAATTTATCAAAATCGGTGACTTATGCATGTTCCCTAACTTATCACCTGTTTCAGTATTGTTTCATAATTTGGTTCCACCTTATGTATATCTAACTGCAGGCTTGTTGGCCATCTAACTAAACATCCATATATAAACCGTAAACCCGCTGCGGACATTTAATAGATTAACTTTGAACGATAGATCCCTCGCCATTTGTTTGGATAATAGACATTTATGCGAAGATACTGGGCTTTGATGTTCTGGAGGACTTTTGAAGGGCCTAATTTGTAAGGCTAATATGAGGACGGTAGTTTGATGTTTTACTATATGTCCTTTAACACAATTTATTGGTACCATACAAGAAAAAATCGTCTTCAAAATAGGAAGGCATTAGAAACATTCTTCTTTCTACCGTATGAGGATTAGTGGCCACCTCTGGTGTTAGAGTTTATCAAGCCACCTGCAAGGCCTCTAACTTGGCTTAACGACTTTTATCAGACGACAACAGCCGGGACCAACGGTTTAACGTGCCCTCCGAAGCACAGAAGCGCTCACTTAAAGGTCACCCATCCGACACCTGACCGGGTCGAGCGTTGCTTAACAAATGTGAACGAGTACGATCACTCTGTGAAGCCCCGCCATGAGCGCTTTACTTTACATAAGAAACATCAATGAATGAACTCTTTAGCCAAAGTCAAATAGCAAAACGCTCCGTTATCCGTTATGTAATCTGAAAAATTTACAACACGGCTGTTAGATACTTTGAAACTGATATTTACGTGAAATCCTTGCTATTGCCTTTGAATTCTTGCCCATAGGCTATGCGAGCTATAACATCGAGAGTTGCCAACTATGACGTCATAACACAAAAGTAGGCCACCATCAAAATATCGAATCGTTGGCCAAACTATTTTTTTAAACCTGCTTCTTTGTTATCATACGCACAAATTTATATAATACATCTTCATACATTAATAAATCCACCAAGACAATGAACAGGTGATCTAAACAGGACAAAACTTGCCAGCATGTCTATTAATCTAGACAAGTACATCGATTATCGACGGGACGCCCGACAGACGGCGTCACGACGTCGCGACGACGTCGTTAGTCTTGTCGCGCGACACCCGGCGACTTCCACGCACATCTGTCTCACTAACACAGTCGTCGGCGATACACTACGTGACTTCGACGGGAACTACTTAATTTCATATCGTTTACTTAATTGTATTAAAAGTTTCTTCACAGTTCAGCGAATATTGAAAGAAATGTTTGGCGAGTTATTTTTGTTCTGGAAGAAGTTTTAGTTGTTATAAAAGCCGTTTATAAGAGCCTAGACAGCAATTACGAACCCACTGAGGGAATCGCAAACAAAGAGGTACCTATAACTATGTACAGTTTTGTTGAGCAAATAGGTACAAAGAAAAAAAAACTAAAAGAAACTGACGGACAAACACTTAAACGTAATGAGCATTTTTGAAATACGTCTGTACAAAATTATCTTAGACATAAAATAAAAAATACACTAATTTATTTTCGAAATGTTGCTTGTAGAATATCATTAATTGGTATCTGGTAAAAATTGGTAGCGTGATAAACTCCACAATAAAAAATATGTTTCTTAAAATTATACCATTAGAGAGAAAAGGCAGACGAATGAGGCGGAAAAATCGAATCCGAAATACTGGTAAAGAGAAAACTAAGCTGGAAAGTGGTCCAAATCCGACGGTAAATTAACTTTCCTGGATGGAAACACGTGAAAAATTCGAGCCTCTCCAATGCCGAGCCATTACGGCCCTGAATTAATTCTCGGGTGGCATAAACGCCCTAGGGATGGAACGGTGTCACTCTCTATCGATTCAATTCAGGATATTTGTTTTTTCCCCCTTTGTGTTTGTAAATTAAGACTTACCTATAATAATTATGATTTTTCAACGAAAAGTCATCACAAAGTCTAAATTTCATATTCGGTGAACAGTCAGTGAACAAAACTTTTAAGTATAGAAATTAAACAAATCATACCGAACTGGATAGTTTCAAATGAGGCATATGATGACTGTTTTTACTTTAACGCAAGAATAAACTTAATTTTATGTACTTTCATTTCAATAGGGCACTTATTGCCCTTTAATTATTTAATAAAATCATAGTTTCATAATTCTAAGACAAACATGAAATACTTAATAATAAAATACAAGTTACTAGTTACCAAGCAATCACATTTTACGACGTTACGCTCAGCCAGCACGTGACGATGCTACACACATCTACACATGACCTCTTCATTAATTTGCAAGAGCCGTGTTTATCGACAATCGATATCTAAATGAACACCCCAACGTTGCTAGCACGTACTCAAGGAATTTCTCATTTAGTGGGCTCTATGCACCTTTAAGCAAAAAATACCTCCACACTGCTTTCCGTAGTCGGTTTTAGTTTAGGACGTTTATGAGCCTGTGTTGGCGTGATTATGCAGTTGGGAATTTTCATATTGCTTTCCACATACTCTAACCTAGTTAGTTTGAGTTTAGCGGCTAAGGAGCAAAATAGCAGTATACATTTTTCTCTATAAAAGTTGGATTAAATAATCCGCATGGTATACCCTAATATCAGCTCATACATCATGTATTAAAAAACCCTGTCATATCCTGAAACATATGATAGAGTTGCTAAAACTGAACAATATTCTCCATGGAACATAGGTCGAAAAAAGTAAAGAAATTTCATACTCCCATACAAAATGTATTGGTCAGCTGATTGACTTACTATGGAAAGGCTAAAAAAATCGCTTTTCGATCTATGTTCTTTGGAGAATGTAGTTCAGTTATAGCAACACTATTACTTGTTTCAGGATCTGACAGGGTTTTTTTTATATATACATGATGTTTGAAACGCACAATTATCAAGTTCAAAAGCAAATCAAAATATTCCTCCAAATGTAAATTAAAATACATAAAGATACTCGCCTAAAAGAACCAAACGTAATACATTGAAATATGAAACATATCTCAACAGAAACAATACTCATTCCGAACACAGCCAATCTTGGTAGCACGTGACTTCGCCCCGATGAAGTGTGAATTCCCCGGGTACCGTAACTCCTTCCAGAGAAATCGAAATTCTTGCACCTCCCAACTTCCCAGACCGAGTTAGATTTAATCGGAGTTGGCAAGTTTCTCTACTGCACCATGATTTGCGCCTACTTGAAGCTAAGTATCTAGACCAACGTAAAACTTCATGGTTATGACTATTTAGTAGTTTAATTACGTGAAAGTTAAAAGCCAATTCACACGTTAAAAGTGGTAGTTTGGTTAATGATTTCGACGTCGCGTTTAGACTAGCTAATGTAATAAAAGTAGTAAGTAATTAGAAATTAAAAAATCTCTTGTTAATATGGGACCAGAATCTGTATTATCAGCAAATTACTTTAATAGAGCTGGAAATTCAAGTATTTTCAGTGTAACGGTCTCTTCTTTCCTTATCAACGCTAGAGTGCTTCCGAATAACTTACCAGCCCCCCTACTCAAATGGCCAATTTTCTATTCGTTCGCTAACTTAAAGCTTAAAAATAAGCAATAAACGATCAAGTCACACATCGCAAGTTTATGTAAATCACAGACATTGTTGTATTGTATGGAATTGAGAAGCCTACAACACGTAATTTTGGAGTTAATGGCTTATTTTTAATTTTTAAGTTAGCGAACGAATAGAAAAGTGGCCATTTGAGTAGCCCCCCTGTTATCAAAAACGTTCATCAAACAAGGCCTTAAACATGACAAAACTAGTTTTCAGAAGTTACATAAGAAGCACCATAACTTTGAAACTCACAATTTTTATGGCTCTGACATTAATTTACCTACTAGGTATAGGTGACTGGTGAACCAAGTAATGTTTGGCATTAAGACCTCGGAATCCAAATTGGCCGTCAATAGCACCATAGCTCCATACTAATGGTGACAGCACGTCATCATGTGATATACAGAGCTGCTCCGCGTCACTGCGCCGGTAATGCACCCGTTTGCGGCATCTGATATCTGGATGTGACACGTTATTGCCCATTTATTTTGTTTAAATACTCTTTGTTTGGACTGTTATTTACAGCTGTCGCTTTTGATCAAAAAGTTAAATTAAATATTCCAATAGGTACACAAGACGATGACAAAGGAATATGATTCGAGAAAGTTTGACAATGCATAAAAATGGTTAAAGAAACTTTTATATTAAAAAGGAACAAAACCTGAGAACACGAGTTCTTTTGAACACGACCAAAAGAACATAGTATTCGTAAAATGAAAAATTTTTTAGCATTAAAATGTAACTACTTATTTGAAAACATATTGTGCTTCTTTGGAATTGTAAATATAGCAAAATATAGACGAGTTCGGAATAAGTTACATCCTTTTCATAATGCTTCCATTCCCTGTTGTACAAAATAAAATTGGGAGTAAGTGACGAAGATTGGTATTATAAATAACAAGGATTTAGGCGAGCCTGCACGTGAATTTTTTATGAATGCTCTTACTCGTGAGTTATACGCTTTATATTATACTCTCGCATCGCGTTTACACACCTAAGTAAATGTGTTGATTTATTGAGTTACAGTAATAAATCGTTCGTTGCGTAAAACGTAACGCACCTCATGTAAACCTTTTTTTAAGTTCTCTAATCTCTTGCAAAAGATATCATCACTACATAGTATAAAACAAAGTCGCTTTCTCTGTCCCTATATCCCTAATCTATGTATGCTTAAATCTTTAAAACTAAGCAACGAATTTTGATGCGGTTTTTTTTTAATAGATAGAGTGGTTCAAGAGGAAGGTTTATATGTATAATACATGGTGTCAAATTCCACCCTACACCGAAGCGAAGCGAGGGCGGGTCGCTAGTTTGTATCTAAAGCACTGCTAACTAAAACAAACGAGCAGGAAAACGCATACTGACAATAAACAATAGGAACGGGTGTAAGCGCGGGAAAATATTTGAAAAAACCGGCAAAGTGCGAGTCGGACTCACGCACGAAGGGTTCCGTACCAAAAAACGGAAAAAAATCACGTTTGTTGTATGGGAGCCCCCCTTAAATATTTATTTTATTCTGATTTTAGTATTTATTATTATAGCGGCATCAGAAATACATCATCTGTGAAAATTTCAACTGCCTACCTGTTGTCGTTATTAATATCGAACAAAAAACGGCAAAAAAAAAAAACACGTTTGTTGTATGGGAGCCCCCCTTAAATATTTATTTTATTTTGTTTTTAGTATTTGTTGTTATAGCGGCAACAGAAATATATCATCTGTGAAAATTTCAGCTGTCTAGCTATCACGGTTCATGAGATACAGCCTGGTGACAGACAGACAGACAGACAGACAGACAGACGGACAGCGGAGGCTTAGTAATAGGGTCCCGTTTTTACCCTTTGGGTACGGAACCCTAAAAAGAACTTAAATATGCAACCCTCTGGCCGCTTTTCATGGGACAGCCAGGCCGCGCAACCTGGAACTCCCAACGGATGCAGGTCATAAAATATCGTTGTTTTGGACAATTTAGCATTTCACGTTGACATTATCATATGTTTGCGTGAATTTTTATTTTATTTATTTATCCTTTTATTTCACCGAATGAATAATTCTTGTTTTTTCAGCAAATAGGCAACATTAAGTAAACATGCTTTGAAATAGTACTTACTGCATTCAAAAGAGTTCGACGGCTGATTGGATTGAATAGTAACGTGGATAGTCCTGCAAAGTGCAAACATTCTCGTGTGATGAGCATTTGCATGCGAATTATAGTTATATCTACTTGTTTTGTGTACATTTCACATAAAACGCAAGGAAATATTAAATTCAACATCAATTCTCTAAATAACACCACCGAATACTAATACCAGGAACTCCATAAATCGAAAGGTGTCAATAAAGCGACTCTGGCTTGACAGCGTCGCGCGTGGGCGTAAACGCAGAGATAAGCATCTCTCCTACTAACGATGTTAGCAGCCCTTGATTTTTATTGTGCCCTGGTAGTGTGGTGCAAGCCATGAAATAAAGCGGCAAAAAAACGTTATTTACTGACACTCAATTTCCAAACGTGTCACCAATCAGCTTCTGGCTGCAGCCGCTAGTATGATTTTATTCTGTGCTGCAGCCAAGACCGAATACTCTCAATATTTCAGACAGTTCTTTTTGAATGAGCTGTGTAATTAACAACTGATGTGTACCTGTCCTGAGTAATTTTGCCGCCCAGTGTAGATAGAACGCAAAAAACCTTAGCTGCTGAATAAAAAAACCGAAAAAAGGGCCTCCGACTCTGAAAAAATTTATTACTTGTATCCAATACAATACTGTGTCAATACTAGGCACGTTGTATCGGATATGTGCTCTCGAAAATCATGCCTTCAGCGTTTCCTAATGAAGCGCTCGAACTCAGAAATACTTACGACTTGCTAATATCACCAGAAAGGAAATATGGACGGAGGAAATTACTTATAGTTAGGGAGGCGAATAGGGGAATTTTCGGTAATACTCGAGCGTGGCAGTTTAAGATATGAGAGATACCTTGGACCTAATAGAACAACCTTGTAAAGTATTTAGCTCTATATGTAGTGACGCGCGCCTAGGATAGACGATCAGATTAGTAAAAAAAAATCGATAGTCTGAAATACTCGAGCGCGTCAGATTAAGATATTGGGGGTTGATTTTAGTGTTTTAAGACTAAATTTAACTAATCTGACGATAAGTCCTTGACGCCGCCGAGTTATAGGGTCGCGAACTTGTAAAAAAAAAACGTTAATCCGGCATTCTCGAGCGCGATTTTTATTTTTTTTATTTTGAAGAATATAATCTAAAACGTACTAAAAATACAAAATCTGCCGGTTTCCGCATGACCGGGAGTGTGGAGGAGCCATTTCGTCTTCCGAAAAACGCGTTGCGGCATATAAGTCGCGAACGATACATTTTACAAAAAAAAGTTTAAATAAACAAAAAAGGTAATTTTATTTTACACAAAAAAGGTCTCTTTACATTTTTGTCCAAAGTTAAAACTTTTTGACTTGAAGCATCATAAAAACTCAAATTCGTGGTTTTTTGAGTATATCTTGAAAACCATTTTTTATATCATTTCATTTTTTTAAACAATAAATAATACAATTCGTACTACATTTTATCTACATTTACGTTGGTTGTAACTATCGCTTTATTGTCATTCTTAAATTCCCCGTTCTATCAAGGAGAAAGAAAGGAAAAAAAACCAAAAAACCTTTCCGGTCAGATTAAGAGAACACACCAACATTTTTGTCAGATTAAGAAAATATGCTTTCAGGATACCGAGATAACCCTCCCCTATGAAAATCTGACGCGCTCGAGTATTTCAAAAAAACTTTTTTTTTTGCATTTTCAAAAATTCATCGTAACTTATGGTCACGCCGAAATCGTCAGTTTTTTTAAAGGGAGCTTCCTTGGGGCCTACTTAACACCCCTTCCGAAAATCTGACGCGCTCGAGTAAATTTTTTTTTTTTGCATTTTTGACTACTTTATATGCCTACCCCCACCATGCAAACCGGCAGATTAGTATACCGTTGTTATCAGAGGCACTTGGGGCATAAGTAGTATGAATATCTGACGCGCTCGAGAATGCCCAAGTAACTGTTTTTTTTTACATTTTTGAAAAACCGTACACGCCAAACCCACCGCTAAAATGGTTTTTACCATACGAGCTTTTCTTTTCGAAATTATTTTATCTTTCGATTTTAATAGGTCTCGACGGCGCCGTTGAATTACGCCATTTAGCTACCTCGCCTCCCTAACTATTATGTAGGCGGTGTAAGCATCTCTCGCTAGATAATTTGAAATATAGCTGCGGAACAGTGCTGTACTGCACTGTTACCTTTTAAATTGAAACAATAATGATTAGTTTGGTCGTAATTCGTAAAGAAATTTACAGGCTCAACAGCTAATCTTGTATGAGACTATATTTGGGTTCAGGGGGTCTATTACAAAAATTTAATGCGGTACACGCAGCTGCGTCCGTGCTTCGTTTTTGTTCCTATTACTTATTTATTGTTTCCTATTACAAATCACTTTCTTATGCGATATTACGAAGTTATTGCGTGAGTTCGACAGTTTCTCTGTAGCGTATCCGACATCGTTCGTTCAGTAGTCTATGGACTACGATAGCCAAGTTCAAAATGTTTGTTATAACTACAACCAAACCAACGAAATGCGGACGACTATCGTGGCCAAGTGACTGCGTTACGCAATGAGGATCCGTAACGATTTTAGTTGAGAATGCAGATTTGTAGAGCTAGGAATTCCATAACATACAGTGCAAAAATTTTTGTTCTACGACAAAAATTGACGAAGATATCATCATATTACTAGCGCAGTTCGCTGATCGGGAGGCGCGGACAGGCCCGATGGCTGTAACGTCACTCGATCTGAATCGCTCTAAGTTTATATGAAGTCTATATGGCCCCCGACGCATTGTGGAGGCTAACGTTCTCAATTATTAAGATAGAATAATGAAAATAGCATTAAAAGATACGCTACTAAAAGGCCTATAATACTGTAAAAAAATATGTTGTAAAATGTCTATATATTATTTTTTTTTAAATAAAATGCTGAGTTTTGACTGTTTCTTTTGGGACTTTTTTCAATGAATCTTAAACTACTCGAAAACGAAAAGAGATATCGATAAAACCCGGCCAAGTGTGTGTTAAGTCAAGCAACAACAAAAAGTTGACAAACTTTCTCTTCTTTCTCCTTTTTCGACCGTTTTTATTAGGTTGCTTTCTTGTTTGTTTGTTTGTGTGTCCCCCAAAGTTTGCAAACGATTTTATATTAGCATCCAGATGAGAGAGACTTGAAACTTTGAACATATCTTATGTCAGAACTGGAAGGCAATGCAATATTATGCAAGTCTCTAGCTCATCGGGAAGCTAATATAAAATCGTTTGCAAACTTTGCGGACACCCAAACAAACAAATAAGAAAGCAACCTAATAAAACCGTGTGAAAAAAAGAGAAAGAAGAGTAAGTTTGACAACTTTTTGTTGTTGCTTGACCTAAAACGCACTTGGCCGGTTTCTTTCGATATCTCTTTTATCGATATCTCGTTTTGGAGAAGTTTAAGATTTTTTGACAAAAGTCCCTAAAGAAACTGTTAAAAATCGGCGTTTTTTTTTAATTACGTAAATGGTACCTGTAATTTTTTTTTAGTATATTAGGTCTTATAGTAACGCATCTTTTGATGGTATTCTCATTTCTCTATCTTAATAATTGGCAACGCTAGCACAGAATAACTAACAGTAACGCTAGCCCCAAAATGCGGCACAGGCAATATAAACTTCGAGCAACTCGGACCGTGTGACGTCGCACGCATTGGCCGCCCTGGCTGCCCGTTCATAAATGTTATAAAATGTCAACGGATGGACCGATTTCGATGATTTTAAGACTATATTGATGAGAAAGCTTAGTGGAACACTTAAATGTTGGTTTTGAGTTGATTTGTCGACCTAGTACTGATCCTCATTGCGTACATTATTTTTGTGATAGGCCCCCTGTTATTAAAAACATTTTAAAACAGAGACAAAATGCAGCGAAATAGTTGGCTTTGAGTATTAGCAACAGACCACCCTACCTACCCTACCTTGGGTTACACACTAATTTCATGTTAATTTTGATCAAAATAATATTGATACATAAGTATGTGAGTAATCAAAGTCTTGCTTTATCAACACAACAAAAAAACAATGATTCCCGTTTAATGTTATCTTTGTTTATTTAAAACATTTTATATCGAGAATAAAATGCAAAAATAAATGTTGACGCACACGATGGACAAACAAACGGATTTTGCGTTCACTCGCGTGTTCATAAGCTTCAGAACATTTCCATCCGCGGAAACGCAAACACAATACCCATAATGAAATAAATTTATTAATCAAAATTATTTTTGTGTACTTATTAAACTTTCGTATACACGCTACTGCATTGTTTTGACGAAATCTGCTTTTTGAACTGGCTTTTGTATCATAGTATCATATTTAATTTTTTTGAAAACTTGATAATAAATCCGTTTGGATCAAAGTGCAGTGCAGAATGAACGTACAAATTGGCTTATTTTTTAATTCGATTTTCGAATCTACAAAAATATGTCTACCTTTTTATGATTCTTGAATTTAAACATAATAATTTTTGTGGACAGATATTGTATATTAGTGTCGGATGTAGATATTTTTATTTGAGTTGCTCAGTCAACCAAAAATACACTATAATCCAAGAAACTTCATTTCATGCTAAAAAACTTGTCAAGGCACTTGGAGGAAATTAAAAACGTCAATAAGCCCAACTGAAAGAAAAAAGTGTTTCTTTCGTAGCCAAGTACAGTACGTCAAGATAACGTCAATGGGCATCGTGGTTTTGTTTTTCTTAGAAATGACGTTGACGTTAATTTTAACGTTACGTTATTTCATTGCAATAAAGTTGAAATTGTAAATGACTTTTAGGTCCAAACTACTTTTTGTTAATTGTCTTTGTTATTTAATATACAGGGTCATTTTGTATTCACCATCCAAATTTTGAGGATGTGTTCAGTCCATGAAACTGAACATTTTTTTCTAAGGAACACATCGAAAAAAATCGACTATCCATACAAATCAAAGAGATCACTTGATCAATTTAGTATGGGCTGACCAACATTTATGGCGAAATTCGACACGTTTCTTAGAGAAAGTTGTTTAGTTTCATGGACCGGACACATCCTTGAAATTCGGATGGTAAGTTCAGAATGACCCGCGGGCTGATTATCTAATTAGAAACCACCTAGCGACCGGTCTCATTTGACAGATGAATGTGATACATTGCTACTTCTTTTTGGGGTAAAAAACATACCAAAGAAAAGTAGCAATGTATGTCGAATGAAACCGGTCGCTAAATAGTTTCTATTTAGATAATCAGGGTGCGGATATGTAGACGATTGTGTTTTCCAATGCCCATTCTTTATCTTAAACAAAATCTTCAAAGAGTCTTACATAAGTTTATAATTGCCATTTGGCAATCGCTTGCACGGCGGTGTGCGGTCGAAGGGCCTCCTATCAGGAGGCGCAGGACGTCGTCGGAGGACCCTTAAGATAAGCGCCGCCGGCGATGGCAGCTACGTGGCGTTGAATATTTAATCAACTTGCTCTAAATATTTCAAGAAGCATAGAAAAAATGCAAATACGTGGTACGCGTTCAAAACAAAAGAGAGATGAATGACCTAACTACTGTAGTTATTGTTGTAGCCCTTTGTAGCAATTGTAGCTGAACATAGAAGTATACATTTTCTTTATACGAATCCCTTTAAAAGCTTATTTTATTAACTGCAACCAGTGAATTGAAAGCACTTTTGATCACTATTTGGTGTTTGAATCTTCTCAATGCTATACAACCTCCTTGCGCCAAAAAATACTCGATACAAAGTCCTTGTGCAAAGAATACTCGACATACAAACTCCTTGTGCAAATTATCTTTCTTTTTCTCGTAGTCATGGTATAATATAGAATGCAACTCTTGAATAAAACGGATTTATATCGAAGACCATGAATCACTCACGTCGCTCAGGATTCTAACACTTGAATCCTTTAGTACAGTAGCCCGTAGAACATTTAAATCACCAAACAGGTTACCGTTTGCCGTTGTGATATAGTTATTTATTACGAAATTATAGACACTTTAACCCAAGTTTTACAGATCGCAACCCGCCGTAACCTATATTTGTATATCTCCAAAAATGATATTTTTTTTATTTTTCGAAGTTTACCACATAGTTTAGCTATTGTCGTGTTCTACAGCTTGGTTTGATTGCCACAGACAAAAGTAAGACTATAAAAAGTAGCCATACACAGATTTAAGACCTGATGAAAATGGTTGGACTTTATCTGGTCTTAAATCTGTGTATTATCACTTTCCATAGTCTTACTATTATCAGTGGCAATCAAACAAAGCTGTAGAACACGACAATAGCTAAGTCATGTGGTAAACCTTGAAAAATAAAAATTATCATTTTTGGAGATATACAAATATAGGTTACGGCGGGTTGCGATCAGTAAAACTTGAGTTAAACTTTCTATAATTTCGTAATAAATAACTATATCACAACGGCAAACGGTAACCTTTTTGGTGATTTAAATGTTCTACGGGCTACTGTACTACTTCACTTACTCTTGATTCATCTATGGCCCTCGCTTTAAATCCATCCTTTGTTCACTAATTGCATATAAAACTATTGTTCTGCACAACATAGAAGTCTTTGTTGTTATGTGGTTGTAACTTTAACGTGTTTTTCTTAACAGCTTTCTCAACCGCAAAGGACATTTTTTTGTATATTACATAAGCAAAGGATTTAAAGAATAGGATTTTATACATTTTACGAAAACGGGATCCGCAAAAACAATAGGTGAGAAACATAAATAGCGTCATGGACAAAAAATTAGCTACAGAAAAGCTTATTTATTAAATCAAATGTGTGGTAGGTATAGTGCGAATCACGAAAGATGACCAGAAATGGCGCCCATCTTCGCATCAACTCATGAAGAAAAGACTTAAGACAAAATAATATTTCATATAATACATATATAAGGTCCTTCTTAAATAGTGCACATAATTTTAAGGGGTCAATGTACTCATGCATACAAACAACTTTTACTATGGGACCAATATTGAAATCGCGAAAAAAAATCTGCTGTTCCATAGAAAATTTTAAATCGAATAGATCAAAATGTATAGAACAGCTGATTTTTTTTTTCGCGTTTTCAATGTTGGACCCATAGTAAAAGTTGTTTGTATGCATGAGTACATTGACCCCACAAAATTATGTGCACTATTTAAGAAGGACCTTTTATGTACATTATATGAAATATTATTTTGTCTTAAGTCTTTTCCTAATGAGTCATGATGCGATGATGGGCGCCATTTGTGGTCATCTTTCGTGATACGAACTATTACCCACGGTAAGTATGAAAGATCGAAGGCTTCTATTTTATACCTGTAGTACGAGCACCTATCGAGAAAAAAACGCTCATAAAAATACTCGATAGAGTAATTGTTTATGGGAAATCTCATTTCGTTTTTCGGCGGTAGATGGCGCTGGACAAATTTACCATACAAAATTACTTTATCGAACTTTTTACGTGCGTTTCTTCCGATATATGTAGGGTTACCAGATGACAGGAATTTTCCTGACGTGTCAGGAATTTGTAAGAAAATGTGTAAGTTATGAAAACTCATATTTGTAAATCATTTTGGTGAGAGAAAATAATTAAAGTCAACTAAATATGAAATGGAGATGTACAAAATTTCAAAAGTCAGGAAATTTTCTTGAATATCAGGGAAATAGTCAGGAAATATCATTATGAGATCTGCGGTAACCTTAGATATAATGTTCGTGCTACAAGTAGGTACTGATAAAGTATCGGCGACTTGACTCAAAAGACATCTCTTTGAGAAGTCTGAATAAGTGATTTTTGTTCTCCATCAAAGTCAATAGTGATGTGAAAAGCTATACAAGTTGTTACTTCATTTTCTTTAGTCCCTTTTATCTGTTATCCGGCTGATCCCTACAATTTCATACGTTCACACTTGAGGGAAATACCTCGAAAGCCAATATGGCACAAAGTGAAACAGCTTTTGAAACCAGTCGACGTAACAGCATTAATTTCCCGCGAGGGCGTAACTCGACGGGCAACTCCGCGGTATAAGTTTATAGCGCGTTTAACTTTATCAATATTGTCAACTAGTAACCGCCCGCGACTTCGTCTGCATGAAAAGTTTTTTCCCTCAAGAATAGTATTTTTCTGGATTGAAAGTATACTATGTCCTTCTCTGTACCCCTAACAACCCTTTAGTTGCAGTAGTCCGGTTGTTAGTCCGGTTAACCGAACTAGTGCAACTTTATGGTTGCATTAGTTCGGTTGATTTAAATCACCGAACTGTTGCTACTATTAAGTGCTTTTAGATTGAGCTTATACGTAGTACGAGTACGTCACTAAAGTGTCACTAAAGTACCAGGGTCACATAAATATGGCGAAGGTTTACTTCTATGATTTTCAAACACTTTTGGATTACGATGAAAAGAAAACAAAAATGGGGAGATGGTGTTAGAGCATATACCAAAGAGTTCACGATTATGCCATGGAACCGTAACATTTGAGTAGTGCCACGGGAGCCTTTCGGTACGTTAGGACCTAGGGAACTATTGCTACACTACACTTAATAGTAGAAATAACAGTTCGGCCATTTAAATCACCGAACTAATGCAACTACAAAGTTGCATTAGTTCGGTTAACCGGACTAACAACCGAACTACTGCAACTAAAAGCTAACAACGTGTATGCAAAATTTCATGATGATCGGTTGAGTAGTTACGACGTGAAGGTAACAAACAAACAACTTAGGTACTTTCGTCTTTATAATATTAGAAGTTAGGATACTTACGGCCGGTTTCTGAATTGAGAAATTGGAGTTGAGCACTATTCAAATGTTACTCACGCATACAAAATTTGTACTTAAGTAGTGCTCAACTTGAATTTCTCAATTCAGAAACCGGCCGTTAGATTTTAACTTTACGTGGAATTCTCATGCGCATTCTTAATTCCTTAGTTCTTATTTTCGCAGGTTCTAACTTGCAAGTTCGCATGTTTATTGAAAAGCCATCAACATCATGCATTCTTTTTTTAATCCAAAGGAAAATGAGATTATTTTTGAGAAGTGTAAATTTTTTAGCCAAGCATGAAAGCAAAAAAAGGTGGCCTTGTGTCATTTTCAATTCCAGCTTTTGAATTGGTAAGTACATCATATTATATTCTTCAATTAATAATAGTACAAGTTTTATGATTGTTTTGTGCTGAGTCATCATTTATCATTTTAGATTAATCTAAATGCCAAAAGTGCAAGTCGTCTATTAAATAATCATTTTCCAAATCTATCAACATTAACTACATTACATACAGTTAGTTCTTGAATAACTATTCTCGTCTTATCTCCTGAGCTGGGCCATTCTCCCTTCTCTTGCTACCGTCTCCTTAATGAATACCTACAATCTTAATAGCTGGCCTCCTAAGTAAATGTTTAATTAGGCCACTAGACCCGGGCCTTAATAGCTTAATTGGTGAAATATAGCGATTTAATGCTGTTTCGTAGCTGAACGCTGCTCTACACAAAATTATTATGTCTTATTAGCGTTTTTGCAAATTTCTGGTTATAGACATTTAACTTTCTTAGCAAGCTTAGCGTTTTAAAATTTGTGTTAAACCTGTATAAACGCTTAATGTAAAGAATACTTAACCTATTTGAGTTAAAAAGCTAAAATTTATAATGAGCATCTTCTAAAATTCACTCAAATGTTGTTGTTACTAATATTATAAATGCAAAAGTCAGTTGTTTGTTGGTTACACCTTCACGTCGTCTTAATGGACAACACGACAAAAAATATTTTGTCAAAATAAACAAACAGTTTCTAGATTTGGCCCTTAGGAGTGCGAGAAAAATAGTTTTAGAATTTTTAAAGCAATATTTATGGAGAAAATAAATGAAATGTAAAAAACCCTTAGTGACGTCACAGCTCGACACAAACAAAAATATAGACCTTTGCTCACAGTGTAGGCCTCATAAAAAAATAGGTCACTCAAAATGACACTTAGAGATGGGCAAATGTTTAAACCCAACCATTAGGCATAACATTACTGTCTGTATACTTCTATAATCTGTCCTTCCTGTCCTGTCCTCGTCGAAAAGGAGAAGAGCGTAGTCGTAGACTACTCTCTTCTTCTCCGGTTCCAACCCTTTTTATTGAGAAAAGAAAGAAGAAAAGAATTTTCTTTTCTTTATTGGACATTTGTCCAAACCCTTTTTATTGAGCCCACGATCCAAGAAGTGGTAATAGTTTAGATCCGCTTTTTGGGTCGAAATTGGGTTTAATCCTGTAAAGACCCAAAAGACCAGGTTTAAACCCTTGCCCATCTCTAGTCTCCTATTAGTCTGTTAAACATTTTTATTTTAGCAAAAAAATATATTTAACAAAAACTAAAATATGTGAGTCATGTCTTTTTTTATTTCTCTCTTCGAAAATCAAATAAACAGGGCATGTTATTTTATTGTCGTGTTGTCCATTACAGAACCGATCATCATGAAATTTTACATACACGTTGTCAGGGGTACAGAGAAGGACATAGTGTACCTTTCATCCCGAAAGAAAGCATTGTACCCGAGGGATAGAAAAAAAACTTTTACGCAGATGAAATCGCGGACTAGTAAATTAAATAATAAAAACACTTATTAAACAATTACTAAAATTCAATAGGTTTATTTAATCTAACGTAAGATAATGTTAATCGTGAAAATAAAATAATTGAAGAAGTAAAAATACAAATTTACAATACCAACAATCTTTTAAAATTTAAAATTGCTACGAGAAAATCTTAACAAGAAAAGTTATTTCTTTCAACAGCCCGCTTATCGCGAAGTACAAATATTTAGCTTAAAGAATACTTACAAAAAATCTCTGATTACAAAATGAAAGCGTTTTGAATGAGAATTTAATTAAATTCTGAAAATTTTCCTTCATTGCTGAATACAACATTAAAAATATAGGTGGGTACCTAACACTAATTAGATAAATTCATTATTCCTGAAAAACATTACAGTAATTTATGAAAAACATATTATTAACGTTAATTATTTTGCTGTTCAAATGGAATACCTAAATAAACATAAGAACAACAATCCAGGTGTTGTTTTAAAATCTCCTTAAAATTTTGTGCAAATGTGTTAACTTTTTAATTAAAAGTAAGTTGTAAAACGCTAGTTTTTAGAGTTCCGTACCCAAAGGGTAAAAACGGAACCCTATTACTAAGACTCCGCTGTCTGTCTGTCTGTCACCAGGCTGTATCTCATGAACCCTGATAGCTAGACAGTTGAAATTTTCACAGATGATGTATTTCTGTTGCCGCTATAACAACAAATACAAAAAATATAATAAAATAAATATTTAAGGGGGCTCCCATACAACAAACGTAATATTTTTTGCCGTTTTTTGCTTTATATTAGTAACGACAACAGGTAAACAGTTGAATTTTTCACAGATGATGTATTTCTGTAGCCGCTATAACAACAAATACTAAAAACAGAAAAAAAAAATTTAAGAGGGGCTCATATACAACAAATGTGTTTTTTTTGCCGTTTTTGGTAGGGAACCCTTCGTGCTCGAGTCCGACTCGCAACTGGCCGGTTTTTTTACATTCTCTTTGGTAGGTTGAATCTCTTCAAGTAAATGCGCGAATCTTAAGAAAAGCAAAGTTAGTATGTCAGGGGCATTTCTCGAATGAAGTGCGGACTTAATAAGGGCTGGCCCTCTGCGCTCCTTGAAAAAGTGCAGTTATTAATAGTTTTAATAGCTCTTCTGGTGCTGCTCAACTGGTTATGGCTTTTTTTGTTGTAAATTTTAAAAGTTTTTATAATTAATTATGGATTTTAATTATCATGCTAAATATTGGTATATATTTTTAAATTATACATTCTTATTGTTATGCGAATTAACGTTGTGTCAAATCTGTTGGATTTTCAATAACCTTCAACGCCCGGAAAACGAGACACAACTCCCGGATTTTCAAACTACGCAATTTTACAACGGCGATAAATACTTTGAATTTAAAATTAGTAGTACTTAATTCTTAAAAAAACCTGATTTCAAACACAATCATCTGCGAAAAGGATTGATGAAATTTGACATATTAAATTAATTACTCATTTTTAGGGTTCCGTACCAAAATGGTAAAAAAGGAACCCTTATGGTGTGACTCAGTCTGTCTGTCTGTCTGTCTGTCACAGCTGGATATCTCGAGAACTACTAATGGTGTCAACTTGAAATTTGGAACAGTTTAAGATGACATTTGCCCAACTATTTTGCAAATAAGAAAGAAATGAAAAAAATAATATTTTTTTTACAACAGGGACTGAAAAGGGGTCTAAAAAATTTGAAGTGAGGTGACTAGTTTAAGATGGCGATTAAACAACAAACCGTTTGCGGTGATGGTGATGTATCAATTTGAATCTAAAAAAATATTTAGGTTCATAGATATTTTACATTTTAGTAAGTACTTATATGTATCAGAAAAAAAGGAAGAAAGAAATTCATTTATTTTCTCATCATCCAACGGTACACAAGGTATTGCATTTGAGTGAGCATAGAAAAAAAACTTTTAAAAAAAATAAAATAAAAAAGAATTTTTGAGATAACGCTTTCATCTAATATTGCCGCCACAATTTCTCCAATTTTTTCTTACAATTGTTTTTCCTCCTCAACTTCAAATTGCTCACAAAGCAAGCAAAGTTTCAAACGAAAATGATGCACAGCCCAGCAGTCGCAAACAAATATAAATCAGTACGCAACTAAGCGAAGTCTGGGAATACACTTTTGGTTGTTTTACTTCTTGATAACTTTATTGTTTCCAATTATTTCTTTGCTCTGGTATTAAATTGCTATTAGTTTTGTTTGAGAAAACTGTTTATTATGAAATTCTGCTTAAGTTACAAAATACTTTTATTGTTCTTTAAAATTGACTATAAAAATGGAAACTTATTCTTCATTATGTAGGCGTGGGTATTGTTGGCAATAAATGCTTAAATGAGTTCCTTACTCCTAGGCTAATCAATTCTTTACCCACCGCCACGCGTAATGCTACTCTACAGTCTTTGTTGTATGGGAGCCCCCCTTAAATATTCATTTTATTCTGTTTTTAGTATTTGGTGTTATAGCGGCAACAGAAATACATCATCTGTGAAAATTACAACTTTCTAGCTATCACGGTTCATGACAGCCTGGTGACAGACAGACACACAGACAGACAGCGGAGTCTTAGTAATAGGGTTCCGTTTTTACCCTTTGGGTACGGAACCCTAAAATAATAAACATAAACCCAAATTAAAAGCATATTTTTTATCTTTATTACAATGAAATTTAATGCTAATTACTGACAGAACCATGCTCGATCTCCTAATTTGTGTGTAAATAGATTAATTAACATAAAGTAAATTAACATAGGTACACTTATCTATCACTTATTGTCTAACGTGTATAAATGTTTCAGGTACTATACTCAAACTCTAGTACTTTTTTTATAAAATATAAATTGTATCACTCTGTTTCGGGTAATAAATAAATAAATAAAAGTTATACATCAAAATTTGAAACCAGATGTTTCCTTTAACATTCATCTTGATGCAAATTAACTTGCAATCACAATGTTTAACCGTGAACCGTTCGGGAACGGATTTATTCGTAAAGTTTAATCGTAACTCGGGAATAGGTTAGGTATCATGGCGACGAAAGATGTTGTGGCTGAAGTTAGCGGCAGACCGGCAAATTGGATGAGATTACGCGCTGAAGTTGCCGCGAAACGAAACTGATGTTGGTAGGTAGCATCTGGTACAGTCAGCCTCTAAAATGTGAAGTGATTTATTACATCAAGTAATATTTTAGTTTCTTGATTTTTCAATAAATTGGTGCGACATGTATGGTACTACACAGTACACACTTAAGTGTTAAAAGCCACTTCTGACGACGCAGAAACGATAATTCAACAATAGAGAGGTGTCATAAAACTAAATAAAACCAGGTAATATTAAATTTATCAGCTGAGGTTGAACTGTAGCTTTGAAGTAGTTGAAGCCAAATCAAAGATTTACTCAGTCTTCAGAAACCGCATACAACCCTGAGCGGAATTTATCAGCAGTGCTTGCAACTCACTACGCTTTGATCTATAAGCAAATTTTGGTATAAACAAAGCAAATCTTGAAACAAATTACGTAACCTACGCTTTTGTGAATCCAATTTATTGTGATTTGCATATAGATTATTTTTTTAATCTGCACCTGTTTTTTCATACAAACAACTTGAAATTTTGAACAGTCATTTTGAAATAATGTTTTTTCTAAATATAAACAATACAAATGAAAGTGGTGTTGGTAATCTGCAAGGGGGAGGCCTGAGAGCCTAGACAAGTGGCAAACGCTTGGCTTTTCAATTATTCGAATAGAATATAATATCCTTACTAATATTAAAAATGCGCAGGCATTGTATACAATGCCTGCATTTCATACATTGCCGGTAACATATATATATACAGGGTCTGAACAGCCCAAACGAGTGTGCGTCGCAGCGAACAAAACAAATAATTTTGAATTCAAAATTATCGTAATATCTAAGTAGAAAGTAAATTCAAAAAAGAAGTTGGTTATCTTAAAGGTGAGCGTTTTTAAAGCAGTCAGTTAGGTACGTATAAAAAGTTTGCATGCGATGTGTTCAAATCAATCCGCGTTCAAGAAAAAGGCGTAAATAAAAGCTGCAATACAAAAGCACGTGAACAAACAGAGGGAGATAACCATAATGTGTAAACAAAACAGCCTGTCAAACGCACACAAACAATAACTTTCGCTTTGAAACCAGAATATGCAGGTAAGTAATAGGTACTCCGTTGGTCCGAGCTAAGGCGAAACTGGATCTGAATTAGTCGGTCCTGGGTCCATTATGGGGGCCGTTATAAAGGTCCCCAGGCGCAAAGTTTTAATGAGAAGAACCCGAGGCGTCATCACGAGATAAGAGAGCCTGTAACCTCGCCTAATTGATTCGCAAAACGCCCAGTCAGCCGAAAGGTCATCGCCTGTCACCCGGCGTTATACCAAGTGCCAATTTCCTTTGATACACTGAGTTCAGGGGCAAATGAAGTACCTTATTTTCTTCTCGTTCATCATCTCAAGGAATAAGTTACTGCTTATTCAGTACCTAAGACATTGCACACAAGTTACAGTCATAATATAATAAAATTGACAAAGACTAAGTTTTTTTCGGGAGCGCACTTTCAATTTGATTTAAACACATACCTATTGTTCTATTTTTTTAGTGATCGTATCGACTTGTAATCCATGGAGACAAATAAGACCCAAAAGTTGAAACAAACACAAATCAAGGTAGATAACATTTCAGAAACAACATTGCGTTTACTTCCGCTCGAGTCGTCCGTTTCTGTGCTCAGAAACAAAGCTGCGTCGAAAGCTAACAAATGGGTATCCGTTTGTAGTACGACACGAGCTTGCATTCCTAAAACTAGTACGAAGTGCAGCAGAGACAGTGTTGCAATTTCGTTCTTTTAGAATCACTAGTCTCGTTAGTGTGAAAAATTGGGACACAGTTTGTTTGTCCCAACGACGCGCGAATACGCTGCCGCTCCGCAGTAATGGCACGGTAAAGAAATGTATCAGTATTCTAACTTCATACAAATAGTCGAAAAGCTAGCCAACCTGCGACTCGAATTCGGTCTGCACTCGGTATACAACAGTCGCAAATGCGCCGCAGTGACGAACGAAAGATTTACGTACTGTTGATTGAAATACAAGTACTTACTATGACAAATTGCAGATTGTGCTGTTTTTAATTAAAGTAAGTATACTTTTTTTATTATATAAGTATTACCTACTTACTAACTACGGCCAGAAAGGTTTCTCCCTTTAATATCTATGTACATCGCTTTTTTAGTTTTTTTGTTTTCACTATTCTTTTGTTAACCTAGGTAAATTGATTTCCCGGCGAAGGTATAATATGGATACTAAAATATTACGTACATTCACAAAGCTAGAAAGATACGAAAGTACTTAGATGAAATTAAAATACCTACTGTAGCTGAGCGGCCCTATCGCGTGTTGATGCGCGGCTCTAGGTAATGATTTCAAGGACAGGGCCGAGTTAGAATACTTGACTGATAGATTTCTTTACCGTGTTAATGGCGAGTCGGCGCGGCGGGCGGCGGCGTGCTAGACGAGTTTTCTCGTTGTTCTCGGTTTTATTTCCCGGTTTTATTAGCTTTGCTCGTCTTCGTTTCAACCCGTTTTTACATGGCGCCGTTTTTGGTGCATTTTATGGCCGCATTATGCCAAGTATGTGCCCACTATGCGCCCAAGTAGAATAAAATGCAGCTTTCTGCAGCTACTTATGTGTGTTTGGTGAACAATTATGGTTTAAATATTTCTCATGATTAGAATTTAATTTTTTTTATATTATTATTCGCTTTTTCGCACAAACAACGCAACAAACACCTTCTTGTTTATCGTAGGCACGATTTGTTGTTTTTTTTTACGACAAAATATCATCCAAACTAGGACGACAATGAAACTATTTAACTGAAACTTAATATTGAATGTGTTTAGGTACCTACTTAAAATATGTAAAAAAATGTATGTGACCTCTCAGTACCTAATATTAACACCATCTTATTAGTAATATAATAAATAAATATCATTTTTCAAATCCAATGTATACTTACGTATGTGCTATTCAAGGTGTTGGGTAAAAAAACCCAAAAAATCTGGTGTTTCATACAAAATGTATGAAACAGCACATTTTTTTTCGCGATTTCGGAGTTGGTCCCAAAATAAAAGTTGTTCAGTTTGATCCCTATTTACCTTATTCGGATTTATAAGGCTTTTACCAAACACCTTGTATAGTGGGGTCGCAAAATTCTTTTGTCAAATACATTTTAGGATATAACCTGTCGTCATCGTTTTGTACGGGCGGGACTAACAATCTAACCCATCATCCGCTTAACCCGGGTTCAATCAAGTGTACATAATGTAGTGCGATAGAAGTTCAACACGAATATTTCACACTTTACATAAGTACATAAGTAGTTTTTTTTTTTCTAAAAATTTTATTTTTTTTGTCATAATGCTTATTGGTTATTTTATAAATAAGTAGAGACATAATGATTATGGTGACGCAGATTCGCATTGTGTTGGAAAGATAATACCCGGGTGTATTCTGAGTGATGCGGCCTTTTGATGAAAGTGGCCGGGTGAATACTGATGAAGTGGATGGTTGACCCGGATGGATATCCGGAAGTAGATGTATTAGATATCTACAAACATTTCCCATTCGTTGAAAATCCCTATGGAAAAGAGTTAAAAGTAAAATTAAATACGTAACCTTTATGATTGTTCGTTAATAATAATATAATAATATTTAAGGAAAAGTACTTAGTAAGTCAAGATACAAAGATTATGCAAGTATTGCTAGGTACTTTGTAGGTAGGTAGTTTTCCGCAATGCGTAAAACAAAATATTCCCCAATAACCACATCTCAATCGTCTAACTAATCAAAACAAAAACTTCCTCCGAATAAAAACCACAAAAAAATAAATGACCGCAATTTGTCCGATAAAAAAACAAGAAAAATAGTGTGAAGAGAAAGTGGCGTTCAGACCGA
This sequence comes from Agriphila geniculea, assembly GCA_943789525.1. Lineage (NCBI taxonomy): Eukaryota > Metazoa > Arthropoda > Insecta > Lepidoptera > Crambidae > Agriphila > Agriphila geniculea. The sequence continues at coordinate 17,049,741 of OX038884.1, read as the reverse complement.
GTCTGATTTATATCCGGATCGCATCATTCCAGTAATATCCGGGTATAACCCGCCCGCGCCCGACGAAGGAAATAAAATAATTTTTCATTTTCTCACCTGATCAATCTTCAACACGCGTGGAAAATGTGCCAAGAAACTCGTTTACATGCGCCGAGAATGTGCGACAAGATATTCTAACATTTTCCTAGCATTTGTGGCAAAGAAAGTCAACGCTCTGGTGATAGAGCTTCTATTAAAGTTTTCAGGTACAATAGGGCCAATGTCGTCACATTCCATCGCAGTTATCATGTTTAAAACATTATTATTAACTAAAATAGTCTTGGTCCGTTTTCAATTAATATAAGACCATCGCTACATAATGAAAACTCTAAAGCAAAACAAATAATCCCGCTAACAAGATCTATTAGCTACAACAGTGTTTATTCAACGTTCCGAACAAGAAACGATAATAATTAGTTACAGAAATTGCTCCAAAGCCCGTTTGTAAACGAAGCTTATTATTCAAGGGGTGTTGTAGGTTGCGTAGTAAATTTATTAAACAGGGTCACGCCTCCGTTTTATGAGGATAATAAAAAGTAAAACAACACGTCCATCTGACAGATGAGATCTGAAATGAGGATCTCGCACGACGCGGCAACGTCTCGGCGACGATATTTACGTGACTCATACATTTGTAACAGACACCGCATCGAGGTTCGATGGTGTGTGAACGGTGAACGAATTCAATATTCTTTGACAGTAAGTGAATTTTTTAAATGTATTGTGTATACTTGTATACTCAAAACAACAAGGAGAGTAACAGGCTATTGCTAAAGTGTAGCCACTTATCTTCTATCCCTTCAATCAGTTGTTTTGTTGCATTATTTAATTGGTTAAATAATGCATATTCTCAAACTTTGTTTTATACGTAATATACATTACATTAGTTCCACCTTTAACAGCAAAAAAGTTTCAAGCTGAGAATCAATTTGCAAGATAAAAGATTTATTCAACCCGGTTACCGAACAAAAACTTTGTTAAAGAAAAAATACAGTCAATCAATCTTCAAGACAAATGACACTCCTAGGCTATTCGGAGCTTAATTTGTTAACCTAAAATATAATTAAGACTTTCAGTGACTTGCAATTTCTTTAGTATTCGTCTCTTTGTAAAATATTTTGTTAATCTTAGTGAAGCACTTTAATGAAGAAGACCTAAAGAATATTGGGAAAAAAGCTTATCCAACACAGTTTTAATTAGTTCTCTCAAGTTGAAAAAATACAACGGAAGCAACATCAAAAGGTTAGCTCCTTTGTATAACGGCTCAATCACAAAAATGCAAATTAAGTTGTGTGCTCGTTTAAACAAACATAAATTAATTACCGAAAGCTACACACAACCAAACCAACTGGATATTTAATTTGGAGGCTGCATTGTTGGTATCCCACAAGGCTCATTACTGCAAATTGGGTTAGAGGACCTCTAGAAAAATAATGGAGGAATCTCTTCATTGGATGAATATTCAACAAGATGGCTGACGTGGCCCTGCGTCGCGGGCGTAATTAAAAATAATTATAAACCCCGGCCCGAACTCGGGTCCCCATACTGAATTAATAATTCAACGAACGTTGATTTTGTGAAGAAGAAATAAGAATTCGCGAAGACATCCGCGGGAAAATTTATGAAAATGGTGAGCGCGCGCGAGTGAAGTGTCACGCGGCTGTGTATTTCATTTGCGTTGTAAGTACTTTGCTTACACGTCTCGCGCAAACATCCAATTATTGCAATGGAGAATATCACGTACCTGAAACAATATTAATCGTATATTAAAACACAGAACGTTAAACATAAATGTATTTATGGAAAACCCGCAATGCGTTTGGTGAATAAACACCATTTCATTTTAATTAAATCCTGAAGTAACATTTCAACAAACATTTATCCACGTAGCCAATAAGTACTCTCAACTCGTATTATGTATTTGATGTTACAAATGAATAAGAACAGTCCATTAAAGTACTATTATATATTCTTTGCATGGCAATACTTTCAAAAACCTGTTTACCCCAAAACAAATTGCATCGCATTCAAAAGCAACGTAAACTTTATATGCAAAGCGGCACCGATAGCTGTAGAAAAGTTGAAACTTCTCTCGTTGCTGGCTCGGCACTAACACACGGAGACAGGGCTTTTTGCTATGCGGGCTTCTATCTCAGTACATTAGGTAACGCGAGGAAGGCGGGAAACTGTTATTTATTCGTTTTCTGGCAACACAAAGGCAGATCGATGTAATTCCTTCGCCTAGAAAATGGCAGATAAAATGAAGAATCGACGCTGACTGCCGCAGTATGAAATAGCTAAAGGTACCCGCCCGACGTAACTCCATTGTTGCAAAGCTCATATTTTTAAAGAAGTAGGTATAGTAATAATTTTAATGAAATAAGTGGTATATTCATGAATGACCCTACATAAAAATAAACAAAAATAAGTTCATTTAAGTGTTACTTCAGGATTTAATTACATACCTAGCAATATTATTTGATTTCATGAAACATATTTTGTATAAGTGGTAAATAAATGGTAGGATTATTTCTAAAGTAAAGTGTAAAACAGAAAAGTTTAAAAACCCCATAAGCAAACTATTTATACAATGCTTTATCATCACTCATACATAATAAAGACTTATCCTAATAATATTATATTGTGAAATTCACAGATAGTGTAAAGTCTGGATTTTTATAGCCCACGCAGGGGATACTGGTCTATTCGGTGATTGAATATAATTGGCCTTGTATCGGCGACTGTAGCATAACTACTGAAAATGAGTCATGCTACAGTCGCCGAAGCCAAAATCAGCTAGGAACTGATCATGATGATTGATTTAGGATTACAAAACAACAAAATACAATCGTTATAAAAAGATTAACTTCATTAACAATACTGTACCGGGTTTTATTAACTGGAGTAGAGTAGAGTATAATAGGAAAACTTCTTTTAGTCACAAACTACCGATAACAATGGCAGCCCCCTCGGGTTATAGTACCGAACACACGCTAACTTCTCTACTTCACATTATTATTAAATTACTGAAACTCGGTTCAGCATTAAAAGTAACTACTCTTTCTTGTTCATTTTTCTTCGTACTACGGCAAAATTATTGTATTCAAATTGTTATTAACTTAGTTATGTAAAAAAATAACAATGACGCTAATTTCATCCCAATCAACCTATTTTATATGGTAGTTATTACGTTATGACATAAATGCAATGCTTTCCGAATCCTTCATTTGTATTTTGTATTGTGCTTACCTTACCTAAGAGTATACAAGCCCACTATGTAATCAAATCTTTTACCATCAGCACTACTCAAAGCGAAAGATACATCTTGTCATGAATAATCCTGAAACATTCAGAGGAAATTGGGGCGAGTGCACGCATAGCACTAGAATTCGGTTGTCCTACATATGTTGTTGCCAAGCCTGCTGGAGGTCTGCCAAGGGATGCAGACCCCACACTATATAACCTCGCCAATTCTAATGTTTCGCATTTTTTGCACAGCTCACTGCGGCAAATATTAGCTATATTACCTATAGTATACGCATGACATAATATCCATTTCCCTATAAAAGGCAACACACACCATCTATTATTTGCTAACCGATGACTTTCTTTATTTACGCCTGGTCATGGAATCCATTGTAGTAAAACGTCGAATTTAATAAACAACGTCATAAAGGGGAAATATAAAATTACAATTTAAAAAAGCGACAGAGCGTTGAATACAATTTTTCCTTACTTATTGGCCGGCTGAGCTTCCGTCGACAGACCGGAAATGAGTTTTGCCGTCTTCTCGCGCCCCTCCCCCCTTCGGCAACCACACCATCCCCCCTATCAAGGGACAAGCAAAAACCCACCTCATTATTAGTCGCTCGGAAAATCCATTTGACCCCATTCTCCTCCAAAGAATATATACTCTTCAACTTTTTAACTGAGTTTCTAGCGATCAGTGACTCTTTTCATGATGCAATTACCGTTTACGAAAATAAAGGACCTCAACGACTCTCTTTTAGTGCCTACTGAAACCCGATCACAATGTTAAATTATGTTCAGTAATGAGTTGTAAAGCTGCTGCGAAATTATCTGCTTTATAATATTACAGCGATTGTAAACGATAATAATACAGGGGCCTTACGACTTATGAAAATGAAATGACAAAAATTACTTTCCAATTATCATTTTATTGTATTGAAGTAATTAATTATATGTGATGTGAAAACCTTAGAATAATAACACCTAGAACGATAGTTCTCTACAAAGCGCACTGTCAAGGAGGCAACTAAAACAGCCAAAATGGCTCCGTTTTCAGATTATTATTAATAATAATAATATTTTTTATTGCACACGGAAACACATTACAAACAAAGAAACAGATTAAAGAAGAAAGTACACAATACTCGGCCTTATTGCTAAACAGCAATCTCTTAAAGGCAACCTTTGGAGAGAGAGATATAAGATACAGGACATTATGGGAGTAGTTGCAACTATTTAGAGGAAAGTATAAGTACATGCATAAAAAAAATCAGGAAAAAGGAAAAAAAAAATAACAGGATACTTACAAAACAGTTTCAATTTTCCTACATTTAGGAGATAAGTTACTATATTATTGGATTTTAGTTACGATTAGGTAACGTATGAAGGATATAAATCTGAAAACTAAGCCATTCTGGCTTAGTATTAGTTGCCTCACTTTGCATACGAGGACACGACTTCGAGGTGTTATTATTCTAAGATGAAAACATAATTTCGAAATGATTTGGAAAGAATAAATTAGAGCCTTGGACAGCAGCTAATGAATTCCAATGCATAAAATTTAAAACGTATTTTTCACTTGATACCACAGACGACTTCACAAATCACGTGCTGCATCTAGCAAAAGAAGGTACAAGAAAAATAAAGTAAAACCAATTTGATTTTATTGCAAATTCTTAAAATATAAAAAGGCCACATAGGCAGGCATGCATGACGCACGAAGAGGCCTGACAGAATGCAGAGACAAAACGCTAGCGCCACGAGTCCTCGAGTCGCGTGCCGTCGAGGGCCGGCAGTGATTAGAGCGCGCTAACAAAGCGCAGAGGGCCCTTAACCTACATGCTCCGTTTCACAGCAGCGCCGGTGAGCGGAGACACTCCTCACAACCACTGCAAGCCTGGTACTCTCATATCATAGCTAATCCCAACCCGACACTACCCACCTTATTTTCTTCTCCATTTTTCACACAACTATTCAACGTCAAGGTGAAGATGCTTTTGGAACAACGGAAACTTAGCTTAAATTGTTCACACCAACTACGAAAACTCCTATCTGATGCATCACCCAATCCAGAACAATAAACCGGAAGGGTCCCCATAATACAAACGGCTCGACATAAAGCCGAAGAGAGGCGATACATAAAACAAGAGACAATGTAGCGTGGCAGCTGTAGATTCCCTAGATAAAGCGAGGATATCGCCCGGCCGAATGTTTGAGTTTTATTTTACGAAATAGCAACAGTTGCGGAAGCTTTTACAGCATCAAGGGGCGCTTAATAAAACAGTGTTAGAAGAGAAACTTTGCAGTGTTGAATACACGTTGACATTTGCAAGATTCGATTCGCTCGTTTCGACGCAATCTCTGTAGCGTTATTGATTCTTGAGCGGTTCGGGCGCTGGCAGCTCGTCAAGTAATAAAGCGGCTATCTTCGCTCGTTTACGCCAAACCGGCACCGTGATATGCTCTATACTCAGCAATAAAAAGCCGTGAGCTCAGGAGGGCGCTCCAGCAAATGCCACGATAATTACGCGCGAACTTGGAAGGCACGAGACAACTTTATGCTCGTAATTTGTTCCTGAACTTGGTTAATGTTCCCCCTGACAAGATAAATTCATTAAACGTACCTGTTTCGAGCGTAACAGAATAGACGAATCGACGCCATCGCTTTGTAATGACATCGTCAAAGGAAACTGCTCGCTTTTACGCTGACGTGGCTTTACGGATATTGCTTTGCTTCAAAATTATCATTTGAATAAATATAAACCACGTCGTTGGTTACATTACATTACACCAAATGCTAAAGAAGCGAGATCTTCTGAAGTAAACAAAGCTTCGAGTTAATAAATACCATTCGCTTCAGCGCCGAAACAATATCGTTTTACTTACTTTCAGTGTAGACTACTAAAGTTTCTCCTTCACGAAATTTATTAGGCCAATTGGAATAGTTGTTTCCAATTCCCATTAGGGTACCTGTACAAATGCGTGCTATTTCACGAGATGTTGTCTAATATTTATAGAAGTAAACATAATGATAATAATAAATTCGCAAAAGTAACTCTATCGTGTCGGCAGTTGCCCAGTCGATTCAGCGCATCAATTTCTCAACAGCCATTAGTGGCGAAATGGTTCAGCCATCTCCGGCTATTAGGTAGGGGATGATGGCAACATTCTTGCCATACAACTTTCGTATAACGTCAATCATAAAAATGTTAAGTATATAAAATAGTACGTCGATTAAAAATATTAATTAAGTACTCTGTCTTCAGGGACGGACTGTTCGTTCCATGAAAAGCTAAAGATTTCTAACCAACATTAAGAAAATTTAACAGTCACAACTACTTATTCTATACCTTATGATTTTCTTTGACAAAGCTAAATGAAATTCTTTTTCACTGTGAACAACTAATAACAATGAATTATGAAAAGAATCAGAATAAAATTGATACCTGCTTAAAAGGACATTATACCTACTCTCACATAAAGCGCAAGATAGTTCATGCATTTCAATTTACCACAAATATGGTATTCTCTTAACAACGACGGCAGGCGGGTCAAAGTATACCACTACAGGAATGCATTAGATTCCATTTCCACTATTTATAAGGCGAAATGGGCCCTGGGTGACCTCGGCCATATTTAATGAGGTCCCGAACTCGGGATAACAAATGTAAATGTATACACAGCCTCCTATTATTGGCACCTCAAAAGGATGGGTTCCGTTATAATTCGGTTGGAACATTATTTGTATGTAAGTATGGAAATTATATTTAAATAGATGTCACCAGAACTTTTTAGAAGAAATACTTTGGTTACCTAAGTTGTTTTTGTATTTACCGTTACAAACACGTGTATAACGTTGCGTTACAGAAAAATGAAATTGAAAGCCGACACAAAAAAGTTCCTTGAATCCTTCGAAATGTAGTGCTACCGAAGAATGCTGCGAATTAGTTGGACGGACAAGGATTCCAACGTGAGAATTCCCAAGGCGTTGGCAAGAGTCGCGAATTACTGCAGACCGTCAAGAAAAGAAAAGTTGGATATCTTGGCCATGTCCTGCGACACGAGAGATACCAGCATCCCCAGTTAAAAATGATGGTCAAGATTGAAGGCAAACGATGTGCTGGAAGAAGGAAAAATAGTAATTGCGTAACATCAGGGAATAGACCTGTATAGCCAGCGTCGAACAACTGTTTCGCTTGGTGCAAGACAGAGAGAAGTTCTTTAAGCTGGTAGCCAACCTCCAGTAATGGAGAGACACTTGAAGAAGAAGAAGACAGAAAAATAAATAGAAATCAAAACTTAAATTGAGTCTTATCGCTGAAAATAAATCTTTTCCAAACAACAACAATATTCACATAAGTAATTAATTTGTCCATTTTTAGGGTTCCGTACCAAAATGGTAAAAAAGGAACCCTTATGGTGTGACTCAGTCTGTCTGTCTGTCTGTCTGTCACAGCTGGATATCTCGAGAACTACTAATGGTATCAACTTGAAATTTGGAATAGTTTAAGATGACATTTGCCCAACTATTTTGCAAATAAGAAATAAATAAAAAAATAAATATAATTTTTACAACAGGGACTGAAAAAAAGGGGTCTGAAAAATTTGAAGTGGGGCTACTAGGGCATGTGGGGTATCATATGAAAGAGCGCCGTTTGCACGTTTTCAATCATTTTTTTTTTGTTTTAAGCCGCTTGACTTATGATGAAAAATTATAAAAAATTACCGTTCCCCTGAAAAAAACTGAAATAATTCTATGTGATAGCAGTTCGTACAAAGATTACAGCAAAAATAAAACGATGTCTCAATATAGCACACTTTTTTAGAAATTATCAAATTTCTAAAAAAGTTAACATTAGTTCCACTATCGGTCAAGAGATGGCGCTGACCTAAAACGCAATACTAATTTTATTATTCAATTATGATGGTACGGAACCCCCGGTGCGCGAGTCCGACTCGCTCTTGACCGGTTTTATTATTTCTGTCAGCATTTTTTCTATAAGCAGTGTCCTCAAGAAAAGTACCGCACACGAGCTGCGGTCTGTCCACCAGAAAGTAACAGGGAATTATGTCCTGGAACATCATAAATTTTAATGCAGGGACGCCACATTCAGCGCATTATTAAAAACGTAGTTTCTGCTGGCTCAGAGAACCACACAATGTTATTTCATTAGGCGCCATTCTGAAACCATTGTCTGCATTGCAATTGGGATTGGGATGATGACTAATGAATAAAATAACGAAATACTAATAAAAATCATAAACATATTAAACTTTTAGAGTAGCTTGTATACCTCTTGGTTTTATATATTGCGTATTATTTGTTTTATAATCCTTCAAATTTTGGTGGACAAGTCCATTTAAAAAGTATAAAATTTATTAAAATAAATAATACCTTTAATTAGTCCGTAAAATGTATAGAAAATTTGTCTAAGAAACCATTTAGATAAACACAATATTTAATATAGCTGCCGAACACATTTCCTACGCGTTGCATATAAACTACCTATTCAAGCGTGACGTCATAATTGAGTAGCCGTTAGTATGGATCGTTTTTGGGTGAGTCCATTTGTGTGTGTTAGTATAGAGAATATATTCCCATAATTATAATGACAAAAAACTGGTATTCTTGATATATTGTACACTTTTTCCCTTTTTTAACAAATGTCTTGATAAAAATATAATTGTTCTAAGGATGTATTACTTTTTGAATTTGTCACAATAAAATCAAGACATTTGTTTAAAAAGTGAAAAATGTGTACAATATATCAAGAATACCAGTTTTTTGTCATTATAATTATGAGAATATATTCTCTATACTAACATGTGCATTTCAAACTGACTCGTGCAGTTTTCATGCTAGTGAAATAATTCTTTTATCAGTGTTTCTTTTTTTTGAGAGGTAATTTATGTAAATTTTAATTTATGTAAAATGTCAATAAAACCGCGCTAGTATCCGTTAAAAAGTGTTTTATTTCATGTCTAGTGAGCGCGTAAGCTTGAGAAGTGAATAATTTATGTAACTTAAAATAAAAAAAAATGGTCATCATGCCAATTGCATAGTATTTAGTTTTAAAAATCTAAGCGGTTTTTCATTCTTGTAAGAAAAAACTTATTGCCGTAGAAATGATGATGATGATACAAAGATGGTTTTGAGACATTATTTTTGGAAAATATTTAATCATTTCTAAAACAGAAGTTTTGTAAAATCCGTACGTTAATCTTGACCTCATGTACAGCTTAGCCATAAAGAGTTAAAATTAAATAAAATGTAACTAAAATTTTCTAATACAAAATATAGTCAGTGTTGCCAAATTATTCGTGATTTTGACGTGTTTACATACAAAGTGGCGCCTACAATTTTTGGTCAAGCCTGTATAGTATTCTCTTTTTTAATTCTTTTTGAGTTGTTTGTAGAAATTATAGGTAAGTATGTTTGACTAAAAGAGCAAGTTAATAAAAAATAACAATTTCCAAAACAGAAATGTAATGCAAAATCTGTTACGTTAATATTGGTCTAACTAATGTAAGCTCTATCACTATCCATATGCATAGAAATCCTTTTGAGTTGTATCCAACAGTGCTCTGAAATGCTAAGACGGAGCATTCCCGCCAGTATTCTGCTGGCAGCTGGTGGATTTAAGCCGACACTTCTGAGCTCATAATGCATGTTAACCCCCCACACGTGCAACTCTCGTTTGTCTGTGGTAAAGGAAATTATCGCGCTGGCAACACTGTTGTGCTAAACCTCCTTGGCTCGCCTGGGTGATGACGCTTGTTTGTCAAATAGAACAGAAATGTTGTTTATTACTTACGTCTTTGCAAGGAACCTGAAGATAAATGCTGTCTTACTGTCTTTTACTATAGTCTGAACAGCATCTTTATACTGTCTTATAATAAAAGGCTCTCTGAGTAGAAGCTATTGTTTTTTCATGTCTTTAGTTCGGCCATTTAGGCCACGTCACGTCATTGTCATAAAACATGCACACTTTACTATCCAGTTCAATCAATAATAATGTACAACTATATGCAGCACTGTATTTCAGCTTCTAATTATTAATGATTAAACGAACTTACCTGTAAGTGAAGTTCTATCATAATTATACGAAGGATTCGTCCGAAGATATTAGTATATTAACACATGTAGTACCGCTTGCATGTATCACCACTTAGCACGTTATTTTAAAGCAATAACCTAAAAAACCTAAAAAGAGAAGGTTTTTGACTTAAAATTGACAGATATTTTGACATTTCCCGTCCAAGTTCGCCCTGTCACTGCTACACGCCAACCACTTCATTTAGTTTAAAGTCCAAATCCTATGATATTTCCTCATTTTCTTCAGTGGGTAAACAGTTATTGTAATTTACAATAATGAGTAGGGAGGGTGGGATTCTATACTAATATCTTCGGACGAATCCTTCGTATAATTATGATAGAACTTCGCTTACAGGTAAGTTCGTTTAATCATTAATTATACTTCAGATTCGTCCTCGATATTAGTATATTAACCATAGACATAGAAAAATTTTCGCTGCGCTCAAAAAGACCAACAAAGCGTGGAAAAGAGAAGTTAACATCATACAGACACGGTCTATGTAAAAAAGAGACAAAGGATCAAGTGACATGTGCCAACATTTTTTAACATTAAGAGCCCCTAGCGTCCCGCCTAGCAAATGAGCAATCACAGTTTGTTTAAAATATTTTTTAATCTTAATTAGAATATAAAATAAAGATATCGTGGAGCTATGGTGTCTTCTGCTCTAAGTAATTGTGATGTGACAAAAAGAAACAATCCAAGTAATCACACTTTTCAAAGGTAAATAAGATATTGCCACACATTTCTCTAAAACCAAATTTCGCTATATTTATTCATTTATCGAAAAGAAAACAGTATGGAACATAGTTTATTAACTTCCTTTGCCATAATATAGTCATATTTTATGAATCTAAGTCATATTTTACGTATCTCATATAAAATGTATTGATTCGTTTTCGGATCACCTGTTTATTGACTTTGTTGTTCTTTGACATTCTATTTCTATGATATTAACACATGTAGATGTTAAAAGCATTATAATAAGAAAATGGAAATATCATTTCTTGCGTATTAGTCTTTTAAAAAAAAGAAAAGAATACCATTTAACATCATTCTGAACGTTTTACATGATTACATTTACTAAAAACGGTACCTATAGATGGCTGGTACAATACAAGCTATACGCACATATATACATATAAAATATACAAGGTTAGTTTGGAAAACTCAGTTTGATTATCGGTGATAATATGTTTTAATATTTTGCAAATATAGCGGAGTCATTGACCATTTCGCCGTGTTACCTGGAACATCTATAGTAACATTTTTTGTTAGGGCTATAAAGGTATCGGCATACGTCGAGTACTAAAACTGGTTGGACACAACACAAGTCTACTTCATTTCATTAAATGTTTCATTTCAGCAATCTATTACTTACATTAAATATAGAATTTAATTTCTTTCTAAATAAGAAGTGATTATGAACTATTTATTTAATATAAATATGTATAATCCATTCTTGATTTTTTTTTTGTATTGTTTGCATTATTTGTGCAATAGGCAAGGTAATCAAAGTTAAACTTTTAAGATAAAAATGATAAAAAAAAGAATAAAATTGGAAAATATGTAATAAAATGTCTTTAGTAATCTAAGATATCCATTGTATTTGTACAACGAAGTCTACACAAAGGCGTACTTAGTTAAATTCTTCACCAAACCTTGAGATTAGCTCAATTTTGTCCATTCAATAATGAACGCAATATTATGTAATACTGATAATTGTGTTATACACATCTGTAAAAAAAAATGTTTATTATGTCTATATTAGTATTTGTTAAATAATCGAACCGTTTCTGTTACCAAACTCTGTACTTCCTGATAGTATTAACAGACAGCAGCTTCAATAATAACATAAATAATATACCTGTAAAATAATACCACCTTGATAATGTTATGAAAACCAATTTATTTGTGCGATTAATTTCCGTCCCTGAAATTAAAAGTTATAGAATGTTAATACTTTATATTAGAATAAAATATACGAAGAAGTACCTTACATGTGAATAAGAGGTGCCAAACCGAGGCTCAAGATTGTGACGATTATGATGGCACAATCGTTACACCTTCGTTTAAAAAACTGGTGGAAAATAATTAAAATAATAGGCATCTTAGTGTCAGAATAGTCTTTGTACAATACTAAACCAAAATAGCATTGTGAATGCTATAATCTCAAATTAGAAAATAAATATTTTTGAAATCAAATGCTAGAAATAGAGAAAAAAACAATCTACTGCATTTTATCTCCACTGCTTAATTCGACTTGCATTGCATTTGAATTTACTCAATCTCAATCTGGAAAAAAAAACCAAAACTGGTGATTATATTTTGAATTTATGAATTGAATAATTTCTATTTAGCATCAGAATAATAATATCTAGAATACTTAATACCCCGCACTGAATACAATAAGAAAAATTGCAATGAAAGCATAATGAACTGCATGTTCTAGATAATTGATATGCAAATATTTTGCGATTTGTGATTCCTGATGTGACCACTAGTGTCTCCTAGTCCACCCCGTTGTTGAAAGGCCCAAAAGAAAATATGTCGTCTCTAATTAGACTTACGCGGAATTCTGTGTAAGTATCGATGACATTCAACTAAGTGATTTCTGCAGTTTTGTGAACATTTGTCTTGTAAAGATCATAATTGCTAATACATCTGTAATATAATGGAAAGTTGCGACGGTAGCTGTATATAAAAAAAAAACATTGTATATTAAAAGATGAACTTCATTTCTTTAAAAAATGTTCTGAGAACCTTATAAATAGTAAATATTGTCCAATAACAGGGAAATCATGCTATTTAAAAAACTTTATAGCCGGCGGCGGTAGTTTTGTAATAAAAATATGGGCACTAAAATGCCCAAAATTTATGATTTTAAATTCGTATATTTCTATCACTTTCCTTATCAATATTAAAACCTTAAAGGTGATGGGATGTCGAGACTGTGTTTTTAAAAACAATGAGTTACATTTTTAATCGTGATAAAATTATTTTTAAGTACGTAGAGTACGTATTTTTTTATAAAAGCTAAATTAAATTTTAAACAGTTCTTAACTAAATCTGATATGACCTGTTTTTTTTTTTTTTTTTTTACTCATGTCACCTTCTGTTGAACCTTCAACAAATTGTAACAAAACTATTATTTGTATGTATTAAAACTGTTATGCATTCTGCTCGACTGGAGATGATATACTATAGTATATATATATATATAATAGAAAAATATAATAATAATCTGGGTGACCTATGTAGCGCGGCTAAATGGTATATTCACACAGACGATTACCGGCGCAAACGATTAAGTGGACCTTTGCGCCTGTAGTCGGTGACCACTGCCTGTATTTGCTGAATACACAATAGATGTCACACCAGCACGCACCCTCACGAATACATTATCTTAACGGGTGTCCTTACCTCACGTATGATGATTGAAGGCAAAAATTGATGATGCATTATCGGCAACTATTTGGATGGGCCGCCGTAATGCCCGTCTGCGAGTCTGCTGTGACTGACGAAACAAATAGCTGATGGGGCTTCCTCGCCGCGTCTCGCTGTTCGCTTGCCGTCGGAGATGAAGCATGTGACATACCTTTCTACGTCTTTTGTTGTCGTTTTTAAGGCAAATAATTATATAAATCAGTTTTAAAATTGTTTTATTGAGTACTGCGCCCGATTTACTTACAGCTTTTTTTTTTTTTTTTGTTGATGGATATCGTTCACATCAGGCCTGTGGCCAATGCATCATTCATATTCGACTGAACTGTCGGTGGCCTTTTAAGTGAGCAGCCTCAGCTACACTAGAGTTGATCGTATACGGTATAATTGAACGTCGTAATGCCCCACATTATGTAGAAAAATCGAAATACTGTCACAAAAAAGGTGTAATTATAGTAAAGTTTTGTATTGGAAAGCTGCCTAAAACTTCACTGACAATTTTCCTACATCAGAAACATTATTTTGTACACACTCACACGAATTAAATTTGAAAAGTAATAGAGATAATTTGTACAAGGCCATAGCTTAGAAAGAAACATACTAAATAGTTAGTGATGAACAAGTTCAACATGTTAGGTCTACCCGCCTGAAATACAAGGTTTCTTAGTTAAGGCAAATGATTAAATTTTTTACTGTATTCCAACAAACATAAATTGTATTTATGATTTACTAGCGGCCACCCGAGTTTTCACCCGTGTGGTTCCCGTTCCCGTGGGAATATCAGGATTAAAAGCATTCTATGTTTTAATCTAGGCTACTTACCATATGTGTGCCAAATTTCAACCAAATCCGTTCAGTAGTTTTGGCGTGATTGAGGAAAAAACATCCAAACCCACAAACTTTCACATTTATAATATTAGTAGGATAATTGCATTGCAATTTTGATTCATTTATATATAATAAAATGTAAGGATTCTGTTATTCCATTTTTAGTTGAAATTTCTATCAGCATGCCAGCAGCTAGCTATTTCAGCAGCTAAGCTATTTCACATAATAGGTGTGTGAAGTATCAGGTATGAGCTATTTGCTGTATAACTCAATATCTGGTTCCATTAAGTTATTAAATTTTAGCATTTAAAGCTAACTCTGTCAGTTTTGTAAACTATAAATTTATCTTAGTACCTATAATACCGTTGAGATTAACTCAACACCAAGCATATCATGATGTCAAAATTCATACCTGATGAGCAACGCTGTTGTCAGGGCTGCTCTTGCAGCTCCAGCACAGCGGCCGCCTGCCTGGAAGGTGGATGGCGGCGATTCAGCGGAAGACGGAGTCACCCGATTGGTGCTCGGCAGCGGTTCCAACAACGTGGCAACCTTTGAGGGTAGTCTGCTTTTTTATAATGTCGCGTCGTCAACGGCACTTTGAGTTGCTGCAGTAGCGTTGTTTGACGTATCTATGCGGTGAAATATGACTATACGGTCCAGTATGACTATCTCGAGTGCAATAGATATTTAATTGTGTCTTAAACACAATGCTTTGACAGAAAGTACCCAGTATGGTAAATTCGCATCAGACAAATAAATAAACTGACAGAAAGTACCCAGTATGGTAAGTTCGCATCAGATAAATAAAAAACTGACAGAAAGTACCCAGTATGGTAAGTTCGCATCAGATAAATAGCAGACAATTGTGCTGTTTAACCAAGTAAACGGCATTTAAAAGTGTTCCTCCGTCTTGACTTCTTCTTCTTGTCCTCTTCCGTCTTGAAAACTTTTTTCTTTCTTCACGAAGTAAATGCTTAACTATAACTTAATTTTCACTGTAAAAATAAAATTCTAAAGAAGTCTCACTTTGAGACTGTATACGTGCGTCCGTGGCGAAGCACGAAAAGCGAATGAAGTGGTTGGCGTGTAGCAGTGACAGGGCGAACTTGGACGGGAAATGTCAAAATATCTGTCAATTTTAAGTCAAAAACCTTCTCTTTTTAGGTTTTTTAGGTTATTGCTTTAAAATAACGTGCTAAGTGGTGATACATGCAAGCGGTACTACATGTGTTAATATACTAATATCGAGGACGAATCTGAAGTATAATTTATTTTATAGACTCAACGTAGACCCAACAAAAGGAGGGAGCAAATTATCTTTCTTATGAAATTTTGTGTGGTAATGAAAGAGTTCTAAAATGAAAAAAACCTTTTTAAGGCGGCTCTTGGTGAAGTGACAGCTAATGATTTGACTCCCCTCACCCTGCCACCCTCTACATTACATCGCGAGTCATTTATTAGCGACATCTATTAAAAAATTTGAAAAACTAAGATGTAATTTATTACCGACATCTATTAAAATTTTTGAAAACTAATGCGTAACCTACACAAAGCTTGGCCAAAATTCACGGACCATAGAAAGTTGGAGA
Source organism: Agriphila geniculea (assembly GCA_943789525.1). NCBI lineage: Eukaryota > Metazoa > Arthropoda > Insecta > Lepidoptera > Crambidae > Agriphila > Agriphila geniculea. Next base: position 17,033,495 of record OX038884.1, on the reverse strand, counting down.
CACGGCAGCATGGCATCGTTAAAATATTAAATTTTAATTTTATGTAGGTAAATTGAAGGTAAATTGTTTTATAAAAAAACAAGAAATCAGCAATGTTTCAAAAATTGCAAAAATTAAATTATGTATGAAGTCAAGTCTGTTTCATGTTTTAGTTATTTTACTGTTTTTTTTGAAGTGAAAACTTTTTTAGCGGTGTTGTACGCTTTTTGTAATGGGGAAAAAATGCTAAACTCGCGTCAGTAAGAATCACGTGGCTGATAGAAAATGCGTAAGACGGATGTGACGGATGGAGAGTAGACAGCTGGCGGCGGAAGTATCCCCTACTTTCAAGTGTAATCTCTTTCTACGGGGCGCGTTGAAAATGGCGGCGCATCATTTTAAGACGTAAACACTTGTGTCACCAGCAACGCACTAATTTTGAAAATGGAACTAATAGCAGCGATCTCTTCGATGATGAAAAGTCTATACTTATTTATACTCTGTGACTATAAGTTTAAATCGTAGAATGCGTGCATGTAGAAATTAAAAAGGCCACTGGCGCAAAATCTTTAGAATTTTTCTCTAATTACAAACTGATTGAATTGTGTGACTGTATAGTAACAGGAAAGAAATAATTTTAATCCTTTGCCGCTAATTTCAAAATATCAAAAATGCACAACGTTAATATTCAAGTTTTCACTTCTGCCGGCACTCCCGGAGTGCCAACCGATTTTTTCACATTTTGCATAGTACTTATACTCGTAACTAGGTACGTCTTATGGTCATGCTCACTTTAAACATTTCTGCGGTGGTGTCGTGTGAGGCGGGTCGTTACGTTCCCTCAAATATGGTTGAGCGAAACGATGGCTGGTTCATGCGTCATGCTCATGAACGGATGCTGCCAGTGGGAATGGGTCTGCTTCTGAGTACCGATCTTAACGCATATTGAATTGTAAGAATTGCGTTTTTTTCATTATTATTTTTTATATCTTGTATCAAGTGTTTTTTGGTAAATATTGCCTACTTAGGAGTAGCAGACAAAGTGATTTCCCAACTAGTTGAAAGTTATTTACTCTCACAATTACCTATCCATTATATAGTTACCCCCTTACTAATAAAGACTGAATAGCAGATGTATAGTTACACAATGGTTACTCTCTGTCAAACTATTTGAATTTGACATTAAAAAGAAAGTGACAAAACACTGTGTAACTATGCAGCTGCTATACAATCTTTATTAGTAAGGGGGTAGGTAATTAACTTCAACCTACCTATTGCGTGTAAACTTTAGTTAATTATTGTGTAAATGACCTCACTTTAAATGTGGAGGTCATTTTTAAATGTTGACGACTGTATGAAATATACAGGGAGAAAAAAGCAGCCCTTGACGAGTTTCTTGCCGGTTCTTCTCGTTACAAGGTCTCCCGCTTAGGGTTTGCGAACCGATGGCGTAGCTTCTATGACATTCACAAGTGCTTGTAACAGCCTAGACTGAATAAATGATTTTTTAAATAATGAATTTTTTGAATTTATTTCTAAGGTTTTTTTATAGTGATCGCGTCGCGCGCAGACTATTGTATGGCATCATTGAAATGATGGTGTTAGTTCCTTTTCCAAATAATTTTAAAAGATCGTTTTTTTCGGAAAGGAAGTATTTTGATTATCTACTTACTACATTTTTCGTGTTTTTTCAATTCAATTCAAATGCATTTACTAATTTTGTTGACAACTACATTTTGTTTATTGATGGTGTAATATATTGGTATTTGTTGGTAAAATAGGTATACGCAATAATAAACATTATCACCAGAGGAGATTAATATTTCTGGTAAGTATAGTAGGTACTTTATAATCTAACCACTACGAAAAAAATATCATAGAATCTAAAACCTATATCGATTGACAAAGTTTGAGGCCTGATATCACGACCGTTTAAAAGATTTCAATAATATAAAATATTTTTTATAAATTATGAAGTTGGATAAACAACAGTAATATGAAAAAGCTTTTGACGTAAGTAGGTACTAAACAAAACAGGCTAACTTTTTTAAGTTGGTGTGCGTTCACTGCGTCTAAATAGTAATAAAAATTAGAGAGTGCCCTCCCCCCCCCGCCCCGGATTTTGTGTCTGCCAATTTACAATTTGCCATCATTTCAGATTGATTAGGCCTCATACAAAACTGGCCAAGTGCGTGTCGGGCCACACGCAGTAGGGTTTCGTAGTTACCATATTCCATGCCTCATTTAATACCACGTCATTTTTCATCTGCAAAAATAACTTTGTTTTTCATAGAGTTTGCATAAATGACAAAGTTATATTTGCGGTTTTGGAAAATATGTTATATCTCTAAAAATAATTAATATATCTCATTCAAACCAATTTTAGTTGAAAGTGTTTATTAAGATCTACAGCATACATTTTTTTAGACTTTTCACTCTCTTATTTTAAAAGTTAGAGGGGTAAACACACATTTTACCACTTTGGCAGTATATATCTTTCATACGGTTGACTTTGAGAAAAATAGTCTTAGAAACCTCAATGTCATTTTTAAAGACCTATCTATAGACAATAGACACCCCGCACGCATAGACGAAAAAAATTCATCATTCAGTTTCAGTTCCATGTATGGGGATAATAATCTTAATAAAATAAAGGGATTTATATATTTAAGATAATAATCTTAAAAATATAAATCCCATATCTTTTATTTTTGTGTAAACATCGTAATGCGGTTCACAGAATACATGTACCTACCAAGTTTTAACTGTGTAATTCTAATAGTTTTGGAATAAAATGGCTGTGACATACGAACGGACAGACAGACAGACAGACATGACGAATCTATAAGGGTTCCGTTTTTTGCTTTTAGGCTACGGAACCCTAAAAACGTGCTAATAATCCAGAGCCTGTAGCCAAATGTCACATTAAAATTTTCGCTATCACTTCACTCCGAAAAATGTATGAATTAAGACTATAATCCTTACATTTTTCGTTTGATTCTTAAATTCGATTACTTACTTACATTAACATATGATTTTAAAATTAGATTGTTAACGAAACCTTAAGAGCAGGTTCACATGACAAGCGCTTAACGCGAGTTTTGATAAAGTGCACGTTGAACGCTGCGCTAGCGCTCAACTGTTGTCAGCGCGCGTCAATGCGCGCTTATATTATCGAATCCAAATTCGAATCCATCGAATTATACCAAATTATTGAATCTGAAAAAATTACCGCGCGTTGAGCGCTTGTCATCTGAACGTACCCTATGTCATTTCCATACAGTTTCAAAAGCGAAGCGATAACGATTTGCAAATATAACTTTGACTAGGGGGTCTGATGAGAAACCCTATCGATTGGTATCGTAAAAATATATTTGGTGGGTTCGATTCTTGGATGAGGCAAAGTATTGGGACAGCCTATAGATCGCGTGATGCGTTTTATCGACACTTGACTGTCAAAACCCTTGTCCTTAAAAGTAATAAATCGATATTATTATGGCGTTTCAGTGGTCACTGGTCAATGGTCATGCTAGGGGGGGGGCAGGATGGTATAAATATTCTTACCTATACCCTACCTGCATGCATCCAAATCTGTTCAGTTCAGGCATTTAAAAAGTTATAGTGAAATAAATTAACTCACAGTAGTGTGATTTATTACCTACAAATGTTTGATTTGAAGACTCATATATAGTATTCAATAGGTAGGTATTTTATACTAACCGTCCTTACGCGTAATTTTTATATCTATGGCAAAATAATGCATCAGAGGGCCTATTAGAAAACAAAAAAGAAACCGATAGTCGGACGCAATTCGTCGTTCAATTTACTTGATATTGAACCTTATTGGTGAGGAAATAGTGCCACGGTGTTGGACGAATATCGTACGCTTATCGCGATGCTTTTTTGTAATAGTCCTTCAGTTCGAAATGAATTTTCAAAACATAATTGTAACATTCTGACAGTGCTAAAGCAAGGCTAAAACAAACGAGCGAGACATAGAGAACTGTGTAGCTGTCAGTGGGAGCATGAGCGATACGTGTTCCCCGTCCGAGCGCCGGTGGCGGTTTGCCGCCCGCTCCCCTCGAGGGCACCCTCTATCAAAAATGTATCTGAATTTATGAAAAATTGTCGCGAAAATCCCATAAATGGTCTTTTCGAAAATGTCTTTCGTGGAATTTGTAGCATTTTTTCTCCTCTATCGATTGGTGGTAACGAGATTTCCATAGGACTCGTAGTTACGGAGGAGATGCACAGAAACAAAAGTGTTAGTCGATTTTATTTATGAGATTTTTGGCATAATGTAAAATATTTTTAACAAATGTTAATCGTGGAATCGATAGGCAAAATGTTGAAGATTCTTATGGTATATTTACTTTGTTTTAATATTCATTAAATAAAGAGGAGATAGAGAATGAAAACCTACTAAAAACCACGTTTTGCTAGTACAACGGCCTAAATCAAAGTGCTATAGATCACGTCACGTAAAAAGACCTCTGCACAACAAGCGAATAAAACATACATATGAAAGTAAGCAGCGGTCTTTTTAAAAATAAATAAATAAAATTAAACAGCATAACAAACATTGCCTCGATTCCAAAGTAAGTAGCTTATGAAACTCAGAGATAACAACCTATTCAAACAACAATAGCTCTCGAAATATGCAACATAGAGCAATAAATTTTGAAGTCGTTTTGTAGGTAATATTCCTGTGTATTTGAATAATGCAAAAAAAATGGACATTAATGTTCTCGTTTTTGAGAAATGTAATAAAAGCTCAAAAAAATCACAAAAATTTCGTATAAAATTTTACTCCAGTAATTTTTTATGACGTATGTAAACAAAAAATTTACATATTTTATTTTTTAAATTGATAGCTGATATTATTAGCTTTTGAACAGTATTTTTGTTATAACTGTAATACTTTTATATCCGGAGAAATTAATATTTTTCCGCAGGGTCATCTAAAATAAAAAGTCAAATTATAATGGCGGCCATTCCGACAGGAGTGGGGATAGACCCCAACATGTGGGTGTTTTTGTCGATAAAATTAGGTGTATTTCACGCCTTTAAAATATCGCTAGATTAAGACCAAAGGCACTGTATAACAACAATCAATAATTATATCTAAAGAGAAATACAAATAAGATAAAAGAGAAAATAGTCGAAGATCGCAATCTAGATTGCGTCTTGCGTTGAATCGAAGAAGAGGAGAAAAAAGAGAAACAGGCTTTAAGGTAAGGTGGTGAGGTTGGAAGAAAAAGTAATTTGTAAATGAACGTAAGAGTATGCAAGTCCCTGCGCCGGCGAATGGGGAGCCAATTCAAAACATTATAAATAATAATGTTACTTTGTTTAGAAAGGTCTCTGATTTCCATTAAAATACCAGCATACCTAAAATACCTGTATAAACTCATTTTACCTTCGTTTAAAACTGACGGGTGTGAAGAATCTCATTTGTAAAAGCATTTCCAATTAGATAGTAAGTGCTTTTCAGGCTTTTGCATACATTACTTTTGCATAACAATGGAAGTATACATGGCGATGATGCTAAACCCGATTCAAACATTGAGGCCTATTATTAACCAACTGAAAGGCCCGAATGCGGGCATCCAATCAGATCGCAAACCGATTAAGTTCCTATTCGATATCCATCGACTAAGCACTCGACTAATGCTGAACCGATTATAACAACGCCTAATGCGCAATCAATTAAAGGAACTAACCAAACTGTTGTCAATTAATAATAATGGAATGCCGTTTAATCGGTTGGTTTAATTATGTGATACATCGCTATGTAGATTTCCACACCATTCGCTTTATGCAGATAAATTGTCCCCGTATAGGTAGGTAAGGTAATGTAATTATAATAATTATATATGCTTGATGTGCTACATGATACAACTAATAGTGGCGAAGGATCCATACAAGCCGATTCCCATCGGCTAACCTTTTAGATATCCCACCCCACCGAACCATTATGCAGATCAAAACATTTTTGTAGAACGGCCTGCTGATTGTCTAACTTTGTTGTAATCAATTTTGACAGAAATCGCAGTGACATTGCTGCTTTAGTAAGAACCAATGTGACAACTATCTTACTGAAAGCAGCAATGCAACTGCGATTTCAATCGATTTCAATCGAGAATTGTTAGCAACAGCTTTACGTAATTCAGGGTCGTCTCACCTTCGACATAATTTCACCCCTTGCCACTGCCAAATGAAAATTATTTCAAATCCAACTATCTACCTCTATGATAATTCCGAATGTATGGGTCTTATAAATGTAATAAACATCATTAAATCTCAATATTCTTGGAAGTCGCTATACTTTCCAAATGTGCCTACTTATCAATAGTTCTGTAACAAGGAAAAACTAAAAGGATTTCTTTGAACTGTTAACGGTTATTATAACCCCTTCGTAGTTGAAAAGTTCCGTTATTTCTTCAGTAAACGATACTTGCGAATAAAGATAAGATAAATTGCAATCGAATCAAAGAACAACGGACTCAGAAATAAGGTCGGCCGCTGACAGATGCAATCGAGTGAGATCTCTGAAAGGAAATGGACTCGAAACACATGGCACGGGACATACAAAGAGCAGCTTTTTCACAATTGGCTTTGGTTAAAAAATAAAAGGTATTTTTAGGGTTCCGTACCTCAAGAGGAAAAAACGGAACCCTTATAGGATCACTTTGTTGTCCGTCTGTCTGTCTGTCCGTCCGTCTGTCTGTCAAGACCCTTTTTCTCGGAAACGCGTGGAGGTATCGAATTGAAATTTAAACCATATACTAAGGTCTACGGGCCCTTGAAGCTGTAAAAAAATCAAACTTCTAAGTTAACGTAAAAAAAAGATACTGCCGTTTAGGGCGCAAAAAACGCATTTTCGATACTCTCAAAGGAAACAAAATTCATAGGGTACTTCCCGTTGACCTAGAACTATGAAATTTGGCAGGTAATAGCGACTTATACTACACTTACAGGAATAAATCTGAAAACTGTATATTTGTATTTAAATCATAATAAAATATGGTCATTAAAATACGTAATTATTAATCATCTTGGTGAAACAACGGTATGCGCGGTCATAGTTTAACTTCTAATTACTTTTGGATTAATCGCGCCACTAATTCTTTTTAAAATATCAATATTTATTATTATTAATTATTCAGATCCTTTCAAATATTGATATAGTTAATTACTTTTAAAAATAAAATTAATAAGTAATAAATTTGGCTCTAAATATTTTCGCAACATGGCGGTATGTCACGCTGTATGACGGGGGTCTTCTTCTTCTTATTTTTGTTTTGGTAATCTACTTTCTTCTTGGAAGTAATTTTTGCCAGTGTCAAGTGTTGAATAGTTCAGTGGTAGATTGATTCAGTTTACATTAAAATGCGGGTGCATCGCATTCCAATGTTGCTTGGAGCATTTGGCACCAAGTATAATCAAGACAGTTTACTCGGTAAGGTCAGCCGAGGTAGCCACCACTACAATAAAAGTCTCGGCTTCACACAACCAAAGGGTCCTGTTGGAATACACCCATTTTCTCTAATAACATTGCGATAGATAAAACCATTTCACAGAACATTATACAGTGTACTATTTATATACAGCGCCATCTGTTGACAATCAACAGTACTTGTATTGTACACACCTGTATAAACAGGTGCGGTGGGTTTGTAATTATTTTATTTTTTCTCAAAAATGGAAATTCGAACATTATTTTGACAACCTTCTTCGTGCTAAATCGGAGTTTACGGACAGACCTAAACCGCGCCGTCAATATTTGTATGAGAATCCATTACTAACGTGTAATAATGGATTTTCATACAAAATTGCCGGCGTCTGTCCAGCAATGTTTCTATTAAATTAAAACTCATTACACACGTGTAATTCAGAAATGGAGCGAACTTTTCAATGAAACACAATTATAGGTATCAAATGTCGCCTTGATGAGCGAGCACATTCCAAAAATTTTTTTTTTAATATTCGGTATACAGTACCCTTAGCACGAACAGCTATCGAAAAAAATAACGCGCGTAAAATCATTCGATAGTGCAATTTTGTATGGGAAATTTGTACAACGCCATCTACCGCCGAATAGCTAAATTAAAATTTCCATAGATAATTCTCTATCGAGTAATTTTACGTGCGTTTTTTTCTCGATAGCTGTTCGTGCTAAGGGTACTGGTATCACGTGAAAGGCCTTGATGAGCATTCCAAAAAATTGAAAAAAAAATAAAAACGAAAACAAACTGTTTTGGTGCAATATGGGTATCGAATGAAAGGCCTTGATGAGCGCATTCCAAAAAGATAAAAAAAAAATAAAAACGAAAAAAATTTTTTTTTTCATTACCTATGGGTATCAAATGTAAGTTTTTTGAAAAGTTTTTTGGAATATGCTCATCAAGGAGCATATTCCAAAAAACTGAAAAAAAAAAAAACGAAAGGTAATTTTTTTTTGCAATATGGGTATCAAATGAAAGGCCTTGATGAGCACATTCCAAAAAACTGAAAAAAAAAAAACAATAAAATATATTTTTTTTGCAATATGGGTATCAAATGAAAGGCCTTGATGAGCACTTTCCAAAAAACTGGAAAAAAAAATGAAAAACTGGAAATAAAGGAAAAAAAACCGGTTTTTTTTTCAATATGTGTATCAAACGAAAGGCCTTTATGTGCACATTCCACTTTCCATTTTCTTTTATCAATTACTGAAAGTAAATTAAAATTAAAATAAAAAGCTTAAAACTTTTAAAACTAAAAAGTTATAAGTTTAAAAGTAGTTGGCCGCAACTAGGCATTGATGGACTCACGTATGTTCTTCAATGCCTGTCTTGAGTGCCGCTGCAGTAATGTACTATTCCATTTCAAACTTCGCCCGTGGTCAATTCTTTGTCGTAATCCCTGGAAGGGTTATTTTCTACGTGGCGACAAAGGATTTCAAATGGTTATCTATATATAGCAGTCTGCTGAACGGATTTTGATGGTATTTTTTTACAGTTTGGTAGCTTGGAGTCCAACTTATAATCTAAGCAATTTTTCTCATAATTTCTGTAGTAACCTAGGATAAAGCTTGAACTCTCCGTAGTACAGTTTTCATATAAAAAACTAATAACTACCAACCACTTTTTTTTCAAAATATTTCCTTTGTACCGACACAACTTTTCTATAGCTTTATTTTATGTATAGATGTAACGTCTGTACGGAACCCTCGGTGGGCGAGCCCGACTCGCACTTGTCCGGTTTTTTTAATATTTTTTTTACTACAGATTAGGCCAATTTAAGAAACTAATTTGAATATTTTAACATTTGGCCCCGTATTTATTTTTTTATAAATATATTTGTCGAGCGGATATGGTCAACCGGAATGACGTCATTAGTGGCATGAAAGTTTAAGAAGAAAACCTTTGCCATCTACTTATAGAAAGAAAAGGCCAAGTGTCATTAACTGTCATAATGACTTTATGGTTGTTTGTAAACAAATAAGTTATAGTTAATATTTCTTCTATTTTATTCATTTAATCCAGTTGTGACGGTTCTAGCCTACCTTCTTAATTTGCCGCAATAATTTTTGAGGTGGTAAAATTATAATAAAAATGCTTACCAGTGGAAACTCTGCTGAAAAACTTTGTAAAAACTGACACGCCCAATCTACCCAAATTGCGAAATGTATTGTATGTATTGTGTCTATTTTGGATGTAGGCTACATGGATGAAATTGTAACGATTGCTTGTGGACTGATAAATTTGCAGGATAACATAATAAACATTGTGAAAATATGTGCATACTTTATTTCTATTTACAAACATTTAATAGTAGGGATGTGGAAAAAATTACGAGATAAGTTCATCGATATTTTTGGGGCGATATTAAATACTCTGATATATCGATAGATGTTTTTACAATGATTTTTCCAAAACATTTTTTTGGTAATTACGTATGGATTCTAATAGTCGACACTATTTTGTCACTGGAGCATTTTGATTTTTTCCAACTTTGAGTCTTAAAAATCATCGTAAAATTCGTCAAATCGAGCCAAAATTTCGCGTAGGGGTTTATTTTGCTATTTTTAGGGTTCCGTACCTCAAAAGGAAAAAACCGGAACCCTTATAGGATCACTTTGTTGTCCGTCTGTCTGTCTGTCCGTCCGTCCGTCTGTCTGTCAAGACCCTTTATCTCGAGAACGCGTGGAGGTATCGAGTTGAAATTTAAACTATATACTAAGGTCTACGGGCCCTTGAAGCTGTAAAAAAATCAAACTTCTAAATTAACGTGAAAAAAAGATACTGCCGTTTAGGGCGCAAAAAACGCATTTTCGATACTTTTAAAGGAATCAAAATTCATAGGGTACTTCCCGTTGACCTAGAACTATGAAATTTGGCAAGTAATAGCGTCATAAACTACACTTACAGGAAAAAATCTGAAAACTGTACATTTGTAATTAAATCATAAAAAATGTAGTCATTAAAATACGTAATTTTATCATCGAGTGAAACAACGGTATGCGCGGTCATAGTTTAACTTCTTATTGACTTTTGTGATAATAGCGCCACTAATTATTTTTAAAATATAAATATTTATTATTTTTAATTAATTAGACCCTTTCAAATATTGTTACAGTTAATTACTTTTAAAAATAATTAAAAAGGAATAAAATTGGCTCTAAATATTTCCGCAACATGGCGGTATGTCACGCCGCGTGACAGGGGGTCAAAGAGTAAAACAAACACAGAGTGCATTCCAGCAGACCAATCGTTAATCGATCACTTATGATGAGTAAATTTTAACTATCAGCGCGTTTCTCACACCGATGACGGGACTCGAACGGGATGGAAACAGACTTTTGGACCAAGGGAGGTGATGACTGGAAGGCATTTGTTTTCTTTTCGGGTGTTGTTGGAAGGTCAAAATTGGCAAAAAAAGGAAGGAACCGAAGCGAAGCGAAAGCGGTTCGCTAGTAATAAATAAAATCTATACATATAAAACTCTAAATTGATTGATTGATTGGTGATTGAATGGAGATTGATTGGTGATTGATTGTTGGGATGTGCCTAGATAGAGCTCTAACGGCTGAAATTAAAGACACCGGAGGGTAGATACCTTTCATGGTGTAGGTGAGCACTAAGAAAGGATTTTGGAAATTTCACCTAAGGGGATGAAATAAGGGATGAAAATTTGTATGGAAGTCTCTTAGTTTCAAAGGTAGGATGTTCAAATTTTGTGTTTAGGCTGACGATGACGACTAAAAATTATAAGGGGAAAGGGAAGGGGAGGAGGGACTGGGACGGAGGATGTTGATGTACTTATAGATAAATAAAAAGATTGACGGTTTCGGTGACGGTAAGTGTAAGTGGACGAGGAAGCGGAAGCTGAAGTGTAAGCGAAAGTCAAATGTACCATGGGCAACAGCGTCGCTTAACCACTGCTAAGGTTAAAATCACTTGCACGCCACGCCCGCTGTCACATACTTTTAGTTCGTGCAGGCAGGGGTGATACGCGCCCACACGAATTTTGTTGCAAACTGGTTAAGCGACGCTGTTGCCCATAGTACCTACATCAATGAATATAAACAGTTTGCAATGTGGAGTGTCAGCCACTCGTTTTTCAGTCACCACAAGCAGCTGTGGTTAAGATTTGTAAATTAACTGTCCGCCTATTTGCCCTTCCACCTGTCGGCCTGGTCGCCCATCCACCTTTTTGCCTGTCCCCCGTCTGTCCTACTTTTGAAAGACTGTTCTACAGTAACATATCCAAATATTTATATTTATCATGGTACGGAACCCTCGGTGCGCGAGTCCGACTCGCTCTTGACCGGTTTTTTTTTATGTTTTACAATACCTTAAAATTAGAATCAATTACTTAGTCATCGTCCCATTTCATCCCATTTTTTTCTGAGAAATATTACCTATATCGATATTTTTTCACTTCCACCTTCCACCATCCCTAATGCCAAGTTCATTTTCAAAATTGTCTTTGCACTTTTTTCTTTTTTTTATTATGGCTGGGAGATCTGTATGTGATGACGTCATATGAAGGTCATTTGAAGGTTAAAGCTTTTTATTGAATATTATAAATATCTTTAAAAATATAGACTTATTTTTAAATTTAATTAGTAGACACTGTACCGAAAGCTTATTCCTCGAAATGGTTTTGAGATTTCCAGTCATGTTCAAAAAGTTATCAAAGCCAATTCTACTTATTATTCTAAACAGTTTTTTAGTACTTGGCAGTTATTTGATTTTCCGAACAATTGATTGAGAAACAATTTCGAATACTAAGTTAAAATAAAGAGTTAGAATTGGAAGGATTTTCCGAAAATCCGAAGTGGATTTCGTATCGTATTATGTTCGACCGCTACTAAGGAGAAGACCACGTCCAGTCCTGATGATTTTTTATTGGCAACTTAGTCTCAATGAAATTTTTATAAAAAAAAATCACTGGAATTTAGAAGGAAGGATTATAGATCAAAGAAAAAATCCAAGAGGCCGTACCTACACTGTACGGCGTACATTTACCATTATAACCCACTAATAGGAACTTGCACAGGAAAGAAGATAGGGGATTCGCGTTAGAACCTAGTTATTTTACCGTAAACTTAAATTCTTAAAATAATAAAGCCAATACATAATACTAAATTGGCAAAAAAAATAAGATTTACGTACATTTTATTAAGTAGGTAGGTATATATTTTTTTAAATAAGTAGGTAGGTAGTGCTTCATGCCCAGGGATTAAAATACCGTTAAAAAAAATAACGATAAAAAAATACCGTTAAAACATTTTATCGGTAACTTTACCGGTAAAAATAACGTTAAAAATATTTTACCGGTAAAATTAACGTTAAATATAGCGTTAAATTTAGTACCGGTAAAATTATCGGTAAAAAATTAACGTTATTAATTGGAATATCGTTAATTTTAAAGTAACGGTAAAAAAAAGCAAGAAATAACGTTAAAATTAACGTTATTACTCAAATTAACGTTTAAATTAACGTTATTTATTGACATAACGTTAATGTTAAAATTAACGATAAAAAAAGTAAGAAATAACGTTATTTTCAGAAATAACGTTAACGTGATTTGTGAGTAAACGATTCACATGTACAATGGTACTTACCATTTATACAGGGTTATTTGTAAAACACCAACAATCTCGCAGGAGTAGATTAGTAACATCATATACAACAATATTTGTTCTACGACTTTTCCAAAAACAGACAAAAAAAACGACTTTTCATACAAAACTCGATCAGCTGTTTAGACATTTTGTATGGGAAGTCGAATATTTTTTTCTGTTTTCGGAAAAGTCGTAGAACAAATGTTGTTGTTTATGATGTTAGTAATCTACTCCTGCGAGGTTGTTGGTGTTTTACAATTAACCCTGTATTGTATAAGGTAGGTAACAAACGAATTTATACTTCTATTCACAGAAGATTTTTGTTTACCCTGCGTGCTTATATGCAGCGTTTATAGGGCTAGTAGTGTTCTGTGCATAATAGCACTACTACAGTTCGGATCACGAAAGATAACACATGAAATTAAGACTTTAGACAAAATAATATTTCATATATTTAAATAATATGGATATATCTATATGAATATGAAATATTATTTTGTCTAAAGTCTTTTTAACCGACTTCAAAAAAAGGAGGAGGTTCTCAGTTCGTCGGAATCTTTTTTTTTATGTATGTTACTCGATTACTCGAAGACGGCTGGACCGATTTGAAAAATTCTTTTTTTGTTTGAAAGTATATACTTTCAAGTTGGTTCCATTGTCATGAAATCAGGATCTGATGACGGAATCCTGGAGAAATCGAGGGAACTCTTCAAATATTATAGGCACGTCTATAGCGATTTTAGTATTTTCTTAATTAACTTGTGCATTTGCTTTCGAAAAGTACCATTTCGGTGAAGTGGAACTGATGATGAAGACCAGCATAGATGATCATCGGAACTATTCAATACTAACTAAGTAGTTCACTGGTACGATACGATTACTTTAATATGGATGCTAGGCTATATATGCTCATCATAATTTATATGGTGAAGTGGAGCTGATAGTGAAGTACCAGGAGAACTCCTCAACAATTAACGCCCCTGCGTCGGGAAAAGCAGTACTATCTAAAAGGTGATAAGCCGTTGACATAAGGCTATCGTAACTCAGATAATATCATCACCAGATATACTTACCACAAAAAAGTTTAAAATAAAAAAGTTTTTAATAAAAACAAAACCTCCTTCAAAAACCTTGAAAATAATCTAACAAAAAACAGCTTCAAAAATTAATTAATGGCTCTAAAAAGCAAGAAATAAAATATTGAAATCTGCATAATAACTAACTCGAAAATTTGTATGCATATCTTATATTAAACAACGTCTTATGAAGTCGGGTGGGGTTGAAACCCATGATTAAAGTTTAGATATATTAGTTTAGATAAAAAATATCCTTCGTTCCTCCTGTTTTTTGTTAGATTATTTTCAAGGTTTTTGAAGGAGGTTTTGTTTTTATTAAAAACTTTTTTTCTTCATGAGTTATGACGCGAAGGTGGGCGCCATTTGTGGTCATCTTTCGTGATTCGAACTATACTCTTGTACTATTATGTATTCTGTGCTACTACCTAGTTATTCTGTGTCGATAGGTAATCGATACGATACCATTTGCGGGGTCACCAATACCATCTACATATGACAGAGGCCATATGAACCGAGGCGACAGGAAGCGACCCATTGTGATGACGTCACGCTTCGCTGCGCACAGTCGGCGAACGACAATGGCGATGGTCGCCTGGCCAGATATTGTAGAAATATCCAACTTTGATTTTATGGTGCCGCTTAACCAATGGACCAATACATTACATACCCACATTGCAGTGTTGAGATATAAAAAACAGTTTTTTTTTGCCATAATGTAACGACGGGCAAAACTGCGCCGAAATTATCCGGCAGCAAACTTATTCAAAACCAGTTTTGGTGTATATTTCGAACATACTCGTATAATCTTTTTGAAAATATCTCAATAATGTGTGGGTATTTATGTGTGTTCGAAATGCTTAGAGTGAAAACGTTTTAAAGTTCGTCCTGAATATGTTTTGGAATTTCAGTGGAACAAAGACACAAACTCATAAAATCATCAAAGTAACTTAATAAGCAAGTTTAAATTACATATCACTCGTACATTTCATTCGTTTCAACTTGCCGTACAATTTAAAATTATTTATTTATCAATCTGAAGCAAAGTCTAAAATGTGAGAGCTTTTAGTTACTCCATTAGCAGACACATTCTACAATCTACGCGTAGATAAAAAGCACTCTTCACGAACACTTTTTATTTATAATGTTGTAGGATAATAAATTATAAAGATTTCACTTAAATTATTTAAATAATATTCATCAAAATAACAATGAACAAAAATATTTTTTTTATTTCCACGCATTATGTTTTTGTATTTCGCAATAACTGATTGAAACCGCATATATTTAGATTATTTTTTAATAATTTTTAGGGTTCCGTACCCAAAGGGTAAAAACGGGATCCTATTACTAAAACTCCCCTGTCCATCTGTCTGTCTGTCTGTCTGTCACCAGGCTGTATCTCATGAACCGTGAAGTTAGAGCTAGAAAGTTGAAATTTTCACAAATGATGTATTTCTGTTGCCGCTATAACAACAAATACTGAAAACAGAATTAAATTAATATATAAGGGGGGCTCCCATACAACAAACGTGATTTTTTTTCCGTTTTTTGCTCGATATTAATAACGACAACAGGTAGACAGTTGACATTTTCACAGAAGATGTATTTTTGTTGCCGCTATAACAACAAATACTAAAAACAGAATAAAATTAATATTTAAGGGGTATCCCATACAACTAACGTAATTTTTTTGCCGTATTTTGGTACGGAACCCTTCTTGTGTGAGTCCGACTCGCACTTGGCCGGTTTTTAAAACATTCTGTTGTTTCAATATGTGGTGAAAGTGTATTTGACACAAACACTGTAATGACATCATAATGTAGCTTTGACTGATGTATGGAAAAACCGTTTCTTCGGACCATCAAACTGAATAACTTTTACTATGGGACTAACTCTGAAATTGCAAAAAAACAGCTGTTTCATACATTTTGATATTTTCGTTAAAAATTTTTGTATTAAACAGCTGTTTTATTTGCAAAATCAGACTGGTCCCGTAGTAAAAGTTGTTCAGTATGATGGTCCGAAGAAACTTTTTTCTCATTTTGGATTCATTCATTAACACGTTGTATAAGTCAATGGATAGTGTTAGCTGGTGGATATTTTTATTGTCCTTTGAACTATGATACAATTCTAAATACAATAAAAGAAAATAATATAAAATATCTAACTACTTACTCTATCAATAATAAATAGCTAACTACAACTAAACAATTAGTTAGATTCCCTTTGAAAAAATTACTACTATAGTCCATCAGTCATTTTAATGTCCCCACTGTGGCACAGGCCTTTCTAATGGTGTGTCCCCACTTAGGTTCGCGAACCTCCGCGCTCCGCGAACCTGCAACAGTGCGCCCTAGCAAACATTTTATTTTCACTTTGGTTATAGTGTGTACGTGTGTGAACTAGGTTCACATACATGTTCGCACACGTACACACTATAGCGCACTGTTGCAGCACAGCATAAACAATTTTTTTGGTGCAGGTTCGCGGAGCGCGGAGGTTCGCGAACCTAAGTGGGTACCCACCCTAATGTGTGGATAAGGAGGACGGGCCATAACCGACCACGCGGGCCCAATGCGGATTGGTGGATGTTAACGACTGCAAATGCAGCCGGGACCAACGGTTTAACGTGCCTTCCGAAGCACGGAGGAGCTCAAGATAATACATTTTTGGTCACCCATCCCATGACCGACCCTTGCAAAATTTGTTTAACCGCAATCACTGGGCCAACCGCTAAACCACTGCGCCACCGAGCTCCTCCACTACTATAGTAGTAAGAGCATTATAATACTCGAAATAAAACAATTTTTAACGGATACTAGCGCGGTTTTATTGAAATTACTTACTTTGGTAATTTGTTGGTATTTGGTTTTATTTTTGGTTTTCCCGACGTTTCGGCACCTTTGCAGCTGCCGTGGTTACGGGGGACTGAAGCTGCTCGTGAGCCAACCCTCAAGCGATGAAATTTTTAACAAAAAAAATTTAATTGGTTTAAGTTAATTTATAATTTAAATTTGTGATTTAATTAATGCTAAAAAGAGATATTCACTGAAACTACCACCATTTCACTAAAACTGCGCTAGTATCCGTTAAAATTTGTTTTATTTCATGTCTAGTGAGCGCGTTAGCTTGAGAAGTGAATATTATAATACTCTTTAAATTCTCCAAAAGTTATGGACCACAACAAAGACTAGAATCAGCAAGCCTTTGAATTATTTAGCCTTTTCGTCCTGAAGAGGTACGAACGTCTAAATTCATTTTTCACGGACTCTGCCTTGGAATAAAACGAGCAAGATTAGTTTATCCTGCAAGGGTCGGGCTATCAGTGTTTGGGCCCGTCGCCATGGCAACTGGAGCAGAAGGGCCTATTTGACGCTCCATTGGGCATTTTGTGCCTATGACGTAGATGTGACGGTATTATACTGGTAAAATGAAAGTATGGCTTCTTATTCGCATGTTTTGAGTAAACTATTAATAAATGAATTTTGGAAATATTATTTACAAAGCGAAGTAGTTCGTTCCGTCGCTAGCCTGAGTAGAAAATAATTAAAATGCGTTTTCTTTCTGAACAAACCTATTTGAACTTTATATTGATTTATGGACACACTTTTTATTTCTATAAGTAAATTAACTAAACAAGACATACAGTTTAATTTGTATTGTTTTAATTATATTGCATTAATTTTGGATTTAAAGTACCTATCATTAAATATTTCTCGTTTCTACTTGAAACACTATATCACTCAACCTAACAGATATTCATTATACCTCTGTCTAGGTAATTTATTCTGCTCTTAAATTATAAAGCTATCTACAATTAATTAAATGGCAATGCAATAGTAATTAGTAATGTAATTCTATCATGCATTTTAGGTAAAATAATGCTCTCAAACGACTTACTACATAAAGTATTGAACCAATGTAGAATCTAACATGGCAGTATATCAAGGGCAGAATCTCTATATTCTCAATACATTCCCAAGGACAAAAAACAAGCTAGGTATTTAATAACGTGAAGATTATTTATAAGGACGCAAGTGATTACTGCAAAAACCCCGTTTGTTAGAGAACCAGTTAATACAGTAAGTACCTAAATAAAATAATCTTCATAACAGGTGGCATTTCTGTGAACCTGAATTGAAACCGCAATGCACAGGGTTGTACTTAAAATTATTAATTACTACTTAAAAATGATTGGCTTCATTAAATTAGGGATAATAATTTATTATCCCTAATTTAATGAAACCAGTCGACCGCATCCATTTGTAAGTTACTTATTTGTATAACAGAAGATTTTTTTTTAAACTCATTGATATTTTTTTCTTCAATAGTTTAGGTAAGTATTTATACTTATTTCACAATCCTTTCATTTAAAATTGTCTGTTTGTTTTTTATTCCGATAATTTCTGCAAATTCCAAATAAGTGGTGGTAAAGTGGTAAAATTAAAATCCTGCAATTTCTGCTTTCAGTTGGGTACTGAAGAAATGATTTGACAAAAAATTTCTGAAATTCACTCGTTACTTTACAATGTTTTGCTTTTGTAATACCGAAACGCAAAGAAAGATGTCCAATTTAGTTATCAAAAAAACAAATATAGAAACATTTTCACTATTCGTTGAAAATAAACGCTGCTTGCATGCATGCATGCATG
The DNA here is from genome assembly GCA_943789525.1 of Agriphila geniculea. Taxonomy (NCBI): domain Eukaryota; kingdom Metazoa; phylum Arthropoda; class Insecta; order Lepidoptera; family Crambidae; genus Agriphila; species Agriphila geniculea. The sequence continues at coordinate 17,014,671 of OX038884.1, read as the reverse complement.
ACATTATTGACAACCCTATTAACTCCCGTTCTGTATCTTGCCTTGGATTGGAATATGATCAACCTATTCTAGTGAAGTCCTAATAACATCTTACCAAGGACGCTTGTAAGCCTTAACAGTGGCCTTGTCTATTTTTAGATCAAACTGGATCCACGACTTCAGTTTCTACTTGGCATTAATCTGTCTTTTTCACCTATTGTAACGTATTAAATTCAATCTGATTTAACCATTGTTGATTTCAAAAAATAAATAATTTAAAAAATATTAAAAACACGACTGCCCTGCCAAAAACGAACTAAAAAGTTAAAAAATAACAAGTGTCTTTGCAGTCGGGGGACCTCTTTGATTAAAAATTGTTCCACAAAATGGTCCCCCGACTGCAAAGACACTTGTTATTTAACTTTTTAGTTCGTTTTTGGGAGGGCAGTCGTGTTTTTAATATTTTTTAAATTATTTATTTTTTGTAATCAACAATGGTTAAATCAGATTGAATTTAATACGTTACAATAGGTGAAAAAGACAGATTAATGCCGGTAATTATTTATTTTATTTCACACATTTTAGTTACATATTATATAGTTTTGAAATGTGCTCGTTAAGGCCTTTCGTTTGATGCCCATATTGTAATAATTGAAGAAAAAAAAATTTTTTTCACATTTGAAAATGGTGTCGTACAGTCGCCATAGTGACTTTTTCCAAAAGAAATGTAGCCAGTGTCACTGGGAATGATGTAAGGATTCTAACGATACCATATACATCCAAACCCGTTGAGCCATTTAGAAGTTATGGTGGAATAAAGAAACTCACATACCCACAAACATACATGAACCTTGAACACATATACACTCCTTTTTGGGCAGTCGTGTAAAAATAATGTGTAATCAAAAAAACCGGCCAAGTGCGAGTCGGACTCGCGCACGAAGGGTTCCGTACCAAAAAACGGCAAAATAAATCACGTTTGTTGTATGGGAGCCCCCCTTAAATATTTATTTAATTCTGTTTTTAGTACTTGTTGTTATAGCGGCCACAGAAATAAATCATCTGTGAAAATTTCAACTGTCTAGCTATCACGGTTCATGAGATACAGCCTGGTGACAGACAGACAGACAGGCAGACGACAGCGGAGTCTCAGTAATAGGGTCCTATTTTTACCCTTTGGGTACAGAACCCTAAAAATTGCTGTTCCGTGTTTTACTTTCTCACATAGAATTCGACTTGAAGTAGCATCAAAATACAAGTAAGTAATTCATGACAAACACTTAATTATGTTTTTTTAAGTAAAGGTTTGTGATCATAATAAATACTAAACAAACGCCGCGCGCCACCTGCCTGACCCACGCACGAATAGGGAATTTTGTGATACGATAATATAATGCCGATTTTTCATAATAAAATAATTAGATAATTTGATTAATTTAATTAAGAATTACAGATTGATTTAAACCGGTAGTCAATACCGGTTTAAAGCAATCTTTAATCCTCTCTTCTACCTATTACTTTCGTCTCACCTCATAATAATGTAATGTTATTACTTTTAGGAGGTCCTTTGCAAACGTTCCCAAGAACGTAAACTGAAGGAAACTATAAAACCATACGTATAAATAGGATAAATAGGTAATCTAGTGTAAATAAAGCTAAAGTGTGAGGAGGAATATGTACCTTAAAGGGCTTGTATCATAGGCAATTATAGTGACAGACATAGGTATGTTTACAAATAAATAATTTTCTCAGCAAAGAATAAAAATGGTGTTAAATAAGATTCAAACCGACATAAGAATACAAAATGCAAAATACAAAATGGATGGAAAAAATCTCACGGCCCTATAATGGGCCGTTCCTATGATACAAGCCCTTTAAGGTACATATTCCTCCTCACACCGTTTCTTAGCTTTATTTACACTAGATTACCTATTTATCCTATTTATACGTATGGTTTTATAGTTTCCTTCAGTTTACGTTCTTGGGAACGTTTGCAAAGGACCTCCTAAAAGTAATAACATTACAATATAGTGTAGGAAAGAAAGGTAGTGGACCCCCACAGTTTGACGACTGAGGATTTAATTTTGAGGTCTCCATAGAAAAGCTTCATTATTTTATTCATACAAAGGCTTCATTTCCTACACTAATATTTAATACCTACATTACAAACACATAAAGGAAAAAAAAAAGAAAAAAAACCGGCCAAGTGCGTGTCGGGCCACGCGCAGTAGGGTTCCGTAGGTACATTATACCATATCATATTTTAATACCGCTATCATTTTTCGTCTGAAAAAATAACTTTGTTTTTCACAGTGTTTGTATAAATGACAAAGTTATATTTGCGGTTTTGGAAAATGTACTATATCTTGAAAACTAATTACTATATCTCGTTTGAACCAATTTTCGTTGAAAGTGTTTATTAAGATCTATGGCTTATATTTTTTTTAGATTTTTCACGCTCTTACTTTAAAAGTTAAAGGGGGGGGGACACACATTTTACCACTTTGGCGGCATATATCTTTCAAACGGTTGACTTTGAAAAAAAATAGTCTTAAAAGTATTGGTTTGATGAAAAAAAATATTTTCAGTTTCAGTTCCATGTATGGGGAGCCCCCCCTTAATCTTTTATTTTTTTTATTTTTGTGTAAAAATCGTAAAGCGGTTCACAGAATACACCTACCTACCAAGTTTCAACTATGTAGTCCTAATACTTTTGGAATAAAGTGGCTGTGACATACGGACGGACAGACAGACAGACAGACAGACATGACGAATCTATAAGGGTTCCGTTTTTTGCCATTTTGGCTACGGAACCCTAAAAACAAGTCCTTCAAAAACACATCTCAAAACAAGTTGTACGTCAGCAGCACAGTTGCATAGCCTTACCGAGAAAGAGGCGGGATTAAAAATAGATCGTGTAGCAAGATGTTTGTGTGTAGCAAGATGTTTGTGTGTACCTGTAGGTACTCCGTGCAAGTACTTGTGTAGGTAGGCCTCCCTCACAAGACGCGGCCATTCTTCGCTAACAAAAGACTGTAACTTACACACGGCCGGAGGAACTTCCACTGGAGAAGCTTTGATATGAGGCCACGAAAACTTTAATTTGGATTTTGAAAATTAGTTATACAACTTGTTACAAAATAACCCCTAATGCCGAATTTGGTAGACAGGGTCCAGAAACTGAACAACTTTTACTATGGGACCAACCCTGAAATCGCGAAAAAAAATCTCAAAAAATAATAACTAAAATATCAAAATGTATGAAACAGCTGATTTATTTTTCACAATTTCAGAGTTGATCCCATAGTAAAAGTTGTACAGTTTGATGGTCCCTATCTACCATATTCGGCATAAGAGGTATTTTTGTAACACACTATATATGACATAACAAATTTAGGCCCGGAAAGTCAAGAGACAGTTTGAGATATAGCGTAGTTGTTTCCTTTCTTTAAATGTTTACTTGGTTTACGTGTAATATAAATAAATGTATTGGTGGCGCTTGTTGACCTATATAAGCGCCTTAATTAAAAGGCCAACATTCTATACGTTTGAACGCTACGCTTATTATCAAAGCTTAAATAATTGAGCAGTAGACGATATACCTATATAACATGTCAGAAACTTATTTAAATCACAGACTTTGATGTATTTATGGAACTGAAAAGCTTACGGCACGCAATTTTATAAATTACTGCTTATTTTAAAGTTTTAATAGAGCGTAGCGCTCAAACACATAGAACGTTGACCATTTGAGTAAGGGAGCGCGTCAATCAGAATTTTATGCAACTTTTTCACTGACTGTTATTTCAATTTTAAGTTCAATTTTAAAGTCTAACTTAAGGAACAAAGGATAATGTTTTTCAACAATATATTCAAGTAGAACTACTACACTAGATGGATTTCGAAAGACGAAAAAATTTATCAGTCTTTAGGTTGCTGCTTTAATTTTTTTTGCGGTGATCTTAAAAATATGTTGATAGCGACAATAAGGTAAACAAGGTAAGGTAACGTAGATAAAGCCTATTATTTGTCACTTTTCTATAAGTGCTGGTAAATATAAATTTTAGAATAGCTAATTTTAGGGCCCAACTCTTAGTAGAAGCTTAACTACAGGAAGCGACAGCGCCGCATCTTGCCGTCGACTAGGGATTATAAGAATATATCTTTCTGAAAATTGTGTTCACGAGATTTTCTTCATTTAATACATTTCAGCAAGCAAGCTTATTTACGTGGTGTTCTTTAGCAAAAGCTTTAGATTTTGAAGTTTCGAATCCATAGTTTGACTTAGACGAATGTTCAAGACTTGAAAAAATATGACAGAAATCAGGACGTCTTGAACAACATTTTCCAAAAAAAAACAAGTTCCAAAGATAGGATATCCAAAGGTCGCGGGTTCGATTCCCGTCTGAGTATTGATCTGGTGCGAGTCGTATTTTTTCTAGTATATTATTTAGTATTTAGTATTATTTAGTAAAGTTCCAAAGATATAAAAAAACCGGCCAAGTACGAGTCGGACTCGCGCACGTAGGGTTTGCGTAAAAAAATCACGTTTGTTGTATGGGAGCCCCCTTGCATATTTATTTTATTCTGTTTTTAGTATTTGTTGTTATAGCGGCAACAGAAATACATCATCTGTGAAAATTTCAACTGTCTAGCTATCACGGTTCATGAGATACAACCTAGTGACAGAGCGACAGACAGAGACAGCCGAGTCTTAGTTATAGGGTCCTGTTTTTACCCTTTGGGTTCAGTACCCTTAGCACGAACAGCTATCGAGAAAAATAACGCGCGTATAATTACTCGAATCTCATAATTTTGTATGGAAATTGGTACAGCGCCACTACGTCCGTAAACGGAACTAAAATTTCGAAGCACGAAACATTTTGACATAAGCTATCGAGCAGCCTTCGAATCGAATTCGAATAGTAAAGTTACAACTTGTATGGAAATCGGTAGCACGAACCCACTTTTGACATACGGTATCGAGAAACTCGCAAGCTGGCTATCGACAACTTACTCACTGACATTTTTTCAGTGAGAGTCATTTCGAGCGACTTTGTATTATTTATTATTAAAATTTAAAAGCATATATGTAGTAACAAATATTAAGTTTGAGAACTATGACATGTCCGCTGAATTATCCACAGGCAATATTACTTAAATTGTCCTCATTATACAAAGAAATTTGTAAAATAAAAATCTCGTAATTTTATGCTATCCACGGTATCCCCCACATCCACCATACCTACATTTTAGCAATATTTTAGAACTTACCTACAAAACTCAAATAAAACCAGAGGATACGGTGTTATACGTTTTATATTTGTTTTCAGCAACAACATCATACAGTTTGCACACAGTAAATTATGTTTCATTTAGGTAGATATTAAAAAATAAGACCTTAAAACTAAGACGAAAACACTAAATATAACAATGCAAACATAATTAAGTCTTTAATTTGTCGAATCTTCAAACACTATACCTAAGCACTTATTCCGATGAAATTCACATATTTTGATAGCACGTTCAAATGTTTTATTGTTTATGTGTAAACAATTTCTTATTCATTGACGATAATCCAATGTTATTCTTCAAGTTCATAAAAAATCTTCAATTAGGTAGAACAATTTGATGAAATTATGACACAATGTAGTTTACTCCTACCTAGGTCATAATATTATTTCCTCGCGATTGTATTATTTGTTAGCCGACACAGATAAATCAATTTAGATAAAAACAAAATAAAGAAATGGCTTTACGGTTTTCTATTTTAGGTTATATTTTTCATTAAATCACAGGATGAGAAAGAAAGAGAGAAAGAATAGACACACTCTTCTTTTTCAAACCAATCACGGGCAAGGTGCAATGACCGTTCAAAACCATGGGCAAAATCATGCACAAATTGAAAATTATAATAGTAATTTGCAAATTAATTAAAGTTATTAAATGAAATAAAAATTGCAAACAAATTTATTATTATTAATAAGAATAATAAATGTAAAATTATGATGATAAACAACTTGATTGAATTTTAATTTACATATTAATGATTTACATAGATATTAAAAATGGTTTTTAAACGCACCTTGCTTCAATTGGATTGATAATTGGATAGTGTCACGTTAGCTTTATTTATCGCTACTATCGAGTTGACGTTAGCCAGCTCTGTAAAATTGGTGCTGCCGATTTTGCTAGCTTTCGTATCGAGTACGTTTTCGAGTAGTATTTTCTTACGCGCGTAAGATTTCTCGATAGCTGTTCGTGCTAAGGGTACAGTACCCTTAGCACGAACAGCTATCGAGAAAAATAACGCACGTAAAATTACTCGAATCTCATAATTTTGTATGGAAATTAGTACAGCGCCACTACGTCCGTAAACGGAACTAAAATTTCGAAGCACGAAACATTTTGACATGAGCTATCGAGCAGACTTCGAATCGAATTCGAATAGTAAAGTTACAACTTGTATGGAAATCGGTAGCACGAACCCACTTTTGACATACGGTATCGAGAAACTCGCAAGCTGGCTATCAACAACTTACTCACTGACATTTTTTCAGTGGGAGTCATTTCGAGCGACTTTGTATTATTTAATATTAAAATTTAAAAGCATATATGTAGTAACAAATATTAGGTTTGAGAACTATGACATGTCCGCTGAATTATCCACAGGCAATATTACTTAAATTGTGCTTATTATACAAAGAAATTTGTAAAATAAAAATCTCGTAATTTTATGCTTTCCAAGGTATCCCCCACATCCACCATACCTATATTTTAGCAATATTTTAGAACTTACCTACAAAACTCAAATAAAACCAGATGATACGGTGTTATACGTTTTATATTTGTTTTCAGCAACAACATCATACAGTTTGCACACAGTTAATTATGTTTCATTTAGGTATTAAAAAATAAGACCTTAAAACTATGACGAAAACACTAAATATAACAATGCAAACATAATAAAGTCTTTAATTTGTCGAATCTTCAAACACTACAAGCACTAATTCCGATGAAATTCACATATTTTCATAGCACGTTCAAATGTTTTATTGTTTGTGTAAACAATTTCTTATTCATTAACGGTAATCCATTGTTATTCTTCAAGTTCATGAAAAATCTTCAATTAGGTAGAACAATTTGATGAAAATAAGACACATTGTAGTTTACTCCTACCTAGGTCATAATATTATTTCCTCGCGATTGTAGTACCTATTTGTTAGCCGACACAGATAAATCAATTTAGATAAAAACAAAATAAAGAAATGGCTTTACGGTTTTCTATTTTAGGTTATATTTTTCATTAAGTCACAGGATGAGAAAGAAAGAGAGAAAGTATAGACACACTCTTCTTTTTCAAACCAATCACGGGCAAGGTGCAATGACCGTTCAAAACCATGGGCAAAATCATGCACAAATTGAAAATTATAATAATAATTTGCAAATTAATTAAAGTTAGGTATTAAATGAAATAAATATTGCAAACAAATTTATTATTATTAATCAGAATAACAAATGTAAAATTATGATGATAAACAACTTGATTGAATTTTAATTTACATATTTATGATTTGCAAAGATATTAAACATGGTTTTTGAACGCACCGGATTGATAATTGGATTTTGTCACGTAAGCTTTATTTATCGCTAGGATCGAGTTGACGTTAGCCAGCTCTGTGAAATTGGTGCTGCCGATTTTGCTAGCTTTCGAATCGAGTACGTTTTCGAGTAGTATTTTCTTACGCGCGTAAGATTTATCGATAGCTGTTCGTGCTAAGGGTACAGAACCCTTAAAAAAAAGGGAAGCGAACAAATTGTTTCCAAATCTGAATTCCAGCAAACTTTTTATTATTAACGATGAATCATAGTGCTTGATACTATAAACGGGGTACTGCAGAGATCTAAGCACGTTCGGCAAGGGTCGGGTCAAAGTTCCACAATAACCGCCGTCCTATAAATCTACTGACAACTGGCAGCATCAGATACCATTCGATTACTGAGATCCTGGACGATTTATTGACACAGAATAGATATAAGTGATATTGCTTCTGAAACAGCTAAGCAGGAAAAACAATGATTTTCATTGTAGTTCACTTGTTTGTTGGACCAACTCAAAAAAAAATCACTTACGTGATTATGTATCAAATAACGCAAGTCTGTTTATTTACACGTCCTATTAGTTTTAGGGTTCCGTACCTAAAGGGTAAAAACGGGACCCTATTACTAAGACTCCGCTGTCTGTCTGTCACCAGGCTGTATCTCATGAACCGTGATAGTTAGACCGTTGAAATTTTCACACATGATGTATTTCTGTTGCCGCTATAATAATAAATACTTAAAACAGAATAAAAGAAATATTTAAGAGGCATACAACAAACGTGATTTTTTTACGAAACCCTTCATACGCGAGGCCGACTCGCACTTGGCCGGAGTTTTTTAAAATTATTGTGAGAATGAGAACTTTTCCCCTTGCTATTGTAATGGTGTGTCCCCACTTAGGTTCGCGAACCTCCGCGCTCCGCGAACCTAGAACAGTGGATCACTGTTCTAGGTTAAAAAACAAATATTTTTACTTTGGCTACAGTGTGTGCCTGTGCGAACCAGTTTCGCATACGAGTTCCCTCACGTACACACCTCGGCGCCCTATTCCAGCAGAGGATAAACGATATTTTCGGTGCAGGTTCGCGGAGCGCGGAGGTTCGCGAACCTAAGTGGGTACCCACCCTAACAACACAACTCAATTCAGGACTAACATAATTCGGATATTAAAGGCATCAGCCAGAATAAGATGGTGATTTAAAATTATCATGGTTTTAAGTGTTTTTAAGGTTTTTAAAATTAAATTCCGAAATTCTGTTCCCCTAGCACGGACATCTATCGAGAAACAAACGCGCGTAAAAGTACTCGATAGAGTAAATTATCTATGGAAAATTTAATTTCGCTTTTCCGCGGTAAATAGCCTGTACAAGTTTCCAATACAAAACTGCCCATTATTTTAATTTTTTTATAGCTGTTCGTGATAAGGGTACTGAAAAATCCTACGTACTTAATACATACATTGTATAGTAAGTACGCAGAATGTCTTATTCTAAAGACAAATTACAAGGTATGTTAATCAATAACACACTTAAAAGGAAGACAGCGATGTTGCCAGGGACATACAGGGTCCTCGGGAGGTACTTGAATATGTTCTCACAGGAACATTCTATCCAATTACTTATAAGGACCTAAGGACTAGTTTAGTGCTGGTGTAACAAGTTATGAGGAGATAAGCAAAAAAATATTTTTGCTTAGTTGTTAGTTGCAGTTAGTCATACAACAAAACATTTTTTTTTCATTAACAGAAAGAGATCGATTAAGGATTCTGACAGTTCGATGAAGGATTCGTGGAATCAATAATAGCTAATTGATTAATATGGTAAAAAGTTATGGTAAAAGCTTCAAGAGGCATATTACTTTTCAACTGTGATTTTTGCGTAAAATGGCCAATTTTGGGGTTCTCGATCTCAGAAACAAACTTATTGAATAGTGTAGAATAGCTATTGAAATAGTTCATAGCAGCCTCGCTTTTTTGAAAATTTGCTTAACTTTATAATTAAACTCGAAATTGCAGAAAAAGATTTTCATAAAATGCGCGAAGGCACTTTTTTGGGTCATGGATTGAACTACTGTGCTAAACAAATGAAATAAAAAAAATATTATCTCTTATATAGTCGAATAGTTCATAGTGGCCTCGGAATTTTGAAATTATGTATGGAATATGTGAAAAAAAATCCCAATCAAAAACGGGTCGAATTGAGTACCTCCCTCCTTTTGAAGTCGGTAAAAACTACTAAAAACGCTCAGAATCAACTGTGAATTTCTCCTAGATACATAATTATTATTACGTAAAATTTATATCAGAATAATTTTTACTTCATAAGAAAATCAAATTTTATACTTTTATTTGTTGTTTGCACTTGTTTTTCTTTCTGTGTATGTTCAAAGTTGTCTCTAAGAAATCGTTCACCAACTTTAATTTTCCTTTCTAACCCTTTAACTTTCCAGTGTATCATCATATTACTTTTTGTCGCGAACACATATAAATGTATTTAGTAGACCCAAAGGTTTCTCTACGTTGTAGCGCTAAAATCCGTCAAAATCGAAATTTAGGCGAGAAAATTTGATAGGGCCCTTAAGGGTAAAAGTTTATTGGTAAGGGAGACTACCTATGATTTTTTTTGTGACACTCTCTCTCTCTAACTAATAATAATTATGATTATGATGGTACATAAGTAGTTTCTAATAGAAAGCGTTAATTTATAGGAGTAAAGAGCAAAAGGTACAAGCCATCACCAGGTACACCGAATCTTTTGAATACCATGACTTCAAGAAAAGATTTTGCAAAGAACACTTACCAGAAGTAAGCATAACACAGTAGGCAGATTTTTCCGCTCTACTTGGAGTTTACTATTCCATATCTATCTAGTTCTACAAAACAGCATACTTTGGTACTAAGTTTCTAACTACAGTACCTCGAAATGCGATAGGGAAGTTCGAAGTTCCACATACTCCAAGGTAAACAAGTTAGTGAACACGATGCATCAGGCAAGTAGGTAGTTTGAATGGCTCCTCTGAAACGTGCAGTACGTAATGGAACTACTGCAGACCTCTTCTACCTCCATCTAGCTCCAGATACATCAAGTCACTTTTTTATGCACAACGGGATAGTGCTTTGGCCTTCGCCTCACCAAATGTTAAGTGACGATAAGACTGAAAGTGGAAGCGCACTACACCCAGAATCCTCATCACTGAGGAACTGGCTATCTTACCTCTAACTGCCGGAACACAACAATTTTTAAATTGTTGTTATGGCGTCAGACTTAGGAATAGAAGATGATGGTAGCTAGCCAGGCGGACTTGAAATACGCCCTACCACCAACCAAACCGAGTACAAATTGTACTCGCCCTGGGAATCGAACCCGGAACCCTTGCGTCTTACACGGGTGGTTGAACCACTAGACCACAGCGGCGGTTGAAGGCATTTGATAAAGGTATCAAAATGTTATGAGAAAAAAATTGTTCCAAAATTCTAACTCATTACGACAAGATTTAGTTTACATGTCAAAACCTCACGACTCTACTTTAGTTCCCCTTGCTTTTGTGAATTTCAATACCACATAACTTAGACTTTAAAGCAATCTAAAGTTTGTATTGTTTCAAATTCAGCATAATTCACCTAACATAACTCAATCATTGAACTTACAATGTGTACCAAAATAATGATATGGAGTTCAACATTCTATCGTTCCGATAATTGAAATCAAATACGGTGGCTTTAAATTAACTGTACACACCAGTCATGTACAGTTTATCCATAAAACATCAACACTTAAGTCGGCTTTACGTCAAAAGTGAGAAGCACTCAGACATTAACAACATCAACCGTTCAGTTTAAGGCTCCGATCCTTCGCTCTGATAAAAAATAAAGGCTATTAATCTAGTTTCACGGCTAAACAAGTGAACCCTCATCAGCCGTATCTACTCACAAAAGCTCCAGCTCTAAACAATGAGCTTAACAGACCCTATTAAGCTGCCGAAATCCCTGAAAGAAAACTGAATGAGCCCGATACAAACGCGAGAACACTGCTAACTCGAAAACTCTTTTATACCTTAGCTTTTAAAGAGACTGTGAATTAAAATGCTACTGTTCTAAATCCTTGGCTCAACCACTGAAGGCGTTAACGTAGCCAATGCAGTCAAAAGCATTTTATCGCTACCGCAAACACTTAAAATGCATACTGGATTTTTAAACAAGATTATCAAATAATTAATGTTGCAGAACAGAATACATATTTCACTTTAGCCTTTTACAAATCTGATCTTTTTTATAGGTACTAATTTGGAAATTATAATCATTGTTTTTTATTTTCCTTTAGACAATAATGTCTTAACTAAAGTATTTAAAAAGTGTATTAAATAAATAACAGTTAAATCAAGTCCAGGGGTTTATAGTGGGTTGATACAAATAATTTCAGTTACAATAATTAAAAGTACACTAATTTTACAAGAATACAATTAGTCCAGAAGTCAGGGCGGTATAATCCACTCTGGATTATATCCATATCCATCGATCCACCTTCAATTAAATCAAGGAGTATGTAATTCAAGGAGTATTGTTTTCTTATGCGTCAGGTAGCACAAGGCTGTTAATAATTATACTTTGCTAACTTGGAAACTGTGTGAAATTAAATTCAAATGTGATCGAGCCCTTGAATTCTGATAATATCGGTACTCACTTTGAAAAAAAAAGTCTATAAAAGAAAAATAAATGTTAATTAATAAAGTTAAGTAATTTTAGATTTTTTAAAAACTTCCACACAGAGTTCGCAAAGGTCATTGGGCATATTTGACCTGCTTGATGAAAGTTCGCGTACAGAAACCAAACCAGTTTTAAATTTAAGAATTCAATTCCACTTTTCAAAATATGTATTATTTTTTATGTACCGACCGGCAGAAAAAAGTTATTTTACAGTATGTGTGCGAGTATATGTATGATGTTATTAAACTTTTGTTAATAAAACAGAAGTTTTTACTTACAGCATTGTGAAAATGTGTGGTACAAGGATAATTAACGTTTGTATTGTCTTTATTTATTTTTTTATTATTGAAATGATATAATATAATGATAAGAAATGAAACATGGCCTGCAAGAATGCGACCCATAGTCATTGAGTAGCAGATACATTTATCTACATTATCTAGCCCTATTTTGTTTGTGTACGCCATAGGTCAAACGTCCGAACAAAATGCCTATTGACCTTTAATGTATTATTAACAGCCCTTAGTGCTATCTGACGCACAAGAAATCATAACTATAGGCAAAATTGCCTGACAACTGAACTAAAGGGAAAATAAAGAAAAACTAGCCTCCTTTTATAACATACATATCGTCTGAATTGTTCGTCTGCAGTTAAATGCTCGTTCGTATTTCTTGTCGGCAATGTAATGGATTTTTCTCGTAAGCTCTTATAGGCTGAAATTTTAATGCCATCATTTCAAATTGAGCGTTATCTGAACAAACTTGACACAAATGCTATAATGTAGCTTTGTACTTGTACTTTATATACATTATCTTACTACTCTTTGAAATGGTTGATGACTCTTTTACCTAGATTATAATTTATAATCTAGTTAAGACTAGAAGGTAGTTAATTTAAAGCTTATTAAAAATTACGAATATCATTATTTAAACGAGTCAAGTAATAAAAAGAGAAGTAAAAAAGGAATCCTTCCAAATAATAATGAACTTTCATTAGTTATAAGTTCTTTACACATGGATGTGGTGGAAGTAATTTATACCAGTCTTCTGTTGTGAAACACAAAAGAGTTCTTTTCGCGTCAACTGTAAAAGTATTGTAGTCAAATGGTCGGTATTACGACTTCCTTGCTTTCTTTTATAAACAACTCGGTTGGAATCGGAGACATTTGAAACACCATTACCTAGCTACGTAAGTACCGCGCATCAAGCAAAAAGTAAATGATCATGAGGTAGAGAAACACACATGACAGTTTCACCCTCGTATCTATAGACGAGTAAGTAATGGCTTGAGTAAAACTTGCAATTTTCAAATGCTTCCAATGTTAAATTTACAATTTCACATGCAATTTTTAGACAATTTAATTTAGTGCAGTTTTGATGCATTTAAAATTAACTTATACTAAAAATTCGACTTACTGCAAATTAAGTCAAAGTGATGATTGAAAATATATTTTTTGGTAGGTTAAGTTTGAGTTTTTAAAATATTGAATAGATAAATAATAAAAAATATTTATTTTACATAATGATATATGAGTCATGATGCGACAATTAATAAATAGAGGTTTTAAAAAATCTCCATTCCTTTTAAGAGTTTTTGTTTCGAGATAAAATACAAACAAAAATATAGGTATAATTGTTCACAAAATTCTATCTAAAATGCGATTACATTGGCGCTAGACAATGATACGCTGCAACTTCACTCGAGAATGGCAAAGTGAAAATTTTACAGATTAAAATAAGTAGGTATAGTTCAGTAAAATTACGGATTCGCAAAACATTAAATGCTAATAAGCTGTATTTTTGCGTATCTCACTTTGATGTGATAATAAAACACTATAATATGTACGAATCCAACTATATTTACGAAACCAACTATATTTACGAAAACAAAAAAAAATACAGCGTAGTTGTTTCTTTTTTGTTGGATTTACATTCACAATCAAATTATAGATGCATAACAAGTAAAAAGTAAAGAAAGTAATGTAATTAGCAATTTTGCTAAATCAACCAAATAAATTAATATTTTGGTTAGTAAAGTAAAAAAATCATTAGTAAAAATAAGTTGGATTCGTTTACAAAATGACAGCTAGCCAATTAATCTAACGATCAAAAGAAGAAAGACAGCTATTGCAAATTATTTCAATTTCGTCATACTAGCTCCCGTAATTTTACTGAACTAGTAATCAAAATTACTGCGGTACAAATACCGCAAGCTTTCTGAAGTTAGTCAGCGCAGCTATAGGTACATTGTTAAATAATAATTAATCGCATCATTATTCTATAAACAGACGATATAAAAGAGGCCAGGCAAATAAAACAAAATGGCGTCGTATAAAAATATGGTTACAATTTTCGGCTCATTTCTTTTGTTACGCTTAACTCCGACCCCACTCAAATAAAGAGGCTTTCATAAAATCCAGACGTAAAAATAGTGGGGATGGACCGGTATGTTATAAAGTGGGAGTTGTCTTTATAGCTTCAAGTCATAAACATAAGACTGAATGCCATAAGCGCTAAGTCACGTTTCATTTTATTTGACTAGCTGGCAAATTCATACTCATTTATTTTATTTATTTATTTAAATTTCAATTGCCCACTACACTTACAGTTTCATACCAAAGCGTGTGAAGGCCAATTATTCATTTTATTCCATTTTATTCATTTTTTTTTATTTTTTTCATTAAATTTATTTCATTAAATTCAAACTTTCCTTTACCGTGAGAAAACTGGAAAATACGGTGTGTATGTCGCAGGCAAATCGTATTATTCCGCGTTTTACAAACGGCGTCGTTCGTTTACAAACGGTCGCTGTTTTGCAAAATGCCGAAGACAAATTGTAAATTGCCTTGTCATTATATAAAATGCCATAACCTTTGATAGAAAATTCAATAACCATTTACAAAATGACGCGGCAAATTGAAGTATTTAGTTCTTTTTCTTACTACGCGCGGCGCTGTTAATCAGAGCAATAAAAATGGCGTCTAGTAGTGGTTTTATGACACAGAAAAATATTGAAAGCAGTGCAAATTCTACGTGTTCAAATGACATTTTACAAAAAAAGCATTGTTTTAAAGACATTTGTAAAAGTGAATTAAGAAAATTTTACGATTCACAAGTAAGAGCAGTAAAAAAGCCGTGGACAAATGACAAGATTTTTGAGGTTAATCGGCACGAAAAAAAACGCTAAGGTGTCTATGGAATCTGGTACTCGTAGGACTCGGATTTGCCTTCGGCATTTTGCGAAACAGCGAGCGTTTGTAAACGGACGCCGCCGTTTGTAAAACGCGGAATCATACAATTTGCCTGCGACATGTCCATAATTATAGAATCGTCCTCTAGTCTCTGAATTCCAAAAATGTTGGTGATGGTAGTGATAATTAATTCAAAAATAGTTGCAGGTTTAATAATTATGAATGTGTTACTTAAAGTCTAATCTAATATAGAAAACGATGAACAAAAACGAAATTAAATGGCTAGCAAAATTATATCACTCTAAGTATGTTTTTTGTGAAGTCAAAATATAACTATACAATCCTAATTTTCTATAAGATTTTTTTATATTAAAATAAAAATGAACTGCATTTCCTACTACTTACATCATTAAGTTACAATCTCATATTTAATTTTGATTTAAGTACTACCTATGTTATTTTAGAAAAAGATGTCCAATTGCCAAGATTTCCATATGACTCGCACTGTCAAAAAATTATCAGACCTCATGTAGAGCCAAGCTTCTAACTCAACGCGCCCTAACTTCAATAACTCTACACATTAGTCAAAATATGTGGCTTGGCCGTTTCGTTACTACAAGAACTATTGTTCATCAGAAAAGTGATTAAATCTTTCCATGTAGTGAAATGGCCAAGCCGCATATTTTGACTAAAGGTGTAGAGTTATTGAAGTTAGGGCTTGTAGAGTTAGGGCGCGTAGAGTTAGAAGCTTGGCTCTACATGAGTTTTTGAAGTTAGGGCTTGTAGAGTTAGGGCGCGTAGAGTTAGAAGCTTGGCTCTACATGAGGTCTGATAACTTTTTGACAGTGCGAGCCAAATGGAAGTCTTGGCAACATTATACATGAAAATGTTTTTGGTAGGATTATGTTATTTAAGAAAAAGATGTCCAATTAGTCCAATAACTACCAAAGCTTCTTAAACAACAAACAAAAAAATATTGTGCATCTTGTCTTAAAGTTGATGACTGTGAAGTTGATTAGAACAGTTAATTGTATGTACCTATTTCACTCATTTTAACTAAACTACTTTTTTATTATAAATGTATGCACTCATAGCTTCATTAAAAATCGTAGTCTTTAAAAAAATGTGTGCATGCTAGATGTAACAAAATGTGTACGATCTTTTTAATATAACACCACATGTATTTTTACCGTATTTCAAGCAAATAAAATAACTTTATCTTTGTCTTTAATATATAAATTTACACATCGCATAATAAAATAATATCCTAATAATATTAACCTTGTATTTCTATCACGTCCTTCAATCATCTCCACAACCTTGGAGAATGCCTTCTCATAAATGGATAGGTATATACATAACAATATTACAGTGAATTTCATGCCTTCTTTTCACGGCTTTGATCAACACAAACTTAATTTATAGAAGGCTTACCCGGCGCCATTCCTTATTTATCTTATATCGATACATCCTAATTTAAAATCAGCGCACGGCGTTGCCTCCTTCTATTTGATGTTTCTTCGTATCGATTCCGTTTGCTACACCATGCGTTCAGTACTACGCATGGTATAACAACAAGATAGTTTTATAAAGCTCTTCGAAGTGTTTCGTACCTACTTATAGTAGAGCAGTAATATAGGGTTTGAGGTTAGTTCTCGCACCAGTCATCATGGAAATACAAAACTAACACAAATGCAAGCTTGTCATCTTATTTATTTGTGATCAGGTAATCGTACTGAATGCATCGATACCACATTTTCATATTTCCGAGATGACTTGTGCGAAGTGTTTTCTAAAAGTCTTTTTATAAGATTAACGCCGCTCTATATGTTTTTTGTGGTCACGATAATATGACATTTGTGAGTAATAAAAATTTCCGTTTCGCCCTTAATAATCGTAAATAACAGTAATTTTCAAATCAAGCTATTATAATAGTATTGTTAAGTACCTACCTACAAAAGACAAATCGATAGTCCATGGACAAGATGGCCGTGGCGAGGGTTAAAAAAATGAAACGTCTATTTTAGTATTTTATTACTCGGAAACACCACATTAAATTGCGAGAAAATAAGGAGAAAATTTGAAAAGTACGAATTTTCTTGAAAACTATTTTTCGAAATTTCAAATAAAAGTTTTCAAACATGATTACCTATTAATGTTGATAAAAAATAACACTAATTTTGTTAACTATGTTCTTTAAGCATTCGATACCAATTTCTATAACAATAGAGTCGGATTGTAGCTTAATTTTCCAAATACGATACGATATCTCAGCCTTCTCACCAAGAGCCACAAAGGAAGCTATTATTCCTCCTCGATGTGGTATATTTCAGGCGTAACACGTCATTTTGAGACGCCGTATGATTCGGTTCATTAGATAGTCTACATGAGTCAACGGCTATTACTAATCAGACTGAATGAGCTTTACAAACCGTAAAAGTTTATTATAAGCTCCTATAGAAATGTATGTAATAATAAATTGCAATTTTATTGCTCTGCGTTACGGATGACAACACACGTAGCCGTTCAAGGGTTGGTTTTCAATCCTCTTAACCAAATACAATTAAAGTAATTTTAAAAATGTGGCAGAAAGTATTGAGTATTTTCAATTTAGCGGTAAAACACGCTTTAAAGAGAATAAAGCTTTTAACTAGGCTTTGAAAAATCGGCTCTAAAATGAATAACAACTACTCTTCTCTGATTGATTAGACTTTAACTTAGACTCTTAGAGCAACGCCGGCTTCGTCCCGACCGTCTTGCTCTAAGGACTTCAACTATGTCACAATCGTATGTTTCGAGGTAATTAAAGTCCGTGCTTTGATTTTTGAGAATCCCGAGTTAAGCGAGCTTTTAGCTTATTTATGGTTAGATGGTTTTTCGTTACATAATAAAAATATCTTAAGTTAATTACTTAGGTATAGCAATTTAAAATAGAAATCACTAAATAATACCCTGAAATTAATTAAGTAATTAAATTATAATAGGTACTTACTTGATTTTGATAAAAAATCTAATCTTTTTTATATAATGTAACCTTAAATATGTACGGTCTGCAATGAAAGTTGCTTTTCACTTTTAGTACTTTTTCATAAAAATTTTTGACTAATGTTTCAAAATGTGAGACATCTGTCAAAAATTTGCTATGATAAAGTACTAAAGTGATATTAAGGGAATTTCGTTGCTGACTTTACAAGTACTACATGTACAAACATAATTCGAATTTTGCTTGCGCTTTGCTTAATTTTTATATATATGACCCGGTACAAGCACAAAATTCTTTTAAAATTAAAAAAAAGTGTTTTTTTACTAAAAAAACAAATATTAGGGGTTAAAGTATGAAATTTCTGGTGACTCCTTTTTTCGTTTGCAGAAATGCGTACTTAATTCGTTGTAACTTCTTAGGCCCAATACTTTTTTTCGCTCAACACATATGGTATTAGTTAGCTGTGAGTTTAAACATTTGTGTATTACTTTTAATAGACATTAGTGAATAGCAAAGCTAACATTTTCCTAATTTATTTAACAATGTTTGTATGGAAAATTCGAATCCTTTAAAAATTTCCATACCAAACAGCCATTTCATACTTTAACCCCTAACCCTAATACTTACTTACCTTTTCCCTTAAACTTTAATTGAATTAGGAGCTTTTGTCCTTTTGAAACTAATCAAAGAAAGTTTTACGTAAGTATTACGCAATTTTTTTCTTCTCTTAAAAACCTTCAAGAATATAAATTTAACCTTTATAGCGACTGTTTTATAATAACAATATCCGTCGCTTTCAGCCTGCCACTATTTTACACCCATCGTGAAAACATTACCAACCGCTTTCAATCGA
The DNA here is from genome assembly GCA_943789525.1 of Agriphila geniculea. Lineage (NCBI taxonomy): Eukaryota > Metazoa > Arthropoda > Insecta > Lepidoptera > Crambidae > Agriphila > Agriphila geniculea. The sequence goes on along the minus strand of OX038884.1, from coordinate 16,995,361 downwards.
TTTTCGACTTAGTGGCTCGAGCCGACAGCGCGGCATTACGCTGAAAATACGTGTTAAAAACGTTGCAAATAAAGCGCTTACCTGGCCAGCATGCAGGACGTCCAAAAATATGGCAAAAACACTTAAAAAAAGCACGGCGCGCGTCATTTTAGCGGCCGCGATTCGTCCTTAGCACTGACTAGACTTCTACTGACGTTCGTGCGGCACGCGGCAAACCTGCGTACTAGCTGTACGCCACTACTCGTATCTAGCGTGGTATAGATCGACCCTCCCGGGAGTGACAGAGAAGCACCTTCGTTACCCGCACGATTGAGAGGGACGGAAGTGGGAGGATAACGCACGCGCGCTGTAGCTAAAACACTTTTAACGCAGCGCACAATAAGGACGTGTCTGGAGTGAGTCGCGATGCCGTCTTCGTCCGGCTTTGTCTGGGTTCCCGATGATGCATCATTTTTTCCCAACCGAGAACCGTTCATAATGGGATCCTAATTATCCTGATTTTGAACCGCTTCCTTCCAGACATGCCGTAATCGTCAACGGTTCACTTGTAATTAGCTGAAAAACATAATGACAGTAGAAATAAGATCGCCATTTATTGCGCAAGGCAACATCTTCCAACGACGTAGCGACGAATCTAGTCCAGTTTTCTTTTGTATAAAAACAATTAATATTTCTTTAATATTTCAGTAGGAAAACAACTTCATTCTATTGAGCTTAAATTTTGAACATCTACCTAGCTAGGGGTTAGTATATTTTAAATTTTAATAGGTATAACCTTTAGTATGTAAAACTTGAGTATTAACCCAAAAGATATCGTAATTGAAATAAAAATATATCTAAATCTTTTCCGTTTGACCCAAAAACAACTGTTCCCTTAAAAGATTCGAACTGAATCCTCCAAATCGGGATTATTAGGGATTTATTAGTTCTCTGTCGGGAGAATCCTGGGCTCGGGGTAATAGATTAAGACGACTCGATGCTTTGGAACAATCCTAATAATGTGCAATATTAGAACAATCACTTTGAAGTCAACTTTAGCTACCAAAGAACTTGTTAGGTACAGTTTAGACTAATATAGATATGTAACTATGAGAACTCAATAATATACACATTTAGAACTAAGTACAAATCACAAATGATAAGTAAGTATTTTCATAACAAAGTGTCGTAATTATTTTTAAGAACTAAGTTCTTAATCAATCAGTTTGTTTTAAAAAACCGGCCAAGTGCGAGTCGGACTCGCGCACGAAGGGTTCCGTACCAAAAAACGGCAAAAAAAATTACGTTTGTTGTATGGGAGCCCCACTTAAATATTAATTTTATTCTGTTTTTAGTATTTGTTGTTATAGCGGCAATAAAAATACATCATCTGTGAAAATTTCAACTGTCTACCTGTTGTCGTTATTAATATCGAGTAAAAAACGGCAAAAAAATCACGTTTGTTGTATGGGAGCCCCCTTAAATAATAATTTTATCCTGTTTTTAACATTTGTTGTTATAGCGGCAACAGAAATACATCATCTGTGAAAATTTCAACTTTCTAGCTATCACGGTTCATGAGATACAGCCTGGTGACAGACAGACAGACAGACAGACGGACAGCGGAGTCTTAGTAATAGGGTCCCGTTTTTACCCTTTGGGTACGGAACCCTAAAAACAAACAGATTGATTACCGTTTCAAGTTATTTCAGTTAGTTTTTAGCGAGTTAATTGTAATTTACTGATTGCCGCATTTACATACACCAAAAACCAACCATGTCCATATTACGTAACGATAACGGAATTGAGGAAAATAAGGTGATTTTGTTTTTGTAATTTGCCTTGAACTGAGATAAGATAAGTAAACGAAATATACTGTTACGAGTATAAGGAATAACATGGTTTCTTTGAATCAAATTACGTACCTATTACGAATTTATTTGCCTTTATTATAAAAAAATGCATATAAAGAGAAACCTTTTCTTACTTTGAACAGATTTGACCTAATTAATTGGGTGCAAAATCACAAATTTATTTTAGACTTTAAAACGGATTACGTCATATACAAATAAATAAATTAATATAATTTTGTTCGCTAAACCCTGCTTGAAGTAAGTTGATATATGTTAAATTTGATTTCATAAAAATTTTAAGTTACTATAAGTTCCTTAAAATATAAAATTAAACTATTTTTTATACTTCTAATATACAGTTATTTTATTTTAGAACATATATCACACTAAATTTCAATTTCAACAGCAAAACGACGGCATTTTATTCATATACCGTAATTACCAGCACGCATTACCGGAATTAACTGAAGAGTCAAATTTTATACCGGAATAACGGATTTTTACGGGGACCAGAAAAATTACGACTACTCTTATTAAACACAATTTAATACAGTAGTGTTACATATCAATCTACTCTCTGAAAACCTCTCTTAACGACTGAACTAAATTGAATTCGCTGAGTTTTCCTGTATTGATGAAAATTGCCTAGAAAGGCAAGAATGCCTTAATACTCCGTAATTCCGTACGTTTCCTTTAGACTATGGGTCTTAAAACTTCCACGTTTAGTTTTGTTGAAATGATGTTTTATAATAATAATTATAATATTAATCACCACTGCGCCACTTTCAGTCTGGGTTATCTAGATATCAGTAAAAAATGAAAACTCTACATTTAAAAATTTCGAAACTAATAAAAACTGGAAAAAGACGCTGAAACAATTTAAATCCTTCTTTTTGAATTTGTACTTCCTTGTCAAGTTTATTCTACTTCCGCTGTTTGCGAATAATTTATTTAAGTAAGTTATTTATTTATTTATCCAACAGTTCTCCGCCCGGGGTGTACTGTAACCCTCCGCTATTAGGCTCATGGACTAGTCGTTATCTCCCCTCTGAGATACTGCGTCATCGCTCATTGTTGTTCTCTTACTATTTTCCTCGTACCTTATAAGGTAAACCTTATAAACTTAAAACCTAGGATAATTACTGAGAAAGGTTCATAGATTTCTACTATTGTTTTGAACATAGTTGTTTATCTGTTAAACGCTCTTATATAACATAAAATTAAAAAAACCTACTTACTAAAATTTGTGGATCATGGCTGTAATGAACTTAACTACTTAACATTGTTATTATAAGTTTAAAAAGAAAATATCTAAGAAAAAAACTATCAACCCTTACTTATAAGTGAAGACATAATTTTAGCTTCGTTTTTTCTCTCATTCTTGATAAAGGACAATTTTTTGCAGTTAGGAAATATTCTGTTTCTGCAAAATAAGGATGTTCTGTCGGTATTTTTGGAAAACTTCTATGCCAAGTGTCGCTTTGTCAGAAAATCTCGTCAAAACAATAAGTATTTAAAAAAAGACTTTATTTAATGTCTATCAAACAAAACTACTTTTATTAAAACTAGCAAGTAGAAGTTTAGGGTCTGTAAAGTTATTGATTTTGTGTGCCGGCTTCGCTTTTGTCACAGCCTAATTAAATTTTTCACTTGTAAAACTTTCATAAGAACTAGTACGTCTAAGATCTGCCAGTTTATTGATTTTGTGAGCCACTGCTTTTATCATAGTAATATCACGTCTCCAACTTCCAAGGAGAATTCAAATGCGCAATATTACACGTATTCACGACTTTTATTATACAGGACGGGGAAACTATTTGTCTTCATGTCACATAGGCTAGCCAGAAGGACAAGAGAAGTAGAATTTAATTTCAGGTTGTCTAATAAAACTTTTTAGACATTTAGAGAAACGCGTAAGTTTGTGAGTTTAAACTGGTAGTTATAAGCAGGCTAGGAGAACTATATGGTATATAGAATAGAATAGAATAATTATTTATTTTCAATAAGTGCACATACAATGTTTTTGTACAAGGTTTACATAGGAACAGTATACAACGTGTGCCTGAACTAGGAAATCCTGTGTTTCAGGCGATTTAGGCAAATAATATTCACAAAATTAGTAAATCACTAACTTATTTAGAAAAGAAAAAATATTTTTACACAATAAAGGTTTAAAGTATACATACATTACCAATTATTTTTAGATTAAAACTTAAATAAAATTACAATACTATTTTAATACAACCAATAGTCTCTCTGTATCTTCATAGGACATGCTTTGTAGGACGTTTTTTAAATTGATCTTACAATTTCTATAATTAAGTGGGTAGATGTTTGCTGTACGATTTAATCTATTGTACAGCAGCGGGCCCAGGAATAAATAGAATTTTCTTGTAAAAGCGTAATTAGTAGAAACTCTTTGAGTGCAAACTATATCTTTGCGTCTTTTATTAATTATGTCAGAGCTAAATGAAAGTGCTGAGTGTTGTTTTAATACAACGTTCATTATAAATAATTGTCGAACTGTTAACAAATTACAGGACTTATACAAAAGGTTAGTAGGAAATAGAAAAGGGCGGCAAGTTGACACTTTGAGAATCGCTGTCTGTGCTCTCTCTGTGGTTAATAACAATGTTTTACATGCACCTCCCCATGTCGTGATACAGTAAGTTAATATTGATTCACATAGCGCAAAGTACACCTGCCTTATTATTGTCGGTTCAGCAATATATAGTCTGTCTTATATCTATTAGTAAACAATTTTTCACAGTTATATTAAATTAAATTATTATTATTTATTGACCGGCAAGCAGTTGAGACAACTGATAACAGCCTATATCCAGTTATATCATGGGTATCTGTACTAGTTATAGTATTATTCTGTGATCATGGGTTTATCTTCCATTAGTTTTTGAATATTTGTCCAATCTATTCTTAAACTGATTCATATTCTGCGCAGATACCACTTCGTAATCTGTGTGTGGAAAACCATTTATTGTATTTTTACTTAGAGCATTCAAAAGTATTTTTATAAAGAATATTTCAATAAAGAGTTGGATGAAGATTGTTTACCAAATAAGACAAGTAAGGATAAACAGACTCTAAAGTGTCAAAAACGTAGAAAAATATGAATACCAATAATTGGCGTCGACATATTTGATCTAAGTCGATATTTATGTACACCTGCTAATCACATTCAACTACTTTACATCAAAATTTCATTCGACATCAAAATTATGTACCCAAACTCAGTACAAAAAACAGAATATTATAATGTAACAAGCATCGGTAACAAATATGTAAAAAATAAACAAAGGTACACTAGTGCAATATGTAATATTGCAATTCAAGGTCATAGCAAAATGTTATTTTATTTATTTATTTAATTTTATTTCATAGGAAAACATACAGTGTCTTAATAGCTTTGATAATAATGCGTGACGGAGTCTATGCACCATTATAAGTTTTCGCATATAACATCTAATGCTTGCTAATTAATATGAAAAAACATGCATTCACACACTAAATACTTAACAAACATAAAGCAAATAAGCAAAAAAGATTAGTTAAACATAAGCACAGATACAACACAAATTAAGACAAATCAAGAATGGTCAGTCAGAGAACCATCGAACCACTTCTGTACCATAAGATTTTGAATACTTCGCGAGCTAGAATTAAATAGATCTAAATCAGTAAAGTCTACAATTTTATTATATTCTACAGCCGATCTAATGAAAAAAGAGTTACGACGATATTTAGTCGCGGACTGCGGCACGGCAAGACATGCCGGTCGTCTTAATGTAGTTCTCGCTGGTACTCGAAGCTGAATATTGGAGAGAAGTTCCGATGAGTCTATTTCATTTTGAGCAATATTCAAGAGGGTTTTCAGATCTGAGATATTACGCCTTACTTTCAAGGGTAAGATATGGTGCCTACGACATCTATCTTCATAGCTAGGGTCAGAGCTTCTACATTTATATTGCAGAAACTTAAGGAACCTGCGCTGGACTGATTCAAGTCTTTTGATTGCATAATCATACTGCGGGTTCCAGACTTGCGAACAATACTCGAGGACGCTGCGGACGAATGAACAGTAGAGTATCTTGATCACTTTAATGTTATTGAACTGCGAATTATGTGTAGGTAAAGATGTTAAAAAAAAACCGACTTCAAAAAACCTACCTCTAAAAAGCAAGAAATAATATTCGTAATAATAAAAACACGTCTATTGAAGTCGGGTGTGGCTGGAGTACAAATTCCTTTTTTTTATTCTAAAAGCCCCACCCGACTTCAATAGACGTGTTTTTATTATTACGAATATTATTTCTTGCTTTTTAGAGGTAGGTTTTTTGTTTTTTTAAACAATTTTTATTTTTTAATTTTTAGTGTAGGTACCTTTTGTATTAGGTAGTGTAGGTATATTATTTGGGTAGAAAAATCGGCTCAGCCAAACGTGAGTTAATCGCGGAGAAACATACATACATGCAGGTCAAACTACGAACCTCCTTTTTTAAGTCGGTTAAAGAACTACACTTAAGATATCCCTTTTCAAACAAAAAAATAATTATCTTATTCAGTTCATAAACAAAGAAGTTATACGACTGATCATCGAGGTAGTTCACACAAAAATCATACTATTTTCGTGCTTTTTTCAAGATTACTTGAAAAGTACTGAACCGATTTCATAATTTTAAAAAATGGGACCAACTTGGAAGTTTACCTAATCTAACTTTGAATCATTTCAATCGGATCAGCCGTCTTCGAGTAATCGGTGTACATACAAAAAACAAAAAAAACAAAAAAAAAAAAACGGGTCTAATTGAGTACCTCCCTCCTTTTGGAATCGGTAAAGAGGTAAAGGTAACATTGTAATTGAAGGCGCAAAATGTTGCTAAATAACACCGCTGTTTTTAGGGTCGTAGGGTAGTAGTTTTTAGGGTCAGTCGACCCTAAAAACTCATTGAGGATTGAATATAATGTACAACTGAATAATCAAGTTGTCCAAAATGCGCAGCCTGTTTTTTAAGTGTTCGATCTTTTCTGCCAGGCTCTGAAAACTAAAATTGTAACACAGTTCCTACTTATATACTTTCCTACGGGTGGTCTCTATATTTTCGTCTATATTTTCCTACGGGTGGTAGGAAAATATAGACGATTCAAAAGTATTTACTTATTAAGTTTATTTGAATAAAGCTTATTTGAATTTGACTTTGACTTTGACTATATCAAACGTCATAAATGAAACCTAAAAATTAGTTTCAATTCAAGGTTGGGCAACAAAGAATTTGCATAGAAAATGTACTTAATAAATAAAATACCAAGTCCTACATAAATCTTGCTAACCTCAGATTTAAATCTTCAAGCAAATTCGCTTTCGACTAAGAGTAAACATTAAACAAGATCTCTCACTCTCGCTTTCGCACAATATACACAAACAAAGCAATCTATCTAGCTAACATGAACCTCCAACTTAAAATAATCTTAACCTTTACTTGACGTAGTTAGTTACACAATGTTCCGACTTCATATTCTAGAACTAGGTTAATACTTGGCAGGAGCGAGCCAAAAAGTGCAGTTTTGGAACGTGTTCAAAAGCTAGTTCTACTAGTTAGTAGTAGACTAGTAGACTAGTTCGCGGGTATCTCCGAATATTAACACAATTCATTCTCCCTCCCCTCGTAACGTAAACGTGAAACGTTGTCCGGCGTCGTAACGCTCGTTCTGAGGCGGCGCCGTCCCGGACACGGATCGGACGTCCGGGTTATGATTGGCCGAATATTGATCACACAGAGCTAACGCGACAAATGGCTATGATGTAATATGTTTGATGAGCTTTTTGTCCGCTTTCGGTCCCTATGCAAATTTTAATGGACGTATAAAATCGTCGTCCCATTTTGTTTGTACAAGTGAGCTGGTTTTCAGTAAATTTGATTGCCCTGTGCGTTTTATATTATTATTTGGTATAGACCGTGGGAATACATAGACCAAATGATTGTAAGTACCTACAATGAATGCTCATAATATAAGCTTAACATCGTGTTTTGTAAATCAATAAAATATATTTTCACTTCCAAGTTCTTAAGTAAAGAAAAGTAGTCAGGGTCATAAAATCACTTTCAGGAAACGCGTCAAAGCAATTACCTACTCCTGAACAAGGGCGGATCGGGGGGGCAGAGGGCGAGCTCCCCCCCCCCCCCACAATACTTAAAAACATTGATTGAAAATGACACTTAAAATATAAAACCGGTCAAGAGCGAGTCGGACTTGCGCACCGAGGGTACCGTACCATCATAATTGCACCATTAAACTACACTGCAGAGTAGAATAATAAAATTAGTATTGCAGTTGTCAGCGCCATCTCTTGACCGATAGTGAAACTAATGTTAATTTTTTTAGAAATTTGATAATTTCTAAAAAGGTGTGCTATATTGAGACATCGTTTTATTTTTCCTGTAATCTTTATATAAACTGCTATCAAATAGAATTATTTCAGATTTTTCTCTTTGCAAACTTCGGAGATAAGGGGGGGAACGGTATTTTTTTTACATTTTTCATCATAAGTCGAAAACTATGCGGTCTAGAAAAAAAAAGAAAAAATTTATTAAAAACGTGCAAACGGCGCTCTTTCGTATGATACCCCACATGCCCTAATAGCCCCACTTCAAATTTTTAAGACCCCTTTTCAGGCCCTGCTGTAAAAAAGATATTTATTTTTTTATTTATTTCTTATTTGCAAAATAGTTGGGCAAATGTCATCTCAAACTATTCCAAATTTCAAGTTGATACCATTAGTAGTTCTCGAGATATCCAGCTGTGACAGACAGACAGACAGACTGAGTCACACCATAAGGGTTCCTTTTTTACCATTTTGGTACGGAACCCTAAAAAAGAATATTGTTTATATTTTAATGTTTTTATGTAGGTAGTGTCAGGTGCCCCTAACTTTATTTTTGTTTAAAGACTGGATCCGCCCCTGCTTCTGAAACTCGTTAATGTATTTCTGACACGCACTTTAGAGATTTTCAATGTTTTTTTTTCTATATGTTGTAGCATATTGCCTTGCCCTCTTATATAGTTTCTTAAGCAGAGACACCTGTTCAAAAGTTCGTAAGAAGTTAATTTGCTCTACTGCTGTCATAAGCACAGTTTCAGATGCAGGGTTGATATGAAATTCTGTCGGTGTTTTTTATAATCTTATTTTAACTATTGCATTATTTTAGTTGGTGGTAGGGTTTATTTCAAGTCCACCTGGCTAACTACCACCATCTTACCTAAGTCTGACGCCGTAACAACAATTTAAATATTGTTGTATTCCGGCAGCTAGAGGTAAGATAGCCAGTTCCTCACTGATGAGGATTACGGTTGTATTCCACCTTCGGCCTTATCGTCACTTAACATCAGGTGATGTGAAGGTGGAGCACTATCCCGTTGTGCATAAAAAAATTGCAGCCCTTGTAGAGTCCATCTTTGGACAAAGGCCTCCTCTCTAGTTCTCCCTCACGACGACGGTCTGCCGCTAGGCCAGTAAAATGTTACAAACAAATTTTCTAAAAACGCAAAACGCGATGTAAATTGGCGAAATTGAGAGCTGTCTATACTTATTTGACATTCTAATTCGAAAAATGAGCACTTGACTAATATATTAACATACAAATCATTGCAGAAATGCACAATTTTTTTTACGAGTATTTATGAGACTGTGAAGCGAGCGTTTTTGTATGAAAATAACGGTGTGGGCGGTTAGATGTGCCGCCGGTGAGTGTAAATTTTACAAGCATCATATTATCTCAAAAACTATTAAGACATACGGAGCTGTGGGTAGGCTTAAATTCTTTAAAATTAAAATACTTTCAAACTGATAATGGCAACTAATGTCAAAAGCCCATAGTTTCTTAATTAAACTGCAAAAACTGATCATTTTTGCAGTTTTTCACGCATCACGCAGGTAGCACAACTTTTTTTTGCTTGCAAAACGTAGTTAGACACTCTCCTAAGGGGTCCAAAAAAATGCAGCTTTACATTGCGTTTTGCGTTTTTAATGTAGAATTTTACTGGCCTATTCGGGGTCTCCAATAAGTCGCCTAGCCCGTTTTTGGACCGAGTCCTCCCACCACACAGCACTCTGTGCCACGCGGAGTTTCTCGGAAGACTTTTCCGTGGATGTGCTTAACTAGAAAGTGAAGAGGGAACCTAAGTTTAGTCCGATTTGATTTTATCTCGTTCATACTTAAAACTTTCGCGTGCATTATTCATAGAAATATAGCTGTTTTTCTACTGTGAACCAAGAATGTAAGATAGGTATTAATAGTACAATACAAGTGAGCTTAGGTTGCTTATTGCACACAAGGCTGTGGGTTGCAGCCCGAGCCGCAGGCGAGGGCGTAACTCAGCCGAGTGTGCAATAAGCAAGAGCTCACGAGTTTCATACGACGTTTTTCAACACATTTGCGAGGAAAATACAAAGTAATTTACCACACAGCAACAAATACGACAAAAACAAAATAATAATCATGATGAGAAAAGGCGCGCAGGTTTTATTTTTGTTCTTTTCATACGCCCAATGCAAGAATATTTTGCGAACAAAGGGGTTAGTGAGCATACAGCCTACTTCAAAATTATAAATTTAGGTGATAAAATGCAAATATTTTAATATTTTATAACAAAATATTGTAAATTAGGAATAATTTGATAATAATTAATATTTGTTTGACTTAATCAAGGACTTACACATTTATTTACTTTAAAAATGAATGTGAATTTTCAGCGGCATAAAACCTCTTTGTTGTTACTAAAAAATACCTGTATTACCCGGTTAAATTGGGAATGCTCTGTTTACTGGCATAGAACTTGCAGTAAGGTACTAATTTATCTTCGTAGGGATAATTTTATAACAACCTAGTGTTTTATATATTATTGCACGCGTTTGTTATAGTACGGTTTATGGCCCTAAAAGCGATGTATTAGGGCTCACTTTACGAGCAAGTGTGTTGAAAATTAATTTTCATTCACAAAAACAGAGCATTCCCAATTTAACCGGGTAATACAATTATTTTTTTAGTAACAACAAAGAGATTCTATGCCGCTGAAAATCATATTCATTTTTGAAATAAATAAATGTGTAAGTCCTTAATTAAGTCAAACAAATATTTATTACTATCAAATTATTCATATTTCACAATATTTTGTAATAAAATATTAAAATATTTGCATTTTATCACTTAAAATTAATTTTGAATTAGGCTGTATGCTCACTCACCCCTTTGTTCGCAAAATATTCTTGCATTGGGCGTGTGAAAAAAACAAAAAAAAACCTACGCGCCTTTTCCCATAATTGTCATATTTTGTTTTTGTCGATTGTGTTGCTGTGTGGTAAATTACTTTGTATTTTCCTCGCAAATGTGTTGAAAAACGTCGTATGAAACTCGTGAGCTTTTGCTCATTGCACACTCGGCTGAGTTACGCCCTCGCCTGCGGCTCGGGCTGCAACCCACAGCCTTGTGTGCAATGAGCAACCTAAGCTAACTTGTTTCATAATGTACTATTAGAAATCTCTTCTTTACTACGGTAGACGCTAGCAGGTGGGACAGGTTTTTGCAGTTCAATAGCGCTAAACAACGATTAGTTTGCAAACTCTTAGGGTGTGTCCCCACTTAGGTTCGCGAACCTCGCGCTCCGCGAACCTCTGTTGCAGGTTCGCGGAGCGCAATGTGGACGCGCGGAGCGCGGAGCAGACGTCCGCGCTCCGCGCTCCGCGAACCGCGCTCCGCGAACCACGCTCCGCGCTCCGCGCTCCGCGAACCACGCTCCGCGCTCCGCGCTCCGCGAACCACGCTCCGCGCTCCGCGCTCCGCGAACCACCCTCCGCGGTCCGTTCCCATGATCAAATAAGCTTTATTCATATAAACTTATTTTTTTTTTATTATTTATTAATTATAAAGTACCTTTGTCTCCACAGTACTATTATTGTGTAATTAATAATGAGTGGCTAAGAAGGAGTAAAACTTTGAATAGACAATCATGCTTATGTACAGTCAGTAGCACGTCAGGTTGTACAAAGTGTCAAAAATTTTCAATTTATTTTGAACCTTGTCTTCGCAATGAGGGCTTTTCAAAATGACAAAAAACTGTAGGCTCGATAGATGGCGTTGATAAAAATGTGTGTCAATGTATTTTTTTTACTAAGCTTCTCTTTCCATTAACGCCATCTGGTGTGGCAAATCGGGACCCTATTACTAAGACTCCGCTGTCCGTCTGTCTGTCTGTCGGTCTGTCTGTCTGTCTGTCACCAGGCTGTATCTCATGAACCATGATAGCTAGACAGTTGAAATTTTCACAGATGATGTATTTCTGTTGCCGCCATAACAACAAATACAAAAACAGAATAAAATTAATATTTAAGGGGGGCTCCCATACAACAAACATGTTTTTTTGCCGCTTTTTGGTACGGAACACTTCGTGCGCGAGTCCGACTCGCACTTGGCCGGTTTTTTAACTCACTCTAATGTTCAAAACGACCAAGAACTTTAAATGTCATTAATAGTACAAAGTCTTCGTTTTCCATTTGGAATACGAATAATAGGGAACATGCATAAGTCACCGATTTTGATAAATTTGAGCTTGATCGCTGCGGACACGTATAAAAACATGATGGAACAGAAAAATAAATAATAAAATGTATTACTTTAGTTTTATCACACAAGGGAAAATAACTAATTTTTTTTTTTCGTTTTCGGATATAATGCACTTAACAGTCGGATAGAACATCAAATAAGAAATAATATTTTGTATGACACATATGTACTTAAACGCAATATTTAGGGAGATATTTGAAAATTCTTGGCTAACTCCATACTAATGCACTGAAACGTGACACGAGTGACGTCACATATGTTAACCTTTTTGTATAGAGCGTTTTCGGCGGGTGCTGCTGCATGCTAACTTCAAGTAACTATATCACGAGAAAAAAACACAAGAGAAAAGTTTTAATTTTACAGTTGATTTTCTCACGCATTATACTTTTGATTTTGATAGAAAAAAAATTTGATGCATGTTCCCCATTGAAACTTTCCTTTATTTTGAATCAAATGAAATCCGTTTTTGAGGATCTACTATGATCATTTTAAAAATTAAAATTACGCTCTAATGTTTGGAACGCCGCCGTTAGAGCGTTTGGTTGCACCCGGAGCGTAGGTTCGGAACGCAACCCTGCCGCGCTCCGCGCTCCGCGAACCGCGCTCCGCGAACCGCGCTCCGCGAACCGCGCTCCGCGAACCGCGCTCCGCGAACCGCGCTCCGCGAACCGCGCTCCGCGAACCACGCTCCGCAGTGTGGCCAGATTAAAGTTTACGAAAATACATACCAAGTTGCACATGGAAAATAAACCGATAAAAATATTGATTTTCTAAACAGGTTTTATTCATTTATCATTAGAATGAATGTTTAAATTATATTTTAACATTCTATTCAAAGGCAAAACTAAACATATTTTCCGGATGGATGCGCCAAGTACAATAAAAACGAAAAAAAACACGTTCTACTTATATAACGATCCAAAGGTACTACTTTAGGGAAATTCCCGAATTAGCGAAAGAAAAACCTCAAAGATAAAGTGAAGTGCATAACAGAAAATAATTTTATTTAAACGTATTAGATGACTTGATACTATTTATAATTCTACTATGGCTACTTTTTTGTTTGTGGGCCGATTTCGATGAAACTCGGTTTTGAGTACTATTTCGACAACAAAACAGCAACGCAATGTTAAAAATATAAAAAAATCCAAGATGGCGGCCAACTTTTTTGTTTGTGGGCCGATTTAGATGAAACTCGGTTTTGGGTACTATTTCGACAACAAAACAGCAACGCAATGTAAAAAATATAAAAAAATCCAAGATGGCGGCCAACTTTTTGTTTGTGGGCCGATTTAGATAAAATTCGGTTTTGGATACTATTTCGACAACAAAACAGCAACGCAATGTTAAAAATATAAAAAAATACCAAGATGGCGGCCAACTTTTTGTTTGTGGGCTGATTTAGAAGAAACTCGGTTTTGGGTACTATTTCGACAATAAAACAGCAACGCAATGTAAAAAATATTAAAAAACCAAGATGGCGGCCAACTTTTTGTTTGTGGGCCGATTTAGAAGAAACGCGGTTTTGGGTACTATTTTGACAACAAAACAGCAACGCAATGTTAAAAATATAAAAAAATCCAAGATGGCGGCCAATTTTTTTGTTTGTGGGCCGATTTAGATGAAACTCGGTTCTGGGTACTATTTCGACAACAAAACAGCAACGCAATGTAAAAAATATAAAAAAACCAAGATGGCGGCCAACTTTTTGTTTGTGGGCCGATTTAGATGAAACTCGGTTTTTGATACTATTTCGACAACAAAACAGCAACGCAATGTTAAAAATATAAAAAAATCCAAGATGGCGGCCAACTTTTTTGTTTGTGGGCCGATTTAGATGAAACTCGGTTTTGGGTACTATTTCGACAACAAAACAGCAACGCAATGTAAAAAATATAAAAAAATCCAAGATGGCGGCCAACTTTTTGTTTGTGGGCCGATTTAGAAGAAACTCGGTTTTGGGTACTATTTCGACAACAAAACAGCGTTTCATCTAAATCGGCCCACAAACAAAAAAGTTGGTCGCCATCTTGGATTTTTTATATTTTTAACATTGCGTTGCTATTTTGTTGTCAAAATAGTACCCAAAACCGAGTTTCATCTAAATCGGCCCACAAACAAAAAAGTTGGTCGCCATCTTGGATTTTTTATATTTTTAACATTGCGTTGCTGTTTTGTTGTCAAAATAGTACCCAAAACCGAGTTTCATACAAATAGGCCCATAAACAAAAAAGTTGGCCGCCATCTTGGATTTTTTATATTTTTAACATTGCGTTGCTGTTTTGTTGTCGAAATAGTACCCAAAACCGAGTTTCATCGAAATCGGCCCCCAAACATAAAATTTGGCTGCTATGTTTTAGAAAATAGTACTAAAATCGTAATAAAAGGCACGATCTGGCAACATTACCATGTGGTAAATAATCATTCCATCGTTGGAATTGGAATTATCAGTATTTACCACACAGTTGGACCACAGTAAATACTTTGTGTGTGTGTAGCCGTCGCCTTATACGTAATTATAGTGCGACTATCTTGAATTAATATTTATCTTGTTAATACAGTTGCACTAAAACGTAACAGTACCTTCAACATTTCAAAAACGGTAATCAAGCATAAGTCACAAATTGGTTCTTTTTCAGAACAGACTCTACTGATCTTTGCTTCTGAATGAAATATAGACATAATCCGGGAAATTCCTTGAACATCAATGTTCGCGGGGACTTAACACCGTAGTTACCATAACTTCATAGCCAAAATACACCGAAAATACTTACTTCCGCTAATATACCTACAAAAATACTGATGTTCGGAAAAGTCGATAAAATATACCGAAAAAGTATTAAAATACTGAATCTGGCCACACTGGCGCTCCGCGCTCCGTGTTCGCGTGTTCGCATCGGATCCCAAATATGGAGCGCGCTCCGAGGTTCGCGGAGCGCGGAGCGCGGAGCGCGGAGGTTCGCGAACCTAAGTGGGGACACACCATTAGATTACTAATAAATTTCCTATAGTTAACTTCCAGTTAACGAGGCTTGTATTCAATTTGACGCTCTACCTACACATATAGGTAACATCACTGTAGTATAAGCGAGATACGTCAAAATAAATAAGGTAAGTTTTCTTAAACACAGTTATAATTTTTGGTAATATCTACTTAAAGTTTTGATTGTTCGGAGATTATTTGTCTTTTGCTTCATAACATAATACTAACTTACAACTTATTATGTAAAAAAAAAAACCGGTCAAGAGCGAGTCGGACTCGCGCACCGAGGGTTCCGTACAATCATAAATATATTTGGATATGTTATTTTAGGACAGTCTTTAAAAAAGTAGGATAAACGGCAGACAGGTGGAAGGGCGAACAGGCGGACAGTTAATTTACAAATGCTGCTTATGGTGACTGAAAAACGTTTCAGCCACTCCACATTGCAAAATGTTTATATTACTAGTCCATCAGCCATTTTAATGTCCCCACTGCTGGGGCACAGGCCTTCCTTATGGGTGGATAAGGAGGACGGGCCATAACCCACCACGCGGGCCCAATGCGGATTGGTGGGTGTTAACGACTGCAAATGCAGCCGGGACCAACGGCTTAACGTGCCTTCCGAAGCACGGAGGAGCTCGAGATAATAAATTTTTGGTCACCCATCCCATGACCGAACCTTGCGAACGTTGCTTAACCTCCGCAATCGCTGGTCCAGGCGCTAAACCACTACGCCACCGAGCTCCTCGTTATTATTATATTACTATATTACTTCTAACCGCCTCTGTGGTCTAGTGGTTCGCCCACCCGTGTAAGACGCAGAGGTCCCGGGTTCGATTCCCAGGGGGGGTACAATTTGTAGTCGGTTTGGTTGGTGGTAGGGCTTATTTCAAGTCCGCCTGGCTAGCTACCACCATCTTACCTAAGTCTGACGCCATAATAACAATTTAAAAATTGTTGTATTCCGGCAGTTAGAGGTAAGATAGCCAGTATTCCAGGTGTAGTGCGCTTCCACCTTCGGCCTTATCATCATTTAATCAGGTGAGATGAAGGCCAAGCACTATCCTGTTGTATATAAAAAAAAAAGTAGGAACTTATTCTTCGTTTATTCGTACGGCAAATAGTAGGTAATTATATTAGAACCAGCCACCAATTTATTATTGTAGTGTTAGGTTGCGCCATCTCTTGACCGATAGTGGAACTATTTTAATTCGCAAGTCAGCATTCTTAGGTCACCGCCATCTGTTGACGGGTAGTGAAACTAAAGAATATTTGTTTGTTTTTTGAATTTCTAAAAAACTGTGTTATATTGAGACATCGTTTTATTTTTTCTGTAATCTTTACATAAACTACTATCACATAGAATTATTTCAGATTTTTCTCTTTGCAAACTTCGGAGATAAGGAGGGGGAACGGTATTTTTTTTTACATTTTTCATCATAAGTCGAAAACTATGCGGCCTAAGAAAAAAGGAAAAATTGATTTAAAATATGCAAACAGCGCTCTTTCATATGATACCCCACATGCCCTAGTCACCTCACTTAAAATTTTTAAGACCCCTTTTCAGTCCCTGTTGTAAAAAAAAATATTAATTTTATTATTTCTTTCTTATTTGCAAAATAGTTGGGCAAATGTCATCTTAAACTATTCCAAATTTCAAGTTGATACCATTAGTAGTTCTCGAGATATCCAGCTGTGACAGACAGACAGACAGACAGACTGAGTCACACCATAAGGGTTCCTTTTTTACCATTTTGGTACGGAACCCTAAAAATCGTTTCAATAACTCACACTAACCAAAGCTGCATCGTTGGCAAATCTAGCCGTCTGGAAAATGGATGAGATTGCATCCGAAACGCATTTTCAGTCGCTACAGACATTATGGAATGCCCTGGACTGGACTGGAATGTTCTGGAATATCGACGTGCCAGTATGCGATGCGTCATGATATCTTACAATACAACTAGGTACCTACTTAGGCAGAGTAGATGCAACGGCTAGGAGCTTTCCTGAAAGAAAGTGGCGCCAAACTTCTCGTGGAATTTTTAAGGACCTAGTATTTTTAGACGCTATCATTAAATTCCCTCGTAGTCAAGTGCTAGAACTACATAGCAAAACTGTTAAAAGTGGCCGTTTTTGACACATTTGCTATCTACTTCTACGAATGACTACGAGGGAAGATGCCTTCTAAACATCTAGACTATGAGCCACGAACTAAGATCTTAGTTCGTTGACTATGAGCCCTAAAAATTCCACGAAAAATGTTATTAAAATATTTTTCTATTAACAACTTATTAAATAAAAACCTCTGAGGGCGCCACTTTCGGTGGGGTTTATTCATAGATTTATGGTCTCATTAAAAAAATACTATTTCACATCACATTAAAATTGTGTCTCGTTTTCAATTATTGCAATTGCAAAATAGATGGGCCAATGGTTTGTTAAAAAAGATTTCATTTTGATCAACTTCCGGGACTTGTCTTTTCTTTGATTACAACAGTACCCTTAGCACGAACAGCTATCGAGAAAAATAACGCGCGTAAAATTACTCGAATCTCATAATTTTGTATGGAAATTGGTACAGCGCCACTACGTCCGTAAACGGAACTAAAATTTCGAAGCACGAAACATTTTGACATAAGCTATCGAGCAGCCTTCGAATCGAATTCGAATAGTAAAGTTACAACTTGTATGGAAATCCGTAGCACGAACCCACTTTTGACATACGGTATCGAGAAACTCGCAAGCTGGCTATCGACAACTTACTCACTGACATTTTTTCAGTGAGAGACTTTTCGAGCAAATTTGTATTATTTATTATTAAATTCTAACAGCATGTATGTAGTAACAAAAATTAAATTTAAGAACTATGACATGTCCACTGAATTATCCACAGGCGATATTACTTAAATTGTTCTCATTAAACATAGAAATTTGTAAAATAAAAATCTCGTCATTTTACGCTATCCACGGTGTCCCCCACATCCACCATACCTATTTTTTAGCAATATTTTAGAACTTACCTACAAAACTCAAATAAAACTAGAGGATACGGGGTTATACTTATAATATTTGTTTTCAGTCACAAAATCACACAGTTTGCATACAGTTAATTAATTATATTTAATTTAGGTATTAAAACAATAAGACCTTAAAACTATGACGAAAACACTAACTAAATATAACAATGCAAACTTAATGAAGTTTATCGAATCTTCAAACACTATAGGCAGGCACTAATTCCGATGAAATTCACATTTTATTGTTTATTTGTAAACAATTTCATGTTATTTGACGATACTCCATTGTTATTCTTCAAGTTCATAAAAATCTTCAATTAAGTAGAACAATTTGATGAAATTATGACACATTGTAGTTAAATCTTACGTCATAATATTATTTCCTCACGATTGTATTATTTGTTAGCCAACACAGATAAATCATTTTAGACAAAAACAAAATAAAGTAATGCCTTCACGGCTTTTTATTATTTTAGGTTATATTTTTTATTAAATCACAGGATGCGAAAGAAAGAGAGAAAGAATAGAGACACTCTTCTTTTTCAAACCAATCACGGGCAAGGTGCAATGACCGTTCAAAAGCATGGGCAAAATCATGCACATATTTAAAAATTATTTTAATATTTGCAAATTAATTTAAGTTATTAAATGAAATTAATATTGTTAACAATTTTATTATTAATAATAAGAATAATAAATGTAAAATTATGATGATAAACAACTTGATTGAATTTTAATTTACATATTTATGATTTACATAGATATGTAACATGGTTTTTGAACGCACCTTGCTTCATGCACGTTAGCTTTATTTATCGCTACTACTATCGAGCTAACGTTAGCCAGCTCTGTAAAATTGGTGCTGCCGATTTTGCTAGCTTTCGTATCGAGTACGTTATCGAGTAGTATTTTTTGACGCGCGTAAGATTTCTCGATAGCTGTTCGTGCTAAGGGTACAGAAGGTAAACCTAGATACCAAACGGTATCAATCTTCCATTTAACAAGCATCACATGGAATGTAATTCGATCAGACCCAATCAGTGAGCATGAATAGGTACGTATCCTCTCCAGCCTTTCACGTCTATCAAGATGTCGAGTACCAATATGCTAACTAGGGTTGCCAGATCGGAAATCCAAAATATCTGGAGAAAATTTAAAAATGTCGGGATTTTGCGGTTGTTGTCGGGAGAAATAAAAATTTGAAAAAAAAATGCAAGTTAAATGCCTGTGGGGACATAAACAGCACGAAAACGGCCGCGCAGCGTGATTTTTATTTAGTTTCATCCACTTATTTTGTACTCTTGCCTATCTACAATAAGAAAACCACCGCGCAGCGCGATTTATAGTGAGTTTCACTCACCACTTAAGCCTGTAATCTTGACTGTCTATTGTAGAAAAACGGCCGCGCAGCGCGATTTTTAGTCAGTTTCATCCACTAATCTTGTACTCTTGCCTGTCTGCATGTCTGCAATAAGAAAACCACCGCGCAGCGCGATTTAAAGTGAGTTTCATCCACCACTTAAGCCTGTAATCTTGACTGTCTATTGTACAAAAATGGCCGCGCAGCGCGATTTTTAGTCAGTTTCATCCACTAATCTTGTACTCTTGCCTGTCTGTCTATAGTAAAACAAAATGGCCGCGCAGCGCGATTTTTAGTCAGTTTTATCCACTAATCTTGTAATTTGTGGTTTCATCCGCGAAAATTATTGCTTTCTAGAGGACTTTCGGGACAGCTGATTTTCCGGGAGATTTTAAGATTTTTCGGGAGTCGGGAGATCACTTGAAATTTCGGGAGAATCCCGGCGAATCCCGACCATCTGGCAACCCTAATGCTAACACTCGGAATGTGCCAGAACGTGGTGCCTTGTGTGTGTTGTGTAAGGCCTAGCTCGCCAGACATCGCCATGGACACGCATGTTCAAATGCAACTTAATCCTGGATGCCAAGATTGGATTAAAAAGGCAAATAACAGCATTGTAGTCGCTGCACTCACCGTTATTGTCATGTTTTCATTAATGAAATGGGCCTTCTCTACCTGTCAATTTGGCTAAGTATAGGTGATTGTTATGGTGCTTTTAAATCGAAAAGTAGTAAATACTATTAAGTATTTATATTTATATCTAAACAAGAAGCCTATACCCAGCAGTGGATGTCGTGCGGCTGATGTGATGATGATGATACAAAAAGCTTTTAGTAAAAAAAAACTTTTTGCTTTATTAAATGTTATTTAGGTTAGGTTCATAATTTCGGTCCTGGTGCTGGTTTACGCACGATCTAACTCCTGAGGATGCTCCGGGTTGGGGCAAAACACGTGTAGAGGAGTCTAATTGGTGAAGGTGCAAGGTGTGTTGCTGTCTTGCTAAATGCAGGTTTGTGCACTGATATTTTGTGTTGTGTATGTGCATTTTTTTGCGGGCGGGCGGGCGGTGCATCTTGCATTATATTGTTTGCGGAAGTAAGCTACATATATTTCTTTTTCAAAATAGTTCATACTTTCGTCCTTAAAAATCATCAATTCTTAAGGAAAAACTAGAATCCTCTTGAACTTTGGTTTGATTCCAAAACTTCAAATGTCTATTGACTTTCCTAGCTAACCTACAGTTTCTATTGATTATTCAGATGTTTCAAAAGATTCAGCAATTTAATTATAAAACTCTCACGTTTACCTAACTTCATACTTCATATCAAGATGACAACGCAGGATTTCCGTGGTACATGTCTAGGAAACCTTATCACCAGATTAAGCCAGAGAGCTTAGGTACAATCTCGAGCGGAGCTGCGCTGCAATAAGGCTGCAATATAGAAGAGCTTATCGTGCACCGATCAAACTGTATTATAAGTAGGTAGTATAACTACAAACCCTTTAAAATTAGCCTCACTATTTTCCGTTATCTATAATTTAACCGATGATCAGGGTTGCCAGATAGGAATTTCAAAACTCCCCCGGACCTCGTTTTATATTGCCTTAAATAATAAAACTATGAGAGAAGATTAAAATCCCTTTACTTCTCGAGCTTACGCGCTCACTAGACATGAAATAAAACACGCGGTTTTATTGTATAAGTACTTTGGTAATTTACTTGGTATTTAGTTTATTTTTTTTATTTTCCCGACGTTTCCGCACCTTTGTACCTAGCTGCCGTGGTCACGCACTGAAACTGCTCGTGAGCTGAAATTTTCCCCAAAATTGCGATGAAAAAACCAATCTACCCTACCTGCCGATGATTGTATGTAAATCTAAATAGAGATACGTAGTACCTACTTACCTTCTAGAAACCCCATCCCACTGATCCACAATGCAGATCATAACATTTTTGTAGAACGGCTTACCGTCGCCATAATTTAATCCCTCGCCACCCTACACCTAGTTATATTGAAAGAAAATCTTATTCCGGTTTGCAAGGCATCCATAGGTTACAGCTAGTTTGCTAAGAATATTAAAAATTAATTGAAACAATAAGTAATCAATTCTAGTAGGTAAGTATGCTTACTTAACTTAGTTTGTTCCCAGTAGTTTCTGTCTGTGAAATGTTCTAATTTGTAACAACCTACGTATAAGTAGATCTTATACGTAACGTACAAGATCTACTTACCTACTTCCTTCATAGATAAATGTTACTTCGGCCATGCGGCACCATTAACCTTTACTAGTGAAAGTTTAAGCACAATATATCGATATACTATTCCCTTCGACATTTGGCTAATGCCACGGCCACGACCCTCTCGCATCCAATCCCCAGACGACAGTGTTAATGAAATGTCAAACAAGAAAATAGAATCGAATTATTTAGAGAAACTTGCTTGAAAGTTCATTAAGTTAGAAAGTGATTCTTATCATAAGTGCACAAAGTTTGACTTGAAGAGACGCCAAGCCACTTGCATTAGTAGCATAATAAATGGATAATCTCTAGTGGTCTTAGCTGTTTACCTGTAGGTGCTTTCTAATGCACTTTGTATAAGATTTTGTCAGCATATTTAGTGATAATATCGTATCTGCGCCATACAGATTTTCAGTTAGGTAGAGAGACTATTCTACCTAACTGAAAATCTGAATCAACCAGCAGTAGCTGAAAGCTTGCGATAGTCATATTGAGCCTTTTACATGCTTTTACTCAGAAGGTAAAAGGTAGGTACTTACACTGACCTGCATATATTTACACTGGACAGGCTTATGTCAAACTGTTTTTGTGCCTATTTGATTTCCGCCATTTTGGCGCTGTAGGACGTAGCGTGAGTGAGCATAGCGTGCGGGACATGGTACTAAAGTTTGAAGTCTGGAGAGACCATCACGTCAACTATTGTACGTCAAAATTAGTTCTTTAGACGCACGCTAGTGGCGTTTCAAATAGGCACAAAAACTTAGCTGTCAAATCATACAGACAGCCAGTCCAGTTAAATAAAAAAAAAACATGTCAGTGGGTACTTATCCTATTATAATAAGTGTCCAAAACTACCTACTTATTTGTGTAAATGTGAATCGGTGCTGATAAATGTAATTCAGGCCTTACATGATGGGAATTGTTGATTCCAACGAAGAAAAACCACGAACAATGAAAACATACTTTTTACTGTATCTTCATTCATGGAAATGAATAAGTAAAAACTATACTGTACACTTCGGCTTCTTTAATATTTTAAAGCTTATGAATGCCATCTTCTACGATCCTAGATGCACTTAAATTCTTTTCTGTAGCCTAGTAGAGTAGATAAATTATGAGCAGCAGTGTTCTGCACCGGCGGATGCAATGTGAAGCCCCGCTTATTTGCGAAGCAGGGACGTGACTTCCAACTTCCATTCTGGTTTGAAATAAAAAAAACAAATTCTTATCCGAGCGGGCATTCGCGATGCGAAGAAATGCAGTCGATCCTACCGACCTATCTGGGGCAATCTCTTTAAATGAAATTGAACTCTGAAAAGAATGCTGAAAAAGTACTTATATTGGTAATGCCTCGAAGACTCGAAACTGTGGCTTCTTAAAATTAGATGCACCACTTTCACTCGCAGCAAATAATGCAACCCTTTCCATTTTCTTGACCTTATCAATACCTGTGCGTAAATTGCATATTTATAATGGAGTCTTTACACACTGTTAGTGAACTAGGTCACGGTAGGTACTTAGCTGATTTGAATAATAAGTATCAAAATAACTCAAATAAAAATAATTATAACATATTTGATTTTGAAATACGGAAATGCAAATACGATAGTTTCGCTGACTCACTAAGTAATGGGAAAGATTAAGTATTTTCAGAATTAACTTCTAGATTTCTGCGCGTAGATATGTAAGTATACCTATAATATTTCGATCACGAAAGGGCTGGCGGCGAAGGCATAGAGTTGAGACACCTATGCCCGATGTTTTTAGTGAATAACATTTCCAATGATTGATTGTTCACTACAAACTATTATTTTCAAACATCACACTTACATTTTGGTAAGTACTTAATGATTTCTCGAAATGGGGTGACGGCGACACGTGCCAACTAAGGCATTGTAAACTTAAGTATCAAATGACAAACAGATGAAAACGGTTAAGGGTTTGGCCCGGCTGGCTGACTGAGCTAATTTCACGTATAGATTTTTGGCGATGGCTGGGACCCTGCGGGTAGCGGATCCGCAATGCGCGCCGGAGACGGGACGCCAGTCAAGGTTGAAGTGGCAATCACTATAACTTGGCTATTATAAGTGGAAGATGCAGATAGGTAGGTAACTTACAACTTTAAAGAAAGAAACTTGTAAGTTACCTACCTCTATCTGCATCTTTCACCAGTCGACATGTAACTAGATTTGTCAGTAATGGGGAATGTCCGAAAAAAATCAAATTAACTGAATATTTTTCTATAGGTAGGAATAAGCTCCCTTAGTAATAGAAAAAAGTTCCAGAATTTTCGGTTGCGTGAAAAAATTTAAAAAAATGAAAGTCTCTTCGACTTCATAAATGTACGAAAGTAACAGCAGAATGGAAATTATACCTTTGCCACCACCTGCCACAATCACAACAAGTATTTTTAAAAAAGTTTTGAAATTTTGTATTGAAACTTTTTAGGGTTCCGTACCCAAAGGGTAAAAACCGTACCCAAAGGGTAAAAACGGGACCCTATTACTAAGACTTCGCTGTCCGTCTGTCTGTCTGTCTGTCTGTCACCAGGCTGTATCTCATGAACCGTGATAGCTAGAAAGTTGAAATTTTCACAGATGATGTATTTCTGTTGCCGCTTTAACAACAAATACTAAAAACAGAATAAAATTAATATTTAAGGGGGGCTCCCATACAACAAACGTGATTTTTTTTTGCCGTTTTTGCTTGATATTAATAACGACAACAGGTAGACAGTTGAAATTTTCACAGATGATGTATTTTTGTTGCCGCTATAACAACAAATACTAAAAACAGAATAAAATTATTATTTAAGGGGAGCTCCCATACAACGAACGTAATTTTTTGCCGTTTTTTGGTACGGAACACTTCGTACGCGAGTCCGACTCGCACTTGGCCGGTTTTTTGTTAATACCATTTTGTGGTTATGACTGGTGGTGGCAAAGGTATAGGTAATTTCCATTCTACTGTTACTTTCGTACAGTTGTGAAGTCAAAGAAACTTTCATTTTTAAAATTTTTTCACGCAAGCGAAAATTCTGAAACTTTTTTCTATTACTAAAGGCTGGTTTACATTATCTTAGTCTTTAGTAGAGTGCTTTAGGAGAGTGCTTTAGTGGAAACATGTAAACGGTCGTCTTATGACTAAAGAGAGTAAAGGCTGGTTTACATTATCTTAGTCTTTAGTAGAGTGCTTTAGGAGAGTAGAAGTTCATTACGTGGTGTGTTTGACGTTCTTTTAAAATCGACGAACATGCCAAGCAATGTATTTCTACTCGCTACTCGACTCGGTCGTCTACTTGACTAATGTAAACCAGGCCTTACGTTCTAGTAGCCTTTCTACTCGCTTTCCAGTAGCACCCCTGCGCGCCCGCTCACCCCTCGCACGATATTTTACCCGCACTCGCACTGGAAGCATGTAAATCGACATTTTAGTAGCGTCTTTATTAGAGTGCATTTGCCGGTGAACGCGTGACGTGTAATTGAATTAAATAATAGGTATTAGGTATGGCGAAAATAACACTATACTGGAAGCGTGTAAACGGTCACTGGAAAGGCACCAAAACTACTAAAGCACTCGCATTCGAATCTACTCGCACGCTACTAAGCACTCTACTAAATACTAAGATAATGTAAACCAGCCTTGAGGGACCTTATTCCTGCCTTTAGAAAAATGTTCAGCTAATTTGATTTTTTTCGGACATTCCCCATTCTTAACATGAGATTGGAGCCGAGTCTAATTTGCGTGAAATTGTTAACTTGTAGAAAATATCCCTTATTTTACCACATAATTGTCCCTTATAAAAGTAAGAAAACTATAAAATTTGCCGATAATGTCACTGATAAAATGTCAATTTGGTAAAATTGAAGGCCTTATTTTGCGAGTCGATAAAAGTTAACGTAAATTGAGCAAATTACACCGGTTCTGTTTTTACACTCCACAAAAGTGTTTTGTTTTACACTCCACAATAGAGGTACTTCTGTACATTATAAAACAAAGTCCTCCGCCGCCGTGTCTGTCTGTCTGTTCGCGATAAACTCAAAAACTACTGCACGGATTTTCATGCAGTTTTCACCAATAGATAGAGTGATTCATGAGGAAGGTTTAGGTATACAATTAGGTACTCAAGGTTTTGTGTACATAAGCCGAGCGATAACCCGCGCGTACACCTTTAATAAACACTTGGAGCGAATGGAGGTGACGACTGGAAGTTAGGTTGTTTTCTTTTTGGGTGTTGTTGGAAGGTAGCAATTGGTAAAAAAAGGAAGAAAGCGGAGCGTAGCGAGGGCGGGTCGCTAGTACTAGATATAACATTTACATTTGGCCTTACACTTTTGTTTTGTTGTCTAATACTCTAATTTATATCTCAAGCTCAACGAAAGTAAGTTTTAATCCCACCACTTCGATCATTATGATCGAAGACCCACACAGGGCTGGAAACCGGTTCCTAATTAACCAGGTTAATTTCGATCTCAAACAGGCTTTTTCGTAAGTGTTCACTCGGAGCGGAACCGATTCGCGAGCGATATTGCTTCTGGGATAAACCTGGTTAATTCCACGACGCGCGTGAATAGTGCAGCGATATATTTTGTCTCTTTTTATCTGCAGGCGGGAACTTTTTTTAGTTGGAATTTCTCGTCTTTTGTTTCGTTGCTTTGCATCGTGTGGGCGGAGCGAACAAAATCATTTTGGTATTAACCAGGTTTTGGGAGCGGAATTAAAACCAAAACGGTCTACGAGCTTAACCAGAAATAATACCAGTTTCGACGAGCAGAATCAAAATAAAAACGCTCTTTTCAAAATGTATGAAGCTGCGCGAAACCTGGTTGCGAATTTTAACCAGGTTTTCCAGCCCTGGACCCACATCTTTATGTTGGTCCTTCGAGCCGAATAGCTTCTGCGTCGTAATTAATAAAACTAAAGGTAGAATCAAGGTTAGGTACAAGGTCGCCGTGTATTATTTGTATCGTGTCACCTCTCGGCCGCCGGGCGAGCGCCGATCAGTTAACGAGTCAATGAATATTGACGAACAAAGCTCTCCGTTTTATCGGATTCATATTATTATATTCTAGTTACATAGTAACGGCTGTTGGTTACCTAGAAATATTACCACACTATACACACTGAAATTTTTAAATTTAAAAAAAATCTGCTGCTTCATACATTAAGGTCGAGTAGGTATTGCGCTTTTGTATGGAACAGCTGATTTTTATTCGCTATAATAGTAAAAGTTGCTTGTAACCATGAGTGGAACCACCCAACTGCGGGAACCAAATGATTAAAATTTCACGCCATTGTGTTCCCACTTCAAGCAGAATCTGAACTTTTGCGAATCCGACCAAGTTATCCGCTGTTATTGCCCGCAAGTCCCGCCATTGTCTTTACAAAATTCCTAGGTAAGGTGCCACCTAGCGGATTGGATGGCGAACTAAAGCGCAGTTGCTTCTCAAGAGAAATAAAAGTAAGTAGTTAGGTATAATTATTTTCTTATTTATTCATAACCTGGATGTCACTAATATTTGTTATATGGTCTGAGGACAGCCGGACAGGCGGACAGCCAGACATACGAAACCAATTTTCCCAAGCTGAAACGGAGACGCTTCGCGCTCGCTCGGTCAAGGATTAACACGTTGGCTGCCATGCCGCCAAATTCACTAAGCAACATTTACATTATTTTAAGGAAGACAAAAAGATGTACATCCTCGAACACTAGAAATTCCGAATAGACTGATATCAGATATTATTTCTAAGAGCACACGATTTAAAAAGATCTGCTACTGGATGTGTATATTTTACAGTATCATATAATAATATCATATATAATATCATATCAGTAATCATAGATTTTTATTTTGAATTATGTTACACTTATTTAATTGTGTATCTTTATATAAATATATTTTTTTATCTGACATTCATAATTTTGTTATTATTGTTTAAATTGACATGTGTGTAATCTTGACTTTAATTATTGGATTATTTTATTATTAATTTCTGTGATTGTAGTAAATAATAACAAGAATTACTATAACATTACTTTATTAATATATTTGCATGCTATTGCTGATGGCTTTACGAGCTGTCTCCAGTGTACGAGGGTAGTTTGATAAGTCCGTGACTTTAAGGTTGAATACAATATTTTTTCATAATTCAATTTTCCTGTCTTAATTTAGAACTCCTTGCTGAGCTTATGCTGTTCCATTTTTGAAATTGGCGCGAAAGTAAAAAAAAATGGAAGCATTTATGCAAGTGAGGTCGGGATATTCTTTTATAATGGAGAAAAACAAATTTCGCGTATTGATAAAACAATACTTTTTACGTGGTAAAACCATTAAGCAGACGGAGGATAAACTGAAAAAATATTATGGGGACTCTGCTCCATCTCATGGAATGGTTCATAAGTGGTTTACTGATTTTCATTGCGGTCGTACCACCACAACTGACGCCAACCGCCCAGGAAGGCCGATTGAGGTCACCACTGAAGATATTGTTAACAAAATCCACGACATTGTTATGGCAGACCGTCGAGTGAAGATACGCGAGATAGCTGATGCTGTTCACATCTCTACCGGTACCGAACGAATTTTTCATATTTTGCACGATATTCTCGGCATTAAAAAGCTTTCTGCAAGATGGGTGCCGCGTTTGCTGACAGTCGACCAAAAACGAACTCGTGTAACAACTTCTAAACAATGCTTAAGTTTATATAACCGCAATTCAAGTGAATTTTTTCGTCGGTACGTAACAGTTGACGAAACGTGGGTCCACCATTATACGCCAGAGAAGCAACAGTCAAAGCAGTGGACTTCTACCGGTGAACGTGCCCCGAAGAAGGCAAAAACTGTTTGTTCGGCTGGCAAAGTGATGGCCACTGTCTTTTGGGACAGCAAAGGTGTCATTTACATCGATTTTTTGGAGAAAGGCAAGACAATTACCGGAGCTTATTATGTTGCTTTGTT
Organism: Agriphila geniculea; assembly: GCA_943789525.1. Lineage (NCBI taxonomy): Eukaryota > Metazoa > Arthropoda > Insecta > Lepidoptera > Crambidae > Agriphila > Agriphila geniculea. The sequence goes on along the minus strand of OX038884.1, from coordinate 16,966,334 downwards.
GGATAGATTCAATGTAGAGCTGCTGAAGAAAAGACTGCATCTAGCAAAGAAAAAAGTTTTATTTCATCACGACAATGCTCCGGCCCACTCGTCGGCAATCGCAACATCAAAACTTGTGGAATTGCGATACGACCTATTGCCACACCCCCCGTATTCACCAGATTTGGCCCCGTGTGACTTTTTCCTCTTCCCAAACATGAAGAAGTGGCTTGGTGGACAAAGATTTTCATCCAATGAAGAAGTGATAGCTAAAACAGAAGCCTATTTTTCAGGGTTTGATAAAAACTATTTTTTGGATGGGTTGAAGAAGTTGGAACATCGTTGGTCGAAGTGTATAGAGCTGAAAGGAGATTATGTAGAAAAATAAAACAAAATATTATTTAAAAAAAAATTTCTTCTTCACAAAGTCACGGAATCAAATCGTATGCACCTTGTTTAAAAGCAAATAAATTATTTCTAATTTCTTAATGATTTCTAATTCTAATTCATGAGAATCACTAGTGGGATCACGTTTTCTTCTCTGTGTGGCCATGAGCATCACCGGTGGGATCAAAAGAAAGTTTTGTTCAGGGTATTGTTTTGGGGAATTTTTAGGGATCCAGATACAAACTGTGAATGCTTTGAGCATCACCACCGGTGGGATCCGTTTTGTATGGGGCATGGAAGCAATACCACAGAATAGATATAAGTACTGCCGTACAGAAAGGAAACTCTCCGCCCCGCTCGTCTAGGGCTATTGAATCGTATGCTCATTCAATAGCCCTAAACTTCACGTTGAATGCTCTAAGCTTCACGCACACAGTTGCGCGTGTGCAAAAACGTCAGTGTGCTTTAGTTGCAGTGGTTCGGTTGTTAGTCCGGTTAACCGAACTAATGTAGCGACTGTGTAATGGGTAGTTGAAACGCGACGCTTGTATGGAGTGCCCGGGGTGTGGCAATACTGAATTTGTAGTATGGTGGGCAGCCAACGTGTTAAATTAAAAATCTACTATGTTTTAAGTAAGAAAACACCTTAGCTTAATTATGTAGAATTTTATTTAAAACACACACTTTAACAAGAAAAATATATTGAAACTATTCTTAATTTAAAGTAAAGAAAAATAACGATTACAACATAATATTGGTGTTAATCCTTAGACTTAAAAAACAGTATAACGTTCAAAATGTACAGATATATTCTTATTACATATTGCATAAAAAAATATAAAAATATTTTTACTATAGTATGTCAAATAAACCAGAAAAAAAAATAACAAAAGAGTTTACTTTTTTAATCGACATACTATACTCAAGTGTCTTTTAAAATAAATAACTAAAAACCTATGTTTCTCAATAAAATTGATAAGTACCTACGTAATCAATCTAAGATTATCTGATATATTTTATAAAAATACCTATATAACTTGTCAACGACGTTGTTTAATATCATGGCTTCTCACAAACACTTTTTAAAAGTATTGTAGTTAACACTTTGTTAACCACGATACTTATAGGTTTAACCTTTAAAGGTTAAACCGGCCATTGTTATTAATTACAAAAATATAGTTTTTTTTATTATCACAGATTACTTTTTGTGGCGTTATTTATTACAATATCTTAAATACTGCTCAAAAGAAAACAGGGGCCACTATAACATTTCCCATACAAAAGAGCTAATTCCGACCGTCGGCCAACCAGGGTCATTTTCGTTCTATCGCATATTGGGACGAGACCAAATTGGCAAGATAGCCATTAGCTTGGTGTTAGCAAAAATCATTGTCTGGGTTGCGAAGTAGGAAGCTTCAGCGAGATATGCCACCCTGAACATGGTCAACCATCGCTAAAAAAATATCAATCGCATATTTATGTAAATGGTGAACAGGGTCCTGGGTGGCATCATTACCTGAACTATTTTTTGTGTTTTCAGATCGATCGAATAAGGAACAAGGATCACAAGAGCATATATATAAAATGTACTTACTTGCCCTGACCTCCTAGACGCTTCCTGAAAGCGACGCAAGACTATGGTTTTATATTTGCTTGGGACCTGCCCCACCCCCTGAATGTAATTACATGCCAATATGTAGTCGATTATTTTTTGGAAAAAAAAGCTCTTTGTTTCTACCCTGGCAGCGCGCATGCTTTCTAAAAACTAACCAAGCCGATGTCTAACATGTTTGTTATGATGCCATCTACCACCCTGTTCACCATTTATATCAATATGCGATCGATTATTTTTTGCGATCGGAGATCATTGTATGGGAGGCCATATGTTCAGGGTGGCATATCTCCCAGAAGCTTCCTACTTACAACCCAGACGAGAATATTTGATAATACCCAACTAATGGCTATCTTGCCAATGTGGTCTGGTACGAATATGAGATAGATTGAAAATGAGCTTCTGGGCCGACGGTCCATGAAAGGTGTTTTTATGATAAATGTAATCAGATTTTATTTGAATTTGATATTGTTCGAAAGTTGTAATAGTCTACTTGCGGACTTTACCGTCGAATTTACTGTATAATTTCTCTTATTCGCCGTATGTTAGTTAGAATTGAAGGAAACATTTCGCGTATTTTTGTATGAAACTTATTTTTTTTTCTATTGACACTCGGCGAATAGGAGAGACTATACAGCAAATTCGACAATAAAGTCTGCAAGTTGTCTATTACAGCTTTTGAACAAATTCAAATTTAAATAAAATCAGAGGCCTATTGCATAAGAAATTACAAGCTAATATTATTAGTGAATTTCTATGGAAAATCGCTAATAATATTAGCTTGTAATTTGTATGCAATAGGCCCCAGATTGAATTTATCATAAAACTACCTATCAGAAATAAGCTCTTTTGTATGGAAAATCATAGTAGCCCCTTTTTTCTTTTTATAGTATATTAATTATCGTTAGTCACTTTAAATATTACCTATTTATTTCTCTCTATGCTGCGCTTTGTGTTAGTGTAGTTGGAACAGGCCACATACTTTGTTGGCGGGAATGGCTTTATCTGAAAAAAAAGAAAGCAACATTGTTACATAAGAATTTATTTTATTTATTTATGTTAAACACATTTAAGACAGTTTAGCCATACGTCAAGAAATTACATCCGTCTTACGGCGTAGCAAAATTGCCCATAGTTCAGTCGATAAAGGGGTTTAGAGTGCGCGAGCAGGCGACTAAGTGATTCCTTCAGTTGTTATTTACCATACATTATTTTGTATTTTAAATGCCGGCGTATCGTGATCTGCCCATGCAGATCTTGATTGGCCCAGGACATATACACCCAACTGATCTGATCAGCATCCTAAGAGCTATTTGGGTATTTTTTTTAAAACCATGAAAATTGCATTAAATGTATGGAAATCCTGAAACTGAGAACTCTATCTGTTGGATGTGTATAGTGATCTGGATCTCCTCCATTCACTCCCTGGATGGCCATCGTCAGATCAGAGCTCGATTAATCCCTGGCGGAGAACCAAGGCTTCAAAGCTACCTCGTTTGTATGAAAATAGGCCTGTGATTCCATATTTTTGCTCGCGAGTGTAGTAATATTATTATTTTTACCAATCATCTTCGGATACGGCAAGTTCAGCATATCCATAATATGTACGAACTCCTCCGAAGACTTCGTCAACCTCGGGTTATATTTCTTCTCGGCGACGGTGGTGGCCGTCTGCCCCTTATAATCATGGGCTGGGTACAGGGTAAAGTGGTCGGGGAGGGTGAAGATCTTGGTATGGACAAAGCGGTGTAGAGGGTCTCGGGTGAATAATACGAGCCTAAGTATGTTCACTCCCTAAGCATCCTAAACAATTGTCTGAAGGAATCGCTTAGTTGCCCGCTCGCACACTCTTCACCTCGTTTTGAGCTACTAAAACCCAATCTACCTCATGATGAATAACATAAATATTACGTCGCGTTGAAGATTTTATACTTATTTGTAAAATATCAACAACCTCGCAGGAGTGGGTTACAAACATCATACACAACAACATTTATTCTACGACTTCTGCGAAAATAAACAAAAAAAATTACTTTTCAGACAAAACTCGATAAGGGGTTCGGACATTTAGTCTGGAAAGTCGATTTTTAGGGTTCCATACCCACAGGGTAAAAACGGGACCCTATTACTAAGCCTCCGCTGTCCGTCTGTCTGTCTGTATGTCTGTCTGTCTGTCACCAGGCTGTATCTCATGAACCGTGATAGCTAGACAGCTGAAATTTTCACAGATGATGTATTTCTGTTGCCGCTACAACAACAAATACTAAAAACAGAATAAAATAAATATTTAAGGGGGGCTCCCATGCAACAAACGTGTTTTCTTTTTGCCGTTTTTTGCTCGATATTAATAACGACAACAGGTAGACAGTTGAAATTTTCACAGATGACGTATTTCTGATGCCGCTATAATAATAAATACTAAAATCAGAATAAAATAAATATTTGAGGGGGGCTCCCATACAACAAACGTGCTTTTTTTGCCGGTTTTGGTACGGAACCCTTCGTGCGCGAGTTCGACTCGCACTTGGCCGGGTTTTTTGTCTGTTTTCGTAGAACAAATGTTGTTGTCTATGATGTTAGTAATCTACTCCTGCGAGGTTGTTAGTGTTTTTTTACCGATCATCTTTGGGTACGGCAAGTTCAGTGTGTCCATAATATGTACGAACTCGTCCAACGTTTTCGTCAACCTCGGGTTATATTTCTTCTCCTCGGCGACGGTGGTGGCCGTTTGCCCCTTGTAGTCGTGCGCGGGGTACAGGGTGAAGTGGTCGGGGAGGGTGAAGATCTTGGTGTGGACTGAATGGTACAGGGTCTGTGGTGAGCCTTCCTGGAAGTCAGTGCGGCCGCAGCCGCGGATGAGGACCGCGTCACCTGTGAAAGCGATGCCCTGCAACAAAATATCACTACATAGTATAAAAACTTTTTAACAAAAAAGAAAAACCTCCTTCAAAAAACCTGAAACAAAAACAGCTTCAAAATTAAATACCTCTAAAAAAGCGAGAAATAATATTCAAATCATTAGTTACGCAAAACATTATTAATAAAACACGTCTATTGAAGTCGGGTGGGGCTGGAAGACAAGTTATTTTTTTATATATCTGAAAGCCCCACCCGACTTCATTAGACGTGTTTTATTAATAATGTTTTGCGTAACTAATGATTTGAATATTATTTCTCGCTTTTTTAGAGGTATTTAATTTTGAAGCTGTTTTTGTTTCAGGTTTTTTGAAGGAGGTTTTTCTTTTTTGTTAAAAAGTTTTTTATTTTCAACTTTTTAGTGGTAGGTTTGTAAGCATGTAAATATTTTTTAACTTTATAAAATATTTTCAATGGTAAAATGCCCACAACTCAAATTCCAAATTTACGCTGTTTGTTTTTGAGGAGTTCCGTTGTGTCTTCGTAGTCCAAGTCTAGTCCAGAACCTTGCATCGCAGACCATGGTTTGGTTTGTTTTGGATTGTCATAAACCTACCAAAATCCAAATCACTTTACATATACTATTTGAATTTGAGGAGTTCCCTTGTGTATCTTCGAAGTTCAAAGTCCAATACCGATGAAATTAAAATGTGACCACTCTTGAAGTATACCCTTTCAAACAAAAAAATAATCATCTAAATCGGTACATAAACAAAGATGTTATGTTCGAAAATCCGTAAAAAACACGTGTGATGGCAAGCTAAATAATTGACATTTTTCAGAATTATGAAAAAACTACCAGCCAGATCTCTGTATTTTTTTTATGGGACCACACACGAACTATGTTCTTTAAGATAAAAAAAGAATTGTATAAATCGGTTAACAACTGACGAAGTTATGGTAAAACATACATAAAAAAAAATTACCGACGACTTGAGAACCTCCTCCTTTTTTTGAAGTCGGTTAAAAACAAAGTCGCTTCCCGCTGTCTGTTCCTATGTATGCTAAGGCTTCTCCAAACAGAACGCGTACCTATCACCGCGTTACAGCGTTAATAGCGTTGCGTTTTAACATCACGCAGATCGCGCTATTTTACGTCACACTGATATTAGCGCTACGCTCCTACGCGACGTACTATTCACCAGTGCGCAGTGCAGATCGCTAGTCTTTGTCGAGTGATTCAGATGAGGAAGAATTATTACTTTTATACGCTTAATCACGATCACAGAGAAATTTATTCATTTCATTTCCGATTTGTTCCCACAATTTCGCCTTTGTTGCTAAATTTATAGATAAGTTATCCTTCATATTATACAAGCAGGGGCATTTTCGAACTAATTTTATCAGATTTTCAGTTATATTGCAGTTATTGCAAAGCACACATTTACGTCGGACGCTAAAACAAAATTTTGTAAATAAATACAACAACGCACGACATCAAAACGTACTAACGCCGCGTCAGAGCGCTGCGTACTGCTAGCGCCGGTGCTGTGTTTGACATGAAGCTATGCACGTCCTACAACACAATTCGGCGCCATAAAGCGACGTCAGGTTATACTCTAGCGCGCGCTAAGTACGCGTTCTGTTTGGCGAAGCCTTTAGATCTTTGAAACTACGCAACGGATTTTGATGCGGTTTTTTTTTAATAGATAGAGTGATTCAAGAGGAAGTTTAAAATGTAATACATGGTGTCAAATTCCACACTTCACCGAAGCTAAGCGAGGGTGGGTCGCTAGTTAATAATAAATAAATGCTTGGACAATTTCACACATCGTCATCTTCTAGACCTCACCTAAGCAAAGGTATGGATGCTAAACAAGACAACTGCTATACTACTTATATACTTTTATACTTAAATATACAACATGTTACACAAAAACTCCTAATGCCGAATATAATAGATAGGGACATCAAACTAAACAACTTTTACTATAGTACCAACTCTGAAATCGCGAAAAATAAAATCTGCTGTTTCATACTTTTTGATATTTTATTTATTATTTTATGTATACATGTAACATCTGATTTCTTCTTCGCAATTTCACAGTTGGTCCCATAGTAAAAATTGTTCCGTTTGATGGCCCCTATCTACCATATTCGGCATAACCCGTCACAGAAATTAAAAGTCATCATTTCAATTTCTGCCCGGCCGGGAAACGAATCAAACACCTCTGGCGTGTTTACCACTGCACCTCTCAGGCCTTTAAATCTTACTAATATCCTAATCCTACTATCATTATCATTAGATCATCATTTATACAACGTGTTAATGAATAAACGCAAAACCTCTTAGGTGATTGTGCTCATGAATATGAACAACTTTTACTATGGGGCCAACACTGCAACGTCTGCAACTCAACAAAAAAAATCGGGTTGCACTCCAGGTGTGCCGGCAGAAGTGAAAACTTGAATATTAACGATGTGCATTTTTGATATTTTGGAATGGTTAGGGAATAATTTTGCACGAATTGCTTTAATTATCAGTATAAAAGTATGTACTATCATTTATGAGGTAGAATACAATATTTATTTATTGCGCTATCGTACACAAACATGACAATTTATATTACATTAAAATGTTTATCTCTCAGAAAAATCAACCCGCCGAACGCCAAAATGCGCCGCTATTTTCGCCATGCCGTAGAAAGAGAGGGGGATACTTCCGCCGCCGGCTGTCTACGCTACATCCGTCTTACGAATTTTCGATCAGGGTCACGTGACCCTGACTGACGCGAGTTTAACATTTTTTCCCCATTACAAAAAAAGTGTACAACGCCGCTTAAGAAGTTTTCACTTCAAAAATCAGCTGTTTGCGTGTATTCATTAACACGTTGTATACATAATATATTATTATAAATCACATGTCAGGTATTTGGTCACTTAGATAGCAAGATCGAAAGCGTTGTTTATTGATGATAACACAATCGCGTAAACTGCAGCTTGATAAGAGCTCAATAACAAGATATAGAACAAAACGTGTCGTTGTTACCAACAGCTCAAACAATATATAATCAACAGGCGGTATTAAAGAAATTATTTTGCTGGCACTAAATGACAAGATATAGATAACCACTATATAACAATCTTACTCAACCCTAGTTCGTAAGAAAATTGTTACTAACACCATATGGACTTAGTCTGAAATAAATTATTATTATTAAAAGCGGAAATCAATCAACCAATTTCGTCAAACTTTTACTAATTAGCTAATACATCGCATCCAAAACACGATTTATATCGCGTGATATAGCGTTTTATCGACACTTAACTGTCAAAATCCATTGTCTTTTGACAGTTAAACGTGATAAATCGCTATATCATATCGCGTTTCGGTGGTCATGCTAAGGGCCATGGGCCCTACCGCCTAACTCAAAGCTAAAGCGATAGCGACAGCAATTCACTGTCCGTCCGTCATATCATATCCAAGGACCGAAACCGCTTACCCTTAAAGGGGTTTTTGATTGGGTATTTCATAGACTTGTTTTCAAAAACCCTATCGATTCGGTAAGCATATCGTCGACATAGCCAACGAAAGGCTAACCATATTAATACAGTTAGTTCGGGTAAGCACTTACCGAATCCGATTATTACACTCGTAACAGCTGCCTATTTCGCTCGCTTAATCTAACTAGTGGTGAGTTCAATTGCATTGATCTTTTTAATATTTCGTTAAAACGTCTGAAACATGAAATTTTGGAAAACTGTGCACTGATTAAGAATAGTATTAAGTTTTAATATGTTACTTATATCACATAATATTGAATACCATAACATAATATAGCATTGTGAACGTTAAATAATATACTTAAGTACTAGAAAGTTTAATACATTATATAGAAATAGTATTGTGAATGATTAAAAAAATCCAAAAGCTAATAAAGAAAAAGGCTAGTATCTGTATAATTTACAATGGTTATCTATGTCTTTAACAGATCGTAAAAAAAAACTGAAACTCAACAAGCTTCTTCCTATTCTTCTTCTTTTATTATATTTTATATGTTAAGTTTCGGCACTCGTTGTCTATAAATTTACATACTATTTATACGTACTTAGTTTATATAATGACTGTTTGTGCCAGAATAAAGAGAAAAAAAACACAATGACAAGTAGGGACAGTGCAGTGACATCATAAACTTTAGCAATTTGAGTTAGGCGGTAGGCCTACAGGACTTGATTCCAGTAAGAAACTGAGTTGACGCAGCAGCGAAAATGTTATAATCATGTAAATTTTTCATCATTATTTACAGTGGGCCATTTTAAAACCGCCCTGCCCCAATAATTTATGCACTTATTATAATCAGTTCCTTATGTTTTAAGGAAAAATACGATAATAAGTAGATGTCGCCGGAGCACAACTGGAGCCAGTCAGAGCCGAATCAGATGCCCTATCGCGCAAGTGTCGTTGGCATCATCATCAGTTGCTACTTCTTTTTGGCATAAATTAAAACCAAACTAAAGAAAAGTAGCAATTTATCACATCCATCTATCAAATGAAGCCGATAGCGACAATGGCGTGGTAGACCCACTGAGCCAGATTAACGCTGAGCCATCATTTTGTGTCAAAATCACGGCATAGTCTTGCTCTGGTGTTAAGAGCCAAACGAGCTATTTTAATAGCAATCTGCGGTCGTGCTTTGGTTGATTTCCGGTGGCATCTTTTTTTATGCTTAACGAGATAGTGCTTGACCTTCATCTTACCTGATGTTAAGTGACGATAAGGCCCAAGGTGGAAGCGCACTACACCTGGAATCCTCATCACTAAAGAACTGGCTATCTTACCTCTAACTGCCGGAACACAACAATTTTTTAATTGTTGTTATAGCGACAGACTTAGGTAAGATGGTGGTAGCTAGCCAGGCGGTATAACCCTACCACCAACCAAACTGAGTACATACCCCCTTGGGAATCGAACCCGGGACCTCTGCGTCTTACACGGGTGGGCAAACCACTAGACCACAATTTAAACTGTAATTACCTGTCCATGGCATATATACGTGAAGCACCCATTCGTATGGCCCGGAGTCGCCGCGGCCAACAGGCGGTGTTCCCCAAACTTCACCAAGTCTCCATCCACGAGATACACGTCTGCTTGGGCGCCAGACGCCTTGCCAATCACGCTCTTACTGCCTGGTAATAAGGTCTTGAGTTTGCCAGTCCCTGTCACGTGGTCTGCATGCATGTGAGTGTTCACTGCAATTGAAAAAAAAATATGTTAGCTCTGCCGGCCTAGCATGCGCACCACGACTATTTGTAGACTTATCTCGCGATGTTTGTCCTGCTTACATCAGTGCGGCGTGAACGGGATAGGCGCGCGGTAAGGTTATGGCCCGTTTGTCCACTCATAAGCTAGGCCTGTGGCCTAACAGTGGAGATATTAAAAATGCTTAACATCCTGCTACTGCACTTAAGTTGAACTTTAATATCAGAAACCCTACCTAGATTACTCACTTGCAAGGATAAGATTAAATCCTAGCATGACCACCGAAACGCGATAGGACATAGCGATTTATCACGATTAACTGTGTCGCGTTACGGAAGGTAATGGAGCAGAATTTGGAAGAAAGCTAAATAAAAAAATAAAGTTGAAGTTCAAGAATTTATTTTATAATGACACGTCCCTGCACAGAAGAATACCTAGCAACGAAGAAATTTGGATAACAACTAAGGCGGTTAAAAACTAGGTAGGACTAACAAAGTATGACTAGGGTGGGACGTAGACGGGAACAGGACAGGCACGCAGAGACGTGGATCCAGGTAGCAGGGGTAACAGGAGGCAGGCACGAAGCAGGCACGAAGCAGGCAGGCAGATATGGAGTCCCGGCGGAACATAGGAGGGCACGTGGTTCAGCACGGACGTGGTTCAGCGTGACGGCGCAGGGGTCGCACGCAGTCAAACCCCCCGACGTAGCACCGTAACGTAGTATTAGCGGGGCGCGCTGATGGGCACGGGCGCGTGTCCGTGTAGACCGACGTCGATGGTGGCGCGGATAGTGCACGGATAGTCCAGGGGAGAGCTCCCTCTGCAGGTCAGGCGGAAAGGTGCACGACGTCCTGGTGGGTGGAGGACACGTCCGGTGGCTCGTGCCGAAGGTCGAAGGTCGAGGACCGTGCCCCGAAGAAGCCGTTATTTTCAATTATAGAATAATAGAATGTATATTTTTGTACAACTATAGAACGGCAGCTATAATAAATATATCCGGACAAGCTCGTGGAAAGACTGACTCACCTGAGCTGCCGACCGCGCTTTTATACCGTCGGTATTTATTTTTTAGAATTCTACTCTACATTCAAATATGAGAACACAGAACAATATTGTACAAAGGTTCTTATCTATAGCTAGGCCGAAGACAAGCTGGAAATCTATGGCTTTGACATTGAATTAAAAAATTAGCGCGTTGCTATGGCAATTATAGTGACAGACATATGTTTACAAATAAATAATTTTCTCAGCAAAGAATAAAAATTGTGTTAAATACGATTCCAACCGACATAAGAATACAAAATGCAAAATACAAAATGCATGGGAAAAATCTCACGGCCCTATAATGGGCCGTTCCTATGATACAAGCCCTTTAAGGTACATATTCTTCCTCACACCGTTTCTTAGCTTTATTTACACTAGATTACCTATTTATCTTATTTATACATATGGTTTTATAGTTTCCTTCAGTTTACGTTCCTGGGAACGTTTGCAAAGGACCTCCTAAAAGTAATAACATTACAACTGTCAAAAGACAATGGAGATAAAACGCTGATATAGCGTTTTAGCGACACTCAATGTCACATATATCGCGGTATACATATCGTGATTCGGCGGTTATGCTAGGGGGCAGTATATAGTCTATGAATCCCAGCTCGGCGATGAGGTTGGCATCCCTCACGATGAACAACGTCTCCCGCGAGTCCCACATCCTGTTGTCCGCCACTAGGTAGGGTTTAAGTACTGCTACGAACTTTGAGTTTTGGGTACCAGAGCAGAGAGTACTCCTATACTCCTGTCAGGGCTACTTCACTCGCTCAAGGTCGCGCGATAAGCACCTACGCTAGCCGTTCGTTCGAACGAACAAGTGAGCAGAGGGCCGCCACACGCCCGCCGCCGTAGTCGCGCGGCACCTTACTGCACAAGTAGGTATTGTCTCTTTATAATAGTAACAACGTCGAATCGACATTACTGTGTCGTGTACGGATGTTAAAATCAAAAACCAATAAACAATTGCCGTTTTTCACATTATGATACCTATATGCTACGCAGTTCATTTAAAAGAAGACAACCCACGTTGCGTGGTTCGAAAAAGTAAGAGCACCCGATAGAAAGAGAGGGAACTACTAGGTGACCTGCGCGACCTGAAATTGCACTTTATTGTGTCGGAGCAAAAGTCGCTATTTATTTAAATGACTTTGCAGAGTGCTGCTTCTGTACTTGTACTATTAGTTATTCTGTGCTCCTGTACCCCTACCTCATACAGGTACTCACTAGCAAAAATGAGGTTGAGTCCCAGCTCGGTGATGAGGCTGGCGTCCCTCTCGGCGTGCTCGATCACCGGGTCGATGATCACCGCCTCCCGCGTGCTGCTGTCGGCCAGCAGGTAAGTGTACGTGCAGCTCACAGTGTCGAACAACTACGGACGGAGTTGGTGGTATTAAGGTGCGGGCACATTTGTCTGACGCCACGTGTTAACACAACGTCAGATGACATCGATTTTCATAGTAAATGTATGCACTAGGATCACACACACGTGGCGTCAGACAAATGGGGCACATTTAATGACACGCAATTCTCACCTATACCACAGAATAGATATAAGTACTACGTACAGAAAGGACACTCCCCGCCCCGCCCTAGAATCAATTACCTCACCCCACCCCGCAAGTTCATGTGCCGAATCGTGTGCTCGTCTAGTAGTAAGTTTCAACAGCTGTCAACTTTCGTGCACGGTGGCGTGAATTTAAGTTGCAAAAAGCAAAACAAAACATTTAATATCACTCATAGAAATATTTCTTGTCACCGGTAAATACATAGGTATTTATTGTTAAAATGGTGAAAAACCAATGTTTATATTTGTGTGAGGCGACACGATTCCCGTAGTAGGTAGCCCTTAGCTTGTTTCACACAGTTGCGCGTGTAGTTCATTATAAAATATTTTTTGTTCGAGATTAATGCAATTTGTAACGCCAATCAGAAATGGTATATATGTGAAAAAGTTATTACATTTTTCTCTGTATCCATTTAAAATGGAAAATAGTAATTACGTCATATTATTGATGCTAAACCGACTCTATTTGCTACGTTTCCACGCCTAAGCCGCTGAACAATGTTTGATAAATATTGGTAGACTCAGATTGGATCTTGAAGAAAAACATAGACAATCTAGTAACTAAGTACTATTATTCTCGAAATTCTCATGGGAACCAACTAAATTCCACGTGGACGAAGGCACCTACAAAACCTAGGTTGCTATTTAATCGAAATTACCATTCTAGATTTATTTCTACTGCTCGTTGGTGGTCTAAATATACACATCAACTTTGTCTAGGGATACAGGTGTTATTTTCATACAAACGAGGTAACTTTGAAGTCTTGGTTTTCTGCCAGGGAAGTACTGTGCTGTAATCTGATGAAGGCCATCCAAGGACTCAATCGAGCAGATTCAGATCGCTATACACACTCAACTGATCTGATCAGCATTCTAAAAGATTAATGGGTTAGAGTTCTCGGTTGAGGATTTCCATACATTTTCATGCTATTTTCGCGGTTTTTTTAAACATGTCCATTACGTTTTTAGAATGCTGGTCAGATCAGTTGGATGTGTATAGCGATCTGAATCTCCTCCATTCACTCCCTGGATAGCCGTCATCAGATCACAGCACAGTACATCCCTGGCAGAAAACCAAGGCTTCAAAGTTACCTCGTTTGTATGAAAATAACACCTGGTATCCCTAGACAAAGTTGATGTGTGTAATATTAACCAATAAAGCAGAGTTACTTTTATAAATGAAAGTGAACTTACCTGTCTGAAGAAGAAATTGGAACCCTTTCCTACTGCCGAAGACATGAATCTCGCTTGTGCTCCACTGTTTGACGTTGCCAGCAGAACAACCGCTTTCAAACTGGGCATAGTCAACCTTTGCAGCATTCTACAAAGTCATTATTTCAAATTGAATATCTGAATTACGTAGCTCTATAAATACGATGTAATGTTGATACATCTTGATGTGTTAAGTCCTTTATTTGTAACATAACTATTATTATCAGCCATGTGAATCTGTGGGCATCTAACGTTCTTTTCTGATATCTTGGCACCGCGTGGAAATATGGGGACCATCTTAAAGTTGAAAGCATAGTCATTTACCTAGGAAATGTTTTTGAATAGGGCAACGGCAAATATATAAACTTGATTAAAGTAAAAAGTAACACGTTTTAAGAACATGGTTGGCAGTCACAATCTGATTCTTTTGTGAAACCTGAAACTCCATGTTCTTAATTCCGTAATATACCGCCAGAGTGACGTCATCAACTTTCTGCTGATCTTTACGGAAGCACATTTTATTTACTTAGACTCAATATTTTCACATGGAATGTGCCATGCCAGTGTAAACATTGAAACATGGAGTCTAACATAGACTGTTTTCAGCATGAGACATTTCAGTGATTTGTTTCTTTGTAATATGTTTATGTATAATCTACCTACACAAACTATGATAAATTGTTCAATTGTTCAAACAATAGTAGGTATTACAAAAGATAGAAATACAACAGATAAAGTATTTCTACTTATCTCTATGCATGTAGGCATATAATAACACAAAATATATGAGAGTCATACAGACTAAAACTTAAATATTCCTCACACAAGCACTTTGGAATCATCAAATTTGTTACTATATATATTAGGAGGTCATAACAAATTTGGTAACGATCACGTAAGTAGCTGACTCTGGGTTCACAGGATGGAGAGGCACTCTCTGATGCTAAATATGTCAGTCTGTTTGCGTGAAGTGGTTGCGTTCTTTTTATATGCAGGCTGAAAAATGTGTTATCGTTACCAGAAAAAATACGATAAGGTAAATGGCTGACAATAGTAGAGCAAGTTCTGGGGTGAGACCTGGTGACCCGTACCACAGGTTTTTTCAAACTTTCTTCGGTGCGCCAGATCTCATACTAAACTTAAGATAAAGCATTACGGACATTATGTAATTAGGTACCTCTTAGTATGAGATAAATAAAGCCTTTTTTATTTTATTTTATTTTTATTTTTAAGTATGTACTAGTTTTATTCACGTGAACTGTGTAAGGACTGATCAAAATTCGGTTGCGTTTCGTAGGTATTAAATGATTAACTTTTTGTTTGTTTGTAATGTATAAACTCAAAAAGTACTGATCCGATTTTGAAAATTTTTTCACCTATAGAAAGCTACATTATCAGCGTGTAACGTGGGCTATAATTTATATTCAAAAAAAATTATAGCCTTTTTTCAGTCTGCATATAAAAAGAACGCAACGACTTCACACAAACAGACTGACATATTTAGCATTAGACATTACGGTTTTTTTTGCGTACGAGTAGGACTAGTAGGGATATTCTTCATTATTATTACTAATAAGTTGCTTATTGTTGTGCTAAAGTCAGGGTTGGCATGATTAAAACAAGTTGTTTTAAAACACGTGTTTAAAACAGTACTTATTTAAAACAATTTGAAATAAATCCATAATTTTTAATAAGTGTTCATAAAAACAGTTAAACAAGTTTTAAACAATGTTAAAAACATTAAGAAAAAAAACAGGGTTAAAACTAATTTTAATTGAAAAATAATGGTGATTTTCATAAGTAAGTGCACTTTTTTGCACTTGTAATTTTATCGGATTTGTTTTGCCAAGATCACAAATCTTAAAAAAGGCTGTAACTTTTTATCATCGATTAAAAAAGTATCGAAGACTGGTCCTTTTTGAAAACTGGTTCCTCCATCCTATAAATTGGGGTTTCCCTATTAATAATGAACATAACAAATACAACATAATACAAAGTGTATGTAAAACATTCAGTATTGATTAAGATAAAAAATAAATGGTTATCAACTGACCGATTTTTGTAAATATTTATACTAAGGATTCTAAGATGAATTTGAAAATAGTGTTGAAGTGAATTGTTATATCTAGGTCTAATTGATTTGAAATTGATGGTAAAAAGTAAAAAAAAAAACCGGTCAAGAGCGAGTCGGACTCGCGCACCGAGGGTTCCGTACAATCATAAATATATTTGGATATGTTATTTTAGGACAGTCTTTAAAAAAGTAGGATAAACGGCAGACGGGTGGAAGGGCGAACAGGCGGACAGTTAATTTACAAATGCTGCTTATGGTGACTGAAAAACGTTTCAGCCACTCCACATTGCAAAATGTTTATATTACTAGTCCATCAGCCATTTTAATGTCCCCACTGCTGGGGCACAGGCCTTCCTTATGGGTGGATAAGGAGGACGGGCCATAACCCACCACGCGGGCCCAATGCGGATTGGTGGGTGTTAACGACTGCAAATGCAGCTGGGACCAACGGCTTAACGTGCTTTCCGAAGCACGGAGGAGCTCGAGATAATAAATTTTTGGTCACCCATCCCATGACCGAACCTTGCGAAAGTTGCTTAACATCCGCAATCGCTGGTCCAGGCGCTAAACCACTGCGCCACCGAGCTCCTCGTTATTATTATATTACTATATAGTAATATATATATAATTACTTAGTAAAGTATGAACTTATTCTTTGTTTATTCGTACGGCAAATAGTAGGTAATTATATTTGAACCAGCCACCAATTTATTATTGTAGTGTTAGGTTGCGCCATCTCTTGACCCATAGTGGAACTACTTTTTGCCCTTAGGTTAGCATGCTTAGGACAGCGCCATCTGTTGACTGGTAGTGAAACTAAAAAAATTATGTTTGTTTTTTTAATTTCTAAAAAAGTGTGTTATATTGAGACATCGTTTTATTTTTCCTGTAATCTTTACATAAACTACTATCACATAGAATTATTTCAGATTTTTCTCTTTGCAAACTTCGGAGATAAGGGGGGGGGAACGGTATTTTTTTTTAAATTTTTCATCATAAGTCGAAAACTATGCGGCCTAAGAAAAAAGAAAAAATTGTTTTAAAATGTGCAAACAGCGCTCTTTCATATGATACCCCACATGCCCTAATCACCTCACTTAAAATTTTTAAGACCCCTTTTCAGTCCCTGTTGTAAAAAAAATATTAATTTTATTATTTCTTTCTTATTAGCAAAATAGTTGGGCAAATGTCATCTAAAACTATTCCAAATTTCAAGTTGATACCATTAGTAGTTCTCGAGATATCCAGCTGTGACAGACAGACAGACTGAGTCACACCATAAGGGTTCCTTTTTTACCATTTTGGTACGGAACCCTAAAAACATTAAAAACAAAAAAACACATTTTTAAAACATTTTCAACTGTTTGTTGTATAAAAATAAAATAAAAACTGTTTTTTTCAACCCTGGCTAAAGATATATAAATAGATGAATGCACAAAATAAAACTTTAAATATTACACAGTCATCATCATCATATCAGCCGCACGACACCCACTGCTGGGAATAGGCCTCCCCCAAGGATCTTCACGACGATCGGTCCTGCGCTGCCCGCATCTTGTGGCTTCCCGAGAATTTCACCAGATCGTCGGTCCACCTTGTCGGGGACTACACACGGAGCATCGTCCGGTGCGCAGTCGCAATTCTATACACTTAGTTTTAAGAAAAATAGTTGGTATAAATGTTTCTATAGCAATAAAACTATAACCAAATGATTTTTCCTAAGGATTTTACTATTGGCTTGTTATTTTAAGTAGTATTATAATCTGTAAAGGTTTCGCTACTTCCAACGCCGTTTTAAACAAAATTTATAAAAGTATCATCTTACCTCATTTTTGTTACTAAAAAGCAGACGGTCAATGGCGTGGCACTATCTTTCTTAACTTCTTATCTTTCTGAACTTAGCGACAGATGTGGCTTACAAAATATTCAATTAATTACTAATTGAGAAATTGTTTCTCTATCTGTGTAAAAGATATTTTCTTTCGCATTTTTCTTTCAACTTCTCGAGTTTGACCGTCTTCATTCAACATGCTGCAGTGCACAGCTGTTGCTGACATGACAGCTGACAGTGACACTGACAGCCAGTAGTGCTCTTGAATAGTGATGGGCCATCTCGAGTGCCAACCCGAGTTGATTCGGGTTGCGATTGTTCGGCGGGCTGATTATCTAATTAGAAACCACCTAGCGACCGGTTGCAGTTTACAGATGATAGTGATCCATTGCTACTTCTTTTTGGATTTAAAAAAAACATACCAAAGAAAAGTAGCAATGTATGTCGAATGAAACCGGTCGCTAAATAGTTTCTTTTTAGATAATCAAGGTGCCGGTCAACTCGAGCTAGACGGTTTCGAACACGAGTTAGTATACCTTCGTATCCAGACGCTTTCCGAGCCAGTCGCTATCACTCCCCACGCCTATAACATTTTTTTTCTTCTATCTATATCTACCTACCCAAATCTCAAAATCACAATAATGTCATAAAAAAATAAAGCTACCTACAGCTCGCGCAATATAACTTGAACCAGACCATAGGCAATGAGGCTTGCGCACTAAACATTTTTGTATCTAAAATTGCTACTGCGCAAGTCACGTGGTGCTAAAATTGGGTCAAGTTATTTTGCGCAAGCTGTACTTAGTAATATCTATAAACAAAAGGTAATTCGACCTGCGAGCCCAAAGAAAAAATGGTGTCCGATTGATCCACCAACTCGGCACCCTGATTATCTAAAAAGAAACTATTTAGCGACCGGTTTCATTCTACATACATTGCTACTTTTCTTTGGTATGTTTTTTTTAATCCAAAAAGAAGTAGCAATGGATCACTATCATCTATGAACTGCAACCGGTCGCTAGGTGGTTTCTAATTAGATAATCAGCCCGCTGGTCGGCTAACTTGAGTCTGAACCGAGTTACCCGAAAATGCGAGTAACTCCAAAATTAGAACAGCACCCTGATTATCTAAAAAGAAACTATTTAGCGACCGGTTTCATTCCACATACATTGCTACTTTTTTTGGTATGTTTTTTTTTATTCAAAAAGAAGTAGCAATGGATCACTATCATCTATGAACTGCAACCGGTCGCTAGGTGGTTTCTAATTAGATAATCAGCCCGCTTGACTTGAGTTGGAAATAAACCGAGCTGGCCCAGAAAGCATTTTTTTTCTATACTCGATCAAAACTGCTTGTCAATCATTTATATTGCATCGGCTTGTCAATCACATTTTGATCGTCTAATCGTCTATGAGCGATACTTGACAAGTACCACAGAATAGGGTTAGCAACGCAAAGCTAAGTGTAGATGTCGCTGCGTACGCTTGTTCCTAAGACTGTAGACGTTCAGAACAAAATGTATGAAAAAATAGGTATTTATTTTGTGGTATTTTTTACCGCAAAAGACCCATTGACCCAAAATGGATATAAAAAACTATTCTACAATGCAAATGCCAGAACTGAAAGCCAAATTAAGACGTTTTTGTTCTTACAGAATTTATAAATTTTTTTCTATATCCAGATTTTTCGGAAAGGTCCATGCCCATGGGTCTATAGAAGTTCCGGCCCACGGTACACTGCGGTGTAGACAGATGAATTGTGCATTAAATGAAAGCATGGCATGTCAAAAACTCAATAAACTGAATGTTGGATAAGAAAATAAGTCGTCTTTTTTATGGTATGGTCACTATGGGCACATTTATTTCAACAATTTTCATATCAGAGGCATTTGTTTTATCGTTTTAGTCACTCGAAATCAAATTTAACTAAATGTAATGTTGTTTGCTTTGAATACAGAGCTGCTTCCAGAATCCAATGCATGCGAGAGTCAAGTGGGCAGTTTCCATTCCAGATTATCGTCATACAAAATAACAGGGCCTAATTCCAAAGTTCGGGATAGGGTCGGAGACTCGGAGTCCACTAGCGTAAAATGGGTCAAAAAGTAAAGGATGCACGAGAAAAAACACACTCACTGCAAAACACTTCCAATACAAAACAAAATACAAACAAACGACAATCAAACGTTGTGACGTCGCCGTCGTCGTATTGTCACTATACTGTCAAACTGACAGTAGACCAGCCGAGTACACAGTGCTGCCATTTTTCTATTGGAATCGATTACATACTGTTATAATCTAAAAAATATTTTATCATATTACTGGTTTTAATAAAAACTATATTTTTTGAAGTTATCCTCAGTCAAATAAGAATTGCCTATACAAATAATGTTAGTAATTAATAATATATTTTGTTGGTATCGATTTTTATATCGAATCGATTGTTTACGAGATTTTTCCGTACCTAGAGCAACGTCACTCGGATAAAAATCTTAGAACTGGGTTGCGTTCCGAACGTACGCTCCGAGTGCAACCGGAATCTCTAACGCCGTTCCAAACATTAGAGCGTGACGTTCGGTTGTTACAACTTTCCCGTTCCAAACGTCAGAGCGTTGCAACCAAACAACCATCAAAATGAGCGCTTTTTTAAGAAAAAAAAATAGTTCAAATTTCCTCACTAGATGGCGCTGTCAAAAAGTATGATGTCTTCTTCTTCTTATTTTTGTTTTGGCAATCTACTTTCCTCTCTTGGAAGTAATTTTTGCCAGTGTCAAGTGTTGAATAGTTCAGAATTTCTAGTAGATTGTTTCAGTTTACATTAAAATGCAGGTGCATCACATTCCAATGCTGCTTGGAGCATTTGGCAGCAAGTATATCAAGACAGTTTACTCGGTAAGTTTTGCCGAGGTAGCGACCACTACAATAAAAGTCTCAGCTTCACACAACCAAGATCGCGCCTATTTCCATTATCCCACATATTGTTCAGTTGCGTAGACACTTGTACCACAAAACTGCACCAATTTTAAGACACAATATCCACTATGAATCAATTTACGAATAATTAAAATAGTCACCGAACTGAACTCGACAAAATCCCGCCAAAAACTCAGTATGATGTCAAAAAACTAGCGAAAAATTCTAAGGCCGCGTTCCGAATCACGCTAACAGCACTATGAGCGCGCTGACGCCCGGTCCGATTCATGCTTACGACGCTCACCTTAGTTGAAGTGACGTCACCGATGACGTCATAGCAAGTGCTAACAACGCTCAGCGTATTCTACCAAAGCACTGTAAGCGTTGTTGGTCAAACTGACGTCATCTATGACGATGATGTCGTCACTTTAACTTACGTGAGCGTTGTAAGTATGAATCGGACCGAGTGTTAGCGCGCTCACAGAGCTGTAAGCGTGATTCGGAACGCGGCCATAGATATTTTTGGACATGTCATGTCAAGGTTGACAAATTGACATTGACATCATACTTTTGCACAACGCCATCTACTCATAGTTTACTTTTTTTTTAAAATCTGTCATGTCATTGAAAACCGCTCATTGATGGTTGTAAAATGCTCTGACGTTTGTCTATAGAAAAACTGTCAATGTCATTTGACAATATTTTGTATTTTGATGTTTTTGTGTCTAATTTTCAAATAAATCATGGTAGCTTCGCAAAAAAAAAACAGTTTTTATTTGATTTTGAATAAAGGAAAGTTTAAATTATTCCTATTTCAAGTGGAAAATGAAGATTTTGTAGGTTGTTTTTTAACTGAACTCTAAGCCTCTGAACGCAACCCAGGGTTTGGAACGGGAAAGTTGAGTCAATCGAACGTCACGCTCTATGTTTGGAACGCCTATACAGCTTCCGGTTGCACTCGGAACGTAGGTTCGGAACGCAAGGCAGCACTACAATACGTCACCTCGAACGGACGTAACTCTGTTGCTAACAATTCTCGATTGAAATCGATTGAAAGCGCAGTTACATTGCTGCTTTAAGTAAGATAGTTGTCACATGGGTTCTTACTAAAGCAGCAATGTAACTGCGATTTCTGTCAGAGTTGATTGCAACAATGTTACATAACCCCTTAGCATAACCCTCAGCCAGCTGACAGAGTTTATTTTTAATGGAAAGCAAGCTAAAGTTTATGTTACGTTCAGCCTTTCGTTAAGGTTTCGTGCGCAAAGGTTAGGTATGTATATTCTTTACAAAATTATGACAAATCAAAAGTTACTTATTTTAAAATGACTTTGTCATTTTTATTATAAAAAAATTAGGCAATGTAAAATGTGAAATTGAAAGCATTATTTATTACACTTTTCTTTCTATCGGTGATAAATAAAAAGCCAGAATACAATACAAAGGTAAGAATAGAATTTAACCAAATTATTCTTAAATGTATTTCGTCGTTGATGCGGACCCATACAATACAGTTAGCATTCAACAAAGCATTA
This sequence comes from Agriphila geniculea, assembly GCA_943789525.1. Taxonomy (NCBI): domain Eukaryota; kingdom Metazoa; phylum Arthropoda; class Insecta; order Lepidoptera; family Crambidae; genus Agriphila; species Agriphila geniculea. The sequence goes on along the minus strand of OX038884.1, from coordinate 16,944,065 downwards.
ATTTTAAGTCTATTATTATATACCTTTATATACATTTGCCATTTTATCCATCACCAAAAACATAGAGACGGGAGAAAACAATAATTCTTTTGTAATGTAATAGAAAACAAACTCTACTCCAACTTATATCTATTCTGTGCCGTACTCGTCTCTCTTCTGTCTGACTAGATGCTTGATCTTGGCTTGTTTGTTGTCTTGCTTTCTTCTTCTGATAAACATAATTTATATCAAGCTATCTCTTTCATGCACCACAGTTGTTCCAACGTCATTGACCTCCTTCCCTTCCTTCATCCCCACTTCACCACACCAGTCGAAGTCAATATTTTGCACTCACACTCGCAAACAAGTGGAAGCGGAGCGGCACCACACCACAACAAGAAAAGACCAGACCAACCACACTAACCACAGCCACAGTCAGTCAGTGACAGTGAAGTGAGTTGTGTGCGGTCACTGCGACTGCGACGGCTAGTCACTAGTGCGACTGTGCGATGTATTGATGCAAACACAACTCTGACCTCCGTTAAATTCAGTGCGTGTTTCGTTTCGTATATCATTGATAACTTCACGAAGGAAAATTATGTGAACAACAGAACAGCTGTTTATGAATCGAGCTGAAGGAAGCAAAGTGCGATCTCAAGTACTGAATAGGACACTGAAGTGTTGACTATTCTTTGTCTTAGAAATACCTAGATAGTTTGTTTCAGTATCATTGGTTTCAGTCCTGTAACTTGCGTGGGGCTCTTGGTGCTGAATGAATCGTTTATTGTTGTTCTGCTAATGTGTAATCCGTTATTTCGACTGGATTAACTACTTGCTGCTTCTCCAAAAGTAAGTTGTTATTTTTTTACAATCTCTAGTTTGTGTGTATGTGCAATGATTTAAATGATTTAAGTAGGTACATACCTATGTACCTGCATAGGGACATGCTGTTTGTTCAAAAGATACCTACAACTTTATTCATACATAGACAAAGGCTTATTGGTCATTCATTCTAACATAATGATGGAAACCAGTTTCCTCGCTGTGTGACGCCACAACGCAACAACATAAACAACTTCCTGGTTCTAGGAGAGGTATCTAAACATGAGGAACTAATATTCAAGCTAGACTAACATACTTGTTTGACTTCACCCTGTATTGTAAAAAATAAACTTAATATAAAACTCTACCAAGAATAAAAATCTGGTCCAATTGTCAACGTGAACAGCTCGTCTATATTAATATTTTTTGTCAGTGTTTTTACTTGTATAAGTGCATTTACATTGCATGACTTGACCATATCATTTCTCTATGTTTTATATCGCCTCTCTACACTCTTAACATTTTTAAATTTTTAAATTTTATGTTTTCAAAAATTGGTTATATGTAGGGGTTACCTACCTATTTATTTTCATGTGATCGATCTAGATTCAAAGGTCATGCATCATGACCCAGTTCTATCAGCTTTCTCATGATAAACTTTGTTTACTTACATATTAGTTCCATATTTTGTTATGCTGTCCTGCAAACATAAGTATTTTAAACTTTGACTAAAACAAATTGTATTTTTTTAAGATTTTAAATAGTAACTTAGTAAAAAAGTATGTAACTCCTGCAGGCTCGAGGAAATGTGAGATAATATTATTTCCTATTAGGTACCTACCCTTATTCAACTCCCAATATTTTCTAATGTAAAGTCTAGGTAATTAAAACAATCTATGATTTCGATACGTAGACAAGTATGTATCTTAGGTAGGTTTTATGGTAGATAATTATTTTATAACTGACTATTTATAACTGACGATTTATAGAGACTGAGTTTGAATATTTGGTTAATCAATCAGAATAAAATTGAACACAACTGAGTAACCTCTTAAATGAGAACGATTACCACAGAATACATCAAATACTAAGTTACCCACTTACTTACTACCCAGTATAGTGGTGGCCACATATTTAAAGGTTGCCAGTTGATTTTCATACAAACGAGGTAGGTAACATTGAAGACTTGGTTCTCCTCCAGGGTTTAACCGAGCTATGGTCTGATGATGTCTGCCCAGGGAGACATCATCAGATCATCCATCCATTCATCCTTAATCTCTTACAATGTTGATCAGTTGGTTGTGTACAGTGATCTGGATCTCCTCCATTCACTCCCTGGATAGCCATTATCAGATCATAGCTCGGTTGATCCCTGGCAGAGAAACAAGGTTTCGAAGTTATGTAGGTACCTACCTCGTTTGTATGAGAATCGACTGGCATCCTTTATTTATATTTATTTATTTATTACTTACATAATACAAAAATCGAAGCATAAAGTATCAAACAAAAGCGCAAGCCGCTTTGCTGAATTATTGAGTTTGAAAATATGTAGTTACTGTTGTCCTTGCACGCCCGCTGTGTATTAAAATAACTAAAACATAAACAAAAACGTGTGAAAAACACCTAATCACCCTCGTACTAGTAAAACTATGTAAAACCGTTGTTGGTCAATAGAAGGCATCAAATAAAAGCCTATTAGTAATAATTACGCGCATTTATTATCATGACGAAGACGCACGTCGCACCTGCCGCGTTTCTTATCTTATCTCCCGCCACTTTGAAACCACATTCGGAAATAGCCACGAAGAACGTGAAAAAATCATGATAGACACGAAGTTTTGATTTTGACAAGCAACAAAAACTATTACACCTAACAAAACTTTACTAGGTATCTCATCATTAAACAAACAAAGAATAAATTAACGAATCACCAAAAATGAATGCAATACTTTATGCATACCGTGCAGATTGCAAACGAACAAATCAAACTCAAAAAAACGCTTTGAATTTTTTTTATTTTTTTTATTTTATATATTAGATACACAATATCACATAACATTTAAAGATTTAAAAAAATTACATAATTTATGAGACTGTGTGACTTATTTTTACAGGCATATACAACACTTACGCCTTAATCAATGGTAGGTGCAAGCAAAGTGCTAATAGTATTAACTACATTAAAAATACAAAATAATTAAATAAAATACTAAAAATACAAGATAATTAGGAAGATACGTTGCAATAAAATCCCGTGACTAAGGAAAAATACGCAAAGAGACCCTTATAGATAATGCTCTGCGCTAGTAGGTAGTTTCATGAAGTGAAAAGGAATCCGAAATGAACAATAATTAAATTTGTCTTTCCATTTTGTGTGTGTCTAGCGTGGCGGGTCGGGTAGCTGGTGCCACGTTGGGCTCCACAATAATTAACGAAAATTTTTCGGAGTGTATCTCACTTAACCATTGATATTACTCAATGCTTTCATCCAACAGTATTGATTAAACTCTCAAGGTCAAATAGAGAGTAGGTACGTTGATATCATCACAGGATCTCTGTATTCCGCGGCTGCGTATATTTCTATATTCTTCAAAACATTGGTCTTAAATAATATTGTTCATTTAGACACCCATAGCGTAGCACACAAAATAGTTATTTAGTTTGTGGTTTCGGCAGCAACTCCAGATTTTCGCGTTCTAACGTTTAAACAAAAGTTTGTTAACTTTCTTAATCAAAATGACTTTTATATGTAGATGGCAGATATAATGTATGCTACCTATTCTGGAGCTCAGTGAAACGTGGACACTGGACCATGCCATGATGACACAACATGATAAGAGAAAGACTAGAAGCCTTTGAAATGAGGCTTTGTTGGGCGTAGAATAGAAATAAAAAAGGGGACAGAATGTGTTGGAATCGGAGAAAAAAGAACTTTGTTGAAGACGGTGGATAATAGAAAAGATTGAGATTACGGTGGACAATAGAAGACATCTGATACGACTCGAAAGTTTTGTCAGTTTGTTTTAAATTATATCCTAGCATCAACAGACTGATCAATATCAATATACAAATCGCGGGTTTCGTAGTCGTAATTATGCGGAACTGATAGACTATGATATTATGTGATATCATTAATACAATTTTTGTAACTTAAATAAACACGATTGATAAATTACAAGGTGACTATTCTGATAACACAGTGGTTTTAAATTGGATGTGCGCAATACCTACATACAATTCGCGGTCTCGTTGCTATTGCGCGCTAAAATTAGCAAACAGTTTTTTGTTGATGGACGCGACGTTATGAAGGACGTTGTATTGAATTCCGTGATCGCATCATCAGTAGGTACCTACTATTCAACTTTTATGATGCTCTACTCTACAACAACAGACACACGATAAAATCACAAAATTATAACTTTGTCGTGTTTATTTCAATATGATTTGGTCAATTTAATTTCTTTTGATATCGTAGAACCTTGATAAAAGAAGTGAATAATTACCTTAATTTAAGGCCAAATTCCCAATATGGCATTAAAAGAAATGCCTTTTACTGCTTCCCTTATCTTCCTTCAGTTAACTGCTGGAACACATAGTAATAATTAAGAAAGTTGACATCGTCTTTTTATTTTATAAATTACAATCGCCTCTTTGATCTGCTTATCTATCGGTGGTTTCTTGAACAGTAATTTTAACTTTCGTCTTGATTTCAACATGCTCATACATTAAAAAGCTATACCACAGAATCTATAATAGTACAAGTGCGATATTATAATCCAAGGCTTCAAGACATCCTTTCTACATTATCCAGTGCATTATTGATTGTCTGGTAGACCAGACGATTTTTGTTTAAGAATCAGCCAGACTCATTTCACAAACTGGTTCGCTGCCCTCACCCGTCGAGACTGGGTGTGTCTCTGTACCCTGGACAAAGAAAGAACTTTCATTATTAAAATGTCCTGCACGCAGCTTAACATTTTGTTTTGGAAATCGATCTTTGCGTTAACTTTAGTTGTAGAGTTAGTTAAGTCACTTACAACAACAATATTTTGTTTTCATACTTTCACGACAAAGATATTAAAACTTTTAAGGTAGCTCCTATGATTTACTGAAATAGTATTGTCATTTCAACATCCAAGTTACTTTTCAATCAGAATAAGAAAGAAGTAGGTTGTTTACATTTTCTGATTCCATGTTATTTAGTTGTAGCTTGTTAGTAGTACGACCAAATAGCTACCTGGTTTCGTGTTAACCCTAATCCACCTTCTAATAAAAAAAGCAAAGCTACGACTGCCTCGGCGTAACCTTGAAACTCGCTTTCGGAACAACCTTCCTCGACAACTAAATATTGCACTTTAAACCGTTAATTAAGCTTTGTTAATTGCCTTTTGTGTCCATACTTATGTAGGTAATGCTTACAATTTGCAAACATAATACATATAAAATGAATAGGTACTTATGTCTTAAGTAATTTGATTTTCTATATCCGGCTCGAAGGACCATTATGTTAGTACATAAATGTTAGGCCATATTTTAGTTGCATTTGTCTATCAATGAGCTTCTGTTTGTATTCTTATATTTCTCTGTAACTTTATTGTTTTAATTAATTTCACTGTTCTGTTAACTTTAAGAATGACTGTCGTACCTGCTTTAATTAGAGTAAAATTAGTTAACGGTATCTAAACCATAAGACATAATGTTTCAAGGTCGAACTAATGTAATGAGCTACTCATTTCTCAAGTAGGTACTTGTCATGAACGTACCTACATTTGCACGTAACAGAGATTTAATTTGGTATCGCATTATACAGCTATTATGCCGAGTGATGATAGTTTGCACAACTGGACATCAAACGTTGCCAAACCATGCCATGCAGTCATGTGCAATAACATTATACGCGCTATTTCAAATGTAGAACGGGATTTTATGTATAATAGCACCTTTATGAAATTCACATCCACTGTAAGAACCTTCTAACGTGATCTCTTATTCAACTTGGGTATAAATAAGTACAAGCCAAGCTACTTTACTCTTTGGTACAGTTGTACCTAATAGCCTTGACAGTAATACCTAATATAGCATTAATTGATAATGATTATCTTTTGGTTTCCCGTCTAAAATCGATTGCAGTTAATTTACAGTTTTTAAATTTTGACAATCTAGTTTTTCTTCAACCATATAGCCAATAAGTAATGTATTGTAAGAAATATATGATATTTATTATTTGTATTATATTTATCATCTTTTATTAGATAAGTGAGCGGTATCTAATCTAAGGTAATAATATACTCATAAAATAATAAAAATGGTTTCATGCCATCCAATTTTCAGACTTCTTTTCTGCAACCGCTTAGTTTTGACACAGTTACTAATACAATAATCTAATTATGTACCTAAACTACGTTAAGTACTTTGTACTATTATGTATTCTGTGGTTAAGTGCACATAGCGGCCTTGTATGCAGTCACGGCGCGGTCTCGAGCCTCGACTATCAGACAGCTGTTGTGAAACACCCCTTCTAAATATTCCTCCTAGCATTACTTATTGCCAGGCCTGTAGTAATTACGCGAAAGGCATATGCTTTACTGGACTTGAAAGTTGTTGATGACTCATCAAAATTCGTCTAATTATCTTTATTTACTTCTTGTACTCTTCAAAAGTTAAGGATTTCAACCATTGTAATTATTGGATTAGCTTCCCTTTTAATTTCAACATGATTATGTTGCAAACATCGATCGATATCGACGATGACCGATCCGCGTTTTATAGTATCGTTTCGACACGCATCCGCATGGCTGGAGTCGGCCTGGTGTCGAGTTTATTGTTATTCAAGCGATAAAATGAGTTATCCTTGTATGTTTTCATGTTTCGTTTCGACCCAATGTGCTATCTATAGGCTATTATTGGTATTTAGATTTGTTTTATCAGTTCAACCAATTTGAAAATGCTGCCTCTACTAGGTTCAAGTACTAGACTGCACTAGACGTCTAGCAGCACGCAACCCATTCTGTAAATTGGGAAATTTCTTTCTGCTGTCTAGCCTGTATCAAGATCCAAGAACGCATAATAGCAACAACTGTCTCGTTAACAAAAGCTTTAATAATGTCATCTCTAAACGTTACAAAACTACTTTAGAATTTCTACACTAAACAACAAATCAATATTGATTGACGTGCCTACATCGAATCATATACCTATATTCTCAGTGCTGTCTATGAATATAAAAGCCGCTAATTTAGTACCTAATGCAATCAAATTTATTTTAAAACCGCCTTTGATCCACAATCCATGCACAGCGCGTACAGACAGAGTCCTTGTAATCACGATTCCGCTCCGTTGGTTAGTTAACACTAGGCCGTTCATTTCAATCGTTATGTATAGCTAAGGAACGAACGGCCATTAGTGAATCATTAATTTCTAAACCCTTAACCTAGTTTAACTATTTACGTTCATGACAAGTTTCGGCGTAAGCGTTCGACAAAGGTCTATGTCATTAGGTTCAAGGCTTTCGTTCTGTTCCCTTGGTATTATGGCAAATCCACCATTACGTTATACATTACGTAAATGTTTTCAAATAAACTACTAATACCAATAAGCAACCAGGCACAACTTTATTTGAATTTCTGCTATAGAAACTTCTAACTTTCCTAACAAACAATCAGATGTATATTTAAGCTTTGATTGCCTTTTCATTGTTCCAGACAATATGCCGACGCTTCTAGAAGCCCTAGAGCGTAAGTACGGCGCGAAGGGTGAGGTTAATCCGTCTATAGATGACATGCCAGTTGCCATATTCGTGCCGAAACGCTCGCCGCGGCTCAGCGTACCCACCCTGCTGGTTCTCAACGACTGCGAGATCGACTGCGCAGGAGACGCAAGGGGACTAGCCGACAAATGCGCGGACGTCGTCGAACTGGACCTTGCGAATAACAAACTCACTGAGTGGAGAGAGGTAACTTTGCCAATAGAGTCACACGCAATAATGTGTTATCCATACAAAATGAAATTGGGCAAGAAGGAACATCTCGTTCATAGAAATTTTAGCATTTAACTAATAGTATCATCGTGAAAAAGAGTATTTATTTCATTGCAAATACTTACTTTATTCTTCTGAATGTTTAACACGTCACATATTGTTTTAGATATTCGCGATATTGGAGCATACGCCGCGAGTTCGGTTCCTCAACCTAAGTTTTAACCGTCTCTCAGCCCAAATACAAGCAGCGCAGGCGCTTAACCCTCGATGGGACAGTCTCAGCAATCTAGTCCTCAATTCCACTTACGTGCGATGGCCGAACGTGTACGCGCTACTCAAGGCTCTGCCAGCTCTTGAAGAACTGCACTTGAGCCTCAACGAGTACTCGTACATAGATTTTAGCGGAAAGGACGTCAATGAAAAGGACAAATGTGAGGACTGTTCCCGACTAAACGTAGAAGTGACAGAACCAGTCCACGGACAATTAAAGAAACTACACTTTTCTGGAAACCCAATTAGCAGCTGGCGAGAAATTTCTAAGCTGGGCTACGCCTTCCCTAACCTAGAAACCTTACTGGTCAACGACTGCCCTCTAACAACGCTAGCGCCAGATCCGTGCGACAAATGTTGTGATAGTAATGGAAATAGGAAAAGTCACGACGCTTTCTCGTAAGTAGCTTTTCATTTGACTTTCCACACGACCCTCGCACGTAATGAGCAAATAATATAAGAAGAATTGTCTGTTGCAAAACATCTATTGTTTCAAATTAAAGATCAATCTTGGATAGAAATCAATATTTATTTTCAATGGCTAAATGATTGTTAATTTAAATTATCATTCAGAAAATTATAACGTATGTAGGTTACCTTTTTGTTCTTCAAAATAATGTTTAGGAGCCTACTCAGCCTACTCTATGAGAAACATTAATATACTTAATGTCATTCATACCGAAATCATCAACAGGCGGCCAAACTTCGTTAGAAGTAAGAACGAGTACGATATATGCATACGATTTATGATTTCAGAGTATGTGTTTTACTACTTAATTAAAAAAAATGATCAAATATTCCAAAGAATTAATTTTGTGATACATGTTCTATTATCTTATGATTATGTACCGACTGCGAAACTTTGACCATTATCTCTCTATCGCCTATTGTCACTGACCCACTGAACTGCGATTATTTGACATTGAAATTCCATGTATGTGCTAAGGGGCTATTATCTTAATCTGTTCATTATAATTACAGTCGTCTCCGGTTTCTGAACTTGAACAACACGGATCTTTCCACATGGGATGAGGTGGACCGACTAGCTAAGTTCCCAGCTTTGAAGAGTTTACGAGCTCAGGTAAGTTCATTTGTTTCATTCAGTGTAACTTTTACGTCTGCCGTTATATATTTTACTATAACCTACCTAAAACTTTACCAATAAAGCATATTTTCAACGTAATCAATCAACTCGAAATAAACTCATTAACGACTTTATAAAAATAGATTTTGGTTCGCTATTCATAAGGAAATTGGCAAATGTCGATTTCTTAATCTGTACTGACATAGCAATCGGCTTCAATGTCATACTAGCTAGACCGAAATCTTATTGTGTTGAAACAAAACAGTCGAAACATCTTTATGAAGGTAAACTACGATTTGGAATTTACTATTTATGGAGCTTCGTTGATGTAACTGAGATTATTCTGAGCATTTTGACTCCCATTTCTTTCGCCTTAAATTTAGATTATTTTTTTAAACAATAATTTGGAAATTGTTTGTGAATTTTCTCTTTTAACATATTGGGTACCTACCTTATCGTCTTCAATTAGTGTGGAGTTGTGGACTATCCATCCATCAATGATCTACTTCCTACAGTGACACACATATCCGACGTCTAATCTAGCCCTGTTGTCGAGTGCAGTCTCACTAGTGTGTGCCAATTTGCGAAATCACATCAGCTTACCTACCCTTCTAATAGTGCACTGCATTGTAAGATCGCATAGCTATTGTTCGCTAGTGAGGAGTTAACGTTGAGACTGGTCACTAGGATATTAACAAGATTATAGTTAGCTTAATATTGTAGTCAGTGCGTATTGAAATATTAAAATGTCCTTATAAAAATCTTATGAGGATTCTGTGGCATTAAAAGATACCTACCCTGATTATACGATATTCCTAGATATACCTATTCGTGATGTCGTTGAACATGATATTCTTAGTTTATTAGTTCTTCTTTTATAAAATATGGTAGAAATTCAATACTTTATCATTACGATCTCTATAATTAATTTTATTACATGGTTATTGGTATTCGGAATCCAGTGTAAGTCCATCACTGTTTATTCGCGTAACGCAACGCCCCTCGGGATCTCGTAATGCGGGTGAAGGTCTTCCCGATTTAGCGACCTACTTGACGCGCCAGTTGCACAATATATGCCAATGGTTGGCTCCATCACTCATGGGCTTAGGAATAAAGACCATGGGAATAATAACATATTGGTAAATAAAAGAGTATTAACAGAATTAGTAGGTCCCTTTTTAGGGTTCCGTAGCCTAAATGGCAAAAAACGGAACCCTTATAGATTCGTCATGTCTGTCTGTCTGTCCGTATGTCACAGCCACTTTATTCCGAAAGTATTAAGACTACACAGTTGAAACTTGGTAGGTAGATGGATTTTGTTAACCGCTTAACGAATTTAATACAAAAATAAGAAAAATAAAAGATTAAGGGGGGGCTCCCCGTACATGGAACTGAAACTGAAAATTTTTTTTTTCTTCAAACCAACACGTGTTGGGTGTCTATAGATAGGTCTTTAAAAATGACATTAAGGTTCCTAAGACAACTTTTTCTCAAAGTCAACCGTTTGAAAGATATTTACCGCCAAAGTGGTAAAATGTGTGTCCCCCCCCCTTTAACTTTTGAAATAAGAGAGTGAAAAATCTAAAAAAAATATATGCTGTAGATCTTAATAAACACTTTCAACCAAAATTGGTTTGAACGAGATATAGTAATTAGTTTTTGAGATATAGCCCATTTTCCAAAACCGCAAATATAACTTTGTAATTCATACCAACACTGTGAAAAACAAAGTTATTTTTACAGACGAAAAATTATAGGTGGTATTAAATATGGTATGGTATAAGGTAACTACGGAACCCTATGGCGCGTGGCCCGACACGCACTTGGCCGGTTTTTTAAAACAAGCTCTTATCTCAATATTGTGTCAAATGTAGAATTCTCATTTGATTTGACATGACTTGAAAGATAACGAGAACTATACAGAATAATTAATCAATTTCCAATGCAGTTACATTATTTGCTATTTCATCACCAAAAAAATCCGCAGCATGGTAGGCTTAGGTTAGGCCTACTCTATTATAAATAAACAGCGAACTTCTACAATGCCGGAAATTGGGATAAACGATTTCCATTCCGTAGTTAAAATATATAATTACGTAAAAAATACAGCTGTATAACACCAACATTAATCGATAGTAGGAATATTAATGAGTGAGCTCTAATATAGCACTTACATTCACGCAACTAACATGTGAAAGTGTGCTCAAGTAGACGTCTGTGAGACTACCTTGACTATTATGGTACTTTGTGATGTCACCGTGACATAACAGTAGCGTTCGATCTGTGACGATTACGTCATAAACATGGGAGAAGACAGTGGATTTAGTAATAAGAGGAATAAGAAGCATTTCATGAACCATTAGGCAGGAATCCTTTGGTTGTTTCGGATTGGCAATAATGTTGTGGATGATGTTATAGGAATGAATCAAAATTACTAATGAATGGGGTTGGCAACTCGAAGCTAATTATAGATGTCGCTGCGTACGCTTGTTCCTAAGACAGTAGACGTTCAGAACAAATGTATAGGAAATTGGTATTTATTTTGTGGTATTTTTTTACCGAAAAGGACCCATTGACCCAAAATGGATATTAAAGACTATTCTACAATGCAAATGCTGGAATTGAAAGCCAAATTGAGGCGTTTTTATTCTTACTGAATTTTTCATTTTTTCTTAATATCCAGATTTTTCGGAAAGTTGTATTTGCCAACATATTTACAGCTTATTACACCGAATTTGGTCATTTTAAAGCTATAAAGGGATTTTTAAAGTAAAAGCCCTTTGTTTTGACGGTTTTTGTTGAACAAGCGTGGCGCCACTTTGACAGTTGCCTTTCCCATTGTATCGTTCGTTGTATCTTTGTTTGGTTGAGTGAGTGTTTAATAATGTCTGTTGATATAATATGAACATTATATCAACAGACTTTGTAAAGCAACAAAATGTTTAAGTACTTACAGCCATTGCAAAAGACCTTTTAGTGGGAGATCGTGGGGACATCACCTTGCATTTTCGGGACAAAGCAAACCGCTTGGAACAGGTGTTCCTGGGGGTGATCTGAGCTGATTTAGCCCGGTTGCCACGCGGTTCCCCCCAGCAGGTGGGCAGGGGAGGGGGGAGAACAGTGCGTCCGGCGGGCCCCACTCTAAGCTACATATCTGCATACATGTAGCGACGATATCAAGTTTGGTGTCTTTTTCTTATAATTCGAGGACGAGGAATTCATTTTTGGAACCACATTTTCACTCACCCATACAAAAAGACCGCGAAATTCAAAAATTTAATTTTTTCTCTACTATTTTTTTTTCGAAAATCCTCTACAGAATTAAAAGTATGAAAATATTCCCCAGACAAAAAATACTAGTAAATAGCCCAGCTATCCCACTATATATTAAAATAAATTTGTTAAACATTTGTCTAAAAACTGGGCTAAAAAAATGTTTTATGTCGCGCGGCAAAATTGTCACTGCCATTTATTTTTCGAATATTTTCTACTGAATTAAAACTATGAAGATTTGCCCAAGGAAAAATATCTAGTAAATAGCCCAATTAATTTACGATATAAAATAATACATTTATTAAACATTTTTGTCTAGTAACGGTTTAAAAAAAAATTGTGTCGCACGGCGGAATTTTTTCTACTAATTTTTTTCGAAAATCTTCTACAGATTTAAAACTATGAAGATTTTGCCCAGAAAAAAAATATTGGTGAATAGCCCAGTTATCTTACTATTTTCAAAAATAAATTTGTTCAACATTTTTTTCTAAAAACTGCGTTAAAAAAATGTTTTGTGTCGCGCGGCGGAATTTTCTCTACATTTTTTATTTTCGAATATTTTCTACAAAATTAAAACTATGAAAATTTGCCCCAGAAAAAAATATAAGTGAACAGCCCAGTTTTTTTACTGTATAGAATAATACATTTGTTAAACATTTTTGTCTAGTAACTGTATTAAAAAAATACTAGTGAATAGCCCATTTATCGTACTATATAGAATAATAAACTTGTCAATCATTTTTGTTTAGTAACTGTGTTACAAAATGTTTTGTGTCACGCGGCGGACCTGCAAAGTCATAACTTTTCAAAGAACATATTCTGATAAGTTGTTATTTTGCTGGTTACATTGATAATTTACATTACATTACATTCCTAAATTACTTCTGGACGTGACAAATATATGATACAAATTAAATAAATAAATAAATATGTTGGGAAAACGTTCGCCATTAGAATTATTATAAATGTGATAAAATTAACATGGTTATGAGATATTTAATAATATGCGGGTTAAAATAAAACAATTTTATTGTTCGCAGTTGCCACTTCATGCACATAGGTCTATGCATTTTAGATTTCTTTTAATGCAGTTGCACCTCGCTGAGCAATTTTGTTTTGCAGCGGCAACGAATTAATTCTAAACAAGCAGCAGATGCAGCAGGTAGTCTTGTCAAAAAGGCTCCCAAATCTCCCAATAGCCATTTTGTTTGGACCAACCCCAGTCAGCAGGGCATGGCAGCTGTTGCTGAAGGGCTATAATCGGCCCCCAAACGTAATAGCCTCCTTGGTAAACTGCACGGAGGATATGGTTACGAATTGCATCTTCCGTTGAAGGCAGATTTTCCAGCTGAAGATCTTTTATTGTATAGAGTACTTTTCGGCATTTTCGTCATTTACACTCGAACTTGTGCCTGATCTGAAATCAGTAACAAATAAAAATTCATATTGTTATAATAATGTCTAGGAACCAATTCACATCTCGTAATTCAATTCTCTTCAGACTTAATAATATAAGGTTCTTATCATACAAGACAAAAACATTTTTTTTTCCAATATAGGCAATGTCTGCTCAATATTGCCTTGTTTGGCGTATTTAAACCCTTCAGTTACTGCAGGATATGTGCTCCAAGCTTGAAATGCATTTTTTTAACCATTCCATACAAAAACCATACAAAAAAGACAGTGTCGCAACCTGAAAAGGTGTGGAAGAATGGCAAGACTTCAGTCTTTTCTGGTCCTGTAAAATATAATAAAACAGTAAAAATATCATGTATTTAAAAAAATTTGCAGAACGTGACCATAATCGCTCAGATGATCTGTCTCGTACTGCAGTAACCCTACAATATTAAGTCTGAAGGGAAGAGATTTGAATTATGAGATGTGAAAATTGGTTTCTAGACATTATTTTAACATTATGAATTCTTATTTGTTACCGATTTCAGATCAGGCACAAGTTCGAGTGTAAATGAGTGCCGAAAAGTACTATTTACAAAAAAAGATCTCCAGCTGGAAAATCTGCCTCCAACGGAAGATGCACTCCGTAACCATATTCTCCGTGCAGTTTACTAAGGAGATATAATATAATGTTTGGGGATAGATTACAGCCCCTCAGCAACAGCTGCCATGCCCTGCTGACTGAGGCTGGTTCAAACAAAATGACTATTGGGAATTTGGTAGCCTATTTGGACAAGCCTACCTGCTACATCTGCTGCTTGTGTAGAATTAATTCGTTGCCGCTGCAAAACAAAATGCACAGACATATGTGCATGTAGTGGCAACTGCGAACAATAAAATTGTTTTATTTTAACCCGCATCTATGTTAACATTATCACATTTATAATAATTCTAGTTTTCCCAACATTTTTATTTTATATTTACATATTTCCCAACATTTTTATTTACATATATCAATTTGTATCATATATTTGCCACGTCCAGAAGTAATTTATCAATGTAATGTAAATTATCAATGTAACCAGAAAAATAACAACTTATCAGAACTTATCAAAACATAACTTTGCAGGTCCGCCGGGCGACACAAAATATTTTTTTAACACAGTGACTAGACAAAAATGTTTGACAAGTTTATTATTCTTTAGATATATGTAGAGGGTTTTCGAAAAAATATGGTAGAGACATTTCCGCCACGCGACACAAAACATTTTTTTAAAACAGTTACTAGACAAAAATGTTTAACAAATGTATTATTCTATATAGTAATATAACTGGGCTGTTCACCTATATTTTTTTAGGTGCAAATTTAGATGGTTTAATTTTGTAAAAAATATTCGAAAATAAAAAAAATGTAGAGAAAATTCCGCCGCGCGACACAAAACATTTTTTTTACGCAGTTTCTAGAAAAAAATGTTGAACAAATTTATTTTTGTATATAGTAGAATAACTGGGCTATTCACTAATAATTTTTTTTCTGGGCTAAATCTACATAGCTTTAATTCTGCAGAAGATTCTCGAAAGAAAATAGTAGAAAAAATTCCGCCGTGCGTCACATTTTTTTTAACACAGTTACTAGACAAAAATGTTTAAAAAATGTATTATTTTATATCGTAAATTAATTGCGCTATTTGCTAGATTTTTTCCCTGGGGCAAATCTTCATAGTTTTAATTCAGTAGAAAATATTCGAAAAATAAATGGCAGAGACAATGGGGAATGTTCGAAAATAATCAAACTGGCTGAATATTTTTGTATAGGTAAGAATAAGCTCTCTTAGTTATAGAAAAAAAAAACGGAATTTTCGTTTGCGTGAAAAAATTAAAAAAAATTAAAGTCTCTTCGTCTTCACAAATATAGGAAAGTAACAGCAGAATGGAGACTATACCTTATTCCTATCTATAAAAAAATATTCAGTCAATTTGATTTTTTTCGGACATTCCCCATTCTGCCACGCGACATAAAACATTTTTTTTAGCCCAGTTTTAAGACAAAAATCTTTTACAAGTAACTTTATTTTAATATATAGTGGGATAGCTGGGCTATTTACTAGTATTTTTTGTCTGGGGAAAATTTTCATACTTTTAATTCTGTAGAGGATTTTCGAAAAAAAAATAGTAGAGAAAAAATTTAATTTTTGAATTTCGCGATCTTTTTGTATGGGTGAGTGAAAATGTGGTTCCAAAAATGAATTCCTCGTCCTCGAATTATAAGAAAAAGACACCAAACTTGATATCGTCGCTACATGTGTGCAGATATGAAGCTTAGAGTGGGGCCCGCCGGACGCACTGTTCTCCCCCCTCCCCTGCCCACCTGCTGGGGGGAACCGCGTGGCAACCGGGCTAAATCAGCTCAGATCACCCCCAGGAACACCTGTTCCAAGCGGTTTGCTTTGTCTCGAAAATGCAAGGTCCCCATACAAATCGATCCCCACGATCTCCTACTATTTGCGATGAATCATTGCGGATTCATAAGTCGTTCGTGCTGCAATGAATTTATCGGGTGCATTGGGTCGTTCACATTTGCAGCTGAATTACCTGCCGACCTTACCATGTCACCGGATAAAACTGTTTAATATTCAGTAAACAATATAATTTTCAAGTTGGTGCTAACAATCTCTGACAATCAACAAATTAACTTATACATTTGGAGATGTTATTTATCAGACAAGTACCTATTTATGACGAGATATTTAATCCTTAATGTTTTCAAACACTTAATCTGAATTTAGGAAAAAAAACAGTAACTAACAATAAATTAGAGACATTAATGGAACTTATTTATAATAGAAACAAAGCGAGAGGAACGGACAAATGACTATAATTCATTCTTTGATTGCATATTACCCAAACCAGAAGAATTTCTGTCTGAAAGTGACGAAATGGAGATTGCTGGCTTTGCAAAGTTAGTGATTAAGAATATTTTGCAATTGTAAGCCAGTGCACTCGTTACCTACGTCCGGTCTAATCATGACTTAGGTGCTCGCTAAAGAATTTTCAATATTAACGAATTGAATGTTTTTAAATCGCCTGAGCATATTTTGTTTTGTCTTTGAAGTATAAGTTAGGTATATGTATTGATATGATTCATGTCAGACGTACAACGGTTAAGATCGTTTGAATCCTACCCACCCACGCCTTTTGCGTCTCACATGTTTGCGAGTTTTAGAATTAATTCGAATTTAATGCATGTCAAGAAAAGTCCAGTTTACACCTCGTGACATGTCGATAAGTTCTGAGGTTTGTATTTCATAAAAAAAAATCTTTTATAAGTTTTAACATAATATGCAATAGCTGCCGCAACGAAGAATGACGTTCCCAAACCCTATTTGGTCCTGTCACTTTGTTGGTTACCCTGTCACTCTACCTCTCTGTGAGTGGAACTTAGATTTCTTGTTCTCTATTAAAAATATAAGCATAAATTATTTTTCAACTTTAAAATACTACTGTTTTGCTATCTATCAGTTTAACGAAATCTACTTTAGTTACAATATTGCTTGCATACTTATAATAGAAAAAAAATCCCATCAAACACTATTTTATAAAATAGGTACCTACTTAAAAGTAATTCTATGCCAATGCCAATCCAAATTTTACTCAAGTGTGATACTGTAGTGCTGTAGGTAAACCCAAATTTTACTCAACTGTGATACTGTAGTGCTGTAGGTATATAAACAGCAGTATTTAGTTTTATTTATTCTTATGAGTAAGTAGGTATACCTAGTTTCCACTTTGTTATGAAAAATAGGTTGTGTAGGAGTCCCAGGCGGGCGCTCCAATCCCATTTGGCTTTGCCCTCTACCATTACGCCAGTACTATTATTTATTCTGTGCCATTCCTGTCAAATGTTGTATCTGGGATTGGGGATCGACGAAAGGAATATCTGGGTATTATAGAAAGGCAGAAAGGCTTTGTGTCCTATTACAGGCAACCTTACTTTTTCTCAATAAAAAATAAATATAAAATTGGTGTAGAATCAAGCCAATTTTATTTTTATTTTT
This sequence comes from Agriphila geniculea, assembly GCA_943789525.1. Classification (NCBI taxonomy): domain Eukaryota; kingdom Metazoa; phylum Arthropoda; class Insecta; order Lepidoptera; family Crambidae; genus Agriphila; species Agriphila geniculea. Next base: position 16,926,211 of record OX038884.1, on the reverse strand, counting down.
TATTCTAGCCGCTAGATGGTTAAAAGTTTAAACTTTACATAGATTGTGTTCATTGGATTAAAGATTTTATTTTATTCTGTCATTCCTATCAGTCTCCCCGTTTTCTCGGAACGTAGCTTACTGGGGCGTATAAAATATGTATGGTTATCGACTTCGAGTCGGCAGTGGGTCGCTTTGTATGACCCAGTAACTGTTGAATTGCATACGGTAGCAGGAAACACACGTGTTGTAGCGTTGTAGGTAGGATATAATAGAATATAAAATCTCCCTTTTGAGTGGGATCCATTGTAGAGAATTGAAAAGGCTTCAGTCAGAAGATTTTGTAATAAACTCGAGAGGGAAAATTCATTACAAATTCTATGGAAGTAGTCGTATACCTATTTCAATTGAATAAACAAGAAAAATATAAATGCATATATATAGATGCATAAAAAACATTAGAATTACCTAATGTGTATGAGCTACATAATGATATTTTGTCTCGTTTCATGTAGGTACCTAGTTTAAAACAAAACAATTCTGATTAAGGTGTAAATTATTTCTTTCTTTTTTTGTGTGCAAGCTATCTCCACACTCGCAGTAGGTAGCTAAACCAATAAGACTGGTCGACAAATAGAAAAGGCGCTCAATTTTTAAGTAAGTCGTAGATTATTGATGAGTAATCAGATGATATTATTTTCATATCGTGAGTCAATGTCTTCCTCGTTAATTTATTGTGCGGTAGAGCAGCTTCGATAAATCATATTTTTAGTTCCAGCTGGGGTGTTTGTGGTGCGATGTCGTGTCGCCAGTCGCAGTCGGTCGTGACGTGACGTGACCTATGCATGCAATTACCATAATGTGTCCGCGGCTGTAGGTCAACTGTCCCTTTGCCTGGTTCACTGCGCGGAACACTTGTCTCTACATGGTTGATTAGTTACGCGAATGCGATCGAAAACTATCGATTTCCACATGGGTATATTATTATTCATTTTGTATAGCAAAACCGTTGTATTACCTACACATTATTTGTTTGGTAATGAAAGATCACAGTTAAAAAGATCATATCCAACAGCTGATATAGCCCTAGGTAAGTATTGGTAATTGTTACCGCTTGGTGTAACGATCCTATCTTCTGCGCCAAAGGTCCCGTGTTCGAATCCTGATAGGGTGATGATGTTAGTGTGATGATTGATGATCACAATGCATTTGTTTCCGAATCACGGTCGTTTATACCTACTTATATGTATTATATACGTTATTTAGTACCCATAGTATACAAAAAAAAATCTAACCATGCTTTTGTGGAAATAAATTTATAAGTAGGTATCTTATACAACCTCTACCTGTCAGAAAGTAAATAATTGCATTGTCAATAATATTGCGTAGTTTACTTCTGCGACTTAATTTTGTTTGAAACTTTAATAAAACGACGTAGAAAGCATTGTTTTCATAATATGTATTACCTTCTAAGATTCATAGTAATGTCAACTCAGTAGGCTATGTGTGGTAGGTACTGTACTCTAGGAAATAACAACAACGAATCAAGTTATTGCATAATTTTCATTCTGTATTCTTGATATAAAAACAAACCTGTTTGATATCATATTGTGTCCGCTTATGACTTCCAGGCTATCAACGAAATCGATATCGAGTTAAATGATTCAGAACGGAGCCGTTACAGAATGGAACGCTACGGTTACTTTTGAATGCGAATGCAACTGTCAGTTTCATTCGAAAAAAGGTTAAACGTATCATAACTGCCTTCCGCTGCGTATTGCTTTCCACTAACACCTACTACCCGGTCGAGTTAACTCGGCACCTGAAGCGCGATAGACCCCCTTCGTTTTCTCCTTTCCTCACGCCGCCGTCGTCAATTTTTTGAAAGATTTCGATAGATTATCGATAAATTACCGCTAACAAATGTACTAACGCTACTGGCATGACGACAGTGGCGTGAGGCAAGGAGAAAACGAAGGGGGTCTATCGCGCTTCAGGTGCCGAGTTAACTCGACCGGGATACAACTTATAATAATATAGTTTTTAAGTAAAGATTTGACCGCGCTAGACTCTTTGTTAGAAGTGTCTCCATGAGGATTTCCTTTGTAACCAAAGGAATGATTTAATGAGGACCTTCGTTCGATCAGTGGTATTGTTGATCGAAGATGAGGACAGGTTTTCCTAGGAACTATAATTCTATTTTAGAGACGGTACATTTAATTTTAAAACTGAGTCAATATTTAAAAAGGCTACCTACAGGAAAGTTATCTTAATATTGTTTCAATATTATTCCGGTCCCGGCTGTTGTCATCTGATAACAGTCGTTAAACCAAGTTAGAGGACTTACCAGCACCTAGGTTTGTTTGGGTTTAAGAAAACTGAAAGTAGCCATTTTCTATACAAAGCTTAAATGAGCTCACTAGGCCAGGAATAAAGTATGCGGTAATGATCTTCATATGATCAAATGGTGTTAAGAAGTTCCGTCTTCCGTATTTAGACAAAACTAGTGTTCGAGCCGAGAACTACGAAGGTTGTTGTACTCACTCGCAAGTCGCGCAACAACGCAACAAAGGAAAAAACAAAACGTAGGTTATGTAGCGAAGAGATATTATAATCACATAAAAATATTGTTATTTCGTTTGGCTACTTGAAGATATGGGACCTGCGTTGATATTAAAGTATATATAAGCTGAGTCACTATGCTGTATTGTAAAGATAAGAAAATAAACCTTCGCGGAATCTGCGAGGTGTAGCTAGCCCTACAAGGAAACTTGAACCTTAAGAAGCCTTGAGTGAGACGAACAAAAAAATAATTCAGATTCGCAGTTTTTGTTCAGCTCCAATAATCCTGCGATTCGTGTCGTGACGTGACTCAAGTCAAGCGTTTAAATACTTAATTTTAATCGTTTTTACCGACTTCAAAAGGAGGGAGGTACTCAATTCGACCCGTTTTTTTTTTGTATGTACACCGATTACTCGAAGACGGCTGAACCGATTGAAATGATTCAAAGTTATTACATTAGGTAAAAATTCAACTTGGTCCCATTTTTTAAAATTTTGAAATCGGTTCAGTACTTTTCAAGTAATCTCGAAAAAAGTACGAAAATAGTATGATTTTGTGTGAACTACCTCGATGATCAGTCGTATAACTTCTTTGTTTATGAACTGAATAAGATAATTATTTTTTTGTTGGAAAAGGGATAGCTGAAGTGTAGTTCTTTAACCGACTTAAAAAAGGAGGTTCTCAGTTTGACCCGCATGTGTGTATGTTTCCGCGATTTACTCACGTTTATGGCTGAGCCGATTTTTCTACCTAAATAATATACCTACACTACCTAATACAAAAGGTACCTACACTAGAAATAAAAAAATAAAAAATTGTTTAAAAAAACAAAAAACCGACTTCAAAAAACCTACCTCTAAAAAGCAAGAAATAATATTCGTAATAATAAAAACACGTCTATTGAAGTCGGGTGGGGCTTTTAGAATAAAAAAAAAAGGAATTTGTACTCCAGCCCCACCCGACTTCAAAAGACGTGTTTTTATTATTACGAATATTATTTCTTGCTTTTTAGAGGTAGGTTTTTTGAAGTCGGTTTTTTGTTTTTTTAAACAATTTTTATGTTCTCTGTACGAGAAGAGTAAAACCGCAATGTTATTTTCTCAACCTTATGTTAAATTAGACTTGACCTAGGAACGGTAAAACAGGTGTTCATCATCTTCAGTAAGTCATATCACGATGTTTCCACGTGATCTGAGTAAATTAGCATGAGAACTTATCTCATTGGAAAACAAATTGGTATTGGAAATTTACCTTTGTTGAGGTTAGCCGTTAGTAGTTATTAGAGCTATCATATCGTCGTCGTGTTGCTATCTTTGTCGCCATACCCGGTAGGGATCTCGGGAATTCTAGCACCGGGCTCTTTGACTGACAGACAGACACAACAATGTTAAAAGGTACCTAGTATTCTGTGTACCCCACCCCACGTTTATGTGAGATATTCCAGTTACAGCACCAATTTGAACGGCACCTCCCGAACGGCACCAAAAGCATTTCAGTTACGGCACCAATTGGTGCTCTTCGAAAAATGAATTAAAAAAATTATTAAGGCATTCCAGTTAAGGCACTAATGATTTAAGTAGAGTGTTAGTTAACTAAAATAAAATCATCATCATGAATATCATGATAATGTCAACTGCAAAATGTATCTCTCTCTCGCCTCTCTCGTTTTGTGTTATCAATGTTGATCGCAGTGTTGAACCGTTTTCATCGGTAGATGCTACTGCCTCTTTTCTGATTCACGTACCTCTACCTGTAAGCCTTTAGCCATCCCTAATCGTGAAAGGTTAGAGCTATTCTCCTCTGCTGTACGTCAGACGACTATAAAAATCCATAGATCCTCATATCATTATCCAGGGCTGGCCCCTCTGGGAGAGATGCGAGTCGACGGAGCACGAGCGGCGGCTGCTGCTGGTGGCGCGGCTGCCGCACGTGCGCACGCTCAACGGCGGCGGCGCCGTGCCCGCCGACGAGCGCGACTCCGCCGAGCGCGCCTTCATACGCCACTACATGGACAAGCCCGAGGCCGACCGGCCCGACAGGTGACGACCGGCGGCCCCTATTTCACAGACGTGACAATGCCTGGATGTCACAAAAATTATCCCGCTTGGTGGCGCTACTGCTAACTAGAGACCTTTGTACGGGCATTTATCCCCAATGTTCCCATTTATTTTAAATTTTATCTAAAAATGATTGTTACTAATAAGTAATTATTATGGTAAACGAATTAAAGATTAAAGAAAACCAAACTGTGTTGGAAGAAAATTGATATTTACGTAAAATCGCCCAAAATCCAAAAATTGATAGTAAACTCATAGAAAACAACGAAATGACAGGTCTACATCTAATCTACACTAGCGCCAAGTTAGTGGTAGTGCGCCGACTGGTGGACGATTTATGAATTAGCAAAATTATCCTGCCATTGTAAATGAAAATGACAATTTCCATGGCGTAGCCAATTCATACATTCAATTTGAAACTGAAAATGAACTGATCAAACTACTCACATGCACCGCAATGTACATCAAATTATCATTGTAATTTACAAATGTCACGTCTGTGAAATAGGGGTCAGACATAACTAATACGAACTTTAATGTTGTCGACTGGTCGACGGCCGGCGACTGTGATGTTCTTTCTATAGTTTGAGTACTTTGAATAGATGTTTGACACACGATTTTTATTATTTTTTCTGCTTTTGCAACAAAGGACGTGCCTTTATTTTTTCTCGTTTGTTTCTCTTTAATTAATAACGATACTATTTCAACTTATCTCCACTAATGTACAAGAAACACTACTGTTTACTATATAATGCGATTGACGCGCCCTCAAGCCGAGCCATATTCAAGTCGCTCGCTTGATCGCCAGCCTAGTCGCCCATGTTTTCCAGTCGTCCTGTCGACAGTGCGTATTGGGTCTCAATCTCAATCTTGACACACCACTTTATTTCTCTAAAACAGCTCTTCAGCATCGCCTTATGATCATCAAAGAAAAAAAATTACAAATACAAAATAGAGATGTGGTATGTAATGGAACTTAACGCATTTTGTTATCAATGTTATAACGTCATGTTTCGTTAGGGACAAACAATGACAATGTGATTTAGTAAGGTAAGAACCTAAGTATTGTGATGATGTGAAATATGTTGATGAAGGTGATTTCACAGTATGGAATGGTCGTATGTAGGCGGTATTCTCACTTACAACAAGACGACCTAAATGACTTTATTAGTAGGAGGTAGGTATGCTAATAATTTTAGACGATTTGTACGGTTTAGCAATCATTGTCAGTTATCAATTCAATACCTATTTATAATATTCACTTCTCAAGCTTACGCGCTCACTAGACATGAAATAAAACACTTTTTAACGGATACTAGCGCGGTTTTATTGAAAGTACTTTGGTAATTAGTTGGTTGGTATAATGCCCGGCACGTAACTTGGCAAGATAAAAACGAGACAAAAGATGCGCAGTAGCCACAAACACAACTCGGCGTATCTTTTGTCTCATTTTTTTCTTGCCAACTTATATGCCGGCATCTGTATTTGGTTTGATTTTTAGGGTTCCGTACCCAAAGGGTAAAAACGGGACCCTATTACTAAGACTCCGCTGTCCGTCTGTCTGTCTGTCTGTCGGTCTGTCTGTCTGTCACCAGGCTGTACCTCATGAACCATGATAGCTAGAAAGTTGAAATTTTCACAGATGATGTGTTTCTGTTGCCGCTATAACAACAAATACTAAATAAAAAACCGGTCAAGAGCGAGTCGGACTCGCGCACCGAGGGTTCCGTACCATCATAATTGCACCATTAAACCACACTGCAGAGTAGAATAATAAAATTAGTATTGCAGTTTTAGGTCAGCGCCATCTCTTGACCGATAGTGGAACTAATGTAAACTTTTTTAGAAATTTGATAATTTCTAAAAAAGTGTGCCATATTGAGACATCATTTTATTTTTCCTGTAATCTTTATATAAACTGCTATCGCATAGAATTATTTCAGATTTTTCTCTTTGCAAACTTCGGAGATAAGGGGGGGGGGGAACGGTCATTTTTTTTACATTTTTCATCATAAGTCAAAAACTATGCGGTCTAGAAAAAAAAGAAAAAATGATTAAAAACGTGCAAACGGCGCTCTTTCATATGATACCCCACATGCCCTAGTAGCCCCACTTCAAATTTTTAAGACCCCTTTTCAGGCCCTGCTGTAAAAAAAACATTTATTTTTTTATTTATTTCTTATTTGCAAAATAGTTGGGCAAATGTCATCTTAAACTATTCCAAATTTCAAGTTGATACCATTAGTAGTTCTCGAGATATCCAGCTGTGACAGACAGACAGACTGAGTCTCACCATAAGGGTTCCTTTTTTACCATTTTGGTACGGAACCCTAAAACAGAATAAAATTAATATTTAAGGGGGGCTCCCATACAACAAACGTAATTATTTTGCCGTTTTTTGGTACGGAACCCTTCGTGCGCGAGTCCGACTCGCACTTGACCGGTTTTTTTATTTTCTCGAAATACTCGACGCGGCGACGAAGATGCCAAAACGTCGGGAAAAATAAAAAAAATCTAACCAAATACCAACTAATTACCAAAGTACTTTAAATAAAACCGCGCTAGTATCCGTTAAAAAGTGTTTTATTTCACCTATTTATAATTGGCTTTGATAACTTTTTGAACATGACTGGAAATCTCAAAACCATTTCGAGGAATAAGCTTTCGGTACAGTGTCTACTAATTAAATTAAAAAATAAGTCTATATTTTTAAAGATATTTCTAATATTCAATAAAAAGCTTTAACCTTCAAATGACCTTCATATGACGTCATCACATACAGATCTCCCAGCCATAATAAAAAAAAGAAAAAAGTGCAAAGACAATTTTGACAATGAACTTGGCATTAGGGATGGTGGAAGGTGGAAGTGAAAAAATATCGATATAGGTAATATTTCTCAGAAAAAATGGGATGAAACGGGATGATGACTAAGTAATGGATTCTAATTTTAAGGTATTGTAAAACATAAAAAATAGCAAAATAAACCCCTACGCGAAATTTTGGCTCGATTTGGCGAATTTTACGATGATTTTTAAGACTCAAAGTTGGAAAAAATCAAAATGCTCCAGTGACAAAATAGTGTCGACTATTAGAATCCATACGTAATTACCAAAAAATGTTTTGGAAAAATTTTTGTAAAAACATCTATCGATATATCAGAGTATTTAATATCGCCCGAAAAATATCGATGAACTTATCTCGTAATTTTTTCCACATCCCTACTATTAAATGTTTGTAAATAGAAATAAAGTATGCACATATTTTCACAATGTTTATTATGTTATCCTGCAAATTTATCAGTCCACAAGCAATCGTTACAATTTCATCCATGTAGCCTACATCCAAAATAGACACAATACGCAATTTGGGTAGATTGGGCGTGTCAGTTTTTACAAAGTTTTTCAGCAGAGTTTCCACTGGTAAGCATTTTTATTATAATTTTACCACCTCAAAAATTATTGCGTCAAATTAAGAAGGTAGGCTTGAACCGTCACAACTGGATTAAATGAATAAAATAGAAGAAATATTAACTATAACTTATTTGATTACAAACAACCATAAAGTCATTAATTTATGACACTTGGCCTTTCTTTTTCTATAAGTAGATGGCAAAGGTTTTCTTCTTAAACTTTCATGCCACTAATGACGTCATTCCGGTTGACCATATCCGCTCGACAAATATATTTATAAAAAAATAAATACGGGACCAAATGTTAAAATGTTCAAATTAGTTTCTTAAATTGGCCTAATCTGTAGTAAAAAAATATAAAAAAAATACCTTTTATTTTTTAACCAAAGCCAATTTGAGACCAAAGAGAAAAAAAATACATGAGACCGGATTATTAAATCCATATTGTTACTGTCATGCTACAGAGGATGGTAGGAATAATATGGGACTAAAGGTATTCGTAACCCCAGCAAAATGTTGCGTCTTAGAAAAATGGGAGTATTACCTACAGATAATTAGTTTCATAGTTAGATGCAATTTGTTCAAGTATAGCAAAATTTGTTCAAGTTGTATTTTCGAAGTTATTCGAGAAAAACTGATTTTGCTGGGGAACGTTACCCCAGCAAAATTTTTATAAAAAAAACCGGCCAAGTGCGTGTCGGGCCACGCGCCATAGGGTTCCGTAGCTACCTTATACCATACCATATTTAATACTACCTATAATTTTTCGTCTGTAAAAATAACTTTATTTTTCACAGTGTTGGTATGAATGACAAAGTTATATTTGCGGTTTTGAAAAATGTGCTATATCTCAAAAACTAATTACTATATCTCGTTCAAATCAATTTTGGTTGAAAGTGTTTATTAAGATCTACAGCATATATTTTTTTTAGATTTTTCACTCTCTTATTTCAAAAGTTAAAGGGGGGGACACACATTTTGCCACTTTGGCGGTGAATATCTTTCAAACGGTTGACTTTGAGAAAAAGTTGTCTTAAAAACCTTAATGTCATTTTTAAAGATCTATCTATAGACACCCAACACGTGTTGGTTTGATGAAAAAAAAAATTTTCAGTTTCAGTTCCATGTATGGGGATGGGGAGCCCCTCCTTAATCTTTTATTTTTCTTATTTTTGTATTAAATTCGTTAAGCGGTTAACAGAATACATCTACCTACCAAGTTTCAATTGTGTAGTCTTAATACTTTCGGAATAAAGTGGCTGTGACATACGGACGGACAGACAGACAGACAGACATGACGAATCTATAAGGGTTCCGTTTTTTGCCATTTAGGCTACGGAACCCTAAAAAGGCGTTTAGCCTGGAACCAAGTATATGAAAAGATAGTTTTTCATAAAATGAATGTTGTAAATGAATACCAATAGCAAAGTTTGTTCAATTTATAGTTTTTCAGATATTCAAGATTTTGCTGCGGTAACGTTTTGGGATTTCCCATATCTCGAAAACTGTCTGCCGCAGAAGTTTGAAAAAAAAGTACCAGTTATAGGCCTTAATTTGATCAAATTTGTTCAAACACATAAGTATTTCGATTCATTAATAAATATCAATACAATAAATTGTTTACTACACACATTTTGCCACTTTGGCGGTGAATATCTTTCAAACGGTTGACTTTGAGAAAAAGTTGTCTTAAAAACCTTAATGTCATTTTTAAAGATCTATCTATAGACACCCAACACGTGTTGGTTTGATGAAAAAAAAATTTTTCAGTTTCAGTTCCATGTATGGGGATGGGGAGCCCCTCCTTAATCTTTTATTTTTCTTATTTTTGTATTAAATTCGTTAAGCGGTTAACAGAATACATCTACCTACCAAGTTTCAATTGTGTAGTCTTAATACTTTCGGAATAAAGTGGCTGTGACATACGGACGGACAGACAGACAGACAGACATGACGAATCTATAAGGGTTCCGTTTTTTGCCATTTAGGCTACGGAACCCTAAAAAGGCGTTTAGCCTGGAACCAAGTATATGAAAAGATAGTTTTTCATAAAATGAATGTTGTAAATGAATACCAATAGCAAAGTTTGTTCAATTTATAGTTTTTCAGATATTCAAGATTTTGCTGCGGTAACGTTTTGGGATTTCCCATATCTCGAAAACTGTCTGCCGCAGAAGTTTGAAAAAAAAGTACCAGTTATAGGCCTTAATTTGATCAAATTTGTTCAAACACATAAGTATTTCGATTCATTAATAAATATCAATACAATAAATTGTTTACTAGTACTTGAACTAATTACCTGTAATACTCTCATTTCTCTAAGGCGCAACATTTTGCTGGGGTTACGCATATGGACTAAAGAACTAAATAGTGACTAATTGTATACGCAGGTACTGGGAGCTGGTTGCGGTGCACGGGCGGCTGGAGCCGCTGGTGGCGGTGGACCTGCGGCCCGAGAAGCGCGTGCAGATCACCTTCACCTGCGGCGCCACCAGCGAGGTGCGCACCGTCGACGTGTACAGGTGGGTCACATTACACTCCACTGCAGGACTTAAGCCCTCCTAGCAGGCGAGTTGGGGATCGCAGTGTTTCATTGTGTGTCACAGCGCGTGAAGATCACCTTAACTTGAGAAGACACCAGCGAGGTGCGCATCGTCGACGTATACAGGTGAGCGACGTTCAGTCCACTGCAAGACACGACATAGGCCTCTCCTGATGGCCGGCGGCAATGTGAGCGACGGACGTTCAGTCCACTGCAGGACACAGGCCTCTCCTAACCTGCCGTTAGTCCGTGTGAGAGTAAATAACTTAGTGCCCTAAGTTATTTACTCTCACATTTACCTATCTGAATGTAGTAGATAGATATTTAATTTTAACCTACCTACCCATTGTGTGCAAACTTTTGTTAATTACTGTGATGGAAAATGACCTCACTTTATACGTGGAGCTCATTTTTCAATGTTGACGACTCTGTATGAAATATACAGGGAGAAAAAAGCAGCCCTTGACGAGTTTCTTGCCGGTTCTTCTCGTTACAAGGTCTCCCGGTTAGGGTTTGCGAACCGATGGCGTAGCTTCTATGACATTCACAAGTGCTTGTAACAGCCTAGACTGAATAAATTCTTTTTGAATTTTGAATAAACGGCGTTCTCTCTTTTGATGCGGCCCGAAAGGAGTGTGCAGATCACCTTGCAGGTGCAGATTTACCTACCGCTAGCCGTAGGACTAAGGCCCCTAAACCCTAGGATAAAGGTATCGCGCGTAGGGTTACCAGGTAAAATAATGAGATTTTCCGACTTTTTCCCTGACTTTTCAGAAAATTTTGTGACTATTCGTACGCCTAAGTACATTCCTCATTTCGTTATCGTTAAAATTATTTTTTTCTCATCAAAATGATTAACAAATTATATGTGTTATCAATTTTTTGGAATTTCAAAAATTCCCAACAACTACAGTTTTTCCCTGTTTTCCTGACAGATAAATCCAGACATGTCAGGATTCCTGTCATCTGGTAACCTTAAACGCGCGCGACACCAGCGAAGTGCGACTGCGTACCTCGGTCGTGTCGACGCCTACAAGCGAGAAACATCAATATAACACCACATTACACTCCTCTGTATGGGGCCTCTCCCCTCCCGGTGACACGGAAACATTGCTGCCCATTTTCTGGTCCAATGAGATGTCAAGAATTGGTGCGGACATGCGGACCGGTGATATTCTAATGTCACATATACATTATGTACTTCGCAGTAAAACTGCTAGACGCTGATCACTGACATTAAACAAACTCGGCAAATCGCGATAATAAAGGTGCGGGCTACATTTGACTGACGCCACGTGTTGACTTGACACGCCGTCAGATGACATGGTTTACATAGTAAATGTATGCACTAGGAGCACACTTATAACACGTCCATATAAATACGGCGTGTTAACACGTGGCATCACACAGATGTGCCCGCACCTATTGTCTTCTAAAATAGTAAAAAATTATGTTATACATAAAGGTTTTAATTTAAATTAATACAGGGTACCTAATTATTTGTTTCAGAACTGTTTCGGACCTGAAGTCGCGATTAGAGCGGTTAGCCGGCTTCCCTGCGTCTAAGATGAGGCTGTTTTACGTAGACCAAGAACTAAGAGACACAGAGGTAAGGTTTGAAGGCGAATACAAATAAATTGCCTGCTACACGACTGCAAACGACGTCCTGACCAAGGTGACCTCGATGGTTTACAATCGTGTAGAATTGTAGATGGAGGTTCAGTTCACAACGGTCAGTTGCCAACCATGGTCACCTTGGTCGGGTCGCGATTGGCAGCCGTGTAGCAGGCACTTAAAAGCTTAAAACTAAGAAATTGTCGATCTTCGTAACATAATTTTAATCGTCTTCAGCTATTCCCTGGGCCGGAGGAGATGAAAATCCCCACAAAGCAGCTATACTCCTACAATATTAGGTCTGGTGACGAAATCATCATCGAGCCCAAACTGCAGCATTCTATATCAGTCAAATCTTCCGCGTGAGACGCCGTTGCAATGGCCTTACTGGTTGAACATTGGTCGCATTTCTGCATCTTACGGGAACACAACGCAATATGTTAAAAATTTCACGTCCAAAGATATAGACTCAAATTACTTAAATAGGTTTATTTCAAATAGAGTAGTCGTTATTATGTTGAAAATGAATTTTGTTTTTAGAAATGCTACCAATATACCAGAGAGCCATGAATGCCATTTGAAGTAATTATTGCTAGTGAATTTCAAATAGAATTGACCTTTCGTGTAGTAATCCAATTATTCTATGTTCTGCATACTAACAAATGTGAGTAATAAATATTTTTAGTTATAATTTCATAAGATTACTACATAACTTTTTGTTTCACGAAAGTGTATATTTTTGTCTTTGTCTGTAGGTAGTAATATTGTAATCACAATGTGAATTCTCTGGTTGTCACAAAACATTTAAATAGCCTTTAAGTTAATCTGCAAGCTGAAAGCTTCATACGAAAGTTCTCATATTTTATTATTTTCTACATTGAGTAGAAATAGAACCTACTTATTAGTTTACTAATATGAAATCTTACATTTTTTATTTTAAATTATTACAAAGGTATATTTCTTGTCAAACAAAATCCATCAGAAATGTTTTTATTTTTATTTTACCTACCTATATATTTTTGCAATAAGCATCTGTGATAATATATTTTTAAAAGATGGCTTAATCTGAAAGTGACATAACTTTACCCATGCATATTATAATAACATCGTCTTCAAATTAGATAAAAAGAAACATCTAAGTATGTAGGTACCTACTAATATTAAAAATGTGCTTGTTTGTTATCTAAATTTGGGAGTGATACTAACTGCCATTTACCATGTCTTTAAATTTTAGAGATAAAGTACATACTAGATACTAGGCTAAAACAAATACTGTCAAATTTTGATGAAAGGCTGTTTTAATTTTGTTTTCAGTGTTAGTAGCCTGCTGTTTACTACTGTGATTCCTAGAATTGCCAAATACAATAAGTATCTGCATTATAAAAAAATGTGTATGAGTTTAAAAGGCATGGCAGTTCAAAAATATCAACAAATAATAAGTATCATTAAATCAGTTTTTTTAGTGTTAGCAATAAAAACTAAGTGACGATGAATAAAAGAATTGTATGACGTAATAAGTTGTTTTATTAATCAATATGCAATCGTTTCCCATACACTGCTATCATTGCATTTTGCACTTGTTCTATAATGTGTTCATAAACTTCTGTCCAACTTTCAATGCTTATTTCTAAAGTCCTTCTTTTAACGAAATTCAATAATATTATCAATTTATCTATTTTTCTATTCACAACCATTGTACGCATATATTCACATATCATATCGACATCACACGGCAGAGGAGTTTGTTCACTCTCAAACCATGCTCTGAGTAATTCTCTAACCTTTTGCCATGGGAGACCTAGTAATACCTGAGATTTTTGTTCTTGAAGTTCTCTCTTGACGAAGACTTCTTTGCATTCTACCTCTTCTTTTTTCATCATTGGATCTTTGTAGGGGATATCTTTAAAGGGTATACACTGCCCTTGGAGAAATTTAGTCATAAGGTTGCGAGATGTTGACTGATTACTTTTGCGAGGTCTACCTCTTCGTTTGACAGGTGATCTTGTAACTCCTAAAACTGGAGACCTTTGCTTTGATGGTAATGGACCTAATAGCTTTTTAGATGGAGAAGCAAAAGTATTTGTCTTGATGCTATCATTTCCACTTTGGTCTACTTGTATTGAGTTTTTATTCACGTTTTCAGCCTTATCATTAACTGGTTTATTTGTAGACAAAAATTTACTTATAGCGCCCTTATTTTGTTTGGCAGTGATACTCTCCAGTTTAGTCATTTGTATTCCTATACCTCTCATTTCTTTAGGATCAATGTTAATTTTTTTACATATTGAAATAATTTCTCTAGTTATGACTTCTGCATCATTTGTGGCGTTTGCTAAAGATGTTGATTTATTTATAATGTTACAAAATCCATGGCCCATAAATTTTGCGGTTTCCACTGGAGCTTCTTCATCCCTAACCATCAGTTTTAATGTTATACATTTTCCCAATACTTTAAATTGTTGCATTCGAGTTTGCACTTCAGCAGCTAATTGTTTTAAGAATTCAAAGCATTGATTAATATTTTCAAATCTAATACCATAATTTACTTCTGCTGATACGGATTTTCTAATAGAATGGTATGACAATGGGTTTGAATCGTAACCTCGACATTGTTCAAATAACTGTGCACCTGTCTTATTTCCTAAATGACGCTGTAGAATAACTAGACTTAAGCTTTGTAAAGAACCACATGTAAAGTGCCCAAGTGATTCCAATTTATGAGCAGTCTGTCGGCCAACTCCAGGTAAATCTTTAAGTTTAATCTCTACCATAAAATCTGCTACTAAATCAGTGGTCAAAAAGAACTGCCCATCTGGTTTTGCTTTCTTTGTAGCTAATCTAGCTTGTAAACGATTTCCGCCAAACCCTGTAGAACACGGACAGCCTGTTTTCTCTTTTATTTCAGATCTTAAAGCATCTGCAAAATCCTGGACATTAATGTTAATATCTTTAAGAAGTTCTGTACAATCTACATACATTTCATCACAAGACACTGCCTCTATGTCCAATGTGTATTGTGCAACAGTGTCATACAAAGTATATGCAACTTCTTTATACCCATCAAAATCATAAGGTATTGTTTGCAAATCTGGGCATAGTTTTAAAGCTGCCCCCATAAACATACCATTGCTGATGCCTTTTGCTCTGGCTTCATATGAACAAGAAGCTATTTCACTCATTGATCCAAACTGTTCACCTTCGTCATCTATATTGTCTACTCTACTTTCAAACATAATTTCTTCACCATTTTTATTATATTTTTTAGCATATTTTTGTCTGTAGAGTTTAAATTCTGTATTTCTATCCACACCTGGCCGTTTTGCATGTACTTGTCTACCTTTAGAATGTGTAACTGCAACAGGTTTTCCTCTGAGCTCTGGCCTGCCACGTAGGCCAACTGATACGAAAAAACAATCCATATCAATATGCATTATCACTTTATTTTTTTCAAAACATAACTGTGAGTAATTGGTAGGCATTTGCAAAGTCTTATCCTTTAATTTATTTCGAGCAGGAAATGTATAATTACTACTTTCCCTTAAATCATTGATATACTGTTTAAAACAAGCACCAAGTTGAGATATATGATGTAATCTAGAGTTATTGTAGAAATCTGATATAAAATTAGGATCAGCGGCTGTTCTAGTGAGATTTTGCGTCTTCTTTGTATCATTATTTGGAAATCCATTTAAATCGGAAAAAATACTTATTTGGTCTTCTCTTAATTTACTTGTACAGACAGGAGGTACAGCAATCCTGCAGAGATTACCATTACCTTCATTACTTAGAACTTTTGAACTATCATCAGATACTGTACCATTATCCTTAACAGTTTTAGGGAATGTGATCTGTCGTTGTGTTCTTGAATTCCTATACAACAAATAATCTTTATAATCAAGTAATTTATTTGATGCTATACTGTCTGTTATCCACTCTGGTTTAACAACTTTTGAAAGTGACATATTCTTCACTTTAGTATCAGGTAAGTTTGATGCTATTACAAAGTCTTCACTCTTTTGGTAGATGTGATAAATACCACCATGCTTAGACATAAGATCTTTAAGCTCATCAGCAGAAGGAATAGTAAAGCCGTTGACATAAATACTAATACCGTTGAAAAGGTTTGTCAGCTTCTGGTCACTTCCAGCTCTTTGGCAAAACTGTTCTTCTAATTTTGCAATTTTAGCCTGCATATAACCTCCCCAAGCTTCAAATCCATTATCTGGGAAATTTTCATCACGTCGACGCATTTCGTAAATAGGTATTGTAACACCTTGTATTGTATTGTAATTATGTAAGTTTTTGCAAAGATTTAAATCCTTATTACAAGACTGTTTGCATTGAAGTAAAGAAGCACTTGCAAGCACTATTCATGAAAACACAGAATTGGTATTGTAAAGTATGAATATTTTTTATACTTTATTTGCATAAATAGCTAGTTTTTAATTACTCTAGTAGGTAGCTGTGTAACGTACCTATTTATTTTATTTGTATACATACATAATTATTTTAAAATAAAGATAAAAACGTCGATCAATCAGAAAGTCAAATTTGACATGACCACAGAACAGAACAGAATCACAATAGCGGAGCTGCGGAGCACAGATTACAAATTTAGCGGAGGACTAGAATGCTGGGTTGCGTTCAGAGGCTTACACCCGATTGCACTAAACTTAAGGATCGCCTAAGTCTGTTCCTAACTACAACACGACCAAATTAAAACGGTGTCAAACTTAGCGGTCATGTAGATGTCATTCGACTACTTAACTTACACCCATTTGCACTAAACTTAAGAATCGCCTGAGTCTTTTCCTAACTAACTTAAGACATTCTTAGTAAAAAATTGGTTTGCACTAACCTTAGGACGTTCCTAAATGCACTTTAGGCTATTCTTAACTTACGGGCCCAATATCGAGCGCCCAAGGCTTAAGAAATTCCTATGTTATGAATTGTAAATCTGTGGTTATAGCCTGTGGCGGTCAATTGTGACAAAAACAGAAATATTTGCTGAAAAATGGAATATTCATGGAACATTCATTGAAATAATTGAATTACTAAACGACTCCGTGGAAAATCGCAAAAATTGCAGTATTTCAATACAATTACTGCACTTATAAAAGAATAAGAACGTATGAAATAACCGTACTTGTATGTAAACTGCAATAGGCTGCCGTGTCAAGGTTAATTTTTGACCCCAATTACCGTATAATACGGCAATTACCGTACCATTGGCAACACTGCCGCGATTTGATTTCCATTTTCTAAATTGACAGTCGATGACATAACTTTTTCGATCACCCTACCAAATAAAATAAACCAACGCCTTATCTTTCGTCTTCTTTTAACTCACGAATGAATCAATGTGATGTTATAACCAAAAAAGTACTTTATGACCTATATTACTTCGCCGGCTTAAAAATCCATAAACAATTAATATTTACATTCTTTCTCTTAGCAAGGCGATGCCCACGTTACGACGTAGTCTGTTAGTGCAAACAAAAATTTCACCTCGGCATTTTTAGGCTGTTCCTAAGCTAAGTAATACCTTAACTAGGACACGCCTAACTTGAGTTTAGTGCAAACGGCTGTTAGTCGAGTTGTAGTTAAGAAGAGACTTAGGCGATTCTTAAGTTTAGTGCAATTGGGTGTTAGAGTGCAGTTAAAAAACAACCAAACGGTTGTATTTTAACTCACTCTAAGGTTAGGAACGACCTCTTGGTCGTTGACTTTGTATTGACATTGACATTTAAAGTTCTTACTTTAAATGTCAATGTCAATACAAAGTCTTCATTTTCCACTTGAAATAGGAATAATTTAAACTTTCCTTTATTCAAAATCAAATAAAAACTGTTTTTTTTGCGAAGCTACCATGATTTATTTGAAAATTAGACACAAAAACATCAAACTACAAAATAATGTCAAATGACATTGACAGTTTTTCTATAGACAAACATCAGGGGCCCTACCGCCTAACTCAAAGCTTTAGCCAGAGCGATAGCTAGACTATATCCATCCTTGTCATATCATAACACGATGACAAGGACGGACAGTGCACTGACGTCATAAACCAAAGCCAGAGTCAAAGCGAGAGAGTTAGGCGGTCCGGGGGCAGAGCGTTTTACAACCATCAATTTTGATGGTTGTTTGGTTGCAACGCTCTGACGTTTGGAACGGGAAAGTTATTACAACCGAACGTCACGCTCTAATGTTTGGAACGGCGTTAGAGCGTTCGGTTGCACTCGGAGCGTAGGTTCGGAACGACCCCCTGGACTTGCTTGATCGTCTAGCTAGTAGTATGTATGGGTTACTTATATGAGCAATAAGAACATACTTTTGCTTGTCTATGATATAAAGTAGTTTGACTTTGACTTGACGTGCATGCAAGCTGTCAATGTCATGTTTTGTTTGTTGTTGTGTCTTTCAAAACTTCCACAATCAACAAAAACCGTAGACTCTCTGTCTACGACAAAAACGGTCTACTCAACAGTAAAGTTTTTAATTTTTATAAGAAATAGAACACTGAAGTAATGTCCCACTTTGAAGAAGAAATGGAAATCGCTCCTTGGGTAGGTCCCACTAGCTGTAGGAATTCGTTGACAATTGCTATACTGTCTTCAAATGTCGAAATAATAGAACGGATAGCTAATGCGCTAGTCGAAGTTCACTCCAAGGGAGGATTTAGATGGAAACTAATTGTATTGCGTTCATTTCTTCTGGAAGAAATCGTCAAACAATCAGATTTAACTGGAAAAGTTGCAATTGACTTTGTAGTGTTGGCAATGGACACCAGCAGAATATTTTGCTTGGAGTGGACAAAAAAGGTGTTGAGTCAAGTTCATCCAGACTTGAGGAGCCGGCGAGTAATTCTAGTGAATGCAAGTGGCCTCCCAGTAAACAATATGGCTATAAGTGCAAGTGATTTAGTAAATTTTTATACAGACTTAAAATTAGATTTATTGACTGGTAATGTATATAACCCAGAAGATGCCACATTTTTATCAAGAAAGCTTCTCAAATATGTTGAAGTAACTATGGGTACTAAGACTGGAATTCCTAACTTAAATGTTTAGTATCGTAATATACTTATTTTACACCGTAATTGCATTTTCTACTATAAAATTTGTTACTAAGTATCAGTGGCGAAAGGTCCATACAAGCTCTTTACCCACCGGCTTACCTTTTAGAAATCCCATCCCACTGATCCACTACCTATGCAGATAATAACATTTTTGTAGAACGGCTTATCTTCGCTATAATTTCACCCCTCGCCACTGCTAAGTATTACTAATTACTATAAAATTCTTATTGAATATGAAGTGTTTGTTTCATACTTTTCTAAATAAAAAAACTTAAGATTTATTTTGTCATTTTATTGCTGTTAGGAAACTCAGAACATTAGAAGTTTAAAGAGATATTTCATTAATTAGGGGTAACTCGCCCCAATCTTGCCTCTCCTCTCCCTAATTTATTGGCCCCTTAAACTTAACATCAAAAAATAAGAATATTGAATAAACAGTGAAGTTTTAAAATAAAACTGAATAATTAGTACCTATATTATCTTCATAAAATGACAATAGTGAACATTCATTATTTAAAACAGCAACCAAACTTTCCAAATGTAGTAATTATTGTGGTTTTCCATTATTGTTTTCTTTCTTTAGTATTCTGTATAGTTGGAGTACCTATGTATTTTTGTTGAAACTTTGCAATAAATTTTAATTTATTGCCCGGCCAATAAATGGTACGGTGATAAGTCTTAAGGGCCCTATCACATTTTTTCGTTGAAATTTCGATTTTGACGGATTTTAGCGCTACAACCTAGAGAAACCTTTGGGTCTACTAAATACATTTATATGTGTTCGCGACAAAAAGTAATATGATGATACACTGGAAAGTTAAAGGGTTAGAAAGGAAAAAAGTTGATGAACGATTTTTAGAGTCAACTTTGAACATACACAGAATGAAAAACAAGTACAAACAACAAATAAAAGTATGAAATTTGATTTTCTTATGAAGTAAAGATTATTCTTATATAAATTTTACCTAATAATAATTATGTATCTACGAGAAATTCACAGTTAATTCTGAGCCTTTTTAGTAGTTTTATGGTTTTTGATTAGGATTTTTTTTCACATATTCCATACATAATTTAAAAATTCCGAGGCCGCTATGAACTATTCGACTATATAAGAGATAATATTCAATTTTTTTTATTTCATTTGTTTAGCACGGTAGTTCAATCCATGACCCCAAAAAAGTGCCTTCGCGCATTTTATGAAAATCTTTATCTGCAATTTCGGGTTTAATTATAAAGTTAAGCAAATTTTCAAAAAAGCGAGGCCGCTATGTTCTATTCCAATAGCTATTCTACACTATTCAATAAGTTGAAACTGTTAATGTATTGTTGTTTCTGAGATCGAGAACCCCAAAATTGGCCATATTACGCAAAAATCAGTCGAAACGTAATGCCTCTTAATTCCAATTATTGGCCTACTATATTATTGCGATGGAGACCAATGACCGCAGATCACGTGATAGGTGCGAGGAGCGTAGCGACGAGCATGTTAGACGCAGCGCGCAAGCCGAGCGAGCGAAGCGAGCGTGCCGCGGCAGCAGCGGCCGGCGAAGCGCCAGAAACGACTTTTTTTACGTGCGAAATTTTGTACTACGTCCCCTCCCCTCTCCCCACTTCTTTTTAGCCTCCCCTGCTTAATTTCCACATTTTTTGTTTTGAGGTTATGTTTACACGAAAATTTTTTTCTCGAAAACTACGCATCACCGGCAGATGGGGATTGGAGGAGGAAGTTGTTTCCTTTCCCTCTCCCTTCCCCCTCCTTTAATTGCCGAAAAATAACAGTAATTTGGCTGATATCATTACTTTTTTGTGCGAAATTGAAAATTCATTTAAAAAAAGTATGCATTTCCTCACTCCCAAAAATTTTAAGGGGGGTTAGGAAGGACCCTAACCCTACGTGAACGGGTGCGAAAGCCATCCACACTCGCGGTTCACGGCTTTCACGGGTGTTCACGACGCGAATGTGGAGCCCGCTTAAGGATAAACACTTGCAGATAGGTTAGGTAGGCGAGTGCTTAAAAAAAAAAGCAAACATACACATTTCCAAATCATTTATTATTATACTTTGATTGTACTACAAAATAATAGGAAGATTTCTACAGTTATTCTATTATATTACATAAATAATGAAACAATTATATCAGTTATCACTGGATGGTGCGCAGTAACCACATATTGTTAGAAGTAGACTATTTTTATTGGAAAAAACAATCATAGGTACCTTACAATGTGATAAGGTAAAAACAAACTTAAATCTAACTGAAATACTGTTTGTGTGTAAACATATTTGTTTTAAATCTATAAATAACATAATAAGCATAAATCTATGAATCTGTAAAATTTTTCCTAAATTAAAAAACTTAAAATTTTAAGCCTTAAAATGCAGTATCCCCAGCATTCCCATCACACTCGCTGGTACATACTAATAAAATTAAATTACTTAATCTTAAACTAAAATTGCTGCATCCTACATTAAAGTCACGACTGTGACTGAATTAAAAAAATAACGTATACAAAAATTTAATATTAGGCAATATCACAACTAAATCACCTGTTCATACCAGCCAGGCCAAATAAATATGAGTAGGACACACTATGAAATTATATGCTTGCAAAGAAATAATTTCTTCATATAATTTAAGCAATATTATATAGTGTGACACAGTCCCAACCATAGTTCACCAATAATTAGATTTTAGGAATAATTAGTAGTTTTACCAAGATTCTTAGAAAACGAAAATATTTTCGATGTTTATGTACAGACGAGAGCACATGGGTATCCTCGTCAGATCCGACTTGTTCATTTATTTTCACACAACAGCTAATTACCCGCCCTTTCTTTCGGCAGTCGGGTAAAAAATACGTAAATGTGATAGGTACTGCACCTGTCAGTGGTCTTTACTTTGTTTGAAAGGAATTCTTTTCACATGTAATGTGAATCAATTAATTAAACGTACATTAAATGTGCATAATTTTCATACCTTGTACCAAATTGCTACTTAAATCTAATTTTATATTCTAAAATTAAAAACTAAATTAAGCAACATATTCAAATAAAATCTCTATGCAAGTCTGAATTTTGGAATTATGACAATTTTTTCATGAAAATAATGTTATTAAAGGTTTATCATAGGAATATAATTATTCAATTAAGTTTGAACAATCAGTGACCAAACATATTTTAATTTTTAAAAGATCATAAAAACAATATTGTTTGCTATTAAGTAGTTTTTGCACCTTACAAAAATAGAGATCACATGACATTCCACTACAGACAAATATTGAATATGCAGACACATAAACCAATTAATAACATCAATTTCAACATACATGTTGGTGTCTTTGATACATCAATAGCATAATGAATCACTAAACTGTTGTAATATATCGGGTGCATCGTGCCATGGAGAACGAACTTGTTACATTGTACCTTAATGATACTCCGTAACAGAGAAGTCGTCTAACTACTGAATATATTATGTATCATACCTTACATCTAAGTTCCTGTACTGAGAGATATATTTAAAATTACCATGCTGACACTGAGTAGCGTCCCATGCTTAAGGCAATTGGAATCTACTGAAAAGGTAATAAAACCTCAAGCAATTTGTAAAAATGCCACCGTCTAAAACTGAAATTAAACGAAAGGTTAAAACACCAAAACCACAGGACGCTTTTTATAAAAAAACGTGTCAGATAATATTATAATGTCTCTAAATCAAATTGCACGAGTGTCACATTTTAAGTCTGACACCACAGTGATGGTAGACCTTAAAATATGTGCCACTGTTCATATAAATCTACGCCTTAGGCTTCCGCTGTTGTTTCAACTGTAACACAAGAAAGAAAACTAGGAATTCTTTGATATGTGATGTTATCTATTGCAGATGCGTTATATTTAGGTCCTGCCCTTTATAGCACGATTATTCGGTAATTACGTAAGCATTTAAATTAAGATATCAAGTCACAATTAAATTGAAATAATAATAATAATTGTAATAATAAGTGAAACAAAACAAACTAATGACAAACAATATTTAATAAATGAGATTCTTGCTTGATATGTGGAGCGCATGTCAGAGCGCAAGCCTGAAGACTGTAAGCTACGTTGCTACCACTTTGTCAGTCCAGCTTTGGCTTGACGTCGAAGGTCCCTTGTTCCTGTGCGTAGTTCCGGGACCCAGGGACGTCCACCTCGCTCCATTTATATGAAGCACCTATTTTATCGTTCACTGTACACGTCTGTTTACTTTAATATACACTTGTCAGATTACCTGTAAAATAAAGATAAAACAATATTACAAGGTTGTTTATGCAGTCAATAGTAACATTTACATCACTTATGTTTAATATGAAATATCATGAAAATGTAAATATTTAATAACAAAAATGCGATCAAAAAAGTTCTGCAATTCATGTTTATAAAATAATAAAAAAAAACGATTATTTAAGTAACTTTGTTGCTAACAACTTTTGATTAAAACTGGCAGAAATCGCAGTTACATTGCTGCTTTAGTAAGAACCAACGTGACAGATATCTTACTTAAAGCAGCAATGTAACTGCGCTTTCAATCTATTTTAATTGAGAATTTTTAGCAACAGAGTAACGTTATCAGGGGGTAGGTTTTACTAAATGTCTTCTGACGTGCCCGTAGCCAGCCGTGTGCTAACGAGCCCGAAACGGACGTGCCGGACTACAGCTGCGCCACAAAAAAAAAGTTTGAAATCTGACTTTTTGACTATGCCATGATGAAGTCTATAGTTTGTCGGAGTTTGTCGCCAAAAACCAGAGTTTGTCGGTCTTCCGTTTAGGAGATACGTGTGGCTCAGCTGTAGAGACGTCTCTACAGCTGCGCCACACAGATCTCGAAAACGGAAGGTCGTAGCGAAAATCTGATTACTTGTATGTATAGCCGTTAGTTTGTCGGAGTTTGTCGCACAAAAACCAGAGTTTGTCGGTCTTGCGTTTAGGAGATCTATGTAGTGCAGCTGTAGAGACGTCTCTACAGCTGCGCCACACAGATCTCGAAAACGAAAGGTCACAGCGAAAATCTGATTTTTTGTGTGTGTAGCCGGTAGTTTGTCGGAGTTTGTCACCAAGACCCAGAGTTTGTCGGTCTTGCGTTTAGGAGATATGCGAGGATACGCTGTGGAGACCTTTCTACCTGGATCTTGAGAACGGAAGGTCGTAGCGAAAATCTGATTACTCGTGTGTGTAGCCGTTAATTTGTCGGAGTTTGTCACCAAGAACCAGAGTTTGTCGATCTTGCGTTTAGGAGATATGTGAGGATACGCTTACGACCTTTCGTTCTCGAGATCCAGGTAGAAAGGTCTCTATAGCTTATCTCCAAATATCTTCTAAACGCAAAATCGACAAACTCTGGTTCTTGGCGACAAACTCCGACAAATTAACGGCTACACACCCGAGTTATCAGATTTTTGCTATGACCTTTTTCTCGTTCACAAGTTCCAGGTCCAGATCCAGTTCTCAAGATCCAGGTAGAAAGGTCTCCACAGCGTATCCTCGCATATCTCCTAAACGCAAGACCGACAAACTCTGGGTCTTGGTGACAAACTCCGACAAACTACCGGCTACACACACAAAAAATCAGATTTTAGCTGTGACCTTTCGTTTTCGAGATCTGTGTGGCGCAGCTGTAGAGACGTCTCTACAGCTGCGCCACACAGATCTCCTAAACGCAAGACCGACAAACTCTGGTTCTTGTGCGACAAACTCCGACAAACTAACGGCTATACACACGAGTAATCAGATTTTCGCTACGACCTTCCGTTTTCGAGATCTGTGTGGCGCAGCTGTAGAGACGTCTCTACAGCTGAGCCACACGTATCTCCTAAACGGAAGACCGACAAACTCTGGTTTTTGGCGACAAACTCCGACAAACTATAGACTTCATCATGGCATAGTCAAAAAGTCAGATTTCAAACTTTTTTTTTTGTGGCGCAGCTGTAGTCCGGCACGTCCGAAACGGGCCTCGAAAAAAAGTGACGCATCTGCTAGAAGCCCGAATCGGGCCCAATCCGGCCGCGCGTCTAAAATGTTTTTTCTTAATTTTTCAACTCTATTTTTCCGTTTATGTTTTGTACTGCAGTATCTAAACTGTATTAGAGTAGAAAATGTCATGTCATCAATCGTTTTATTGAGAAAATTGAAGTTCTGTGTGGCCGAAATAACTTTTTTTTGTTTTAGGGCCTGGCAGATGCGCATTTGTGATTTTTCAACTTACTTGTAGGTGCTTTCTTTTATATAAATATCGTAAATTAAGTTATCCCCATTGAAATTAAACAGTAAAAATGATGAAAAAGAGTTTTATTTAGAAATAAAAAAGGTTTTCTTCCACCGATCCGTCGCATACTCGTTCCGATTGTCTCACCGATTTTTTGCAGGTGGTTGTTTTTACCCGACTGCAAGAGGGTTATGTTTTTCGCGCGTATCTTGTAAGTTTGTATGTAATATTCTTTATTACCTCATATCTTTCAAACGGCTGAACGGATTTCCATGATTAACATATCGTTAGATTTGTCTCGTCAGCCCAAGTGTTCTTAAGAAGGTGGCGTTATAAAAAAACCAACATGGCGGCTGTACGGTGCTATTATACGTAGCGAAAAACATTTTTTTTTTAGAATTCTGCAATATGGGTGTCAAATTAAAGGGCTTATTATAAGGATTTCAAAATGGTATATCATATAAATAATAACTAAAAAGAAATAAATAAAAAATAAATTTAAAAAAAATAAAAACCCGCCTGCATAAAAAGACCAGTCAACTGAAAAGATGGAAACAAGATTAAATATTAAAGGCAACATTATAACATGCAGTCGGAGGCATATAACTCAAATCATTCATAATGTCACTTTTTTTATGCATGCCTCCGACTGCATGTTATAATGTTGCCTTTAATATTTAATCTTGTTTCCATCTTTTCAGTTGACTTGTCTTTTTATGCAGGCGGGTTTTTAATTAGAATATAGGCTCAACGACCGATATCGGTCTTTGAGCGAAAAATACGCTCACTACGCGTTCTGGTCACTGCCAAAATGCCTCAACGCGAAATTCGTGTCATGGCTCTTATAAAAACGCCCAGAACACGTTGTGGCAATCATGGAAATACCACAAAGCGAAATTCGCTTCGTGGTCAACATACCAAACGACCACAACGCGTTGTGGAAATGAAAAAAAGCCATGACACGTATGGAACCATAATAAAGGTAGAATACGGCGCACACTGATTTGCAATACCTGTGCGTGGGTCCTACAAGTCTCAAAACATCATACATATCTTTAAAAAACATTTCTACTTTATTAAATAGATACTATGTAGGGTAGACCTTGGATTATCTATGAAGAGGTAGACGGAAAATTTATATAAATCGTGTCATTTAAATAAAAGGACTTAATTTGTTGGATAAAATGATTACTTTATTAAAGAGACAAATTGTTGACTAATGATAATTATAAGTCATAATTGGAAAATTTAAGTAACTATTTTGACACACACTTTATATAATAACAATATTTTATTAGTCATGGAAAACTTTGTTATTACAATAGTTTTTTTTTTCAAATCAATATAATTGGTGAATACAAAATATTAGTTTTTCTTCTTATCGAATGAGGATTAGTGGCCAACTCTGGTGTTACAGTTTATCAAGCCTTGGAAGAAAAACTTGGCTTAACGACTGTTATCAGATGACAACAGCCGAGACCGATTGTTTAACGTGCCTTCCGAAGCACGGGAGCGCCCAGTTGTAATGCCACATAACGGTCACCCATCCGACACCTGGCCGGACCGAGCATTGCTTAACAAACGTGATCGAGTACGATCAGCCTATCAAGTTCCGTCATGAGCACTTCAAAATATTAGTAATTGGAAACTACAATTAATTTAAAATAATTTGGAAAGTTAAGTTTTTTTAATACAATAGAATTTTCAAATCAACATAATAAGGCTACTAATTGTTTAACACAAAGTATTAATCATCAGAACCTACAACTAACTTCTTCAAATAATTAGGAAATTTAAGATTTTTTATAATTATAACTCTCCGAAATTGACAAGAAATTAATAAAGCAGTCTGCCGGTGTTTTAATGTATCGTTGTACGGTTGTACTTGTTTTGACAATTACCTTGTTCGACGTGTTATGGTTGCAATAACTAGTGCTCAGATCGCGTCATGGTATTTCGTCATTTCCACAACACGTTGTGGTCGTTTAGTATGTTGACCACCACGCAAATTTCGCTTTGCGTTATTTCTATGATTACCACAATGCGTTATGGGCGTTTTTATAAGAGCCATGACACGAATTTCACGTTGTGGTATTTTGGCAGTTACCAGAACGCATTGTGAGCGTTTTTTCGCTCAGAGACCGATATCGGTTTTTGAGCCTAACATATACAAAAGATATACGGTAAAGGTAATTTAATACACATTCTAGAAATATACTAGGTCCATACAAGTTCCGCGTAATCCCGCAACGGACCGGAACGGAAGTTCCGTGCGGAATCATGCGAAATTTTACGGCAAAGGTCCAGTACATCGCTGTTTTTCTTGCGGTAGACGAGGGGGTAGAGTACATCATTGGACGCGCCCAGATCTGCGTACATGGTCCACGTTTGCCTAATGTAATCCCGCCATGATCTACTGTATGAGGTCGGTGGCACACTCACTACTAGTCGGAGTCCAGGTTGACGACGTCGGCGCCGTGCGGGGCGGGCGCGCGCGGCTGCAGCGGCATGATCTACTGTATGAGGTCGGTGGCACACTCACTACTAGTCGGAGTCCAGGTTGACGACGTCGGCGCCGTGCGGGGCGGGCGCGCGCGGCTGCAGCGGCATGATCTACTGTATGAGGTCGGTGGCACACTCACTACTAGTCGGAGTCCAGGTTGACGACGTCGGCGCCGTGCGGGGCGGGCGCGCGCGGCTGCAGCGGCATGATCTACTGTATGAGGTCGGTGGCACACTCACTACTAGTCGGAGTCCAGGTTGACGACGTCGGCGCCGTGCGGGGCGGGCGCGCGCGGCTGCAGCGGCATGATCTACTGTATGAGGTCGGTGACACACTTACTACTAGTCGGAGTCCAGGTTGACGACGTCGGCGCCGTGCGGGGCGGGCGCGCGCGGCTGCAGCGGCATGATCTACTGTATGAGGTCGGTGACACACTTACTACTAGTCGGAGTCCAGGTTGACGACGTCGGCGCCGTGCGGGGCGGGCGCGCGCGGCTGCAGCGGCATGATCTACTGTATGAGGTCGGTGGCACACTCACTACTAGTCGGAGTCCAGGTTGACGACGTCGGCGCCGTGCGGGGCGGGCGCGCGCGGCTGCAGCGGCATGATCTACTGTATGAGGTCGGTGGCACACTCACTACTAGTCGGAGTCCAGGTTGACGACGTCGGCGCCGTGCGGGGCGGGCGCGCGCGGCTGCAGCGGCATGATCTACTGTATGAGGTCGGTGGCACACTCACTACTAGTCGGAGTCCAGGTTGACGACGTCGGCGCCGTGCGGGGCGGGCGCGCGCGGCTGCAGCGGCATGATCTACTGTATGAGGTCGGTGGCACACTCACTACTAGTCGGAGTCCAGGTTGACGACGTCGGCGCCGTGCGGGGCGGGCGCGCGCGGCTGCAGCGGCATGATCTACTGTATGAGGTCGGTGGCACACTTACTACTAGTCGGAGTCCAGGTTGACGACGTCGGCGCCGTGCGGGGCGGGCGCGCGCGGCTGCAGCGGCGGGCGGCCGCGCGGGCGCCCGCGCGCCTCGCCCGCCATGATCTCGCGCGCGCGCTGCTGCTGCAACGCCATCGCCACCGGGTCGCGGCTGCCTAGCCCGCCCGCGTAGAACTTCGCTCCCATTTGCTGTAGGAAAAGTTCTTTGTAAGTATAATCACGATTTTAAGTTACAACAGTTATGCAGTGATGAAGAAGTTAAGAGTCGTATAAAGTGATGAATAAAATATTAGTGCTGGTGCTGCCACGGCAGCTCGGGTTACAGCCCGCGCTTGTTCCTACACTAGTGCTCACGTTCTGGTGCTGCAGGAGCTGCTGCAGGCGCATCTGCTGCTGCTGCTGGTGCTGGCGCTGCCACGGCGGCTCGTACTGCAGCCCGCTCGACCCGCTTAGTGCACCGCCCGCACCGCCGCCCCCAGTGCCTATTACAAATGTTAGACTCAAAGACTGAAATCGCTCATCGAGCAAAAAAAACCGCTCACAACGCGTTGTTCACGTCCAAAAATCCACAACGCAAAATTCGTGTTGTGACTCTTTCCTAAAACGCCCATGACGCGTTGTAGTAATCACAGAAAGATTACAAACCGAAATTCGGGTTGTGGTCATCACACCAAACGACTACAACGCGTTGTGCAATGAAAAAAAGCCATGACGCATTTTGAGCACTAATTGATGCAACCATAATACGACGGACAGGTAATTTTGTGTTCAACAATTCGTAGCCTTACTATGTTAATTTGAAAAAAAATCATTTGTCCTAAAAATCTTAAATTCTGCTATTTACTTAAAAGACTTAGGAACTTTAGGATTGTTTATGTCAATTCAAAATATTACTTTAAAAATGTTAAACACAAATTATTAATCATTGGAAACTACAATTACCTGTCCGTCGTGTTATGGTTGCACCAACTAGTGCTAAGATCGTGTCATGCTTTTTCGTTCTTGCCACAACGCGTTGTGCTCGTTCGGTATGATGACCACGACGCGAATTTTGCTTTGTGGTCTTGCTGTGATTACCACAACGCATCATGGGCGTTTTTAAAAGAGCCATAGCGCGATTTGTTCAATAATCCTAGACTAGCTTTCGCCCGTGACTTCGTCCGCGTGGACTGACATTCGGAAAATCTCTAGACCTTTAACCGGAATAAAAAGCTTCTCTTTTTTAAATATCTGTATGCAATCCAAAGTTATTTAGCCGTTTTTGTGTGAATAAGCGTATTATATATTTTTTTTTAAATTGATTGTATATTATTTTCAGAAGCGACTACCGGTCGCTAGGTGGTTTATAATTAGATAATCAGCCTCCCGGTGACAGCGTCGCTGTCGTCTATGTAATCGACGGCGTAATCACAATATAATGGCGATGCGACAGGGGATGTGGCATGGCTCGGCACGCTTTGGCATACCAAGTAATCATGTGGCATCCTGCGGCCAGTAACAGAACGGTATAGCACGGCGCGTCACGGCACGTCGTGGCATCCTACGGCATACTGAAGGATCCCGCGGCGTACCGCACGATGTTGTGGCATAGCTATGTACATGAAATTGTTTCCATATAATGTTTAGACTCCACTTTAACAGATATGTACTCGTATAGCCGGCTATTCATTTTCGATACAAATCTAGAAACAACCAGGGAACAAATAAATGAATTAAGATCTCACCAAGACCTTTAATTTCTTCAAAGATATCATCAGTCTAAGATTAGTACTTTCCAAGATATTGCTGTTTTAAGTTTGACAGCTGTCATCTGGAATGTAGATCTAATTAAGACCTATCATTTCTTCAAAGACACCATCAGTCTAGAATGAGTACTTTCCGACATATTGCTGTTTTAAGTTCAACAGCTGTAATCTGAAATGACGTGGAATGCCACAACATCGTGCGGTATGCCGCGGGATCCTTCAGTATGCCGCAGGATGCCACGACGTGCTATGATGCGCCGTGCTATGCCGGTCTGTTACTGGCCACAGGATGCCACATGATGACTTGGTATGCCAAAGCGTGCCGTGCCATGCCACATCCCCTGTCGCATCGCCATGCTGTCAGTGGGCGCAGGCCATTATTATATTGTGATTACGCCGTCGATTACATAGACGACAGCGACGCTGTCACCGGGAGGCTGATTATCTAATTAAAAACCACCTAGCGACCGATTTCAGTTCACAAATGAACGTGATACATTGCTACTTTTCCTTGGTATGTTTTTTTTACCTCAAAAAGAAGTAGCAATGTATCACATTCATCTGTCAAATGAGACCGGTCGCTGGGTGGTTTATAATTAGATGATCATTCTGCTGGTCAGATAAGTTTGTGTTACCGTAGGGCTCTCTATGATATGAAAAATGTATTGCGACAAAGATCAACCCTGCTGGTTTTAGTGGATCACTGAATTTCTAAAATACGTTGAGCTCTCTATGATATGAAAAATACATTGTAACAAATATCAACTCCGCTGGTTTATCATTTCCACGAAACTGATGACCTTGAAATATTTACGGGACAATCTTTAGAGTAAGTACCTCCTTTCTAACAAAAAATTTTCAAAATATCTTCAATGTACAGAATTGGACCTGTTACTTTTATTAGAAGTATAGATTCACAAACTAAAACCACATGAGTAAATAAACGTAAACTGAACAGAGCACAAGCTGCCTACAAGCGGTCCGCTGTAGGTGCACTCACACATAGCGCGGCGAGGTGTGCGTGACCTCTCACCGACGACGGGTTAAATGACACGCCGGCGCCGCCGGGGTAAAAACTGGTTTGCACCGGCAGTTGCGGTATAACCGACAGGGCCGCTAACGGTAGGCGTACACCAAAACCGATTTTATCGGCCGATGGCGGACAGACCTACTCGGACGAGTAACTCGGACGTGCACCTGCTGTGCCGACATTGGGCGTTGCCGTGCCGATCTTCTGTAGTCACTCTCAGCTATACAACCTCACATTTAAACAAAACCTCCGTTCGTTTACTGGATAGGTATCGTTACCGTTGTCATGTATGAATATATACTTAGCGTGCACTTGTATTAAGTTAGTAATAAAGTACTCTCAAGTTATAACGGTTGACTGGGCGTCTTCCGTTACCGTGCCGGATGAAATTCGGACTCGATGGATGATTGGCCGTCATCGGGCGACTTCGGACGATGGCGCTTGTAGTAGTGTACGCGCTCCCTTTATGTTACATAGGTTTGATTCGATCGGATGAGTCTGACCGATGACGCCCGGGCATAGTTCGGCCGATAACGGATTTAGTGTATTTGAACCTATACCACCTTCAATTTTTTCTTCGAGAATACACTAATGTGAAAAATGACAGTTTTATTTGTCAAATTATTGCCTTGAAGAATAAATACGAGTCGTGCACTCAAAGAGACGTGACAAAGATTTTGTTGTAAAATAAACAAATTTCATATACATTAGTGTTTAGTAAATTAAATATTCCCAACTCCTGCACCATGTGTGTGAATAATTCAAGAAAAAAAAAAGGACTTTTTTTTCGTACTCCAATAATCACGTGCAGTAAGTATTCGTTTTTGTTCGTTTCGTTCAAATACACATTTTATTATGGACTTGCCTTATTTTATTTTTCTCCCTACTACCTATTTTTAACTTGCGACAGGTGTCAACCCTATGACAATGGGGTGTGATACTGAGGAACTAATGGCGCCACAAGCGACTGTCCCAAAATCGTTAGATTGGTTGTTTCAAATATCTAATGTCATTTCTGACGTATTTTAACCAATCAAAACCATTGATAGCGGCCGGGTCGCCGCTGGCGCCATCTGCGATTAGCTTTGCGTGTGGATCCCCATTGGAATAAGTTTTGAGAGCTTGTACTCTGTTCCGTTTATTTACTCACGTGCTAAAACAGCACGCAAATGTGGCACCGACTGACAAAACAAAAAGCTATTCGAAATTTTGAAATTCGAATCCCCATATGAATATTTTATCTGGGTACAAATTACTATTCATTCCAAATTCAACTTTAAATAGTAAGACACAAAGAAGAGAATACTTTTTGTACAAAATAAGTTTGTAAGTAGGGCGTTATTTCGGCCGTTTTAGAAATTTTTTTGACCGGACATCTAGAGTATTCTTGATGAAAGACTCTTATTAAACCCCAGCTTACGGACTACAGTTTGACCGCTAATATCGCCTTGAGTGATGAAAGACGTGATGTGGCGGAGGGGAGAGAGAAAGCGGCGATATATGTACGATTATAGACAAGAAAATCGAATATAAATTGTTGGGTAAAGTCCCTTTGGTCTAAAAATATGAAATATCAACGAACCGCAATAACTGGCTATCTCAAAACACTAAATCTTGTTTGTTTTTTTCTTCAATATCAAAAGTTAACTACAAAGTACATACCAGCATTCATCACCCCTGGATTCATCATCCCAGGGTTCAACATGCCCCCGGGCGGCGCGTACTTGTACAGCTCTGATAATTTCTGCATCAACTGTAGGTAATACAACAAACAACATTACTATAACTACATCAAACTACACAACATAGATCGGGGACCCTACCGCCCAACTCAAAGCGATAGCCAAAGTGATAGCTATGCTCTATCCATCCTTGTCATATCATAACACGATGACAAGGATGGACAGTGCACTGACGTCATAAACTTTAGCAATTTGAAAGCTTCTTAAGTTAGGCGGTAGGCCTGCAGAGCCCCTATTTTTAATCCTTCGGCGGGCGTCGAGCGCTCTTTAAAAACTTATTTGACTCCGTAACAGCGTCGCTGTCGTCTATAGACGACGGCGTAACCTAGATTTTTAACAATATGACATATTGTTACCTAGGCTACATTGTAATAACACTTAGTCAGGCTAGGCGCACTCCGCGCTTTAGGTACGAAGCTAAAAGTAGCCCGCGGGTCCGTCCGGACGGACTAATTTCAGAGGGCTGCCGCCGCGCCGTTGGCTGGCTGTTAGCAGTTCAATTTCGATAGTCACTCACTCGCCGCGTTCATCTTAATACTAATATAAAGGATCCGAACCTTACGTTTTTCACACTTCCAAAAGTTCAAAACGACATCGAAACGTAAGAAGTGCTTGTCTACTACCTAGATATTATTTAGTATCCGTTTATTCTTAGGTACTTACTTGTCTTATTTGCTAAACAATCTTCACCCAACTAGGTATTTATTGCAATAATAATTTATAGATGAGGTAGGTACTACATACCTACTTTCGAAATAAAGTTAATTATTAATGACAATGTTATTTCGTAAGAAAGCAAATTGCCTCAAAGTCAGCATGTATAGTCTAATGTGGCGTCGACTGTACCTAGTCTAGGTTTTTTTTAAATGTATTTAAGTACATTAAGTACCTATTATTTAATTATTATTTAGAAGAACAAACCCTAAAATCGTTAGAAGAGATAAGAGCTACGCGATAGAAGGAGAGGCAACTTCTAGGTGAATATAACTGTAGGGTGGGAGCGGTGTGCGACCTGAATTGCACTTTATTGTGTATGGGATAGAGTCGCTATTTATTTAAATTATTTTGCGGACTGGGTCTTCTGTACTTGTACTATTATGTATTCTGTGACTTAGTGTCAGTTTTGGCCATCGGGTCAGCTAAGTTTGTAAAGAGCACTCGACGCCAGCCGACGGATTAAAAAATAAGGTACTTTAGCAATGAGTTCCTATACTATAATATTGGTGGTTTTAGACACCATCAACAATCGAATGATTTCGATGTTTTTTCTACAAAATTACTTTGTATTTGACGAAGGCACGGACATGCAGACTACGTACGTTACATATAATTAGATAAGGACATGCTAACGAAAAAGGATCTTGATTCAATTTACAAGTTTCAATTCTGGCATATGTTTTAGCTTTGACTATATTAATATTTTGAAAACAGTTTTAAAAATCAATCGCCGCCCGTGCGAACAAGCATTAATAAAGTTCTTGGCCCCGACCAAGAACAATAAATTCATTCATGGGGCGCACACACCGATGAATAGACACTTACTGCACCACCTAAAAGATCAAAACTGCTTCTCAATCATTTACATTGCATCGGCACTTGTGAATAGGGGTTGTACTAAACGTAACTTATGATTAAGTATCATTCATTTATGTCTGATATGATTTATTTAATCCTTTGTCATATTACTATGAATAAACTCTGCACTTGAAGGCTTATCATAAAGGAAAAGCTTGTAAGTTGAATCTTGCAGCAGATTATGTTTAATATGGCGTAAACAAGGATAACTAAAAAGTGGGACAGAAATATCTACGTGTAAACTTACGCCATAGTCATATCCACCGAACATCTGGACAAATAAATTAGTTTACGTCAGTATTCAAATAGTTACTTTGTGCATTTATGTCCATGTATATTTTTAAAGAAATTATTTAAAAAAATTGGTTAATAAAAACACGGTAACTTTTAAGTATATCTAATGGCGGGTCCATAGCGAAGTTTTTTGGAAAACATTCAACAAAAACACAAACACAAAACTTTGTTTCTGAAACATGTGTCTCTACGCCGTCCACAGCGATTGTGTGGCTTGTGTAGACAAAATTGCAGTGTTGCCAATTTAGCATTTTATGTTAGCTAGAAAAAAGCGTCGTTTTTACGTTAGCCGTTAGACCCTACTGACAGTCACAAATTTTTTTAATTTATCAAAAATTAAAAATAGAAGCCGATTTAGTACAGGAAAATTTTTTGCTGCTCGGAATCAAATTTCGAAGAATTACTTTAATTCAAACTTGGCGTACAAAACGCTAGCGAGTTGTCAAAATGACAAATGATTATGACATTACCCTGCTCCTCGACCCGCGCAAAATGTTTTGTGTACGTGTTTTCCACCGGGCATGGAAAGCAAAAACTCTAGTCTCTACACACAAATGTTTCGCGAAACAATGTTTTGTGTCGACGATTTTGTTGAATGTTGAGATGTTTTTGTTGATTGTGTGGGGCAAAACATGCGCTATGGACCCGGCATAAAAAAAAACATGCGCTATGGACCCGGCATAAAAAAGCAATGGGTGTATTCTTCCTTTCACTAATCAAGTTATGTGCAGTTAAAAGTTTCAATATTTCATTTCATTATTAGTCAAGATATTGAGGTCTGTTTCTCCCAAAGTTTTACTGATTTCTGGATTGAGCATAAATCATGGAAAAAATGAATGCGGCTATGCACGCGTTTTGCTATCTTTGTAAGTTTGCCGATTGATCAAGATTTTTTCCGATTATTTTAGACTATTGAAATTTAACTTTTAACTGCACATACATATTCAGAAAAGTGGTCTGATATCCCTATTTAATTTTAGTAAGATATATTTAAAAATTAAGGGTGCATATTTACATACTCATAAGAGAATGGATTCTCTTGATAATAGAAAATTTGCATTTTTTTTTTAATACTTTAAGTAGGTACCTATTTCAAATTGAGACAAAAACTTTAAAAAAGCTCGCGTAGTGAACAAACAGTCTATAACTAAACTTCCAGGTCATTAACTCTTTATTTGATTGGTAAAACACAGGGACGATCGAGATGCGGTGAAAATGTTATCAAGAGTTCGTTTACATGGGGTGGTGAAGTTAAATTTTGTTACAGCATGATATACAGGGTGGAATTTTTTAATGCCACCCGGAGGGAAACTCAGGGAAAGTACTCTAAACAATGGAGATACCAAATTTCACTCAAAGGAAACATTCCTTTATTTTTGAAAAGAAACAAAACTGCAAAAGAATTTAAAAATATGCTTCCCACACTCGGGAATCGATCCGGCTTGAATTCGAAAAGACAACATCCTGTACTTTTATTATATCAATCGATAGGGTCAATCATCTAAGAAACATGGTATATTAAATGAAGGGCACACGGGAAGAAGGGGCTCGTCGACAATTAGCAGAATTTGAGAAAATGGCTGTTTAAAGTTGAATGGTTTATTTTTACTAAGGCCATTTAATGAGAAATGGACCTCTTTTAGTTTGTTTTGAATATTGAATGAACGGTAGTTTGTTTTGAGTATGTCAATGCCATCGAATGCGCATGTTGGTTTGAATTGAACAATTAGCAAAATATAAGAAAATTGTTAATTAAAGATTTTATTACTTACGTACTTTATTTTTACTAAGACGATTTAACGAGAAATGTTTTGAATATGTCATTTGAAAGACCTGTTTATTTTGTTGTCAATATGTCATTTGAAAGACCTGTTCAAATGCTATCGAAAGCAATTGTTAGTTCAAATTGATCAAAAATGTCGATGAGCCCCTTTTTCCTATGTGCCCTTCAAATGAGAAGAAAATCATGAAATCTAAACTTATTTTAATTGAACGGGAAAAATATCTAATTTTGTCTACTGATTTTTTATAAATTGTCTACTAATTTCTTAGTAAAACAGTACTAAATTATTGTTGTTAAATATCAGTAATAAATTAGTAGTAAATAAATACTAAATCAGTAAGTAATTTTCATAATATGTTATGGTTTATCTGTAAAAATATTTTAATTTCACTAGGTAGTACGTACCTACATTTTTATCTCGCAAATGTATTATAAAACGTCATAAGGCACACGGTTGTTCAAGTTTTAAAACCTCCTTACCAACCTTGTATTATTTGTTAGGGAGATTCGATCCTTACGATTGACCCTATCGATTGAGATCATAAAAGTGAGTGAAGAGACTTTGCCGTCCAAAATAACATCTTAACTATTTTAAATGATTACTTAATTCATAAAATAGCGTAGTGTGTACTGACCGCGGGGTTGGAGTTGTATATGTGCGGCAGCATGTCCCGGATGGTGTTGTCGTTGATGTTGGGCATGTCCTTGCGCAGCATGGCCGCTAGCGCCGCGTACGCTAGTTGCTGCTGCTGCTGTGCTAGCAGCCCC
This sequence comes from Agriphila geniculea, assembly GCA_943789525.1. Classification (NCBI taxonomy): domain Eukaryota; kingdom Metazoa; phylum Arthropoda; class Insecta; order Lepidoptera; family Crambidae; genus Agriphila; species Agriphila geniculea. Next base: position 16,888,345 of record OX038884.1, on the reverse strand, counting down.
GGGACTGGAACAAACGAGCGGTTATAGAATACAATATATTTATTTAGCACATAAGAAACACAATAATAGTACATAGCGAGAAATGGAGTATGAACGACGCCATTTTTAATCCCATTCTTTATTAGCGCGGGTTGTACAATGTACTTTTTTTATCTAACTATGTTCGAAACAAAACTCGACAATAATGGATTCTCAAAGGAAATTGCTGGTAGCTAAAACTCGATAATAATGAAATCCCATACAACTTTGTTGCGTCACCATCGGAGGAGCGCGGCAACCTCGACTTTGTTCAAAGAAGGTTGTCAAAATAATGACCATATTACAAGCATTTTTGAGTATATTAACTTAAAATGTGCTAAAAAGGCTTACACTCAGCATTGTGTCGCGGTACATTGTGACTGCACCACGACGCTGATTTTCAGTGGTCGCCTGAAAGTGGAGAGTGAGGGAGCAGCATAACTGTATCAAGGACTCATCATCATCATCATATCAGCCGCACGACACCCACTGCTGGGTATAGGTCTCCCCCAAGGATCTCCACGATGATCGGTCTTGCGCTGCCCGCATCCAGTGGCTTCCCGCGACCTTCACCCTCACGTCGGTCCACCTTGTCGGGGGCCTACCCACGGAGCGTCGTCCGGTGCGCGGTCGCCATTCTAGAACCTTTCCGCCCCTACGGCCATCGGTTCTTCTCGCTATGTGTCCCCCGCCCATTGCCATTTCAGTTGAGCAATCCTTCGAGCGATGTCGGTTACTTTAGTTCTCCTGCGGATCTCCTCGTTTCTGATTCGATCACGCAGGGAAACCCCGAGCATGGCTCTCTCCATTGCACGCTGGGTGGCCTTGAGCCTCCTTATGAGACCCATAGTTAGCGACCACGTTTCACTGCCGTAAGTCATCACTGGCAACACACACTGTTCATAGACTTTCGTCTTGAGACACTGAGGTAAATCGGACACGAAGATTTTACGGAGGGTCCCGAATGCTGCCCATCCGAGTTGGATTCGACGAGAGATCTCTTTCTCAAAATTGGACTTACCTAACTGGACTGCCTGTCCTAGGTATACATAATGGTCAACAACTTCAAGTGTAGTGTTCCCAACATGAACTGGAGCGGGCACAACATGTCTTCGGCGTTCTGCCCTCGACGATGACGGAATTGAAAAGCTTCTGGAGGAGTTTAAGTATCGGCTAACCGCCCGCTCTTAGAAGTTCTGTAGTGATTCCGTCGTCACCCGCCGCCTTGTTGTTTTTCAGCTGTTTGAGAGCCATACTAATCTCGTACAGGCTGACGTCCGGGATATCTTGGGTATAGTGTCGGGTAAGCTTGGCTCTGGGGTCTTTAGCCTTGCTTTTAACAGGTGTCTACGTGGAATATAACTGCCCATAGAAACTCTCGATCTCCTTCAGGATTTCAGGCTTCGATGAGATGATGCGTCCGTCGTCAGTTTTCAGCTTCGTCATCTGGCTTTGCCCAATAGACAGATCTCTCGCGAACACTTTGGAGCCTTTATTCCGCTCGATGGCCTCTTTAATACGATTTGTATTAATTTGGCGAAGGTCGCTCGTCAAAGACTTTGATATCTGTCTATTAAGCTGCCGATAACGATGAGCATCCGCTGAACTCTGGAGCCTTATTTCACGTCTCTGATCCATGAGTAGGAGTGTGTGGTCGGAGACTTTCTTTAGCTTGGGACGGCGGGTCTTAAAGAACTTGGACCCTACCATACGGACATTATCGACCACAATGTTGTTTAGATCGTCCACATCTATGCTGTTCTCAAGGGCTTCAAAGTGGTTTTGAATATGGGCCGGCAATGATCGGTGTTGATTTTATCAGTCGATATCTTTCCAGATTTATGTTGATATTTAATGTGCCATGTACCAATCGGTGATTGCTCCCCATCTCGACGGCGTTGATCACAGTGACATCATTGAATATTTTCTTTTTCGTTGACATGATAAAATCTATCTCATTTCTGATCATACCGTCCGGACTGACCCAGGTCCACTTCCAGCTTTCCAGGTTTCTGAAGAAGGAGTTCATCATAAAGAGGTTCTCCTTCTCCATTAAGTCGGCCAGCATCTGGCCTCTGGCATTCCGTTGCCCAACTCCAAATTGCCCCACTCTCAACTCATCACCGCATCGTTTCCCCAACATTGCATTAAAGTCCCCCACCACAACGGTGTAGTGGGTTTTGTACCTATGCATGGCTTTAGAGATCTCCTCCTACATAGCCTCCACTTCGTCATCATGGTGCTTCGAGGTCGGTGCGTAAACCTGTATAACATTCAACGAATACCGTTTGGATATTCTGAGTATAAGGTACGCCACCCAGGTCGACACACTTCCGAGGACTATAGAGAGCTATTATGTTACAAATCAAACAAAACTTCCAACTGAAAGGTCTAGGTTTCATCTTTGGCGGTTCTGAAAAAGTTTAAGGGCATCTCCGCTGCGTTAAGCGGGACACGCGCGTGTGTCTACATAGATTAGAGCTTACTCATGCACTGCAAGCATCTGTCCGTCAGAAAACCAGCAAATTATACTCCCACACCGTGTACCCGCGCGGGAATCCCGCGGCGGACGCATTAAGAGTCCGCTTGCAAAATTTTTACGTGCGTTCGCTGCCCCCCACCCACTTATTTTACTCGCAACTGTCTCGTTCCCGCACTCTATCGCGCGGCCGAGCGCTTTGTGTCCATCGTTCTGGCAGCGCCCCGGTTTCCGATTTTTAAAGTGCAAAATTTTCAACTGATTTAAAAAATATATTTTATATGATTTTTATGTATCTCTTCGCCTGCAAACAAGGCTTGATCTGTTCTGAGAACACTCATTAGAATTATAAAGGTAAGTATAAAAGTAAGTAATATAACTATAGATAAGTATTTATATTTTTGTGGCAAGCTTACATAACTTAATAAGAAAGAAAGAAAATTAAAGAAAATGCTTTTTACTATTCCCCATTCAGTATATTCACATATTATTAGTTAGGTACTAAGAAGAAAGAAAGAAAGAAAGAAAAACTATTTATTGACCGTAAAACATTATAGACAGTAAGGTAATTAAAAATAAAAGTTATAAAGCAAAAAAAAGAGAACAATGTACCTACACGAACATAGAACTAATTTGTGTGCGGCCAACTAGGCCCCAACCTCAGCAATGCTACAGTGGCATACCGGAGCATACCACTGCAACGCTAGTATTCTGGAGGAGCCTACTTGGTGACGACAACCGACAGACAAACAAAAAAAAAAACAATTCTACTTCCTATAAAATACAGAAAAGACAATTTCAACGAAATAATACCTACATAATAATAATACCAACGCGATAATGCGATATCAGTGGCTGAGTTCTGGTCCTCAAAATTCAGCACTGTTTCTCTTCCGGTGACTGAAATACAATACTTTTCGATATTCCTTAAGAATTCGCTGTGAAAGGTAACCATATTACATGAATGAAACCAGGACAAGTAGTTTTTTTTATTTACTTTGACATCATACGTTAGGTTAGTTAGGCCTTTATAGCGCGGACAGCAAGGGCTGCAATGATGATTAAGCTTGAAGGCCGAGAACGTAGTTAAGCTTAGCTCGAGGCCATCATACAGCAGTGCAGTCATTGTGGACCAAGGCTTGTATAGTGCTTTACTCAAAAATGCGAGTACTACCTACTATACTATAGCAGGTACTTATTATAATAACCTAATTTGAAAAAAATATTCAAAATTGCTAATATCTCGGAAACGGTGCATCGGAGCCAAAAAATAAGGTTTTCTTCGACCTCCCTATGGTACCCCGGAAGTAGATAAGAAGTATTTATTGAAAGGTCAAAAAACGGTTAAGTGCGAGTTTTTTTAAGTATTTTTCTAAACTAATTTTACATAAAAATACAAAAACATCACCTGTGTAATAGGGGTTTCTCCCCTCAATGTACAAACAACACCTGCGCAGATAAAGAATGGGATTGAAAATGGCGGCTCACCGCGCTTACCACAACAAGTGTGACAGAGAGAGCGATAGGTGTGGCGTTTAGTGTGCGAGCGAGAAGTGGATATAAACGACGCCATTTTTAATCAAAGTCAAAGTCAAAAGTCAAAAATAGCTTGATTCAAATAAACTTAATTATTAAGTACTTTTGAATTTACTATATTTTCCTACCACCCGTTCAAGACTTTTTTAACTGACAAGAAGAACGGGCGCAAGAAACTTATCAGCTTTAATAGCAATAAGTAACGATATTTACAAACTTAAATATATCGTTACCAGATAATTACAACTGGGTGACAGGATTATTGGCAACAAACATAGACTTATTATATAACTATCATTGGCAACAAAGTACTTATAGTAGTTATGTGTTACATCATTTCCACGCATTTTGATCTTTAAGATAATCGTCTACTTTATAACAACCTTTACCCATGAGCGTTTTTTTAACATGGTCTTTAAATTCATGCTAAGGAAGATCAATTACTTGTTGTGGAACTTTATTAATAAAGGATATGCCTTTCCCCATAAATGAACCTCTAGTTTTTGCAAGCCCAAATCTTGGAACGGCAAGTTTATCTTTATTTCTTGTATTAAACTGGTGATTATTGCTGTTCTTAGCAAATGAATCATAGTGTTTTCTTACATAAACTAAATTTTCATATATGTATTGGCCTGCCAAAGTTAAAATATTTATTTCTTTAAACAGTTCTCTCAAGGTATCTCTCCACCGAAGATTGTATATGCCGCGAACAGCTCTTTTTTGGTGTAAAAAATATTTTCAATACTGGCAGCTGAGCCCCACAATAGCACTCCATAAGACATTACACTATGAAAATAACTAAAATATACTAACCTTGCCGTTTCAATATCAGTTAAAAGCCCTATTTTCTTAACAGCGAATGCCGCTGAACTAAGTCTACTTGACAAGGCTTCGATATGTGGATCCCATTGCAGTCGAGAATCTAGTGCAATACCTAGAAATTTTGTACTTTCAATAAACTCGACTTCATCGTCATTCAAATTAATATTTAATTCTGTGTGCTCAACATTAGGTAATGAAAATTTTACACATTTAGTTTTTTTGGGGTTAAGTGATAAATTATTACTATTAAACCAGTATGAAACTTTAGAGAGGGCACTATTTACTTCGTCCGAAGAGTTATTACCTCTGTTAACTTTGAAAACTAAAGTAGTATCATCTGCAAATAGTACTGTCTCACATTCGCGTAGTTGGTAAGGTCATTTATATAAATTAGAAACAGCAATGGGCCCAATATTGATCCCTGCGGCACACCCATATTGATAGAGGCTCCAGTAGATTCAGTTCAATCCCATTCTTTATCAGCGCGGATTGTACAATGTACTATTTTTCACCTATGTTTGAAAGAAAACTCAAAGGAAATTGGTGATGGCTAAAAGACAATAATGAAATCCCATACAACTTTGTAGCGTCACCATTGGAAGACCGCGGCAACCTCGACTTTGCTCAAAGAAGGTTGTCAAAATATGACCATATCATAGGCGTTTTAAGTAAATAAATATTATTGTAGGTAGGTAAGTTAGATATTAATTTTCAGGTACCCCTTGCAAAATGTGGTCACCCTTTACAGCGAATCCTTAAGGATCTTGAGCGAAAAAACGCTCACAACGCGTTCTGGTCACTGCAAAAATGCCACAACGCGAAATCCGTGTCATGGCTCTTATAAAAGCGCACAGAATGCGTTGTGGTAATCATAGAAATACCACAAAGCGAAATTCGCGTCGTGGTCAACATACCAAACGACCACATCGCGTTGTGGAAACGAAAAAAGCCATATATAACAGAAATTTTTGCTCAATGTAAGCGTATCTGGTTTTGATTCCATTGTTATCTGAGGTAGGTACAGTAAGTAAGTTGTTTATATGCAAAACGTCAGCATTGAGGAGCCATACAAATTGCGTTCTCCAGCACTACTGAGCTAAAAATTAAAAAATTTTAGCAAGTACTTTACACATTTGCTGCTAAACGATGCATTAATTTTCTAAAGTATTCAACTGGTACTTAGCGAGTTCCAGAGTGGCTCCTCAAACCTGATGTTTAGACTGAGGAGCCACCTTTGCATTGATACCTCTCGTGATATATTATGATGCTAACTTCAGGATTTGTGCTACAAAATAATCTACTTTGCTGCTAAATAATGGTGTGACGTGGCTCCTCAAACCTAATAATGGACACATACGTACATCTTCGGATGTACCTCTTCCAGTGGGGGGCGATCAAACCTACTTTCTCCCGAGCTCCCGACTGGCAAAAAATTGACATTCGTGGTGTATTTAATTCACGCAAATCGGAAACCGTGGCGCTGCCAGAACGATGAACACGCGCGCTTTGCAGTTTGTTACCCATACCACAGTTATACAATCTTTATCATAGAAATTTGAGGGAAACCGCCCTAGCCCTCGTGAAATCCCCTCCGTTGCTCTGCGCAAGTACATACGTTAAACAACTGTATAGATAGATTGCAAAGCAATGCTCGTACTGATAAAAAATTCGATGCGCGAGCGACACACGTCCTACCTCGACGGCGCACTGCGCAGTACTAACGAAGGCGGCGCCCGCAGCGCATTGGTATTTAATCTCTTTTTTGGTAATAACAATAGTAATAATTAATATATACGATTTTGGTGCCGTCAGTCACTGAAACACGTAATTTGCTTTTGATTTACATAAATTTTGCTCAGAAACGATGTATAATTAAAGAGATATTTCAAAAATTCCCCTAAAAAGGACATGTTTTCAGAATAAAAAACTATCGAGCCAAACTCAATAATTTCTGAAATCCTGCCGTCATCCACTAAATGAAGGTCCATAAAAGCATATATCTGAATTTGACATTCATTGAGATTGTACAGACGTCACTATTTGAGTTCAAATATTGCCAAATTCTGGGAGCCTCCTCTTAAAGTTCTATTTCAATGGGGATGGCAATGCAAAGCTAATAGGGATGACGACTAATGAATAAAATAACGAAATAATAATAAAAAACGTAAACCTATTAAACTTTTAGAGTAACTTGATGATATAGAAGTATACTTCTTGGTTTTATATATTGCGTATTATTTGTTTTATGACCCTTCAAAGTTGGGTGGACAAGTCCATTTAAAAAGTATAAAATTTATTAAAATAAATAATACCTATAATTAGTCCGTAAACTGTATATCAAATTTGGTTGATAAACACAATATTTAATATAGCTGCCGAACAAATTTCCTACGCGGTGCATTACAACCTAGGCGTGACGTCATAACTAGGTAGCCTTTAGCATGGAGCGTTTTTAGGTGAGTCCAATTTGTGTGCATTTCAAACTGTGATATCTCGAGCAGTTTTCATGTTAGCGAAATAATTATATTACCAATGTTTCTTTTCAGACTTTGAGTTCTCGTGGAACAAGCGTACATAGCGCCATTTTGACAGTAGCCTTCCCCATTGAAACGTAAGTTTTGTTAACTTCATACTTAAATGAATGAAAGGCGAGAGTTGTCTTCCTATTGTGATTCCTTTTAATCTTTACCTACCTAACATTACTAGAGAATATTGGCAATATTGTGTTTAATATAATCTAGAAAGAAGTAGTCCGAATCTGTACCGAACCCATACAAAAAGATAACTCCTTAAAAAGCGGATTTTAAATTAAAGTTTAGAACTATAAATTGTAGTTTTTTTTTATGCACAACGGGATAGTGCTTGGCTTTCACCACACCTGATGTTAAGTGACGATTAGGCCGAAGGTGGAAGCGCATTACACCCGGAATCCTCATCACTGAAGAACTGGCTATCTTAACCTCAACTGCCCAGAACACAATTTTTAGACACAGATGGTGGTAGCTAGCCAGGTGGACTCGAAATAAGCCTCACCACCAACCAAACAGAGTACAAATTGTACCTACCCTGGGAATCGAACCCGGGACACCTGCGTCTTACACGGGGGGGCGAACCACTAGACCACAGAGACGGTTTGTTTGGCTAGTTAACAAAGTTTCTTTCTATAAAATGACAAGAGTGGTACCCATTCCGTTGTGCATGGGCCAGGGCTGCGGGAAGGGCGCGGGCGGCGGGCGGTTCTTCTCGTTCTCGAAGTCCTCCCACGCCGCCTTGCGCTCCTCCTCGCTCAAGGTCTCCTCCTCCTTGTTCTCCAGCAGCGAGTCGTGCTCGTGGTACTTGTATATCTACGCACAACATATTACGTTCATTACCTATTTGCTATGCTGTTTATAAAAAAACATATTAGTCCAGTCAATGAACGAGAAGTGCGCGAACAATCTAAACAATTTATTCAGGAACTTGTTTAAGCACTCTCGGACCTTACGCCCCCTTTTGAGCCACTCGTTGACTGGACAAAATTTACAAATCATGTATTCTTCTTGTTTTTAGCTTTAGCTATCTCGTGACGAGTTCAAGTTTCTTTGGTAAGTTTTTATTTGTGATAAAAAGAAGTAGCAATGTCAAATGAAAGCGATTACTATAGCCTTGTAATTGTAAGGCTAAGTTCATATGACCGCGCGACCGCACGATCTTGCCGCGTGCAAGATCTATAAACCTGCATCGACCCGTTTAGCCGAAAGAGCCGCGCGGTTTGCGGAATTAATTGCCCCTTCCACGCCAATGTTGACGCCAGACTACCGCGCGTGCATACGCTATCAAGTGAATGCTCCTACCGCGTGACGACGCGCGTATCATATGAACTTAGCCTAAGTCAGGCGGTAGGACCCTAGCGTAGGTAGGCGGTAGAGTGTCATGCGGCTGATATGATGATACCTGTGCCTCGTGCTCTCGCAGCATCTCCGCGAACAGCCGGTCCTTAGGCCGGATGAAGCTCGCGGACGTGGGGTCCTGCTACTGCGGGGAGTGCGAGGTAGAGGACGCATACCACGCTCTGTGGGAGTGCAAGCTCTACGGGGATGAGCGTAGGGAACTTTTAGATAAGGTGAAAGTGCTCGAGGTTGGACCGGTTTACTACGGTGATCTCGTAGGCTCGGAGGCGAACTTCAGGCGGCTGCGAGAATATGCGCGTAAGTGGCACAGGATTCGGAGTGGACTCGAGAGGAGGTGAAGAAAGAAGAACCGAGGCGAAGAAAGAAGAAACGGAGCCGGAGCGGTACCACTTCGTAGTGGGCACGAGGCGACCTGGGAGGCACCGGAGGCGTTTTCGTGTACGTCCGCCCCAGAAAGGGGAGAGGGACCATAGGGACAAAGGAGACAGATTTAGAAAGATTTGTAGGGAGTCAATAAAGTGCGCGCGGTGGAGGCCATTCCGCGCGCATCTCCCGCTGCTTCGACCTGCATAACCTAGATGTTCGTCAGGTCATGGGTGGTTGGTGGGTTTGGTCGTGTATAGATACCTGTGCCTCGTGCTCTCGCAGCATCTCCGCGAACAGCCGGTCCTTAGGCAGGGGAGGCAGCGGGCGCGGCGTGGGCGGCACGGGGTCGAACTTGTACAACTCCGCGAGGTCGTTCTCTGCGTAGTGCCGGTCTATTTGCTGCTCGTCTATCACGCGTTTGGATATCGCCTGTTTGGTCACTTGGCGCTCGTAGATCTTTTCTTCCATTGTGCCCTAAAATACAATCAAACATAATTTATCTAATATAAAACTTCAACGACAACTAAAATGTCCGGAATAATGAGTAGGGTTGCAAATAATTCAGGGTACCAGTAAAATTAAACTAAAATATAACCATAGCCACGGTATTTTTCTTTGTGTTGGTGTGTGGAGTGACTTCCTGTGACAGTGTAAATGTGGTCCTTTCGTTGCATAATATCCGCCTCTGTGGTCTAGTGGTTCGCCCACCAGTGTAAGACGCAGGGGTCCCGGGTTCGATTCCCAAGGGGTGGTACAATTTGCGTACTCGGTTCGGTTGGTGGTAGGGTTTACTTCAAGCCCGCCTGGCTAGCTACCACCATCTTACCTAAGTCTGACGCCATAACAACAAATTGTTGTGTTCCGGCAGTTAGAGGTAAGATAGCCAGGGGCCCTACCGCCCAAGTGTCGTCGACTTCGCCATCGGCTTCATTTGATAGATGGATGATATACATTGCTACTTCTTTTTGGTACAAATAAAAATTTTGCAAAAAAAAAGTAGCAATGTATTTCAACCATCTGTCAAATGAAGCCGACGGCGAAGTCGACGACACTTGGGCGGTAGGGCCACTAGGGCCCCAGTTCCTCAGTGATGAGGATTCCGGGTGTAGTGCACTTCCATCTTCGGCCTTCTCTTTAACATCAGGTGAAGTGAAGGCTAAGTACTACCCCGTTGTGCATAAAAAAAAACCAAGTCACATGTTATCCTACTCGCATTGTATCGAAATCGAATTAAAATCCTATTATTTTCAACTTGCATTTTTTGATACTTTTCTGCATAAGATAAAGCATGTAGCAAAAGTTAAAAAATCTAATGAATTCTTACCATAGCCAAAAACCTATATACATAACAGGGCTTCTTCTGCCCAAAGCGGTAAACCCTGAATATGCTCTGCACGTCGTGCGAAGGATTCCAGGATACGTCGAAGATGACCACGCGGTTGGCCGCTACCAAGTTGATGCCCAAACCGCCCGCGCGCGTCGATATTAGAAACAATCTGTAGAAAGATGGAACACATTGCATTACCATAGTTAATGTTTAATGACTTATTTGGGTGAATCAACTTTTTTTTGTCAGGAAAAAATCGACCTATGTGTAAATTTTTATAAATTAAAACAAAACTAGATAATTCTTTTGTAAAAAATCTCTATTTTCATTTCATATTTCTCTATTTTAGATTCATAGCCAATAAAACATACTTAGTTTTGTACAAAAATAATCAATAGTTTAATTTAAAGAAAAACATGGGTGACCCAGGGGACAATGTTGTCCCCAGCTTTTATATGAAAAATTGGAGTTCTCTCCTAGGTCACCTATGCTTTTCTTTAAAATCACATAAAAATGTTCATGTCTTTTAAGTTTTCTTATAAGATAATTAGCTGAGAGTATAAGCAACTACAGATTAACTTCATATAAAAATGGTTCACGTAGATATTTTAAGAAATGCCACAAGACAACAAAAAGTTGATTCACCCATTTATCAAGAAAAAAACCCCTTCTTTTCCGTAGCTCCATTGGACGTCCCATTGATGGGACAACGGAAAAAAATATTTAACCGTAGTCCCATTGACTGATGGAGCTACCGAAAGTAGATTTTACTCCACTATTGTTTTTCTATAGTAACATTAATAGAGTTATCACAAAATTAAGTAGGTAACACAATAGATAGCAAAGGATTAGTAAACAAAAATTTGTACCAGGGTCACATAACTCTAGAGGAACTTCTATAAACGTACATATTAAAAAGTATTGGTAAATAATAATTTTGTTTAAGTCTCGTGTAAAACAAGTGCATATGCATCTGGAACGCAATTCAGATTCAACCACTTCCATTTTACGGCGAGTTTAGGAACAATAAAATGCGGAAAATGAACGCAAAAATATACCAATGACGGTTTTAAAATATGATAAAAATATTACGATAAATCATGAAAAGTGGTATACCTACATATCAATCTAGTCTCAAAAGGTTTTATTGAAGTGGAACAGTTTTTTTTTAAATAAGTACCTACGATAAAATCAAAGTTGGTACATCTCTACAATTTGATTTTTCCATGGAAATAAGATAATGGAGTAAAAACTATTCTCGGTGGCTCATTAGTCAATGGGACCACGGTTAAATTATTTTTTCCGTTGCCCCATCAATGGCACGTCCAATGGAGCTACGGAAAAAACATCTGATCCCAACTTAAGCATTTCTTTTATGGAAATAAGAAAAAAACCGGTCAAGAGCGAGTCGGACTCGCGCACTGAGGGTTCCGTACGATCCATACCATAATTGCACCATTAAACCACACTGCAGAGTAGAATAATAAAATTAGTATTGCAGTTTTAGGTCAGCGCCATCTCTTGACCGATAGTGGAACTAATGTTAACTTTTTTAGAAATTTGATAATTTCTAAAAAAGTGTGCTATATTGAGACATCGTTTTATTTTTCCTGTAATCTTTACATAAACTAATATCACATAGAATTATTTCAGATTTTTCTCTTTGCAAACTGCGGAGATAAGGGGGGGGGGACGGTATTTTTTTTTACATTTTTCATCATAAGTCAAAAACTATGCGGTCTAGAAAAAAAAGAAAAAATGATTAAAAACGTACAAACGGCGCTCTTTCATATGATACCCCACATGCCCTAGTAGCCCCACTTCAAATTTTTATGACCCCTTTTCAGGCCCTGCTGTAAAAAAGTTATTTATTTTTTTATTTATTTCTTATTTGCAAAATAGTTGGGCAAATGTCATCTTAAACCATTCCAAATTTCAAGTTGATACTTTAAGTAGTTCTCGAGATATCCAGCTGTGACAGACAGACAGACAGACAGAGTCACACCATAAGGGTTCCTTTTTTACCATTTTGGTACGAAACCCTAAAAAGGAATACTGTATATTGAAATTGTGTTCTCCACATCAAACACTCGTCTCGCGCGTTACTGACACTTGGGCAATATCGACAGTAGTGTAACCAAAATAGCTTTAATCGCCGATGTTGAACAAGCAATTAGTGTTTAAATAACGGTACATAAATAGGCACTAACCTGGCCCTAGGATTATCTTCTCTGTTGAAGTTCTTGCACCAGATCGACCTGTTCTCGCAGGATGTGGAGCCGTCTAACCGGAAGTAGTCAATTCCTGGGGACCACGAACCTAACAAACACAATTTAAGCATATTCATTCGACATTTAAGATTAACACATTAAAAACCAAAATGTTGTTTTCATAATAGTTATCTCACCCTACAATTCTGATGATAAGTCTTTAATTGACCAAATAAAAAACGCAACTTAATAGAGGTTTGCTTAGGCGCATATAGGCTTAGCTTTCATATCTGCGTGCGTGAAAAAAACCATGCGTACCGTATATTAAATTTTTCTCCCACACAAAGATATTTTTTCCAATATTTTCAGTATGTATGGTTATGTCACAGAATATATTATAAGTACTACGTACAGAAAGGACACTCATAGCCCCGGCCTAGAATCAATGACCTCACCCCACCCCGCGACATGTTGCCGAATCGTGTACTCATTTAGGCCGGCCACACACAGACGTAATCACGCAACGGAATCTCGCAACGGAATCACGCAACGTGATTCCGTACGTACCACCACACACAGACGTTTTTTTTCGTTCGGAATCACGGCTCAGTCAGACGCCAGACTTTGATGAGTAAACATTGAGCGAAGGTGAATTATTTTGACTTTTAATGAATAATTGAATATGAATAATTATAGACTATTTATTATTAATATTACGCTTAGGTCAATTCAATTGTTTTCTGTTTTTTTTGGTAAAATAGAACTAATAACTTAAGCCGGGTCCATAGCTCGTGTTTTGCTCTACACAATCAACAAAAAGATCTACACAAAACATTGTTTCGCGAAACATTTTTGTGTAGAGAAACAATGTTTCTGCTTTCCATGCCTGGTGGAAAACACGTACACAAAACATTTTGCGCGGGTCAAGGGGCAGGGTATTGTCATAGGCCAGCCGCACACACGCAATAATATTGGCCACAATAATTTTGAACAATATGATTTAACACTGAGGCTAACCGCAAAAAAAAATTGCTATTAGCCTCAGTGTTATTAAAAATTTTATCTTTAAAAATCATTTAAAAAATTTTAATTGAACCTGGTTTTTTAAAATTTTTCGAAAAGGCAAGGAAAAGAGATATAACAGTTATAACAGTTACGAAAAATGATCAAAATGTAACAAATTTTTTTTGTTACCGATGCAAAGTAAATGTTGTTTTTTATTTTTAGAAGACTTAAAAATTCACCATTCAAAACTTTTTTTGAAAATTATTAAGGTTGTGACTTTGATAGAACCTAGGACTGTGTATAACTATTTGCACAGTAGATACTTATTAGTTAAAAAAACCGGCCAAGTGCGAGTCGGACTCACGCATGAAGGGTTCCATACCAAAAAACGGAAAAAATACGTTTGTTGTATGGGAGCCCCCCTTAAATATTTATTTATTCTGTTTTAGTATTTGTTGTTATAGTGGCAACAGATATACATCATCTGTGAAAATATCAACTGTCTAGCTATCACGGTTCATGAAATACAGCCTGGTGACAGACAGACAGACAAACAGACGGACAGCGGAGTCTTAGTAATAGGGTCCCGTTTTTACCCTTTGGGTACGGAACCCTAAAAACTAATGTCTATTCTGTGTAAGTTGTTTTAAAATATTTCAATTCCAGCTACTTTTCGACGCGAGGTCTACAGCTCACGAAGCCTAATAGTTTATGCATTTTTACATTTGCAAAAGTTACATTTTCAGATATACCTGAAACTTTGGTCACTTTTAAGTTTATTTCATACATTTTCGAGTCATGATAAGTAATAGGCTAACATAAAATGCTAAATTGGCAACACTGAAGTTTTATCTACTCAAGCCATGCAATCGCTGTAGACGGCGTGTGTAGAGAAACATGTTTCGCGAAACAATGTTTTGTGTAGATGTTTTTGTTGTGTAGAGCAAAACATGCGCTATGGACCCGCTCTTAGCAAAATAATTAAAAAGTAGGCCAAAAGTCTGGTATCCAGAGCTGTAATAAAAAAAGTAGCATTCCGTACGTACGGAATAACGGTTGTGTGTGGCGACCAATACAAAATCTATGGGAGGCTTGCGTTCGGAATGACTTTTTTCCGTGCGTGATTCCGAATGCACGAGCCCTCATGTGGAATTCCGCACGGAAAAAAATAACGTACGGAACGTTGACGTCTGTGTGTGGCAGACATCGATTTTGTATGCCATCGCTGCGTTCGGAATTCCGAATCGGGATTCCGTTGCGAGATTCCGTTACGTGATTACGTCTGTGTGTGGCCGGCCTTAGTCGTGAGTTCGTGAGTGACAACAGCTGTCAACTGTCGTGCACGGCGGCGTTGCAAACAGCAAAGCATTTAATACACTGACCTCCAATATACAAGTACAATGGAGGTCAGTGATTTAATATCAATCATGGATCAATATGTTTATTTGTGTGTGAGTGTAGGTAGTGTCCGACCGAAACTGGAATTCCAGCCGAAACAGAAACAGAACTTTCGGCCAGTTTCGACCGAAACCGAAACATGTTTTCACGCATTAAATTGACGTTGTTTTAACACAAACATGATTGGTGGTAGGGTAAATGATTTTTTACAATTAAAATCAATCAAGTAATTGAATATTAAACCACGTAACCTCAATTCAAGACGATCGCGCCGATTCACGCCGGCTGGTGAACTACGAAGTTAGCCAATTGACGCGCGACAGTTAAACAAAACGGAGTTTCGGCCGAGCCGATTGGGCTAATATTTGGCCGAAACCGAAACTTCGGTCCGTCACTATTGAGGTGACACGATTACCGTAGTAGGTAGTTGCGCGTCTACAAAACGTCATCTGTGTAGTGTCTGTATAAAAGGTAAGTAAGTAGTTATAATGGAGCGGTTGTATGGAGTGTCCGGGGTGTGGTGTTACATCTATGTTTTATCAATACAGTTCTGATACTGTCTTGCTAAGGAAATAAATGTTACTTACCGACATGACCTCCCAGTTTGTCATCGATTCTGCCCTCTTGCGTCGCTTCGTCTACTTTGCCAAGGAAGTGCTCTATGAGATCTAGGGAATATAACGATTGAGAGAACACCAATCTGAAAAAAAAGATCGATATTAATTAGATTCTCTGAAAAAGACAACATTTTAATAACGTCTGTTCTGTTGCCAAGCGCCTTAATAGATTTAGGTATTTATTCTTTTCGTGTAAGATTTACAGACGAAAAGTAGACCAAATTGTTAGTGTTATTTAATTTTATAGGTGTCATGATCAGAAAATAATAAAACGAGCATCAAGTATATCCCTACCCTACCCTACTAACTAACCACGTATACTTGTAAGAATTCTAAAACTTACTTATTAGAATAACTTATATTACAATAAAACAAGCTTTGATCCACCCCTCAGTTGGCTGTCATAATTATGACAGTTATACCACAGAGTATATGATAGTACTAACGTACAAAAGCCCATCCGCGCGAGGACAAACAAATAATAAGCTACTCTCGCTGCGCGGCAATAAAGTACAATTTCAAATTGCACAGCGCTGCGTGCCTATTATTATAACCGCCTCCGAAGCGCTTCTCTTTCTGTCGCGAAGCTGTCTCAACCGACACATGACCCTCGTGTGCTAGCTGGACTGAGTGAGCCGCGAGCAGTAAGGTAATATCGGGTCATTTTGAACTTACCATCCAAATTTTAAGGATGTGTCCAGTCCATGAAACTAAAAAACTATCTCTAAGAAAAACGTGTCAAATTTCGCCAAAAAATTTTGGTCACCCCATATCACGTGATCTCTTTGATTTGTATGGAAAGTCGATTTTTATTTTACATATTTGACCATGTGTTCCTTAGAGAAAGTTGTTCAGTTTCATGGACTGAACACATCCTCAAAATTTGGATGGTGAATACAAAATGACCCTGTATAATATTTTAAGCGCAGAGTGACCCCCTCCCCCCCTCCCTCACCCCCAGTTAGAGCGGGTTCACATTAGGTCGGTCCTGAACGACAAAGGTGTCGGATTCATATTGGCATATGTATTTCAATAGCGCTGATCACATTGGGACGACTCGATAAAACTGTCGGCGACGACACATTTATGGAACGTTCAACCACGATTTGTCTAGTCGGATATAATATTAGCATTATTATATTAAAAGCAAAGCTATATTATATTAGCATATATTATATTAGCATATAAATTATAATATAGCTTTGGGTACACATTGGGTCGGTACTACATTAGGTTGGACAGGCAGCTTATAGTGTGAACAGCAAAACCCAAAAGTCGGCCAACGGTAAAATTGTCGGTCCGACTTAATGTGAGAGTTGCGTATCTCATCTATCTCCTCGTCCGTCACCAGTTTGATCCACCCCTCGGTTGGTTGTCATATGACATGTTATATGGCAGTTATACTCACAGTTTGTCCCCGATGGTCTCGCACTGGCGCAGTATGTCGAACAGCAGCACCAGCTTGTGAGAGTTGCGCATGTCATCTATCTCCTCGTCCGTCACCAGTTTGATCCACCATTCCGTTGGATTTTCTGCTTTCAACTCCACTACGTCGTTGTTTGCTGCTTCTTCTTCTTCTTCAAGTTCCACTGTTTGTGTTTATTTATTAGGTTGTTTTCTTTAATAGTGTTTACTTTGAGTAAACTAGAAGAGTAATGGATATGGATATTGAAGGCTGGAAAGTAAGGGGAAGGCCGCAGAAAAGATGGATGGATTGTGTGCGGAATGATGTGAATGTGAAAATGAGGAGATGACGAGTGACAGGACGGAATGGCGTTGCACCGACCCCAAATAAATTGGAGCAAGAGTAGAGGGATGATGATGATGATTTTTAGTACATTCAAAAGCAAATGTATCGACCTACCCAGGATTTCATTAAACCCCGAACTTCATTTGTAAACAAAATTATTGTATTAGAAAAAAATGCAATAGAAAAATACACACATAAATTGTAATATCAATAAGCATTCTAAAGTCGCATTACTAATTTCCCAGCAAAAATGTAAACAAAGAAACGTCACTGTCAAATTGAAAAACTGACCCTGATGATGACATTTTCGGATATTGAAAACCTTTGGTCACTTTTCTTTTATAACTTTTTAATTTGTTTATTATATTTTGAGTCATAATAAATATAATGTCATCCAGGGTAATTTTAAAGTAGGATGGTAATAAAATAAGAACTTTTATTTTAACCTATCATAATTTTCGATGTTAAAAGTTCTTGAAACAAACTGATAAAAAAAGGTTTTCTAATAAAGATAAAGAAGATAAAATATCCAAGTAAAGATGCTACGTATTTTTGATAGTTTACATATATCTTCACCAGTTCCCCCCCAATACCAAAAGACAAATGTTACTACTACAACTACTACTCGTAATACTATTTTTTATGAAATTTTATAAAATGAACCAAAAGTTGTGTACGGTATGCAGTTAATGTGTGCACAGCATCATAAAATATTTTCTACCATAAAACTGTTATTATGAAATAATAATTTATGTTACTGTTTTTCCTGCAAAACTCATGATTCAGATATTTATCTATTCTATTTTTATTAAGTTTGTGATGAAAAAACATGTGTGTTTATTTCTTGACTTAGCAATATACTATTTCCTTTTGTGCTGTTTTGTTCTAGCAACACCTTTGTTTACATTTTTGCTGGGAAATTAGCAATGCGACTTTAGAAGTGATTTAAGGAATTGAGTTCTACAACATTACCTGGATTAGCTCTGGTCGTCCTTCGCGATGCCAGTTTAGACTCTTTCGCTGCTTTTTTCTTTTGAGATTTCTTCTTTTTGCTCTTTTTACGGCTATCGTCACTCACATCCGATAAATCACCCGAAGATTCGTCCTCAGATGTTTCCTAAGAAAACAGCTGTTTTAGTGACAAACTAAAGTTGAAATAAACTATAGTTATTTGTTATACAAGAGAGCAAAGTCATTTTTTGCTGCGAGTGCTGACTTTTAAATCACGAACTAGCGAAGTAGTCTAGAATTGAATCACGAGCGTAGCGAGTGATTCTAATATAGACTACTGAGCACAGTGAGTTATTTAAAGGCACGAGACATCAAAAAATTTGCTCTCGTGTTAAACATACAACTTTTCACCTCTACCAGCGAGAAAAGGTGTTAGAAATTAAAAAAGCACTTTGCCTCACGCTCGCAGCAAAAGTCGATTTTGCTGCGAGTTTTTGTTTGCTGCGTTTTTACGCGCCAAAAGCACCCTTTTCGTGCTGGAGAGGTGAAAAAGTATATAAACTTACGTCTGGTGTTGAATCGTCGTCAATAAAATCTACCAGTGATCCTTCAGAGTCTTCTTCTTCTTCTCTCTCCCTCTATAAAACAAACATTAAAAAATAAATACTTTAGATTTTTTCTATAAGTCTCTAAAGCTGACAAAATAAACTACAGTGCACATACCTTTTTCTGTTGCATTATCTCGTATCTTTCAGAGTTATATTTGAGCACGAGTGGATGTGTCCATATCCTTTGCAGCGATTGAAAGTCAGGGAAAAGGAAGCCGGACGACTTTCCGGGTAGAGGACTGTATTGTAAATAAATAAATATTTAATTACTATTTCTTAATCAGATTTGATAAAAATAAACTCATCATTCTTCAATATTTCAATATACAAAAACTACTCTTAAAACAGTCAAACATCAAACCATTTACAATGACTATAGACATAAAACAAAAATCTTTTTTAAGAGACATAGATGTACATATGGAAGATGTATAAACTTACCGCCGGGAATAATTATCCAAATAGAATTGATAGAGCTTAACCTGCACTTCTGATAATGTGATGAACAATACATATTCATGCTTAGGAGGCAAGAAAGGTGCCAGCACCCCGTAATCTCTTCTCTGTAACAGGGAAACAGAAAAAAATAGTTTTACAAAATTCTTCAATAGGGCTGAAATACAATAAAACATGTCAAAAAGTAACTGAGCATATAAAAGGGTTTACACTTCTTAGTATAAGAGACTGGCATAGTGGTAACCATATTTTTTATTTTTGACAGGGATTTTCTTTTGGAAATATAGCGGCTATCTATATAAATATCTTGGAAACGTTGCGCTTTATGACTTATATCATATAGCATTGGTTCATTTATAGATAGATCATCTATCGCTATACACAAGTTTCATCGTGCGCTGCTATATTTCCGAAATCCCTATATAAAATTATGGTTACCTCAAAGAAAAAATATGGTTTAGTTGAGGGCCAACACAGACAACCCATTTATTATCTGATCTTGTCAAGACACTATTTTTTTAACTATGAGGTGTGATTATAATTATGAGGGTATATTTCTATGTTAGTTTTTAAGGATGGATCTGAATGAAGTGAAAGAAGTGTGCAAGGATCGTAGTAGGTGGCGATCCATAGTCTCTGCCTACCCCCATGGGAAACAGGCGTGAGTATATGTATGTATGTTAGTTTTTAAATGTTCTTTTACCTGAACAGCACCATCAAGCATTTTATGCAGCACATGCGACCTCCTCTTCATGATCCTGATATCGTGCTCCGTGGAGTCGGTGTACTGCCCGTTGGTGATGGGATTCACGAATCGGTTGAGGTACTCGTTGTACTTGCCCAATAAATTGGGCTTTACGAACTGCACCATGCAGTAGTCTGTGCAAGAAGTGGAGGTAAGAGATTTTGAATTTGGAAGTAGTCAAGCAAACAATCATAGTATGGACGAGGCATATTTCTTGATTTTTTTTAGACGAAGTGGGGATAAGTTCGCGAGTTCTCTCGCGAGCGACCAATAGCGCGCGCCCCTCTCCCGCCGCCCGCGCACCTCACCGCTACGCATGCCCAAAATACGTGTTCCGCGCAATCCCCACCCGATTTCAAGATATTTGCCTCGTACTTTTTATCTCAAGTCATTAAGGAATTACTCGAGCTTTCTGAACCCAACCACCCCTCTCGTTTTTGAAAAATCAAGGAAAACCAGTTCGCACCACGCAGCGATGCTTTTTGAATCGCCAAAAACATTCCATTTATACAACGGAGGGACTTAAAATTCTAGAAATTTATTAAATATCATACCATACCACAAAGAATATTAAAAGAAACTAAGAATATAATTCTTACAAGAAAAAAGACTTTAAGATTATTCTATAAACACTTTTAATTCAAAGTTCTATCCAAAGGTCACCAAATGGTGGACCGCAGTCCGGATCTGAGCCCCCGACTAATGGTTTTCAGCCTTGGTTGCTAGTTATCATCTACCAAACGGACCGCTATACGGAACTGGTGATCATAGGATCACTTACAAAAGAATAATGGAATACAGAAGAACATGGGTTCTTCTGTATTCCATTATTCTTCTGTAAAGTCTATAATAAGTTACGTTGATTACGTTGACGTATAAATTTTGTGTGTTGTATTGTTTGTGACTGAATAAATAACTCACATTCTTTAAGATTATTCTGCAGCGGCGTGCCCGTGAGTACGATGCGGCGTTGCGTGCGCACGCGGTTCATGGACTGCGATAAGCTGGTCTTCTCGTTCTTCAACAGGTGGCCTTCGTCGCATACCACTAGATCAGGGCCTGTACCAAAAATGGATTAGCTGTTACAACTAACGCATACAGCTACACCATAAAGAGTTGAAATTAAATAAAATGGATTTAAAAAAAATCAGTACAAAATATAGTCAGTGTTGCCAAATTATTCGTGATTTTGACGTATTTACATAGAAAGTGGCGCCCTCATTTTTTAACTCTTTATGGTCAAGCTGTAAACGAATGGCTGACGAACGTATCGTATGAGTTAAAAACATGAGATCGTTTTCTTGAAAGCTTTTTTAAATCACTGTCTAAAACGAGAACAGCACTTTTTGGCTGAATAAGTTCGTAATGCTTTAGAACAATTGAAAATTATTAAGAAAACTAGTGTATTCTACTCAAAGTAGTAAAGATAGTAAAATAGAAGACATACAATCTACGTACGGTACTACAAAGGGTTTAGCGGCTGAAATGTCAGTGCCCGTACTGGCGGCATCCTTACTAATATTATAATTGCGAATGTCCATTTGTTTGTTACGTCTTCACGTCTTATCTACTGAAACGATCATCATGAAATTTTACATACACGTTGTCAGGGGTACAGAGAAGGATACGTCCTTCTCTGTACCTTTAATCTCGAAAAAGAGTATTGTTCCCGAGGGATAGTAAAACAACTTTCCACGCAGACGGTTGCTAGTAAAAAATACATTCAACAGTTACCGGGATCCACGAGCGCCTCCTGGAAGTTCTTGAGCATCTTCTTCTTGAACTTCTTGTTGTTGTCGGCGGACAGGTTGCGGAACATCTCGTAGCCCAGCACGCACACGCCGCCGTGCCGCAGCCACTGCTGCAGCTGGAACGCGCGCTCCGAGTTCTGCTTGTATCTGTACCACACGCCAACGATTTAGACCAGGGGTCTCCAAACTACGGCCCGCGGGCCAGATCCGGCCCGCGAGCACTAACAATCCGGCCCGCGAAAGCACGCCGGATCTTATCAACAATACTGTAATTTACAGTATGTTGATAAAGAGTTAGCTAAATTCTGGCCCTTGGGACTTCATGAAGGAGTCAGTCTGGCCCTTATGCTAAAAAGTTTGGAGACCCATGATTTAGACTCTAAACACACCCCGGAACACCATATACAAGAGCCGCGTTTCAACTACCTATTACACAGACGCTACACAGTGACGTTTTTGCACACGCGCAACTGTGTGCGTGAAGTCTAGGGCTATTGAATGAGCATACGAACTGGTGGCCTACGAATTCGCGGGGCGCGGTGAGGTAATTGATTGTGGGGCGGGACGGAGTTTCCTTTCTGTACGGTAGTACTTATATCTATTCTGTGCCCAAAGTAAAAATTTATTTCTTAATTTTAAATTCGAAACTGTCAAAATTTTATTTTATTACGAAAAATAATAATACAAAAATTTCGTGTTCGCTGCCATTTCTCTCTGTACGTCAGTCCATTCATAATATTGAAAGGAAAATGATGAAAATTTAGGAATATTAAGAAAATTACTGTAAAAAGTATTGTGAAACAGTAATACATTTTATAAACATAGTAATCCGTGATATTTGTAAGCTGAATACATGAGAACCAGTGCGGGTGGAACTACAGGTAAGAGAAATGTTGTTAATCGATAGTAGGAGTTTAAAGATGCTATTACATCTATGGACTATATGGACTATTTTTAATTATGTATTCCCTTTTTTAGGTTCTTTAATTTTATCCTGAATTATACTATGAATTCACTGTGGAATCTGTGACTTTTATTTACGTCCCGGCCATAGAGCGCCCGCACATTGGGCCACTAGTAGTGGCCACTAAACGCGACCACAAGCTGTGGGCGAGTTTTTTCAAACATTTTGTATAGTATCGGCGCAAACCGGGAGTTCGAATGGCCGCGTTCGAGTCACAAGCTGCGGGAGCGACTCCCGAGCTCGCTACTTGTGGCCGCGATTGTCGCTCGCATTTGCGTTTGTAGCCGGCTTCTTCCCAGTGTTTAGGCGCATTTGGTCCACTTCTCATTTGGTCCATTTCGCAGAACGTCCATTTCGCATTTACACGTTCTGCGAAATGGACCAAATGCGAAATCGACGTTCTGCGAAAGGGACGGTTTTTCTGCAAGTGGACCGAATGCGCCTAAACCGTCGCGCGTTTAGGCGCATTTGGTCCACTTCTCATTTGGTCCATGGCCGCCACTAGTGGCTCAATGAGCGGAGGGTCTAGCCCGTTGCAGAGCCAAACCAGGGCCCGACACTCCATACAACCCCCGCGCGAAATAGCCTACTACTACAGTCCGCGCAGATAAAGAATGGGACTGAAACTGGACTAAATATTTGACATCAAAAACTAATAGTACAGTAGCCCGTAGTACATTTAAATCACGAAAAAGGTTACCGTTTGCCGTTGTGATATAGTTATTTATTACGAAATTATAGATACTTTAACCCAAGTTTTACAGATCGCCACCCGCCGTAACCTATATTTGTATATCTCCAAAAATTTTATATTTTTATTTTTCGAGGTTTACCATATGGTTTAGCTATTGTCGTGTACTACAGCTTTGTTTGATTGCCACAGATAATAGTAAGACTATGAAAAGTAGCCATACACAGATTTAAGACCAGATGAAAATGGATGGACTTTATCTGGTCTTAAATCTGTGTATAGTCACTTTCCATAGTCTTACTATAAGCAAAGTTCGACAGTTTGTCGCCATAGTCAATTATTTAATATTTATGATAGGGCTTAGATTAATTAGCGGTGCTCCAAATCGGCATGCACAAACACAAATTAACACATTTTGGTTAGATCAAAATTACTATTATAGATAGACTATCCGACCAGCGTTAATCATCATATACAACGTCTTTAATGAATAAACGCCAAACCTCTTAGGTTGTGATTGTGCTCATGAATATGAACAACTTTTACTATGGGACCAACTCTGCAACTCAACAAAAAAAATCTGCTGTTTCATGCATTCTGGTCGAATAGGTATTGACAACTTGTATGAAACAGCTGTTTTTTTAGTTGAGTTGGCCTCATAGTAAATGTTGTTCATATTCATAAGCACAATCACAACCTAAGAGGTTTTGCGTTTATTCATTAACACGTTGTATATGCACATTACACCGACTCGACTTACCTAGAGAGCTCGTACACATCCACTTCGTAATCACTATCGGAATATTTGAGCCACATATTAAATTCATTGACCCAGTTCAGTACTGTCGACAGCGGGCATACAACCAGCACTCGATTGACCTTTGTCAACTCGCTATGAATAAGGAGTGTATGGGTCAACGACACCACCTGAAAAGCAACTTCCAAACTTAAAAATAAGATACATTTTTGTTTCTAAAATCGATTAATTTAATAGTAAAACTTTAACGAAAAACATATAAAGTCAGAGTTAGGTACTTAATTATAATCTACTTGTCAATCATTGATTAACGGAGTATCGTTAACAAAGCTAACTGTTGTAAACTAATTCATAAAGATTACTTTAAATACGTCACCTGTAAAGTTTTTCCAAGACCCATACAATGGGCTAGAATACATCCAGATCCTCTGTCTTTCTTGATTCTTTTGACACTTTCGAAGCACGCATCCCACATAAATTTTATACCATTTGCCTAGAACAAAAAGTAGAAATTATGATCGACTATTTCCTCGTTTAGTAGTTATTGTAGACTTGCTGTAATGTGAACGCAGTGCGTTCCGCTCCCGAGCCACGTATCTACACGTGATTATTGGTTACGGCAGCGTGCAATGGTTACGGTTAAGGTTAACGCACATTTAGGCGGGTCGCAGCGGGGCGGGCCGCATCGCAAAAGTCCGCTCAAATCACTCGCATACATTTTATATGAACTATCGCACACTATGCCGGGGCGGAGCGGGCCGCATAATCCGTCGCGTATTTTTGTTGCGTGCCATGCGGCCCGCCCCGCCTTGCTGCGCCCCGACTCAGTGTGCTATAGCAAGCGGATTTATCGATCAGGAGTCATCCGAAAATACCCCAAAACTTTTTTGTCGTATAAAATATTAAGAAAATATATAGAAATATTAGATATTATATAGATACTATATAATTTTGTAAAAATACCTTTACTAAAAATTCCTTAACTGTTTTTTTTCTTTACAAATAAAAAAATACTTAGTAATATTTTTCAATATTATTATGGCACATAACAATGAAAGTAGCCTCTGCATCACTATATTTTTTGGCATACATTTATTAGAATTGGGACTCGCCATAGAAAAATATTTAACTTGTGTACGATTAAATTATTTTCCTATCTATAGACACCCCGCACGTATAGGTTTGATTAAAAATATTGTTTTTCAGTTTCGGTTCCATGTATGGGGATTCCCGATTCCCCCTCTTAATCTTTATTTTTTTTTTATTAAAAATCGTAAAGCGGTTCTCAGAATACATCTACCTAACAAGTTTCACAGACAGATATGACGAATCTATAAGGGTTCCATTTTTTGCCATTAGGATACGGAACCCTAAAAAGTACTAGAGCGGCGGTAATCTTAAAAAAGACGCTTAGAAAACACTTTTCGTACAAGTCATCTCGGAAATATGAAAATGTGGTATCGATGCATTCAGTACGATCCCCTGATCACAAATATATAAGATGACAAGTGTGAAAGTGGTGGGGGTAGAAACTGTGACGTCATAAAGTTTTCAGTACAAAGAAATTTTTTTTTCATACCATGTGATATATCAAATGAAAGGGCTTTGTGAGTAGATTGCGAATATATAACACACTATAGCATTTTCGCTACTTGGTCTAACAAATTATTAGCAAACGTCGAAAAATTTCGCAATTCAGAGTCGCCATTGAACAGGTCTAGATTGAAAACGACTGAATTGATTTTTACAAAATACATAACAAATAACTCTGCACATACTCTTTTCGAATGTCTAAGCGCCGATTTTTCAATCCTCAGATAAACAGACAGATAGGGTTTATTCGACAGATAGCAAAAACATCTGTTTTTCAATCGTCAGATAGGCCTTATTCGACGAATAACTCACTTATCTGAGGAATAATTCTATCTGACCGTTTGGGGGCCAGATAATGCCTTATTCCTCAGATAAACAGTAAATTTGAGGTTAGTTTTCGTGCTTTCTAGTGTAAAATGGATATTTTCAAAACAATTAACGACACGGCCATCGAGGAAGAATCCATAATAAATGAATTATATAAATCCAAGTATCTAATAAAAAAAGAATTGATGAAATTCCACTCGAGAGAAGTTTCAACATTCTTTCCTGCACATTATTTGATAGAAACTAAACAAATAAATATTTTTTTTAATATATTTTTTTTAATTTTCTATTGTTTGCTTGTAGGTCCATACCTCTCGCTCGACTAAACAACACAATAAATAATAGTACTAGACTAAACTCACAAGCAGTTGAATCTCAGCTATATTGAACTTCGCAGAATGCTTTTTTGGTTTCTAATAAGTAATTCCTTATTTTGAATCGAAAAATCACAAATACAAATACCACACCACAGCATCCATAGCACACCCAAACAACCTCGTATTTAATGAATGACGGACCCGGGCCCGACCGCTTTTGTTTGACCATGATTGCCAGATGTCCGAAATCGAAGAAATAGTTTGTCCTGTTCTAACATTCGTACATTCTCTATATTTGTTTCACCTTCGTGAAGTTAGCGTTTCCACAGATGAGATATTCGGTCAGGTAGTTACCCATAGAATAAATATTACTTGAAAAATTGACAATCACGTAACAGACGTAAAGAGACATTATAACTTTATTCTTTGGTTAGCTATTCGTCACTTTATCCGAGGATTGAAAAATCGGCCCTAAAGGTAATTGACCAAAGATATTTAAGAATAAGAAAAGTACATCAGTTTTAATAACAGCATAATTTTCTGCTTTTTCTAAATTCTCGGATTCCTTTAATAAATTAATGAAAAAATAAATAAATAAACTTTCGTATGTTTATCCTTACTTGTCCTATTTATTTAGTAAACAGTATTTGACAGTTTCCATTAGGGTTTTCGGGTACCCGGCCTTTTTTCATACCCGGGTATCGGGTATTATTTTTTTCAATACCCGGGAATACCCGGGTACCCGGGTATCTTCAAATACAAATAAAGCTTCACATTTTTCATGTGTTTCGCTCAATTAAACATACACACCGTTAAATTTTAATCGTTTTAAACTTAAAATCCCTTTATACTGATTCGAAAAATACAAAAATACTCATGTTCCACTAATGAAAATAAAGATATTTTTGCTAGAGAGATATGGATATTCCCTAAGTAAAGTAACTAAAGTAGGGCAATTTAGATCACATGACACATCTGACATCTGTTAGTCCTTAGTGTTATTTATCAAACTAAATCGTAAATTTGCTTTCCTTGTGATTTTTACAACAATTAATATTTACTTATTATTAACTGAAAAAAGTGCATTTAATAAAATAAATATTGTGCCCGCCGTTAGAAGGTTACGTTGTTAAATTTTGATGAAGTGTTAAATGTGATCTATTAATTTGACCCTACTTTAGACAGCTAAAACATTGTTTTAGTCATAAAGATCAAGTATTAGTATAGGGAAGTATTTTTGTATTTTTCGAACCATGTATCTTTGACAAAAAAAATGTTTTATTCGTAGAAAACCCACTTTAAGGAACTTAATAGATTGGTTGAACAGTGTATTTATCAAGAAAAAACAACTAGGTACTCCCAGCAAATATCTGTTGAAAAAAACATAACATAAAAAGATCCGTCTTCGGAAAGACGGTGTTCTCGTATTTCGACTATTTTCGACTTGCATTTCTTTAAAAAAGTTGCTGAGATGGTTATAGAAATACTTTAGAAAAATCGCGCAGACATCTTAACAGTGATAAAAGCTTATTATTAATGTAAAATAGAAAAGGAACAATAAAAGTTATTGGTTTATTATCTTTCATGTTGTCCTGTTAATGAAACTAGCCTTTGAAAATGGCAAGGAATTAAGAGAATGATTGGACAGCCTATCTGTAAAAGTACGAGTAGGTTTTATCGATTTTAGGGCTTTGTACAGCAGATTTAAATTTATGAGTGCTGCTATAGACAGTAAAATAAAATATTTTTTATTATACCCGGGTACCCGGGTTTTTCATCAATTATTACCCGGTTCCAAATTCTCTTGTATACCCGGGTATACCCGACCCGGGTACCCGGGTCCGAAAACCCTAGTTTCCATGCTTCTTTTAAATTTAAATCACTATTAAAAAATGTGTTAACAATTTCTTTGGTATTAAATGCGTGGAAAACCATTTGTTGAATTTTATACATGATTTTTTCAAAAAAGAATTGAGTAAAGTTTGTTTACCAAATAGGAAAAGTAAGGATAACTAAAAGTAATGACAAATACACATGGAAAACGCACACAGTTGGTCGAAGACCTAAATAACCTGACGAAACTCAATAGGCAAAAGTTATTTACAAAAAATCAAAACAATACACAAAAATCACAGTTTTTCTATTGGGTGCAAAAGGGGCTTAACGGGTGTAAATAATCATTCATAAAATACAACAAATGTTGTACCACGCATAGAATATCAAAAATATTGTAAATTGTTAATAATATTTGATTTAATAAAACAACATATTTTAAAATAGTGATTAAGTTTAAAAGAAGTATCTAAAGTGCCAAAATTGGTTATTGAAACCTTCGTCTGTTTATCCTAACTTGTCCTAGTAAGGATAAACGTACGAAAGTTTATTTATTTATTAATTATTAAAGGAATCTGAGAATTTAGGAAAAGCAGAAAATTATGCTGTTATTAAAACTGATGTTCTTTTCTTATTCTTAAATATTTTTGGTCAATAACCTTTAGACATTCGAAAAGAGTACGTGCAGAGTTATTTGTTATATATTTTGTAAAAATCAATTCAGTCGTTTTCAATCTAGACCTGTACAATGGCGACTCTGAATTGCGAAATTTTTCGACGTTTGCTAATAATTTGTTAGACCAAGTAGTGAAAATAATATAGTGTGTTATATACTCGCAATCTACTCACAAAGCCCTTTCATTTGATATATCACATGGTATGAAAAAAAAATTTCTTTATACTGAAAACTTTATGACGTCACAGTTTCTACCCCCACCATTTTCGCGCTTGTCATCTGATATATTTGTGACCAGGGGCCGTACCGGCTAACGAATCGATTATCGAAAAATCTGAATCGGTTTCAACTTAAAACTGAAAAATCAAAGTAAGGAATTTCGTCTTGTACTTTTTGTTGACGTAATTTGGAAGAAAACGATGTTCGTGTGACATCATGAAATGGGGTTCGCCATTTTCGCCCAATTGGCTTTGGTTAAAAAATAAAAGGTATTTTTTTTATATTTTTTTACTACAGATTAGGCCAATTTAAGAAACTAATTTGAATATTTTAACATTTGGTCCCGTATTTATTTTTTTATAAATATATTTGTCGAGCGGATATCGTTAACCGGAATGACGTCATTAGTGGCATGAAAGTTTAAGAAGAAAACCTTTGCCATCTACTTATAGAAAAAGAAAGGCCAAGTGTCATTAACTGTCATAATGACTTTATGGTTGTTTGTAAACAAATAAGTTATAGTTAATATTTCTTCTATTTTATTCATTTAATCCAGTTGTGACGGTTCTAGCCTACCTTCTTAATTTGCCGCAATAATTTTTGAGGTGGTAAAATTATAATAAAAACGCTTACCAGTGGAAACTCTGCTGAAAAACTTTGTAAAAACTGACACGCCCAATCTACCCAAATTGCGAAATGTATTGTATGTATTGTGTCTATTTTGGATGTAGGCTACATGGATGAAATTGTAACGATTGCTTGTGGACTGATAAATTTGCAGGATAACATAATAAACATTGTGAAAATATGTGCATACTTTATTTCTATTTAGAAACATTTAATAGTAGAGATGTGGAAAAAATTACGAGATAAGTTCATCGATATTTTTCGGGCGATATTAAATACTCTGATATATCGATAGATGTTTTTACAATAATTTTTCCAAAACATTTTTTTGGTAATTACGTATGGATTCTAATAGTCGACACTATTTTGTCACTGGAGCATTTTGATTTTTTTCCAACTTTGAGTTTTAAAAATCATCGTAAAATTCGTCAAATCGAGCCAAAATTTCGCGTAGGGGTTTATTTTGCTATTTTTTATGTTTTACAATACCTTAAAATTAGAATCCATTACTTAGTCATCGTCCCATTTCATCCCATTTTTTTCTGAGAAATATTACCTATATCGATATTTTTTCATTTCCACCTTCCACCATCCCTAATGCCAAGTTCATTGTCAAAATTGTCTTTGCACTTTTTAATTTTTTTTATTATGGCTGGGAGATCTGTATGTGATGACGTCATATGAAGGTCATTTGAAGGTTAAAGCTTTTTATTGAATATTATAAATATCTTTAAAAATATAGACTTATTTTTAAATTTAATTAGTAGACACTGTACCGAAAGCTTATTCCTCGAAATGGTTTTGAGATTTTCAGTCATTGTCAAAAAGTTATCAAAGCCAATTGGGGCTCGATTTATCTGTTTTAATTTGAAACCCGGCAGACTTTTCGAAGCTCGATTCGTTAGCCGGTACGGCCCCAGGGCATCGTACTGAATGCATCGATACCACATTTTCGTATTTCCGTGATGACTTGTGCGAAAACTAACCTCAAACCTTGTTTTACCGCCCTACTATACATCAGATTATGAATCACAGATTAAAGATTTTAAAAGGTAAAAGGATAAAAGGCCGGGTCTCCTTTGTTTAACATTGTTTTTGTAAGAGTAAAGTTAACACATGATTTACCCTAAGAGATACCGTAGTAAAATCTATATCCTAATAATTACCCTGCCGGTAATTTTTACCCTAAATCTAGGGTAAATTACCCGAAGCTGGCACCACTATACTCAAAATCCGTCGATGCGATGCGGCCCGGCCCGTCACAGTGTGCTATAGGAGCATTTTGCGCTGCGCTGCGGCCCGGCCCGCCCCGTTGCGACCCGCCTAAATGTGCGTTAACCTTTACGCAACATCGTAACCACGCTGTAACTTACAACATGATAAAACATGATTATATTCTTATTCAGCCCCCCTAGCATGACCACTGAAACGCGATATGATATAGTAATTTATCACATTTAACTGTCAAAAGACAATGGATTTTGACAGTTGGGTGTCAATAAAACGCTATATATATCGTGTTTTGTCGGTCATGCTAGGCCTGCTGGATTGACTGAAATATACTCTAGAAAATAAGACTATTAATTTTGCGTGTTTTTTTTGTTCTATAAATTAAAAATCAGGATTATATTGAATACACACCTGATGTGGCTTGAGTTTCTTCACAAGTCCTCTATCAACCTGAATCAATGGTTCTTTAGTTTCTGGATCAAAATCGAGGATCACTTTTTCCAGCACTACTTCATCAGGTTTACCAGATTCATCAAATTCCAAGTTGTTATACTGCAATAGTAAATATGTAATACCACTTAATGTTAGACACACACACATAGACGTTACGTACAGGCAATCTTGGACCAAACAGGCCCATAGTCACACATCTACCTATCCATACTTAATATTGACCATGACTATCAGCGATTTTTTTTATGTCCCCACTGCTGGGGCACAGTCCTTCCTTATGGGTGGATAAGGAGGACGGGCCATAACATAATCCACTACGCGGGCCCAATGCGAATTGGTGGGTGTTAATGACTGCAAATGCAGCCGCGACCAACGGCTTAACGTGCCTTCCGAAGCACGGAAGAGCTCGAGATAACAAATTTTTGGTCACCCATCCCATTACCAACCATTGCGAACGTTGCTTAACCTCCGCAATCGCTGGGCCAGGCGCTATACCACTGTGCCACCGAGCTCCTCTACTACACACACATTTATACTTAATATTATAAATGCGAAAGTAACTGTTGTCTGTCTGTTACGTTTTCACACCTAGACCGCTGGACCGATTTTGACGATGGTACTGATATAGATGGAACCTTTGGGAAGGACATAGGCTACTTTCTATCCCACTTCTGGGCAGGGGTTTCTACCCGCACGATATAACCTGTAGTCCACACGGGCGAAGCTGCGGGCGGAAAGCTATAGCATACCGCAACAAAGAATGATGTAAGTACAATACAACAAAGTATTTTTGAATACGGCTATAGTTGCGGTTCTGTTATATAAAATTATAATAGAAGACAGACTTTACATTTTGTGACGCGTGTAGAGAATGTATTGTACAAGGTTATTTTTAGTATATACGAAACCTGAAAACTGATCAGAATCAATGATAGAATCGATTGCAATATTTTTTTGTATCATGTTATATTTAGACTAAATAATATTTACAAAACCGTAATTAACGCACACGCTACTAACGGGACAACAAAAAAAGCTTCGTGAGTTTTTAAGGTATCATTATATATTTTTTTATACTAATTTTAAAAAAGGGAAAATATATGTCCAGTGTTTCGGCTTTCGTACATACAAAAAATAATGTTGTATATGTGTGTCTTGATGTTACGAGTAAATAAAAATAAGTATAGCTCACCACTTTTTGCCTCTCAGCAATACGAGCGATTCTTTCCTTTTCTTGTCTTGCAGCTTTCTTAGTGGCTTCTTCCAATTGATTTTTACCCATTACCTAAAAAAAATAAATTTAAGTTTGATACGTTCGATTTTTTAGGGCTGACTTTTCAATCGCGGGATAAAGTTTAAGCCATGGAATAAATTATATCCTTTCCAGTCTAATGTCTCTTATTAGGTTTTATGAAATGTTTATAGTTTATTCCATGGGTAAAATTTTACCAGGCGATTGATAAATCGGCCTTTAGAGACTTATGTGTCCTTATTTTTAATTTAGCTATCTACCTTACGAATATTCTTTCTGTGCGAGTGCTTATTCTTGCCTTCATTCTCAGTGTCGGACCCGGAGGCTTCATCGCTGTCATTTAACTGCTTTATACGACGCCGTTTCTTTTTGCTGTAATATAATATTAAATTTTTTAATTTACTTCTAGATATACAGGTTTATTTGTAAAACACCACAACCTCACAGGAGTATATTACTAACATCATAAACAACACATTTGTTCCACAACTTTTCCGAAAACAGGCAAAAAATCGACTTCCGAAAAGTTATGGGACAAATGCTGTTTATTAGGTAATTAATTTACTCCTGCGAGGATGTTTGTGTTATGCAAATAACCCTGTAAAAGAATGTCAATGTGATGAAATAATATTGCTCATAACCAGCAAAATGTATTTAATGTTTCAGTATTATTTTGTATCAAATTGGAGAATTATAATAAAACTGATAAAATTATAACAGTTATGATATCTAAAAAGTTGTAAAGCATACCGCGGACAGGTTAGCCTTTTTGCTCAACCAAACACCACTTCTGTACGACAGAAAGGAATAATGGACAAATCGTCGCTTATATTTAATTACAAGGTGTTGTAATATAAGCGACGATTTGTCCATTTTATTGTGCAAAAATTAACGTTATCCATAGGGATAACGTTTATTTTTGCATTTAATTATTTATAGAATAACTAATAAATGACTATAAAACTATTGATATAAAATTGATTTTATTTCATTGTTACGCAGAAAATATAATTGTTTTTGTTTCTTGACTGTAAAGTTAGGAAATCGCATATTCGCGGTGTTGTAATATAAGCGACGAAATACTGAATCATGCTGGGGAGAGTAGCCACTTAGCTATTTATCCGCCCATCCCAGTGTGCATGTCAATAAAAACTTATGTCAATCCTATATGGGTTACCTACGCCATATCGAATACCAAATGATCGAAAATCAAAATATCTAACACTATTCATCGAACGGTCAAAAAATCGAACGTTCAAAATATCGAATTTACAAATAATCGAATGATCAAAATATCGAATGGTTAATGAACGGTCAATAAATCAAATGATTAATTTATCGAAAATGAATATTATGCATGATATTTTACACCATGAACAAGAACATCTAATTACATTATTAATGGCCATAATATCATCTCTTTTTCCTTATTTCTAAGGTATTTTCAAACTCACATTGGCTCTTTCATTTCAATATTTCCATTTGTAACATTTTGCTCTTTGACTAAAAAATCTATTGTTTTTTTAAATTATGTTTTATGAAATTTCATTAAAATATCTACTGTACTGGTTGTTCATGATGCAAAAAACTATGCAAAATATTGATTTTGAATAAACTAATCATTCGATTTATTGAGCGTGCGATATATTAACCATTCGATATTTTGAACGTTTGATTATTTGTAAATTCGATATTCTGAACATTCTATTTTATGACTGTTCGATTAATAGTGTTTGATATTTTGATTTTCGATCATTTGGTATTCGATATGGCGTAGGTAACCCATCCTATACATCTTTAGCTTCCAAAGTCCGTTATCGTTTTATTACCGACTTCAAAAGGAGGGAGGTACTCAATTCGACCCGTTTTTTTTTTTTTTTTTTGTTTTTTGTATGTACACCGATTACTCGAAGACGGCTGGACCGATTGAAATGATTCAAACGTTATTACATTAGGTAAACTCCCAAGTTGGTCCCATTTTTTAAAATTTTGAAATCGGTTCAGTACGTTTTCAGTGTGAACTACCTCGATGATCAGTCGTATAACTTCTTTGTTTATGAACTGAATAAGATAATTATGTTTTTGTTGGAAAAGGGATCTTAAGTGTAGTTCTTTAACCGACTTAAAAAAGGAGGTTCTCAGTTTGACCCGCATGTATGTATGTTTCTCCGCGATTAACTCACGTTTGGCTGAGCCGATTTTAATTTCTACCTAAATAATATACCTACACTACCTAATACAAAAGGTACCTACACTAAAAATAAAAAAATAAAAAATTGTTTAAAAAAACAAAAAACCGACTTCAAAAAACCTACCTCTAAAAAGCAAGAAATAATATTCGTAATAATAAAACACGTCTATTGAAGTCGGGTGGGGCTTTTAGAATAAAAAAAAGACATTTGTACTCCAGCCCCACCCGACTTCAATAGACGTGTTTTATTATTACGAATATTATTTCTTGCTTTTTAGAGGTAGGTTTTTTGAAGTCGGTTTTTTGTTTTTTTAAACAATTTTTTTGTAACTTAGATTTTCTTGGACGCGCTTTTTTACCTGCCGTCATTGGACGAGGATCCGTCTGACGCATCGCTGTCTTTCGCTTTCTTCTTCCGTTTGTTCCTATTGGCCGACCCCGAGCTCTCCGCCTCGGAGTCTTCGAAGTCACTGACCCTCGCATCTCGTTTGTTCTTACGAGAGAAACCGGCTTCAGAGTCAGATGATATCGCGTTTGCTTTGCGACGCTTTGATTTTGGACTGCGGAAAATAAAATGACTTTGGTTAATATTGTGAGACAGTAATACAAAGTTATTATATTTTGCTTTGTTTGATAAGAGCAAAGAGGTCGAGGGCGCACAGTGCAGGGTTAGGCCGTGCGCACTTTGGATGCGATTTCGTACGAATTTTATTCCTGCGACGTACTTGGAAGGTTGGAATGTTCGTACGAGTCATATTCGCACGAAAACGCATCCAAAGTGCGCACGGCCTTATGTATTCATAGAACGATCTGAGCCCCAGTAGTGGGGACGTTAAAATTGTTCCTGGTGATGAAATGTTACTAAAAATGTGCACAACTTGTAGTTCTGAGAAACTGCTCAAGTATACTCACTTGTGATCTTCTTCCGATTCCGATTTCTTATTCGCCTAAAAAAATAATTTGGTTAATAGGATAATTCATCAACAATAAAGATTCACTTAGAGAAAGATTTAATAACAATACCTCGTCCTTTTCATTGTGCGAGTTGGACGTATCGCTGTCCCCGAGCAAGTCATCTTTAGCAAGGTGATCTATCCCGGAGCCGTTCAAGCCGGATAATGTTACCGGTGGGAGATCTATTGAATAACATTCAAATCAAGTAATCGTTTAGACATTGTACAGAATAACAGGTGTAACAAGACACTCAAGGAAGCCGAAGTCCACGCATTCCGCCCATCATCAGGATCATTTTTGTCTTTAAGATTATACCTGGGAAACCAGTAGCTACGATATTATTGAAGGTCAAAGTAATTTTTTTTTATGAAATCTTATTTTATTCATTATTCCCTAATTTTTGTGTACAGAAACATCATCAAAATTTTATGTATTTCGTAACAAACAATGGCTTCAAAACGTCATCACTCAATGTATTTCATGAGCACGCACATAAACGTTGGCTTTCAACTCGGTCGCATGCAGCTGTGTAGCAATGCTCGCAGGCGCGGTCTTTTGTACGCGTTACATTGCGTGGTAATGTATGCAAGACTTTTTTAACACCAATAATTAAAGTCGTTTGTTTCCCAGCAATAATAATACGTAGATCTCGGCTTCGTTGAGTGTCTTGATACACCCGGTATAGTACAAAATTGAGTCATACTGTTGGTAGAGCAGCTTGTAATTCATCGGCGGCGGTCAACCGTTTTATACAGACCACTGTAACATTAAGTTCCAGCCCCCGTATTACAACCTCTTAAAACATGTCAAGAATCAAGAATTTATTTGCTAGAATGCAGAATGAATCAAGAATTTATTTGCTGCTGAATGGATATCATTGCGTCTTTTTTGTTTGCGAGAGATGTAACTATAGCAATTCATAAACCTGGCAAGTTTTAAGGGGTTGTAATATGCCCCTAATGACCTTAAGGCCCTTCATAATGGTCCTTTGAGTCGGATTTGAACCAGGCAGCGACAGATATCTCTCGAGCATCGCGTCAAGTGTCAAAAGCTCTATTCGTGGTTCGCGCTACCCACCCTAAAGTGTGGTTTGGGTACCCACCCACTTAGGTTCGCCAACCTGGAACAGTGCGCCATAGCAAAAACATTTTTTCTTACTTTGGCCGTAGTATGTACGTGTGCGAACCAGGTTCGCATACGTGTTCGCGAACGTACAGTACGAGGCATATATCTTGAAATTTTTACGAAGGAGTGGGGATAAGTTCGAATTTGCGCATGTGCCCTAGTGAGAAACCAACAGCGCGCGTCCCTCTCCCGCCGCCCGCGCCCCTCACAGCTACGCATGCCCAAAATACGCGTTTCGCGCAATCCCCACCCAATTTCAAGATATATGCCTCGCACTGTACACACTATGGCGCACTGTTGCAGCATAAAACAATATTTTGGTACAGGTTCGCGGAGCACGAAGGTTCGCGAACTTAAGTCAGTCCACCTTAATATGAAACTAATATTATATACACGGTTAATTTTTAACTATATCTTAAAAATAAATGGGGATTTCAGACCACGTAAATGAACAACTTTTACTATGGGGCCAACCACGAAATCGGGAAAATAAAATCAGCTGTTCCATAGAAAAGTACAACATCGACTCGACTATTATGTATGGAACAGCAGATTTTTTTTTCGCGATTTCGTGGTTGGCCCCATAGTAAAAGTTGTTCATTTACGTGGTCTGAAATCCCCATTTCATTTTTAAATATACTTAAATTTAACCGTGTATAAACTATATTATAATAAGGTCAGTGGTTCTTAACCTTTTAGTGATGAGGGAGGGACCATTTGACTTTGTCTTGCCATGGACCACCCACTATGTGTTTTTTATTACGACACATTGGAGGTAAAATACAGTAAATGTAAGTAAATCAAAGGTCTTTATTTTAGACTGACCACGTGGTGCTTCCAGCCAGGGACCACCGTTTAAGAACCACTGACTTAGGTGAAACGTTACCTTCTGCCTCGCCACCATCACTCTCAACGCCGGATGCAGACGCCGAACTGCTGTCAGCTTTGAGCAAGTGCTCCTCGCTTATTAGTGGAGCCTTTGCCATTTTCTTGGTCCTTCTCTTTACAGAGTTAGAGTCCGTATTATCAGTAATAGGCGAATCGCGCCGTCGTCTTCGACTGAGACTTTCGAGATTTGTGAGTCTAAAAATAATAATAAAAAACACATGGTAAAAGAGAGTGTGTTATGCGAGTGTAGTGCTATCGATAACACTTCCGCTTTACCACTTCCTCATAATACAGAAACACCACTCCCAACTCCTAATGTTAATCGCGCCTTCACTAACATAACATACACGTTTAGTTTGTGCAGGGGCGATACGCGCGTGTTAGTATATAGACATGTCGCAGGCGTATTGTATATTTAGCCGTATTACATACCAACTAGCTGTTTTAGAAAACGGCGCCGTATTGTAATACGGCGAGTCAACGATACGCCAGATTGACAATGTGATACGTTGTTCAATACGGCGGAGCACGTTTAGCCGTTTTGAATCAAAGTTCTATTGTAGAGTGACCACACTAACAAAATGAAACAGTGCTTAATTGAAAATGAATTTAATTTTAATAATTATGAAAAAAGGTAGCTTTAGGTAACTTCTAAAGCACCTAGTAAGTAGTAGGAAATATGTGCTCTTTTTATTAGTTTTAAGGAATGTATGGGTTATTCCCAAAGCTCCATGAATGTATGGGTAAGTACTACTTCTATCAAATAAGTACGGTACAAAACGGTTTGGTTCTTGTTTGTAAAATTGTAATATTTTAGACTTACTAGAATATTAAGCAATTTTATTGGTTTAAATAATTTTAAAGCCTTTTTGAATGTAACTTTTTTTTATATGTAATGTATCAAAATATTGTTCTTTGGGCACTGCCCAAAAATTAGGGTCTTCTGAAATATGTTTTTTTTAATCTTCACTGACTACACTCATTACGTTGTATTTTTTACACCAATAATATTGAGTAGGATTCCACACAACACCAGAAACCATTGCCACCTTAGCAGTTTTAATCTCGTTCTTTGATCCACGGCTTTTTCACACTTCCGCATTGAGCTGCGTAGAAACTATTTAACTGCACATAAAAAAATGTCCTTAAAACAATTATCTGTACACATTTGGCACGTTTTCTTCATTTAATTCATCCATATTCTTACTTATTTTCTTACCATTTTTATTGTTATAGTAGGCAGCGCCGCTAGTGTTGATAATTGGTACTAAAAACTTACGGAAAAGCGGCTTATGAATCGCCCAATTACATTACGGCTAGCCGTATTGAAAATCGCAAAGCGCTCTATTCAATGCGGCGTACTTTTGACCAGCCGTTTTGAATACGGCGTATCTTTAATCCGCCGCATTACAATACGGCGCCGTTTTCTGAAACAGCTAGTTGCTTTGTAACACGGCTAAATATACAATACGCCTGCGACAGACATATTCTCATTATTATAACGACTAAAACTGGTATTCTTGATTAAAAAAATATATTTTTTCTAAGGATGTATTATTTATAAGTTTGGTCACAATAACATCAAGACATTTGTTTAAAAAGTGAAAATGTGTACAATATATTGTACACATTATATCAAGAATACCAGTTTTAGTCGTTATAATTATGAGTATATATTCTATATGCTAACACGCACGCGTGGAAGTAGTAAAGCACGTGAGTTCATGGGCGTAGCGAGGTACGGGCAAGGGGGGGCAGCCGCCCCCCCTTAGAAGAGCCATCGTTCGTTGGTAAACTGTAATTCTGACGAGCTTCATAGCTTGCGACGCTTCTTATAAGACTTATGAAACTAACAGGCTTGAAGGCTGGCTCGTGAAATTTAACAAAACAATGATCAAAACAATATAATTTAAGATTTTCTGTGTCTGCCCCTCCTCATATACAATCCTGGCTACGCCCTTACGTGAGTTGCCGATTGTACATACCCGATATAAGCATAACGCGAATGAAAGGTCCTTGTTCTGTTAACGAATAATATTCTGAATTACTATACTGGCAGTAAACGAGTTTTATCGACTTTAACACTATTTCTACAAAATACCTGCCTTGCGTGGTGTGTAGAAAAAATATATAATTGCTATTATTTATTGATACAAAAAAAGAAGAATAAAATAAATAAACCAACTATGATTTCACTTTATTTGGCGTTAGATTAGATAGATTTGTAAGAGCTTGTTCACGTCACGTTAACGAGGATGTGATCATGAAACAAACATTATGATGGCTCATACCATACCATAGCATTAAAATGTTCACGTAGAAATGTGCAGTGTAAAATTGTGTCCACATATGAATGCGTTGCACAGACTCATATTATTATGGCTCGTATTATAGTATAGAATCAAACTCAAATTTAAATCTCAGCTTAAGTACAGTTAAATAGGAACGGCGTTATATGAGATGAATAGCACCCGACTTAAGCAGCGATTTGCGTTTGAGTTTGTGTCAATAATACGAGCCAGATCGCTAATCTAGACGCAGCATTTAGTTGGGGTTTACGCTAAATACGCGTGCGTGTTTGGTAATACGATACTCAGCAAGAGCACATGCTTTTTGCGTTCGTCTGGTCCACCTACGTGATATACGTGAACAAATACTTAGTCAAGTTTGAATTCGCTATACATTTAGTAAAGAGGTACCTACATATCATATCATACATACGACTACGAGCCGCATGGCCAATCAAAGGCCATGCGGCTCGTAGTCGTATGTAGAAGTTCATTTATTTATGAAGTTATTTTACCTAATCAAATCCAAAATTGTCACTCACGATAGTGAGCCTTAATGAATTAAATATGAGAAGTGTTGGAAAATCTATTGTCCCATTATATCTGTCTTGACAGGTTAAGTTAATAAATATTTAATACCATAAAAATGTGTTAAAATGTAAACGGTGACTAAATGCAAGCGGTATTTTTTTTCCCACTTCTTGTTCTTGAATTCTCAAAGACAATCTCCACTTCTTCAAAATAATGTCTGCATCACGCTGTGTCCTTATCTATTTCATAGTCACAAAAAATGGTAATGTTATGGGTTTATAATCTAGTGAATAACAGGGCACTGTCTATAATGGAGTTTGAAAATGCCCAATGTAATAATAACTATTCTAATAATGGAAATGCCGGTGCGCTATAAATGACCTTCAGGTGTTGGGCAGCCTTTGATAAAATGAAGAGTTGGGTTGAGCTCTTGATTACCTAGTCAAATTGTATTATCTCAAGAGATTACAGCCAATTATTTAAGGACATATTAATGATGATGCACTTATTAGTCATGTAATTCAAATACACGTTTTTTTTACTCTGGACTGACATTGAATCATGTTATCCCTAATGAATTTATATTTACCCATCAATATCTTTGTCATTTGCTTCCTGGCTGTCTGAACTATGGCTGCTACCACCTGGCTGGGCCCTAGATCGCCCCATCTGTAATTAGTTTTTTATATCATCTCATTAAATGACCTTAAGATTTTTTGTAATATGTAATTGATGTATAGTTTTGTAAATTTATATTTCTTAATCACAGAATGGGCATTCATAAGTGCTTTGTCAGCCTGTCCAATTTATTTGTAAACCATTCAAATCAAACACCATATTCATAACTCATAGTAATATATAATTCAATCATTAATCAAATGATGCCAATCCTAACAATGGCTATGCACTTACAAGTCCAATAAGTCATACTTATAATATTAAACCTAGATGTACTCTAACTTTATCTTATTAATTAATTATAATATAAAATTTAGCTTTGGACTTTTTATAGTCAATGGAAAGTATTTTTGTATGTATACAATGAAAAGTTAAACATTAGTAATTGTATGTGTCAGACCGAACATTTTAGCTTTAGCTATGTCTGACGTTGAACTATATCCAAGAAAGAAATTGGTAAATTAGGATGTCATGCAAATTTGTACCACCCAGTGACATCTAAAATCTTACCGGAACAAAAACCAGCACAATG
This sequence comes from Agriphila geniculea, assembly GCA_943789525.1. Lineage (NCBI taxonomy): Eukaryota > Metazoa > Arthropoda > Insecta > Lepidoptera > Crambidae > Agriphila > Agriphila geniculea. The sequence goes on along the minus strand of OX038884.1, from coordinate 16,846,290 downwards.
GATAGTTTAGAATTCGGCTGCAATGTGATAAAAATACATCAGCCACAATAGGGAATATGCATAAGCCACCGATTTAGTTAAATTTGAGCTTGATCGCTGTGGCCACGTATAAAAACATGATGGAACAGAAAAATAAAGGTATTTCTATTAAATTAATTATTTTAGTTTTATCACACAATGAAATCAGGGAAAACGATTTTTTTTTCAATTTTGGATACAATGCACTTAACACTCAGATAGAATATGGAATAAGAAATAATATTTTGTATGACACATATGTACTTAAATGCAAAATTTAGGGAGATTATTGAAAATTCTTGTAAACCGGCCAGAGTTGGAACACATTTTACTTTTGCCAGAGGAAAATAAAGCGTCTCTACAGCTAGTTAATTCCATATTTGCATGAAATGGCGGCAGCCGGTCGGCTCCGTCGCATGCCGCGGCAGCCGGTCAGCGCCGCCCGCAATATGAAATTTAGCTTACCGTATACACGCTTTATTTTCTTCTGGCAGAGGTAAAATGCGTTGCGATGCGGGCCGGCACCCTGATTATCTAAAAAGAAACTATTTAGCGACTGGTTTCATTCCACATACATTGCTACTTTTCTTTGGTATGTTTTTTTAAATCCAAAAAGAAGTAGCAATGGATCACTATCATCTGTGAACTGCAATCGGTCGCTAGGTGGTTTCTAATTAGATAATCAGCCCGCCGTTGGTTTGAATCGTACATAACTCCATAATAAACGCACCTGAAACATGACAAGTGATGTCACAGATCATGACTGTTTGTATAGAGCGTTTTCGGCAGATGCTGCTGCATGCTAACTTCAAGTAACTATATCACGAGAAAAAAGAGCAACAGAAAAGGTTTAATATTACAGTTGATTTTCTCACGCATTATACTTTTGATTTTGATACAAAAATATTGACGCATATTCCCTATTGTTGGGCATAAACCACACATCATTTTTGATTAGGTCAAAAATTATTTGTTCGGTCTGACACATTATTTATTTTACTTTTTATTATGGCTTTGACCTAACCTTTGCACTACTGGAGTCCGATCTCTCATCTGCACTTTGTTTGCTTTTCTCACTATTATTTGAACTAGATTTAGCTTTTTTGTGATCCTTACTGCTACTAATATCATCATTTGACTTCTTGGCTCTTTTCACCTTTCTCAATATGTTGTCATCAGATTCTGATGTAGCAGAACTTTCATTAGACACCATTGTATTTCCAGCATTTTCATCATCTGAAGACTTTTCTTTTAATAATGAATCCTTGATCTCTTTCAGGGCATCTTTCAGCTGCTCATCTTCAGTATCAGAACTTGAATAGGTTAATAACATCTTTTTAGCATGCATGCTTTCCATAATACGTTTTCTTTTCAATTTCACTGGTGTGATATCCTTACTTTTTCTTTTTTTGCTGCGAGTAGTCTCTAACTGATCATCAGCATTTGATTTCATGTCATTGTTTTCATTTGACTCTAATAGATTATCTTTTTCTTTAGATGAATTAGAACTTGGTTCTTTTAATTCAGTACTTTCACTGTTTTTTGATGTTATATTATTTGAGTCGTCATTATTGTCAGAACCAGATTCAACAAGCAATGTATCTTTTGCTTTCTCTATACTACTTGAGTCTTCATCTTCTTTGCTCTTTCGCTTATTTTTTACTTCTTTATCATTTTTATCATCATCAGATTCATTGAGGAGAGACTCCTTTACTTTGTTACAGTTGTTCTCTTTTAATTCAGTATTTTCACTGTTTTTTGATGTCATATTATTTGACTCCTCATCATTGTCAGAACCCGATTCAACAAGCAATGTATCTTTTGCTTTCTCTATACTACTTGGGTCCTCATCTTCTTTGCTCTTTCGCTTATTTTTTACTTTTTTATCATTTTTATCTTCATCAGATTCATTGAGGGGAGACTCCTTCACTTTTTTACAGTTGTTCTCTTTTCCATCTTTATCTGTATTGTTATCAATATTATCTTCGTTTGTATTTGTATCAGTTTCAGCATCAAAGCAAAGCATATCTTTAGAATTTTCTTTTTTATCTTTTAAGTGTTCCTTTTTCTTATCTTTTTTTTCACTTTTGTCAGAATCATTTTGTGTGTGACGCTCTTTTTTATTACTTACTTCATCTACTAGATTGTCTTCTGCACTCTCTGTATTTTTTTGTTTTTCAAGTTCAGAACTATTATGATCATCAACTGATAAGTCTATTATAGCAGTTTTGACAGATTCCACAATCTCTTGGACATTGATGGGTGACTTCCCATTGCTGTCTGTCTTCTCAGAATCAGACTCATTCAAAAGAGCATTCTTTACTTGATTTATCTTTTCAATTGGCATCTCATTTTCTTCTGAGATAGAACTTTTTTCCTCGACAGATAGAGTAGCTGATTTATTTACTATTTTATGAATTTCACAAATAATTTTATTGTTTTGCGTAATTTTCTTTAAATTATGTGACTGCAAAAAATTCTCTGTTATTGGAGGAAGTCTATTAATATTGATTCTAAACTTTTTAGATCGGAAGTTACTGACTTCTTTTCGTTTTATAGACCAGTACTCTTCTTCATCACTTGATGAATATTGTTCTGAAAGTTTCTTACTCTTGTCAACACTTTCTCTACCTTTTTTCTTTAAATATTTATCAATACTGTTTACCTTCTGATGTTTCTTTAGTTTTTCTTTCTTTTTGTCAGTGGATTGTGATGTTACATCATTTTTTTCCAAGATATCAGACTTGATATCAGTCTTTTTCAAGATATCGGGTTTGAGAAGTTTAATGATGCTGACACATTTTATCAAAGGTCTATTAGATTCAGGCACTTCCTTTTCAACTAAATCATGTTCTGTATTTTCATTTAAAGAGCTTTCAGAAACTTTAACCTCATCATTTTTAGAAGTTTGCTGATCATGGTTTGTTTCTTCCATATTTTCAACCTTTTTAACTAAATCATTTTCTGTATTTTCATGTACAGAGCTATCAGAAACTTCAAGGTCACCATTTTTAGAAGTTTGCTGATCACGGTTTATTTCTACCACATTTTTTATTTCTTTTCTCTTTGTTTTACTTTGTGTATTCATTTCATCTTCACTATCTAATATTGTCACGTGGGCATCATTACTGTTTTCTGAACTGTCATCTATTATTTTTATATGCTTAAACTTCTTCTTACTCTGATTTTTAGTCTGTTTAGTATTTTCACCTTCATTTATAGTTGTTTCTAATTTACTGGATTCAATGTTTATTTTAGCAACTTTGCTACCATTATCACTACCAGCTGACTTCTTATGTGTGAGTTCATTACTTCCAATTTCAATGTCTAATATCTTTTCCGAATTACCTTCCACTTCATTTGGCAACAAAATACTGGTGTTGCATATGTCTTTCTCTAATGTTGTCTTCTCATTTTTTTCTTTTGAAACCAATCGTTCTTCATTGGATTCCTTTGTTCTATTTTTCTCAACTTTGTTGGATTCTTCACTAGATTCTTTAGTTCTACTTTTCTCAACTTTTTTAGATTCTTCCCTGGATTCTTTAGTTCTATTTTTCTCGAGTTTGTTAGAATCTTCACTGAATTCTTTAGTTCTATTTTTCTCAACTTTGTTGGAATCTTTAGTACTATCTTTCACAACTTGGTTAGATTTTTCACTGGATTCTATACCACTTTCTCTCTCAACATGAGATACCAATTTCTTTTCTAGTCTTTTCCTCTGTCTATATAATTTACAATCGTAATAAACAGGATACTTATCTTGAAGGGACTTCGGTATATTACGCGCCAAAACCTTAACAGACATGTAATGCTTTACTGGAACCTTTCTAGCTATTCTCACTTTGCGAGACATTACCGTAATAAATTGATATTCTCTATCTTTACTGGTCGAAGGCAAATTCGATCTACGCGCTTCTTTGGCGGGAGTCATTTGGTTGTCTTTCAATAATGACAGAACCTTACGCACACCGCATTCAACATTTTCAAGAGACTTCTTTGATAATTCACAAATAAGAAGTACTTTGTCAGCGGCTTTCTGCACAGCATGAGAATTTTTCAATTTATCTTTACGAATTCGTTTTTCCTTCAGACTTTCCGATCGAGCTCGGAGATTTGACCCCAATTTCGTTAGATATTCCATCGCCTCACATAGCACATCACTCACTGGCACTTCGGCCGCCATTTCACGGACCGGTTGCTATTTTTTACATTCACTTGAAATATGCTTTGCTGATATTTTACTAAATGAACTAAATTATTGGGACAAAATAGCTTTTTGTAAACGCCAGAGTAGAAAGAAAGAAAAGGCGAATAAAATAAATCTAACGCCAAATAAAAATGGCATTAAAAATCCATAGACTAAATACGTTTCATTTGACACATAAATGTTGACGAACTTTTTGTTAACGAGATATTTCTAATTAGATTATTACCCAAAATAAGACAAAAATCATGTTTTAGTGTAAAACATCATTAATTTTGTGTAAGCAATGATAATCGATGAAAGTAAGATAATTAATCTTTAGTTTTAGCTACACTGACTGTTTTAAAGGAACCTCTCAAATGCGAAATGGAACGCAGTATCAACCAAAACCCATCCATCCTAGCAAACTTGGTCGGGTTATAGTAATACCTACACAAATATACAACAGAAAATAGCGGCAAAGATAGGTACCTATAGTAAGTACCTATGTAAAATACCGTATAGCTACGACAACGTTTGCATAATTTATACATCTCATAACATAAACCTACAAGAAAATGCCAGTTAATTAAAAAAAATGCACCTTTTACTCAATTCAGATCACGGCAAATTATATCTGCTATCTGAAATAAAAAACAAGACGTATAATTTTTTTGTACTTGCCTTTCATGTAAATGGCTGAATCTATGTTTGGATGAATCCTTGGACACTGGTAGTTTTAAAAATGAGTGATAATCATTATAACACTTCGAACTTTAAAGTGGACACTAAAATTAAACCATTATTCCGTGTCTTCTCCGAAAATTCGGCGGAATAAGCAAGGTAGGCAAACTATCCAAAACAGTCGTGAAAAAGAACCATAGACCATCTCAATCTCATGCATGCATGGTGGAAGACAGAGTAGATAGAATACTTATAACAAGAATAGTGTATGCTTTCCAGCAGACTAATCGCTATGTCGGCGATCACCTCAGTATACATTTTAACCATGGAAAGTAATTTTGTTTTAGTGTTCAGAGGCGTCTCTAGCTCATGTAACGCCCGGCAGGCTGATTATCTAAATAGAAACTATTTAGCGACCGCGGGCTGATTATCTAATTAGAAACCACCTAGCGACCGGTTGCAGTTCATAGATTATAGTGATCCATTGCTACTTCTTTTTGGATTAAAAAAAAACATACCAAAGGAAAGTAGCAATGTATGTGGAATGAAACCGGTCGCTAAATAGTTTATTTTTAGATAATCAGGGTGCGGGTGCCTGATTATCTAAAAATAAACTATTTAGCGACCGGTTTCATTCCACATACATTGCTACTTTTCTTTGGTATGTTTTTTTTTAATCCAAAAAGATCAAGAAGAGAGAAAGCAATGGATCACTATCATCTATGAACTGCAACCGCACCCTGATTATCTAAAAAGAAACTATTTAGCGACCGGTTTCATTCCACATACATTGCTACTTTTCTTTGGTATGTTTTTTTTTAATCCAAAAAGAAGTAGCAATGGATCACTATCATCTATGAACTGCAACCGGTCGCTAGGTGGTTTCTAATTAGATAATCAGCCCGCGGGTCGCTAGGTGGTTTCTAATTAGATAATCAGCCCGAGGGTGCGGGGGTTGATTGTCTAACTTTGTTGCAATCAACTTTGACAGAAATCGCAGTGACATTGCTGCTTTAGTAAGAACCAATGTGACAACTATCTTACTTAAAGGAGCAATGCAACTGCGATTTCAATCAATTTCAATCGAGAATGGGGAATGTCCGAAAAAAATAAAAATGTCTGAATATTTTTTAATAGGTAGGAATAAGCTCCCTTAGTTTTAGAAAAAAGTTTCGGAATTTTTGGTTGCGTCAATTTTTTTTATAATTTAAAGTCTCTTCGACGTCACAAATGTACGAAAGTAACAGCAGAATGGCGATTATACCTTTGCCACCACCTGCCACAACATGGAAATAGTTGTGCCCAAGGAGGTTTATAACAGGGAGTGAGTACTCGACAAAAATTTTCACCTATCGTTTAAAAGAAATTCAACTTTATTGCATTTGTGATAGAGTTGAAATTCTATCGACGACATTGACTGAAGGCACTACTGTGTGAATGAGACAACACCAGGTGGAGGTCGGTGTCTCGTTCGCACAATTGCCATTACTAAACAATAATACCACGATAGTAGGACTAAAAATATGTACGTTACCAATCAAGTAGTGTTTCAAAATTAAGGATTCGGAATGGGAAGTCGAATATATACCATTTAAATATTAATTTAGAATGACACATAAAAATTGTAATATAAAACAGAACTTACTCTTTTGATTTAATTAGATATCTACAATAATGCTAATCAGCTATCATCGGTGAGGTGGTAATAAATAGAAGTGTCAATCCTGGCAACTCCGATTTTGACCTTGGCGCCGAATTTCAATTTAAGAATTTCATTCTAAAGGAAATGTTACTTTACAAAACAAGTGTGACCATAAATACTGCACCATTTCAGATTTCCAAAAAAACGAAATTGTTCTATTGAAATGGCTAGAGGTCGCAGGCGAGACGGTAAAATTAATAATAATAATCAAATTCATGTTTGTGCGCCTATTTCGATGAAACTCGGTTTTTGGTACGATTTTGACAAGAAAATAACAACGCAATGTTGAAAATTTAAAAAATCCAAGATGGCGGCCAACTGTTTTGTTTTTGGGCCGATTTAGATAAAAGTCGGTTTTTGGAACTATTTTCACAAGAAAATAACAACGCAATTTTTAAAAAAACTAAAACTCCAAGATGGCGGCCAACTTTTTTTGTTTTTGGGCCGATTTCGATGAAACTTGGTTTTCGGAACTATTTTGACAAGAAAATAACAACGCAATATTTAAAAATCTAAAAATCCAAGATGGCGGCCAACTTTTTTGTTTTTGGGCCGATTTCGATGAAACTTGGTTTTCGGAACTATTTTGACAAGAAAATAACAACGTAATTTTTAAAAAACTAAAAATCCAAGATGGCGGCCAACTTTTTTGTTTTTGGGCCGATTTCGATGAAACTTGGTTTTTGGAACTATTTTGACAAGAAAATAACAACGCAATGTTGAAAATTTTAAAAATCCAAGATGGTGGCCAACTTTTTTGTTTTTGGGCCGATTTAGATGAAACTCGGTTTTTGGAACTATTTTGACAAGAAAATAACAACGCAATTTAAAAAAAACTAAAACTCCAAGATGGCGGCCAACTTTTTTTGTTTTTGGGCCGATTTCGATGAAACTTGGTTTTCGGAACTATTTTGACAAGAAAATAACGACGCAATTTTAAAAAAACGGGGGGGTTGTATAGTTTCATTCATCATAGAGTTCCTGTGAACTACCTAGGTATTTAAGTTTATATTAAACAGTTTAAAGTATTATGTATGTCTCCGGCCAACCATACGGTTTGGTCACCCTAATGAAGAAAAGGACATATACATCTACTTGACCTCTCTGTCGGCTCGTTTTGGGGCGAAGCACTCATTCCGGTTTATAGTACTATTTCCATGGTTGTGCCACAACCACAGCAAGTATTTAAAAAAAAAGTTTTGACATTTTGTGTTGAAACTTTTTTTTAATAGCAAGTTGTGGTTATGACAGGTGGTGGCAAAGGAATAATCTCCATTCTGCTGTTACTTTCGTATTTTTGTGAAGTCGAAGTGACTTTATTTTTTATTTTTATTTATACGCAACCAAAATTTCTGCAACTTTTTTCTATTACTAAGGGAGCTTATTCCTACCTATAAAAAAATATTTAGCCAAATTGATTTTTTCGGACATTCCCCATTGGTAGCAACAGCCTTACGTAATCAAGGTACGGAATGCCCTATAACTACGATTACCTACGCTGAGCTTGTCAAAAAGAAAAGATTTCTTTTGAGGGCCAAATTTAATTCTAAGCGCCATCGCACACGGGAGACTTTTGTCTCCGCAACTATTTTGTCTCTCACATGGTTTGTATGAAAAGTTGCAGACGACCGCGTCGCTTCGTGTGCGCGCTTCCATATAAACCCGTGGACTTGAGACAGAGACAAAACAGTTGCAAGGCGACTAAGTTGCCCGTGTGCGATAGCGCTAACTCTTTCCTGCGCTTAGTTTTTGCAGTTTCTTGAAAGATGCCTATACTCATTGCTTGTATAGAAGTCTAGGCGCGGCGTGCGAAGCGCGCTTCTCGATACATAAATAATCGATAAATAAATAGGGTCCCCCCAGATCTACCGGTTTCGTTTCTTTGCTTTGCTGTTCTACTTGCTGTTTAGACCAGCGGTTTCCGAATAGGGTTCCGCGGAACCCTGGGGTTCCGTGAGAGGCTCTCAGGGTGGGTACCCACTTAGGTTCGCGAACCTCCGCGCTCCGCGAACCTCGAACAGTGATCCATAGCAAAAACAAATATTTTTACTTTGGCTACAGTGAGTGCCTGTGCGAACCAAGTTCGCATACGTGTTCGCTCACGTACACACCTGGGCGCCCTGTTCCAGCAGAGGATAAACGATATTTTCGGTGCAGGTTCGCGGAGCGCGGAGGTTCGCGAACCTAAGTGGGTACCCACCCTCAGGAGTTCCGCGAAAATTCAAGAGTTTATAAATTCAAGATCCTACTTATCTTTTTGTTCTAACTAAATTAATATTTTATATCCTAAAAGTCCTTCTTTTACAGTCAAACTATATCATATATAATAAATTAAAATTAAAATGAAGCGCAAATGTTCTAATGTCAGAAACCGTTGCTCTGTAGATTTAATGAAAGCAGAATTGCAAAAGACATGTCTTGTTCGGAATTCATTAATATAAAATTGACGCGGAATTAACGCGGTAGGCACGGGCCTATCTCGTGTATAATATTGTGTATTGCTACGGAGCAATACACAATATGCATGGAATGGAAACAGTAAAAAAATACCTAAAACATTAAATCAAAAGTCTCTTTTTTCCCTTTACCTAGGCACCTAGTTATCCTTTTTTTTATTACACTATTACTTTGCTGACACGCCCGTTTGTTTTCATTGATTTTGAGTATTTTAATTACAAACATTCACATACATTCAACATGTCTGGGTAACTGGTAAATGAAGGATTTACCAGTTACCAGACTCTACAGTAATTTTACTGCTAGTTTTAATGATTTCAACGTACATTTAAATTTAAAATAGACCCAAACATTTTTTACACCCATATATTTGTCCTATTTTCTGTTCCTTAAAGTGCCAACCCTAGTTAGTTTACTTCTTACTAGAGCTGGGGTTCCGCCGAAAATCGGTTAACCAAAAAGGGTTCCGAAGCCAAAAGAATTCAGGAACCGCTGGTTTAGACCGCCGGCCAACCAGGGTCATTTTCAATTTATCGCATATTTGGACCAGACCAAATCGGCAAGATAGCCATTAGCTTGGTGTTATCAAATATCATCATCTGGGTTGCGAAGTAGGAAGCTTCTGGGAGATATGCCACCCTGAACATGGTCTCCGATTGCTAAAAATAAATCGATCGCATATTTATATAAATTGTAAACAGGCTTGTGGGTGTCATCATTACCTACCTGAACTATTTTTTTGTGTTTTCATAACGATCGTTTAAGGAACAAAGCTCACAAGAACATTCTTACACGTGAAATGTACTTAGATTGAAAATATGCGATAGATTGAAAATTAGCCTCTTGGCCGGCGGTCCATTGCCGAACAGCAAAGCAAAGAACGGAAACCGGTAGGTCTGGGGGAATCCTTATTTAACGATAAATAAATATTTATCGATAATATTATTTGTGTAATTTTAAATAAAAGTAATTTCGTATGAAGAGGTAGGGCATTTTGAAACAAATTTGTTTTTATATCGTTTGATCGTTATACAATATACTGAAAAAAGCTGCATAGTCAGAATTTATTTTTAAATTAGAATATATTTATTTTTTGGCGATGTCGCTACCAAAAAGCTGTTTTATTTCAAAGATCTTATCCCTATAAGCAAAAAATATTCAACAGAGCAAATCTATCATGGGCAGTTTTTTAAATAGTTATTTAAGTAAAAAAATTGGAAATTACCAACATTAGGTATTTTTAAATACCTAATGTTGGTAATTTCCAATTTTTTAATCGCAAAAAATGACCCACATATTATTTTTTAAACTTTTATGTCATCACGTGGCGTGGCGTGTCATCACATAAGACAGATGTGCCCGCACGTTTACTGTGTTAACAAATATTCTTTGTAGGTACTCGTCAATTTAATGCGACATACTGCGGGCGGGTGGTACAATTTTGCGAAAATCTAAATATTTACGTGGTTTTTTCAGCTATCAACATCGAAGTGCCCGTCTGTGCTCCACTGGCCACGTCTTAAAAGTAGTTTTGTTCGTAGTTTATGGACAATAAACTACAGGAAATAACGTTTTAAATGTTGTTTTGTTATCTTAAGAACCCATCCCAAGCCATTCCCAAGCATAAAATCTGTCAAAATGCGGACGATTTTTAAATGATTGCAGTTTTAAAAGTGAGCGAGGTTCGAATTGTAATGGTCGGATAAATTCAAGGTGTGTTTTTCTTAAGGTCGTTGCACGGATCACAGGGAGCGATTTGTTTTGTATAGAAGTATGTACATGGATATCGTGTTTTTTTTATTCACAATTTGTAACAGGCTGATTTTGAAGCTGATTTTTTTTAATTTTTGAATACTTTATAATTTGCTAGAAGTGTAAAAGATCAAAATGATTTTTTAAATAATAAACGTTTATTAAATTACTTACTCATTTTTGTTTTCATTCAAATAGGCCAAGACTCGTTACAAACTGTATTACGATTTACGACCCTTAAAAAATCCCTTCTTGAACCTCGTTTAAAAAATATCCGAAAATATTAAATTGACTTTCGGAGAAGATTTATCCGAGAGTGGAGAGGGTTTAGAATTTTATGATATTTTACACTATAATCCTCACATTTAAGGTACATTATCTTATATTATAAGGTATTCTTCACAAAAGCATACATAACCAGACACCCACACATACAAACAACACTGGTAAAAACTAAATGAAGTATGACTACGCTACGCACTCTGTCAAAAATTGGTGCTCATTTCCAGATCATATTTTAAAGTGCTATTTTACTTAAGTGTAATAAATCTCATGTCAGAACATTTTAGTGTAAAGGATGGTAAAGGTATAAAATAGAAACAGTAAACATAGTAAGCGATAAAATCAAAACTTTACTTAGATTTTTTAAAGAATTCTCTAACAATTTACAGTTGACGATATTTTTTGTTTTTGCTATGGAGCAATGTTTAAATAACCTTTTAATAATATTAATCAACTATTTTTCATTCTAAAGAGCAAAAAATATCCATATGTTACCGATTTAGATTTCGTAATAATCTGAATATTCTGAACAAAGATGTAAAAATTTCCCATGCCTACGGTTTGAACGCTCAAAACAAAAAAACTATCGTATTTATTAACACGTACCGAATAGAAAAACATTCTTGTGAATAGGCCTAAGAAATGTAACCTGATTACCTGACGCAAAGCGCGCGCTTGCGGCACGGCGTGGCGCAGAGGCGGATTAAGCCCGAAGTACACATTGGGCCAACGCCTGGCCGCGCGCGTTGGGCCAACGCGCGCGTTGGGCCAACGCGCGCGGGCATGTCGCTGTTTACACTTTGGTGTACCGATCAGTCTGCATTGGCTCTCTAACAGAGATGAACGTGGAATGTCTTGCAGCCGCGGCAATTTATTTAAACAGGGCGTTTAATTATTACCTTCTATTATTTATTAAACGCACTTCTATAACGTTACTAAACATCTTTGACGTTAAATATGTTTTATTTATCTAGCTTAGTATAGTAACGTATTTTGTTATGTTTTTATATTGTTTATTATGTTTGTTATAGAAGTGCGTTTAATAATAATAGAAAGCAATAATATGGAATCCAAAGCATATTATGTTTTGGATTCCATATTATTTGTTCATTTCAGTAATTAAAACCCCACCCGACTTCATAATACGTTGTTGATTATTAGATATGCGTACAAACTTTCGAGTTAGTTTTTATGCAGATTTGAATATTTCATTTCTTGCTTTTTAGAGCCGTTTATTTTCGAAGCTGTTTTTGTTTGGTTATTTTTAAGGTTTTTAAAGGGGGTTTTGCATTTAAAAAAAATATATTTTAAACTTTTTTGTAGTAGGTCTATTTAGTGACGATATTATTTAAGTTATAATAGCCTTATATCAACGGATTATCACCTTTTACAAAATAATGTTTTCCCGACCGACGCAGGGGCTTTAGTTGTTGAGGAGTTCTCCTTACCATCAGCTCCAGTTCACCATAATATGTATTATGTTATAACGAACATAAAAAGCCTAGCAACCAAATAAAAATACCTACTTAATCGTATCGTACCAGTGAAACACGTAGTATTGAATAAATCCGATGATCATCTATTGTCTTCATCATCAGTTTCACCAAAATGGTATTTTTCATATGCAAATGCACAAGCTACTGAAGAAAATACCAAAATAGCTATAGGTGTGCCTATAATATTTGAAGAGTTCCCTTGATTTCTCCAAGATCCCATCATCAGACCCTGACCTTATAACAATGAGACCAACTTGAAACTATATGCTTTCAAACAAGCAAAGAATTTTTCAAATCGATCCAGCCGCCTTCGAGTAATCGAGTAACATACATAAAAACAAAGATTCTGTTGAACTAAGACCCTTCTCCTTTCTTTGAAGTCGGTTGAAAAGGCGCCAACGTGTGAACGCTGCGCCAACGCGCGCGCTAAGATCCTTTGATGTGTGCACGAAAAACCGACAATACTCGGTTCGCCGGCCAACGTTGGCGCCAACTCCAAACATACCGCCAAGAAGGTCTTTACACGTTGGCCCAACACGCTCGGCCAACGCGTTGGGCCAATGTGTACAGCGCACTTTAGATGACCGTCCCCGGCTATTTTTTGCAGAACAGGTGAGTGGGTAGGGCAAAACATGCACTATGGACCCGGCATAACGATTCACGAGTTGTTACTTGTATCGGTGGAGAGAGACAGAGCTACGCGACAGATAGAGAGGCGCTTCGTAGGTGCTTATAATATTATGGCGGGTCCATAGCGAAGTTTTTTCGAAATCATTCAACAAAAGCACATACACAAAACTTTATATTAACCTATATATTTCTTTTTTTCCTTACATTCTGAGATTCTTCTTCCGCTAATGCAAATAGCAATACCTCAGCTTCCTTATCAGAAGATTCCTTATCGATTCGCTCGCCTCAGCGAGCGAGCGAATCGCGTAAATTCGCGTCCCGCATGGCGCTAGCGAATTTGCCTCAGTCTGTACGAAGCTTGAAACCGATAGCGACACGCGACACAACACAACACAATAGTATGTTTCTAGCGTTAGGCGATCCTTAAATCACAAAATAGAGATAGTACAGGGTAAGGCCGACTAACTTTGCCGATTTCGTATGATTGACAATGTCCGCAAGTTTAAATAAATAAATAAAAAATGGTAACGATTTTTTATGAACTAATTATTGTCATAATTAAGTCACATTTTCACTCTAAAAATAAAAATAAATAAAGTAAGTACAATGTATTTACTCAGTTAAATTAATATATTTTTTAAAACACTGCGTTCTGGTTCCATACAAAATTTGAGTGTCTCCATGAGACCTTGCATCGGATATTGTTGATTCATTTGGGCTCTAAGTCAAAAATACACAAAGTATTGTGTTTTTGTAATAGTGTAACGTATAAATATAGGAAAAGTATTATGATTTAGTAATTTTTATTATATTTTATAATTAATTCACTGCAAATAAAATGTGTCTCCATATACTTTTGCGTCCGTTACATTTTTCATCCGTTACCGTTTTCGGCAGATTTCACTTTAAAAACTGGCAATATTTACTTTTTTTAAGAAGCGCCAACACTGCTTTGGTTGACATTTATGTTATCAGCTCTATTCCACCATTTTGTTTGAAGAAAAGTGTTGAACGACTTTGTGTTCGCAGCGTGTCAAACTAATATTTTCGTCAAAAAAGCTGATTTTCGTTAAAATAAGTGAATGTTCCATTAAAATTTTCTTTAAAAAGTGTGGCTAATGGTTAGTTACAGAAGATTTATGCAAGAAATTAGGTAAAATACAAAAGAATTAAAAGTGAGGTTAGATTAAACATGTAGCATGGGCGCCCGTTACCGTCTGTAACTCGAATCCGTTACCATCCATAACCTAAAGCTTAGTTTATATCAAGATTTCTAATTTAATTCGGAAAATATAAAAATAACATTAATATTGTACCTCGCCGCTACAATACTGTTATAAACGTAAAATAAAAAAATCTTCGATAAATTAGCTTTCTTTGAATAGTTACTTATTTTAGATATTATAGAATATAGGTATATACGTTTTTATTTTATGTATATAAATAATTTTTTGATTATATACTGTAAGATGCAGCACTATTTTTGTTAATTTAAATGTTTAAAAGCACTATTTAAAGCGATAATAAAAATAAATTGGTTGATATTTTTATATTGCAATTTTGTTTGATCTTTTAATAGTATGTGAACTAGACTTTACAATTTTGTCGCGTAACCGTCCGTTACCGACCGTAACCGTCCGTAACCGTGTTAGCGGCAAAGTTTCTCGGCCTTACCCTACAGAAGTTTAGCTCCCGCGTGACCTTGAAATCCATACCGAAACTCGGGCGACGCGCTAGGGTTGTCAACTCCGACTTTCGTAAAACCACAGAAAATAACAGAATGTGGTAAAAACTTGTGATGTACAGGATTGATTATTTCTTTGTTTAGGTGTTTTTAAAAGTGTAATTTATTGGTATTTAAACAGTTGCTATTTTTTTGGGTTGTAAAAAGTTGTCACGGAGTTAAAAAATTGTAAAAGTACCTAGTAATTGCTACTATTTTATACCTACCTAGCTAAATATTTCTATTTCTGATTAAAGTATTAAAAAATAATAGGTAAGTACCTAGTACCTACCTGTATACTTAATATTTTATTAGGTAGGTACTTAGTACCTTGTCATATTATCTAACTTATCTGCATATACCTAAGTATTCAGTATAAGTACGTCAAATTAGCATATAAATAAGGTAAAATTATTATTGTATTGAGCTGTTGATTTAGAAACAACAATTAATGAAAACTGCATTTTTATTTAACTGCGATTTAGGTATACCGGGTGTAACAAGACTTTCAACGAAGCCGAGGTCTATGTATTCTGCCCATCATCAGGACTATTTCTGTTCAAAATTATTGCTGGGAAACGATTTTGATTTTTGGTGTTAAAAAAGCATTGCATACTTTACCACGCAATGTAACGCGTACAACAGACCGCGCCTGCGAGTGTATGCTACACAGCTGCGTGCGGCCGAGTTGAAAGGCAACATTTATGTGCGTGCTCATGAGATACATCGAGTAACGACGTTTTGAAGCCATTGTTTGTTACGAAATACTTAAAATTTTGATAATGTTTCATTGGACAAAAAGTAGGCAATAACGAATAAAATAAGATTACATCAAAATTTAAAAAAAAATTGACTTTAATCTTCGATAACTTCGTAGCTATTGGTTTCCCTGCACGCGTAGCATGACCAACATCGAGATAAGATTCGACTCACAGAACAATGGCTTGTCTACACCGAAATGTCACCTTTGTCGGGTTGAGATCGAGATATTTATGCTCGCATTTACAACTAGTACACCCGATTGCACTAAACTTAAGGATCGCCTAAGTCTGTTCCTAACTACAACACGACCAAATTAAAACGGTGTCAAACTTAGCGGTCATGTAGCTGTCATTCGCCTTCTTAACTTGGTCGAGTTGTAGTTAAGAAAAGACTTAGGCGGTTCTTAAGTTTAGTGCAATTGGGTGGTAGACTCGTATTGTTCTTTGGCTGCGGCCCCATGGCGATTACATCGATTACGGCGTTTACAACGCTCACACGAGGTCCGCATTCGATATCGCGCTCAAATCGATAAAATCGACAAATGACAGTTGGCGAATGCGAACCGCTCGTAAGCGCGCTAACGTTTTATTCTAACCTCAAATACAAGATGGAATAATTGCTAGATACTATTTTTGCTCTCTAAAGCGATGATAATGATGAAGAACGTTTGATTATTGAGTCGTGTGCACCCTACATCTTTTTTTTTCAACTTTTCACATCAACCACCTTTTTGGATAAGCTCCAAATTAGTATTAACAAAATATTAACCAATATAATGCTCTATCCTTTTGTTGTGAAGTGAGGAAAGATCCTTCTATAACGAACTCTCTCATTTTTTGATTTTTTGACGAAATAAAATTCTGACACCTGTTTCGTTTGACAGTCACTTATAACTTTTGACAGAACGTTCACAGTGATTACGCTCCGAGGCATGGTCGCTGTAAGCCCAAGATGGCGCTGGTAATGACGTCATGAGCGACGTCACGCTAGATATTGTAAACGCGCTAACGTGCATGCGGACCGGCTGTTATCGCGATAATATCGATATTATCGCTATGGGGACCGCAGCCTTTGTCGTGGCCTAATGTCAAAAGTCGACAAACACGAGCATTTCTCTTCAACTGACATTAATTTGATAGTTGAATCAGAGAAACTTGTCTACCACCCTTTGAGTAGTCGAGAAGGTCGAGAGAGAGTTCACAGACTAATAAGAAGGTTCGAAATAGTTTTCTGCGAATTTTATTTTATATGAATCTAAATTTCGCAATAAAAATAAATCTAAATTGTCCGTGCTTATATTTTATTCCTTAAAAACTTGAAATTAAAATTATTTTCATACGTTGATTTCAATATTTTGTAATTTTCTCGTCATTTTACACAGACTACTAAATTAACAATTTCGTTAGTAGTCTGTGTTATCTTTTCAAAATACTCTCAATAAAAGAAAGGCAAACGAATTTATATCCATACAGCTATATTTAATTAGTTTTAAGAGTTTAGCGTTGTGAAATCTATAGAAAGGAACGGCACCCTGATTATCTAAAAAGAAACTATTTAGCGACCGGTTTCATTCCACATACATTGCTACTTTTCTTTAGTATGTTTTTTTTTAATCCAAAAAGAAGTAGCAATTGGGTATGATTCTTCTACTATTGTCGGACTTGGAGTTTGAAATAAAATATGATGCGTTCGAATACAAT
Source organism: Agriphila geniculea (assembly GCA_943789525.1). NCBI lineage: Eukaryota > Metazoa > Arthropoda > Insecta > Lepidoptera > Crambidae > Agriphila > Agriphila geniculea. The sequence continues at coordinate 16,828,901 of OX038884.1, read as the reverse complement.
AATTTACTGCTTCCCAAAGAATTTTACAAAAAATTAGGACGCGTGCGTTCGCTACCGTGACCCGTGGCTCTCTGGTTGGAGGGGACGGCGGCGCGGCGGGCGCGGGGCGGCCGGCGAGCGCCCGCGACATAATGGATGGCGTCAACAAGCTCCCCGCGTTGGAACAGCAGGTTCCAAAGGTTGTGATGCTGGCAGCAGGCAGAGCCTGTTGTATGCTCTACGTAGGACCCCTGACGTAGTCTTCACATCAGCGACCCGACTGATGCCGTCAGAGCCTGGATGAAGCTGGATGATGCGGCCGAGCAGCCATCGGTTGGGCGGGAGGCGATCGTCTTTCACGACCACCATGTCTCCAGTGCGTAGCTCGCCGTTGTTGCGTTGCCATTTTGCTCGTGTTTGTAGTTCTGAAAGGAACTCATTTGTATATCTTTTCCAAAAATGCGCTGCGAGAGCGCGAGCTCGTTGATATCTTGGTATGGTGCAGATTTGAGTTTCTTTCTCAAGTTCAATCTGGGCAGTAGGTAGCATTGAGAGAGTTCGTCCAATAAGGAAATGAAATGGGGTCAATGGAATAAGGTCATTTGGATCTGATGATAATGGAGTTAAAGGACGACTATTTAGGATTCCTTCTATTTGAATTAAAACGGTGTTCATTTCCTCATAGGTTAAATGGGCTAATGAGAGAACTCTTTTTAAATGGAATTTGACTGACTTGACTGCCCCCTCGGCTAAGCCGTTAAAGTGGGGGCTATAAGCAGGAGAAAACTTGAAGTTAATTGCCTGTTCTGCAGCGCATTTACTAATATCGTTACTATTATGTTTGAGAAATTTTGAGAGCTCATTATAAGCACCTACAAAATTTGTGCCATTGTCGGAGTACATGTTGACAGGTCGACCTCTGCGGGCAACGAATCGGTTTAAAGCAGCCATAAAGGCTTCCGTACTTAGATCTGTCACTAGTTCAACATGCACTGCTCTCACAACCAAGCACACGAAAATGCAAATATATGACTTTATAAGTTTACATCCTCTACCTTTTCTATTGGCAATTAAAATCGGGCCCGCGTAGTCGCAAGCTGTATTTATAAATGGATATTCACTATATAAACGATCTTTAGGTAAAGCGGCCATGATTGGTTGAATGGATTTACCTGCGTATCTACAACACGTATGACATTCGTGTGTTACCTTCCTAGCAAGGCTGCGACCGCCTATCACCCAAAACTTATGTCTTATTGTAGCAAGCATTAGTTGAGGTCTTGCATGAAATAATATGTTATGATAATGTCTGAAAAGTAATTGGGTAACATGATGTGACGCATGAATTAATATTGGGTGTTTAGTATCATAAGTACAATTTGAGTTGGATAATCTACCGCCTACTCTAATTAATCCTTCGTGAGACATGAATGGATTTAAGTTACGAATTGATGACCTTTTTATTATCAAATTTTTATTTAAAATTGAATATTCATTAGGAAAAGTATCGAGTTGAATGATTTTACATAATAAAAGAGTAGCAGCATTTAACTCTGACACTTTCAAATAACCACTATATTTTTTATGCTGATAGCGACAGTTATGTTGAAAACGCAATAGATAAGCGAATAAACGCTGTAATTTAGAAAAATTTGAATATTTATTGATGAAATTTAAGTCATCGTGTGTAAAATTACACTGTATTTTAGTTTCAGGTAAGTGAGATGGAAGTGTAGTGTTAGGTTGAACGGGCCATTGTGTTTCAGATTTTGTTAAAAAATCTGGACCTTTCCACCATAGATTGGAACCTTGTAACTGAGCGGCGTTGCAGCCTCGCGACCCGATATCGGCAGGGTTTTGGTTTGTTGGTACGTAACTCCAATCTTCAGCGTTAGTTGCGTCGGTGATTTCGTTGATTCTGTTACAAACAAATAATTTTAAGTTTGACTTAGGGGTTCTTATCCAACCTAAGACTATTGTGGAATCGCACCAAAACCTCCAATTATGTATATTTAATCGCAACGCGTTTTTTACAGTTTGAGCCAAACGAACCGCCATAATAGCCCCGCAAAGTTCCAATCGTGGCGTTGACATACGTTTTAACGGTGTAACCTTACCCTTTGCTAAAACTAAATTTACTACAATTTTATTATCCATTGAAATGCACCTCAAATATACACAAGCGCTGTATGCGTGGAGGGAAGCGTCACTAAATGTATGAATTTCAACGCGTATCGGCGTGTCAGTCAAAACGCGCCTAGGTATGTTTATATCTTTGAGTTGTGCAAGAGAAGACAGAAATTTCATCCATTTTTCTAAGATTTTAGGAGGTAATGATTCATCCCATGTTATTTTAGAGGCCCATAGCTCTTGAAGAATTAATTTTGCTGGTAAAAGGCAAGGATTTATAAGCCCTAATGGATCAAAAATTTGTCCTATGGTTGACAAAACAGTTCTCTTGCACAACTTATTACATGGTGGGTTAGCAAGTGTAGTAAAGTGTAGTGTGTCGGTCTTGGACGACCAACGTAAACCTAATGTTTTTGCATTATCATCGCGAACTAATTTATGCAGATCGCTATCATTGTTATTATAATGTATGTTTCCTAATATGTACTCACTATTCGACCGCCACTTTCTTAAGTTAAATTGACCCTTTTTAAGTTCATTAATGACACCCTGACACAAACTAAGGAGACCGGCTTCCGAATCCTCACCGAAAATATAATCATCAATATAAGCACTATGAATTATTATGTCTCCTACGACTTCATCAGGGCACTCTTTGCCCAACTGTACGAGACAGCGGGTGGCAAGGTACGCAGCTGAGGCACAGCCGTATGTAATAGTGTTGAGCTTGTAAATGTCTAATTTGTGTGTGGGTTCGAAACGCCACAAAACTTGTTGTAAACATCTTTGATCTGGTGCTCCATTTACACAACGATACATTTTTTCACAGTCGGCGGTGACAATGTATTTGTGTTGTCGAAATCTGATTAATATGTCTAACAAACTATCCTGAACAACTGGACCTACGCGTTGAATATCATTAAATGACACTTGAGTTGTTGTGGGCGCTGAAGCGTCAAAAACAACTCTTAATTTTGTAGTTGAACTAGATTCCTTAATGACACCGTGGTGTGGTAGAAAGTATGAATGTTTGTCTGTCTGTGTTGTGTCAGTATTCAATGTCATATGTCCAAGATCTATGTATTCTTGCATAAATGCCGAATACATTTCTTTAAATTTAGGTTCACGTTTAAATTTACGTTCCAAAGATTGAAATCTACATGCAGCTTGTTCAAAGGAATCTCCTAACGTATCTGGAGATTGTTTTAAAGGAATTTTCACAACAAAACGTCCATCTTCCTGACGTGTAGTTGTTTGGGTAAAGTATTGTTCACACTCATTTTCCTCCTTTGTTAATGTGCGAGGAGAGGGAACCGATTCTAATTCGAAAAATTTGTCTAACTGATTTTGAAGATGAATATCATTGGAGAAATGACAGTGGACTGTATGGTTCTTTTGTTCGTGTATGGCCCCGGAGACCAACCAACCCAGTCTGGTTTCAGACAGGATGGGTCTGCCTTTGCCTAAGTTAATTCGTTGTGTACCTAATATGTTCCAAAAGATATCAGCATTTAACAAAATATCTATCTCGGAAGGTATGAAAAATGAAGGATCGGCTAACTGAATATCCTTTGGAATGTTTAAGTGTGAGATTTCAAATCGTGTAGTAGGCAACAGCTGAGTTATTTGCGGTACTATGAAACAGTTAATGTCAGATTCATAAGACTCAGTTCGTGATACTATCGTTAATTGACAACGTTTATTTAAATGCAATGACTTACGACTTAAACCTTCCACTGTGATTGAAGTGGTTTTAACTGGTATTTTAAGATTACGACAAAGTCTTTCGCTTACAAAGTTAGAAGTGCTTCCATTGTCAAGCAGAGCCCGGACAGTTTGTTTGTTTCCTTCGCTGTCCAAAACATTGATGAGAGCAGTCGACAACAAAATAGCACTGGTGTTGGTGGAAGAAAGTGCAATGTTGTTTTGTTGAAGTGAGTCTTGTGAGCCCGAGCTACTAGATGAAGTGCAATCATTTTGAGATGCCAAAACTATACATTTGTTTTGATCTTGGGGAGAAGCGACAACTGCTTCCTGTTGAGCTGATTGCTCGTCTGTATGTAATAAAGTGTTGTGTTGTTTTCCGCAAATCCTACATGGACCCAATCGACACGATCTGACGTCATGTCCTTGACGTAAACAATTCATGCAAAGGTTTAATCGTTTAATGTTATTTATTCTTGCTGTAATTGATAATGATTTAAATTTAGAACAGACATAAATGGGATGAGCTTGTTTACAAAAAGGACACGAAAATGTGTGTGATTTGTTAAGTTGTTGCTTTGTTTGTGTAGGGTTAGCGACAAAGGCCCTAGGTTTAATATGTGCGGGTTCGCTATGCCTACGTTTTAAGTGCGTATGATCAATTGTTTCCAATAATTCAGCACGATTTTTAAGAAATTCAATAAAGTCGTTTAAAGTAGGTATATCCTTTTGTATATTTATGTGTTCCTTCCAATTTCTACTAGTAATGCTGTCTAGTTTATTGGACATCATGTGAATTATCAGAATATCCCAATTTTGTGTATTTATGTTAAGTGTTTTCAGTGCGTTAAGATTTTTATTTATAATGTCTATTAAATTTCTTAAGGCACTAGATGATTCTTTTGTAAGTTGTTCTGTATCAAATAATGATTGGATATGATTGTTAATGAGTAATTTTGTGTTTTGATACCTGTCACATAATAATGACCAAGCTGTATCATAATTGTTTTCAGAAAAGTCTAATGCAGTGATAACGTTCGCAGCCCTGCCCGTTAACGCGGCACGCAAATAATGGAATTTACTGATTTTAGGTATGTTACTATTCGAATGAACAAGAGAAACATAAGTATCGTGAAATTCTAACCAATCTTCGTATCGCCCAGAAAAGGTAGGTAAATGTATCGTGGGTAATTTAATGTTTAAGCTTGGCCCACCTGTTGTGAGAACAGAACCTGTTACAGATGATGCGTTGCCGCGTCCCGCAGAGGCCGGCCCGCCGATCAGGCCTTGGGCCTTGGCGACTGCGGCGAAGTACTGCGACTCGAAGATCTCGCGGTCGTCGTACTCCGTCTGGCGATCACCGTCTGAAATTTCCGGCATACTTTCTACATTCATCTGTATGGAATCGTACTCGTTGTACCATTCTTCAACTTTACTCAATCTTATGCTTAATTCGTTAAGTTGAATACTACTGGGCTTTTCACAAGTGTATAAAATATTCAAATATTTTTCAAATTGAGTAAGCTTTGTTTTATAGGAGGCACGTTTCTTTTTAAGTTCTTTTAAGTTAGAGGCCATTGTTGCAAGTGAATTTATGATCAAAGAAGTATTTAAGTATTTGCTTAAGTATAGAAATGCTGAAATGAACTCTCAAAAAAAATCAAACACAATTAAAATGAAATATGAAATAAGCTTAAGTGATACAGTAACTTTTAAATGATGCGTGCAGAACAGGCAAGAAGGCAAGAAGCACGTGGCGGCAAGCTGCAGTTTGCGGCAGCGCGGCACGGCACGACAAGATGGCGGCGGCAAGCGCGGGCGCAAGCCGCGGTGAAAGGGCAGCGGCGTGGCGCAGCGCGGCGCACGGGCAGCTCGGCGCGTCACCGCCGAAGCCGGGGGCGCGATTATGCGAAAGAAAAAGAAATTGAACACCGAATAATAAAACCAATAAAGGATGGTGCGTGGATGGGATGAATGGATGGATGGATGATCGGAATGGATGTATGTATGTATGGATGATGTATATATATGGATGGATTTATGAAAAAAGGATTGGCAGGAAAGGATAATGGAACGAACTCAACTCACGAATACCCAGATGTTGTCCAGTCCAGTTGTTTGTTCGCTTCCTGTCTGCTTCTTCCTTATTTCGTATGAATTGTGATTGAGCCGTAGTATAACGTAGGTCACTCGCACCGCAACTTGCACTCGACAAAACGTGGCGTATGTCCGACGTAGAAAACCTCTCCGCGTGGCACAATGTAACTCGCTGGCTTCGTAGAAAATTCGGCTCGTAGGCCAAAACTTGGGTATGATTCTTCTACTATTGTCGGACTTGGAGTTTGAAATAAAATATGATGCGTTCGAATACAATAATTTACTGCTTCCCAAAGAATTTTACAAAAAATTAGGACGCGTGCGTTCGCTACCGTGACCCGTGGCTCTCTGGTTGGAGGGGACGGCGGCGCGGCGGGCGCGGGGCGGCCGGCGAGCGCCCGCGACATAATGGATGGCGTCAACAGCAATCGATCACTATAATCTATGAACTGCAACCGGTCGCTAGGTGGTTTCTAATGAGGGATTTTCCAGGCAACGTTCCTTGAAAATATACTAGATGGCGCTGTCCAATTCCTGGCAGTTGAGTATATGTAGTATGAACAAGGAGGTTTATAATAGGGAGTGAGTACTCTACAAAAATTTTCACCTATCGTTTAAAAGAAATTCAACTTTATTGCATTGCTCATAGAGTTGAAATTCTATCGACGACATTGACTGAAGGCACTACTGTGTGAATGAGACAACACCAGGTGGAGGTCGGTGTCTCGTTCGCACAATTGCCATTACTAAACAATAATACCACGATAGTAGGACTAAAAATATGTACGTTACCAATCAAGTAGTGTATCAAAATTAAGGATTCGGAGTGGGAAGTCGAATATATACTATTTAAATATTAATTTTAGAATGACACATAATAATTGTAATATAAAACAGAACTTTTTTGATTTAATTAGATATCTACAATAATGCTAATCAGCAATCATCGGTGAGGTGGTAATAAATAGAAGTGTCAATCCTGGCAACTCCGATTTTGAACTTGAATTTCAATTTAAGAATTTCAATCTATAGGAAATGTTACTTTACAAAACTAGTGTGACCATAAATACTTCACCATTTCAGATTTCCAGAAAAACGAAATTGTTCTATTGAAATGGCTAGAGGTCGCAGGCGAGACGGTAAAATTAATAATAATAATCAAATTCATGTTTGTGCGCCTATTTCGATGAAACTCGGTTTCTGGTACTATTTTAACATGAAAATAACAACGCAATGTTGAAAATTTTAAAAATCCAAGATGGTGGCCTACTTTTTTGTTTTTGGGCCGATTTCGATGAAACTTGGTTTTCGGAACTATTTTGACAAGAAAATAACAATGCAATTTTTTAAAAACTAAAAATCCAAGATGGCGGCAAACTTTTTTGTTTTTGGGCCGATTTCGATGAAACTCGGTTTTTGGAACTATTTTGACAAGAAAATAACAATCCAATTTTTAAAAAACTGAAAATCCAATATGGCGGCCAACTTTTTTGTTTTAGGGCCGATTTTGATGAAACTCGGTTTTTGGTACGATTTTGACAAGAAAATAACAACTCAATGTTGAAAATTTAAAAAATTCAAGATGGCGGCCAACTTTTTTTGTTTTTGGGCCGATTTCGATGAAACTCGGTTTTTGGAACTATTTTGACAAGAAAATAACAACGCAATTTTTAAAAAACTAAAAATCCAAGATGGCGGCCAATTTTTTTATTTATGTGCCGATTTCGATGAAACTTGGTTTTTGGAACTATTTTGAGAAGAAAATAACAACGCAATTTTTAAAAAACTAGAAATCCAAGATGGCGGCCAACTTTTTTGTTTTTGGGCCGATTTCGATGAAACTCGGTTTTTGGTATTATTTTGACAAGAAAATAACAACGCAATTTTTAAAAAACTGAAAATCCAAGATGGCGGCCAACTTTTTTGTTTTAGGGCCGATTTTGATGAAACTCGGTTTTTGGTACGATTTTGACAAGAAAATAACAACTCAATGTTGAAAATTTAAAAAATTCAAGATGGCGGCCAACTTTTTTTGTTTTTGGGCCGATTTCGATGAAACTCGGTTTTTGGAACTATTTTGACAAGAAAATAACAACGCAATTTTGAAAATTAAAAAATCCAAGATGGCGGCCAACTTTTTTGTTTTTGGGTCGATTTCAATAAAACTCGGTTTTTGGAACTATTTTGACAAGAAAATAACAACGCAATTTAAAAAAAACAAAAAATCCAAGATGGCGGCCAACTTTTTTGTTTTTGGGCCGATTTCGATGAAACTTGGTTTTTGGAACTATTTTGACAAGAAAATAACAACGCAATTTTTAAAAAACTAGAAATCCAAGATGGCGGCCAACTTTTTTGTTTTTGGGCCGATTTCGATGAAACTCGGTTTTCGGTACTATTTTGACAAGAAAATAACAACGCAATTTTTAAAAAACTGAAAATCCAAGATGGCGGCCAACTTTTTTGTTTTTGGGCCGATTTCGATGAAACTCGGTTTTCGGTACTATTTTGAGAAGAAAATAACAACGCAATTTTTAAAAAACTGAAAATCCAAGATGGCGGCCAACTTTTTTGTTTTAGGGTCGATTTTGTTGAAACTCTGTTTTTGGTACGATTTTGACAAGAAAATAACAACGCAATGTTGAAAACTTACAAAATTCAAGATGGTGGCCAACTTTTTAGTTCTTGGGCTGATTTCAAAAACAAATTAGCAGCCATTTTGATCTTTTTTATTTTTCCATCAGTTTACATTGAGTTGTTTTTTCTTGTCAAAATAGTACCAAAAACCGAGTTTCATCGAAATCGACCCAAAAAACAAAAAAGTTGGCCGCCGCCTAAGATTTTAAGTATTTTAAAAAATTGCGTTGTTATTATTTTGTCAAAATATTACCAAAAACCGAGTTTCATCGAAATCGGCCCAAAAACAAAAAAGTTGGCTGCCATCTTGGATTTTTAATTTTTTCAATATTGTGTTATTATTTTCTTGTCAAATTAGTCCTAAAACCGAGTTTCATTAAAATCAGCCCCAATCACAAATAAAAGAGTTGGCTGCCATATTTGTTTATGTTTTTAACATTTCGTTGTTATTTTTTATCAAAATAGTAACAAAATCGAGTTTCATCAAAATCGGCCCACGAACAATATAGTTGGCTGCCATCTTGGTTTCTTTTTATATTTTTAACATTGTATCGTCGTAAATCTCATGCACCCATTTTATTAACTTCACAAGTAAAGAAATTGGTGCAAGAATTTTAGACCTTATTGACATGTTTATCAAAATAACAGTTTTTAATAAAACAGCAAAGTAAATGAACAAGTATAATTATGGGAAAAAGCGAAAAATAAAGTAAAAACGATTTTCGTTTGCATCTTTTTTTGACTACAGATCACTAGACAATGTTTTCCTACTTTGACTTGTTTTTCCAACATTTATTTGTTTTTCCGAAGTTCACGCACATTGTATTTTTATAAAAAAACTTTAAAATTGCGTAATTATTTACACTTGAACTTAAATTGAATTGAATAAACTAGATTTTGTATTGGTTGAACTACCATATTTAAAAAATAAAAACAAAAAAGCAATTTAATAAAAACGTGATAAATAAATTGTTCCAAATTTTTTTTTAATGAATAATTATTTTCTGTTTTTTAGTTAACGAGCTAAATTAAAAATATACCACCGCCTATCAGAGTACTCGTCAAGACCATTCAAACGAGTCCAAACTCGATGGGGTTGAAAGGTTTTATTACAAAGTTCCTGTGGCCTTCTTCCGGCTTCCTTCATCAGACTCTTGGATACTATTACCCAACAGAGCACTCGTCAAGACGATTCAAACGAGCTTAAACTCGATGGGGTTGCATGATTTCAATATTGAGTTCCTATGGCATGGCCTCCAGACTTCATCATCCAACCCTGAACCTCGTCTCCCGTCAGAGTACTTGTCAAGACAATTCTAACAAGCCCAAACACGATGGGGTTGTATAGTTTCATTCATCATAGAGTTCCTGTGGCGTTCTTCCGGCTCCATCATCAGATCAGCTTAATGACATTGTAATATTGCATTTCCTTCCATTTCTGACCTGTGTTCAAAGTTTCAAGTCTCTAGCTCATCGGGAATTCAGTATAAAATCGTTTGCAAAATTTGTGCTCAAACAAACAAAAGAGCAAGCAACCTAATAAAAACGCGGTAAAAAGTGTTAATTATAAATAAAGAACTACCTAGGTATTTAAGTTTATATTAAACAGTTTAAAGTATTATGTATGTCTCCGGCCAACCATACGGTTTGGTCACCCTAATGAAGAAAAGGACACATACATCTACTTGACCTCTCTGTCGGCTCGTTTTGGGGCGAAGCGCTCATTCCGGTTTATAGTACTATTTCCATGAGTATGAATGAACGTGGTACAAAACAAATAGTCTAACCAAAGAGAAGCATCGTAAAAATACGTTTATGATTTTGACAGTATCAACTGTGTTTTTTCTTTATAATCGTTTTGCGGCGACAAAACTTATGTTGAAGATAATATTAATGTAATATGGTTAGCTTAGCGTAGTGTATACAGTTGTACTTAGGCAAGTACTAAAAAAACTTGAAAAAAACGGTCATTCAAAGGCTTGAATGACCGTTTTTTTCAAGTTTTTTTAGGGTTCCGTAGTAAAACAAGGAAATAACTTATACGATGATTACCCATAAGATCGTTCAGTCCATCCGTCCGTCCGTACGTCAGTCCCTGTCTGTCTTTATTTTATTTTATTGGATAAGGGAAAATACAGCTCAATAAACCTAATAAGTACGTATTAATGAACAGTACCTACCTATAAAACTTCGTACAGATGAGGCGTATTCCGCGCGCGATGCGGTCTTTTGACGGATATTGACCACCTAACTCAAAGCGATAGCCATAGCCATAACAGTTGCTAGAGCATTGCTTTGGCTATACGCTATGGCTATCGCTTTGAGTTCGGTGGTCAAAATGCCGCATCGCGCGGCGAATTCGCCTCAATCTGTCCGAAACATTCTGAGTTGGATCAGAGACAGAGACTACGGACGGAACCTTATTCTCTATACGTGGCTCGACATGCAGTTAGCCGGTTTTTTCCGGTTCGTTGCACTCATAGACAGAAAAATTTTCGCTGCGCTTAATTTCTATGGTTGCGCTTCTTCAACTCCTTCCGTCGCAGAATGTCCCTTTCGCTAAATGTCCCTTTCGCAAAACGTTCCTTTCGCAAAACTTCTCTTTCGAAAAACGTCCCTTTCGCAAAATGTCCCTTTCGCAGAATGTCCCCCTGCCTAGCCTACCTAGCATGACCATCGAAACACGATATGATATAGTGATTTATCGCGTTTAGCTGTCAAAAGACAATGGATTTTGACAGTTGGGTGTCGATATAACGCTATATCACGCGATATATATCGTGTTTCGTCGGTCATGCTAGGGGGGCTGGTACTTGCACGTAGGTATCACGTGATTACTGTGGCCTAGATTCCGGCAAACATCTTGACGCTCTTCGACGGAACGGAGTAGCGTTGAGTTCGCGCATGTGCACTTACGAACGGCCCATAGCGCGCGCGCGCCCACCGCCCGCGTACCTCACCGCTACGCATACCCAAAATACGTGTTCTGCGCAACCCTTACCCGATTTCAAGATGTTTGCCGGCTACTGTATCAAAGGTAGGCCACGCCCCCAAATAGTAGTGGTGGTGGTAATTACGTGTACATGCTAAAAGCCATGCTTGACCGTTTAAGGGGTACATTATGGCGCTGCTGGAGTCCAAGAACCGTAGTCTTGATTCATTGGTCGACGGTTATCGGAGTCCAAGAATGTTACAAGGTCTTCACGCATAGTAATAATACATAGATACCTCAAAGCAAAATATAGGTACTAGTGAATAGTATTATAATAAATAATATTAATCATTTTCAATATTCACAACAATATTACATAAAGATTACAATGAAACCAAATTGTCAAAATCATATGTTTTTACGATGGTACTCTTTATTACTATAGATAGCACATTCATACATAGAGGAAATAATCACTACGTTTTACATTCATATACCATAGTATCAAGTAAGGTTGTTGGGAATTGGACAGCGCCATCTAGTAAATTTTTGAGGAACGTTGCCTGGAAAGTCTCTCATTAGATAATCAGCCTGCGGTGCTTTATGAGAAATAAAGTAATTATTTTCTATTGGCAATATTATTCTTCTCGAGCTCGAGAGAGCTTGTCTACGGAAGAGAACGCTTTCTTGAGTGCCTCTTTATCTTAGAACTTATAAAAAAAATTAGAATCATGTTTAAACTAAATTATTTCGGATCATTTTAGATAATTTTGACGTTTATTGGTATCGAAATAAAAAGATTACCTTTAAAATTCAGTTTTTTTTATTAAAAGACATTAAAAGGTTTCGAAATTTTGAGAACGAGTCCCATCTGTCTGTCAAATTGTGCTCAGCAATCGAGAAGGTCGAGACGACAAGTCTTCGTTGACAAGAGTCCCGTTTGCTCATGCTACGCGTGCAGGTATAGTCTAAAAGACAAAAATGATCCTGATGATGGGCGGATCATACGTGGGCTTCGGCTTCGTTGAAGGTCTTGTTACACCCGTTATAGTCATAACAGCTATTACAAAATTCACTGTTTGCTTACCTTTCTTGGTACACTGGTATCTTTAAAAATGTGTATTCTGTATTTAAAGTCGAGTTTAAGCAATTGCTTACTGAGCAATTATAGTACGTTTTATTTTTGCCTTCCATTTTTATTGAACCTCGCAAAGCGTACCGACGCGGGGGCCGGACGTGCTACAACTGCTACTGCGTCACGTGGTACTCGCGCTCGAAGTGTTTTAGGGTCCCCCCAGACCTACCGGTTTCGTTTCTTTGCTTTGCTGTTCTACTTGCTGTTTAGACTGCCGGCCAACCAGGGTCATTTTCAATCTATCGCATATTTGGACCAGACCAAATTGGCAAGATAGCCATTAGCTTGGTGTTATCAAATATCATCGTCTGGGTTGCGAAGTAGGAAGCTTCTGGGAGATATGCCACCCTGAACATGGTCACCGATCGCTAAAAATAAATCGATCGCATATTTATATAAATTGTGAACAGGGTTGTGGGTGTCATCATTACCTATCTGAACTATTTTTTTGTGTTTTCATAACGATCGTTTAAGGAATAAAGCTCACAAGAACATTCTTATATGTGAAATGTACTTAGACTGAAAATATGCGATAGATTGAAAATGAGCCTATTGGCCGGCGGTCCATTGCCGAACAGCAAAACAAAGAACGGAAACCGGTAGGTCTGGGGGGACCCTTAAGCTTCGTACAGACTGAGGCGAGCGAATCGCGCGTGTCGCTCATTTTGACAGATTTTGATCGCGTAACTCAAAGCAATAGCCATTGCCATAGCAATTTCTTTGACAATGGCTATGGCTATGGCTATCGCTTTGAGTTACGTGGTCGCACTCGCGAATTTCGCGCGGAATTCGCCTCAGTCTGTACGAAGCTTTAAGCGTGGCAAAGATTCCGTGTCGGTGAGAGGTGTCTATGTGTGCGTTGCTCGAGCGCACGAAATACTTAAGCTAAACTACTGTACTCTCTCTATATTGTGCTTTTTAGTGCAAACGGGCGTTTGTATCCAAGCCAAAAATCTTAGAAAAAATGTCTGGTTGACAAAAGAACTGTCAATGTCAAGCTCACTGCTGTCTGTCAGTCAATGTCAGTGTCAGGACAGGCGTAAAAATTAAATAAATGTCACATAAAATTTAGAGATGGGCGTTATCGTTGTTTTGTCACAATGTTGCAATACATTTATTTAATGAAACCTGTTGCGACAATAGGTTGCTTTTGCAACAGGTTTCTAATAGATACATAATGTTATATTTGGAACTGCTCAGCTCCGTTATTTGAGAAACGAATTAGCAACTATGAATTACTGATGATTTTGTGTCATTGTTATTATCAAGAATAATAGATATAGATTCGCATATTAAATTGAAATAAAACGTGTTATAGGTATTTTTAGATAGTGAAAATGAAATAAAAATTAAAAATGCGACGCCAAATACTACAAAACAAACAGCGGGCGCAACAGCTTTCGTCTCGTTACGACAGGGTTCACTGTTAGTAATTTCATTAGCATTCATTCGTACGTGCTACTTTGTTGCGTGTCGTTACTGAAACAACCTATTGCACGATTTCTCGTAACAGGTTCCATTTTTTATTTCAACGCAACCTGTTTGTGAAACCCGTTTCGAAAAAAACGACACATCTCATCTCAAATTCTTTCTTGCATGATTGTTGTGTCGTGCGTGTTGTGTAACAATTAATTAAAACAATGATATCTAGAATTGTTCTTCGAAAAAATAATAACTTGAAATTATTATTAAGATTCTATGGTGATGACAACATCCAGAATCAAACCCAGAAGACAACTCCGGCGACAACTGGAGTGAAAGATGTGCCAGGTCTTAGCAGCGCCGTTATTCATCCCGCATCAGAGGCTGTGGGTCCAGGTGTCGAACCCAATAAGTCTGGTGCTTACAAAGTTCCTGAATACTTTTGTTACGACATTATGAGTTTCTATGAAGCCGAAATCGAAATGTCTAAATTCAGACTACCACAACCATCTGCACTCAAGAAATAAATAAACAAGATAGTGGTATAATATCTAGATTATTTAAAAGGATTTTAAAATATATTATTGTTATTAAAGATAGATGTTCTGAAATTTTTGTTTTGTTCTTGTAATACTTTACCTAAAATAGCTACAAATTACTGGCTAATGTATACTTACCTACTTGACCATAAAATGAAATCATGATAACTTGTCAGGTTGCCAGTATATAACTAAGTCCACATTTTTAAATCGTAAAATATGATATGGTAGTTATAATAATCAGAGATGGGCCAACTCAAGTTGCTGTTGTTTCGGTTCAACTCGAGTTAGACGGCTACGAACTCAAGTTCAGTATTTTCGTCTGCAGACTCTTACCAAGCCATGCACCATCGCTCCCTATCCTATTAAACCTTTTTTCTTCTAACCCTACGTACCCAATCCCAAAACCACAATCCTACTAATATTATAAATGGTTTGGATGTTTGTTCCTTAATCACGCAAAAACTACTAAACAGATTTAGTTGGAATTTGGCACACAGATAGTAGATAGCCTAGATTAAAACATAGGATACTTATTATCCTGATATTCCCACGGGAACGGGAACCACGCGGGTGAAACAGTGGGCGGCGGCTAGTTTCTTTATAAAAAAATATGCTACCTACTTGACTAGTATCTAAGAACAAAAGGTAAAGGTCTCCACAATTGCTCAGCATCTTGTGTAGGTTGTGGTTCTGAACAGATTCAATTCATTTCAGGCAACTCTGTCTTGACTCGCTCACAATTACAGCCCACGAGCCAAAGGAAAAAATGGTGTCTGATCGATCCACTGTCTCGGGTCAGCAAACTCGAGTTGAATTAAAACCAAGTTACACAAAATTTGAAATGGGTTGACTCCAGTTGGAAATAAACTGAGTTGGCCCATTGCTAGTTAATAAAACAGTACTCTGCTTTTAAATGTAGTTTTATTCATCTGATTCCCATACACTCTACAGACCTACAACTAAATAACATAAAATGCAACATTAAGAACGAAGAGCATACACAATATTACTCGACTTTTCACATGTTTAAATGCTCACAATACATAATATATGGTTGCTAGACTGCAATTGAAGCAGCACCACTAATAATGACAGTAGTTTCCTCTTGATCGGTGAGAGTGGTGGCTGCTTGCTCACTATCACTCTCTCCCGTAGCTGATTGTTACTTCTTTTTAGTAAGTTTCTCCGAAAGGTCATCAAAGGTAGGGTCTTGTAAGTTAATCATTAAGCTGTTGCCAGGGAGGAAGACACGATTCTGGGATTGAGCTATCATTCTAGAAATGCTCTGTGCAGCACGGATTTTCCGTAGTTTGAGATAACCAGGATTCATTCCCATAGCTTTACCCAACATTTCGGCAGCTTCAGCTTCACCCTCGGCTTGAACAATTTTTTGTTGACGCTCCTGTTTAGCTCTTTCGACAACGAAAGCAGCTCTCTGAGCTTCTTGCTGGGCCACTTGCTTAGCTTCGACAGCAGCAGTATACTCTTTTCCAAAGCTAAGTTCAGTCAGAGAGACATCATCGAGTATAATGTTAAAATCAGCTGCACGTTCAACAAGTTCACGTCTGATCAATAGTGAAACTTGTTGGCGCTGCGTTATTAGCTGTGAAGCGTTAAATTTCGCAACAACAGATTTGAGGACTTCATTACAAATTGATGGTAAAACCTTTTCATCATAATCGGTCCCGAGCTGTCGGTACATGATGGCTAAGTTGTTAGCGTCAGGACGGGAGAGAACACGCAACGAGATGTTAACCATTTGCAAGTCTTTGGATCCGGTTGGTGATGAAATTTTGCGGGGTCTTGATCTAATATCGTATATGATGGGGTACTGAAACCAGGGTATCCTAAAGTGAAGCCCTTCAGTCATAACGTGCTGTTGGATTCCTCCTATTCGGTTAAACATGATAGCCCGATGGCCACCTTCCACGGTAAACATAGACTGCGCGATACCATAGGCCGCCGCACCGACCACTGCTGCGACTTTTAGACCTATGCCGAGTCCAGGCGGTCCACCTTTTGCAAACTTCCCTGCCATGTCGTTTAATTTACTTTGAGCCATGTTGGTATTAAAACTTGTCGAATAACTGCAATAACTATGAGCTTATTTTCAATAAATTCCAAAAACTTATATAGTGTATTATCTATGAAACTAACCTCCAAACGAATGAAAAATTGTGCAATACGCAGTATTGCCAGCACATGATTTAAAATTAAAAAAGGCCCGAAAACTAGTGTTGCCAGTGGTCGATAGTGAAAAGTAACACAAGACAGCTCAAAAAATAACATTTCCACGAGAAAAGTAACATTTTCTGATTTTATGTAGAAATCGACTCTTATAGGGCACTTTAATGCGATTATTTTTAGTACACACAAGTCGACAATAAACAAACCAATCACTTTACAAAACTCCATTACTTGAATTCAACCTTCTGAGTTGGTTAAAGATAATTTAAAAAAAAAACTTTGTTTCGTCTTCGATCGGAGTTCGTGCTATTGATATGTTCCTCATTCTTCAAGTTATTCAGAATGAGAAGTAAAAACAAAAAATAAACGACCGACGACGGACGCGGACGGCTCAAAATCATATGTGCCAATACGACGAACAAAAACTACCTTTTTATCACACGATTATTTTTTGTTAGCTGGAAAATATTTGAGTGGTTTTTATTAAGTTTCAAAAGTTACGTAAAAGTAACATTTTAAGTCGTGTAACATGGAGGTAACTTGAGAGGGTCAAAAGTAACACAAAATGTTACAAAAGTAACATTCTGGCAACGCTGCCGAAAACTTTGTTGAAAATGAAAGGGACGGACGAGCAGTGTTGCCAGATGAGAAAAATGAAAATGCGGGAGCTGTGCTTAAAAAACGCGGATTTTTAACAAAAAAGTGGAATTTCTTGTTTTAACATTTACATCGATTTTTCTCTCTCTATTCGTGTGCCTATTCATCGTTTTTTCACACAAAGGCAAGGGAATTTACAAATTAAAGAGTAAAAACAAAATATAATAAATTTATTTAGAACTAATTGGCATTCTCAATACAGAGGCAGACAAGGAGATAAGTTACAAATACCTAATAAAAGACTAACACTATTTTCTAAAAATGCCTATTGTATGGCAATTTCTATCTATAATAAATTGCCAAATAAATTGACTGAAATGGCGTTTAACAAATTTAAAACAATTTTATATAATTTTTTGATGGATTAAACATATTACTCTGTTAATGATTTTTTGACGGATAATTTGACTAATTACTTTTGATTGACATCCCTAATAAATTGTTAAATGAAATTGACATACACTTAAATAGTTAATAAGTAGGTAATATTTTAATAATAACTGAGCAATTGCACTACTTGACATTATCTTATTTTAATTAATATTTGCTGTAATTATAGTAACTAACGAATAACATTATTTGATATTATTAAGTTTATTAACAAAATATTTGCACGTCGATAAACTCGACAGGCCATGCTGTACTTAAAATAATTGTCTAAAATCTGTATTCACCATGTCTTCGCAAATAAAAGAATGATTGATTGATTAAAAATTACAGTCCTTTCATTATTTAATGTATCCCTAAACTTATTTAGAAACCAAAGGAAAATACATCCTCAGCATCGTTTCCTGTTTTCTATTGTCTAATTTAAAAATCTATCGCAATCGCTTTCAGGATGTAACACATTGAAGCTTCTTTTTGTCACAAATAATAATTATAATAAAAATTTTATTGACACAAAATTACAAAAACAAAACTTTTGAAAACAATTAAAGTCAAACCTTTACAATTGTACATTTTAGATTTAAAAACATCTGCACCCAATACCCAAACTAGGAAACCTGTATCTCAGGTGCAGTGCTCTTTCTCTATACAATAACGCCAAACAGAAGGTTTAGCAACAGGTGATGGTTACATAAAATCAAACAGTGAATAATGCCATATTATGCCAATAAAACTAAAACTAGTGTACAATGAACCTCTCATGATGAGTAAAGTGTTAGTGAGTGAGTGTGTGTGGAGAGGGTATCACACACCCTCTCTACACACATTTAAAATATAATAAATATATATAAAATAAACAAAACAAAATATAAATTAAAAATGAAAATTTACCAAAGAAATGCAGTAATGTGTCACATACAGCTTGACCATAAAGAGTTGATATTAAATAAAATGGAACTAAAAATTTTCAGTACTAAATGTAGTCAGTGTTGCCAAATTATTCGTGATTTTGACGTATTCACATAGAAAGTGGCGCTGTCAATTTATGTCAACTCTTTATGGTCAAGCTATACATCTCTCAAATAAAAGCGATTGCGATAGATTTTTAAAATTAGACAATTGCCTGCCTGCACGCGTAGCATGGGCAAACGGGACTCTTGTCTACGAAGACTTATCGTCTCGACCTTCTCGATTGCTGAGCACAGTTTGACAGACAGGTGGGACTCGTTCTCAGAATTTCGAAATCTTTTAATGTCTTTTAATAAAAAAAGTGAATTTTAAAGGTAATCTTTTTATTTCAACACCAATAAACGTCAAAATTATCTAAAATGATCCGAAATAATTTAGTTTAAACATGATTCTCATTTTTTTATAAGTTCTAAGATAAAGAGGCACTCAAGAAAGCGTTCTCTTCCGTAGACAAGCTCTCTCGAGCTCGAGAAGAATAATATTGCCAGTAGAAAATAACTACTTTATTTCTAATAAAGCACCGTTCCTTTCTATAGATTTCACAACGCTAAACTCTTAAAACGAATTAAATATAGCTGTATGGATATAAATTTGTTTGCCTTTCTTTTATTTAGAGTATTTTGAAAAGATAACACAGACTACTAACGAAATTGTTAATTTAGTAGTCTGTGTAAAATGACGAGAAAATTACGAAATATTGAAATCAACGTATTAAAATAATTTTAATTTAAGTTTTCAAGGAATAAATTATAAGCACGGACAATTTAGATTTATTTTTATTGCGAAATTTAGATTCATATAAAATAAAATACGTAGAAAACTATTTCGAATCTTCTTATTAGTCTGTGAACTCTCTCTCGATCTTCTCGACTACTCAAAGGGTGATAGACAAGTTTCTCTGATTCAACTGTCAAATTAATGTCAGTTGAAGAGAAAAGCTCGTGTTTGTCGACTTTTGACATTAGGCCACGACAAAGAACAATACGAGTCTACTAGTTGTTAAATGCGAGTATGAGTATCTCGATCTCAACCCGACAAAAGTGACATTTCGGTGTAGACAAGCCATTGTTCTGTGAGTCGAATCTTATCTCGATGTTGGTCATGCTACGCGTGCAGGTTCTACAACCTCCGCTTTTGGGAAGTTGTACAATTTTGGATTTGTACCTACATTACACATGGACCTCTCGCACGCCTCGCGGCTCGAGTTGCTCAAAGAATCAATACAAATTCAATACGCGAAAAAGAGATGGCACGATAACGGAATTAACGAATCAAACTGAACGCTTTTTATATTCGACGTGCTGTATAATCTTCGACCGACGAAGTGCTGTGTAACCGCCAAAAAGAAGTTGTTCTAGCTAGTAGATTCGAAAAAAGCGGAACCGCGTAGGTTAAAGGTGGAAAGCGGATCCATTCAGGGGCGGATCCAGGATTCAAGTTTGGGGGGGGCCCTCGGAGCCTCGGGTCTAGGAAGGGTCTAGGGTTACCTTACATAGATATCTATGTAAGGGAGGATGCCTTAGGATTCACAAAACGCCTAATTTTTCAGAAAAATGCTTGTCTATAGGAAATAAATCGGCCGCGCAGCGCGATTTTAGTCAGTTTTATCCACTAGTCTTGTACTCTTGCCTGTCTATAGTAAAAAAAAAGGCGCAGCTCAATTTTAGGCAGTTTCATTCACTAATCTTATCTGTCTTTAGTAAAAAAAACGGCCGCGCAGCGCCATTTTTAGTTTAGTTTCATCCGTTATACTTGTACTCTTGCCTGTCCGTAGTAAAAAAAAGCCGCGCAGCGCGATTTTTAGTCAGTTTCATCCACTAATCTTGTCTGTATTTAGTAAAAAAAAACTGAAAAAAGAACTGTCACGCAGCGCCATTTTTAGTCAGTTTCATCCGTTAATCTTGTACGTTTGACTGTCTTTAGCAAAAAACGGCCGCGCAGCGCGATTTTTAGTTAGTTTCATCAATTAATCTTGCCTGTTTACAGTAAAAAACGGAGCCCGCGCTGTGCCATTTCTATCCACTAATCTTGCAATATGTGGTTTCATCCGGGCAGACGGGTAGCTTGCGCAGCAAGGTTTGCGTGATTGGAGCATGTACGCAAGATTTCACAGCGAGACTCACTAAACAAAAATACCTGTCTCTGCTTTGCTCCAGCCGCAAGCCTTGAAACCGTAAAATGCTTGTCAAATGCGCCAAATGTCTGTTAGATGGTAACCCTACTCGGGCCACGTTTTATGATTTAAAAAAATACAGATAGAGGCACTGACACTGCCTACATAAAACAATAAGACTTTAAAAACAATTTTTTTAATGCAAGTTCAATGTTATCCGCAAAGGTAATCGGCTTCGTGGGGGGGGGGCATGGCCCCCTTGGCCCCCCCCCCCTGGATCCGCCAATGGATCCATTACCTAAAGGCGGTGTAAAAAGTGAAAAAGTGGTACATCTGGCAACACTGCGGACGAGTTTTGTTTTGGCAGTGAGGAAAGGCTGAAATGGAAAAAGACCGCTATTTTACTAAAAAAAAAAACAACCATAAAAGAAAAAATGGTTTTCAATACAAATGTATCAATGACATGCAATTTTTTTTTTATTTAACTGGACTGGCTGTCTGTATAATTTGACAGCTAAGTTTTTGTGCCTATTTGAAACGCCACTAGCGTGCGTCTAAAGAACTAATTTTGACGTACAATATGAAAATGGTTGCCGTGTTGGTCTCTCCAGACCAGCGTTGCCAGAATGTTACTTTTGTAACATTTTGTGTTACTTTTGACCCTCTCATATTACCTCCATGTTACACGACTCAAAATGCTACTTTTACGTTACTTTTGAAACTTAATCAAAAATACTCAAATATTTTCCAGCAAATAAAAACTAATCGTGAGACAGAACGCACCAAAGGAAGTTTTCGTTCGTGTTGGCACACACACTTAATTTTGAGCCCTCTTGTCGTCAGTCGTTTATTTTCTTTTTCCTTTTCACACTTGAAGAATGAGGAACATAGCAATAGCACGAACTTCGATTGAGGACAAAACTTTTTTTAAATAATCTTCAACCAACCGAAAGTTTGAAGCAGAATAGTGGAGTTTTGTTAAGTGGTTGCCGAAGTGTCGTAAATGAGGCGGTGCTACCGGTGCACAGGCACAGGGCATAGACCTTGGGGGGGCGCAAGAATGGCCAGACTAGGACTAATTATTTGTTCGGTTTGCTCTTGATAAGTTCCTCCTGCGCCCCTACTGCTCGTTCCAACACATAGGTACATGCCAGTATCACCAAAAACGTGTAATGAAATTGAAGAAAATAGATTTTTCTTCCAAAATATTAGATAATAATTGGTCCACCAACACCAAGTTCCTTGTGCATTACTTATCACCTTGACTGAATGAAATTATGAAACTGACTAAAAATCGCACTGCGTGGCCGTTTTATTTACTATAAACAAGCTAGATTACAAGATTAGTGAATGAAACTGGCTAAAAATCGCGCTGCGCGGCGGTTTTATTGCTATAAACAGGCAAGATTACATGGTTATCTGGATGAAACTGACCAAAAACCGCGCTGCGCGGCCGTTTTCTTTACTGTAAACAAGCAAGATTACAAGATCAGTTAATGAACCTGACCAAAAAATCACGTTGCGTGGCCGATCTCTTTACTATAGACTTGTCTCGGGCTACTCCTGACTATAGGGCATTTATTATGACCCAAAAATACTACACCTGGCCCTCCACAAAATTGTAGGGTACCCAATAATATCTAAAAAAAACCTAAGGGCACAGTTATAGAAGCTCGCACAGGGCGCAGACAACAAACAAACCAACCACTCTGGTTAGTTTGTTTGTTGTCGACTTGTGTGTGCTATCAATAATCGAATTAAAGTGCCATAATACAGTAGAGTCGATTTCTAAGAAAATGTTACTTTTTGAGCTGTCCTGTGTTACTTTTGACTATCGGCCACTGGCAACACTGCTCCAGACTTCAAACTTTAGTACCATGTCCCTCATGCTATGCTCACGCTACGTCCTACAACGCCAAAATGGCGGAAATCAAATAGGCACAAAAACAGTTTGACATAAGCCTGAGGGCTTACCATCAGCAAATAAGAAACCGTTCAGTTCAAAAGCAGGCCTTAAACAGGACTGCTTAAGGCCTGCTTTCATACTAACCTTTGAGGTCATAGTACGAAAAAGTAAGGCAGTTCAATATAAGTCCTGCTATAAGAGCTCATAGTAAGGCCCCTGACCAGTGTAAATATATGCAGGTCAGTGAAATGTATCTATTTTACCTCTGAGGCGACGGCTACACGCATGGTTTACCATTTATACTGTCATCCATCGCCATAGAGTAAATTTCAACTATGAAAAGTATCATACAGACATCATCAGTCAAATTGATTCACTTTGGTTTATTGGAGCAAAAGTATACGAAAATGCTAATATACGGTATTGAATGATTTACCTGTATGATTACAATTTGGGTGATTCATTTAAATTGAAAGGCTTAGTTAACCGTATAAATTCAGCATAGCTGTGAAGAAATTCAGTCGAAACGTAAAGCTCCTCACTGCTCCTCGAATTGTTTATTAATTTATCGATGTCATATAATAATTATTATAATACCGAAAAGGATAATGGTAAAATTATGTATAAGACTGTGAAGAAAATAACTCAAAATGGCGGTGAAAAGGCCAAAAATAGACCAATGGCTGCCAAAGGCCTAAACAGGTTCAGAAAGGCTGAAAATCGGCTCCATGGGGCCGATCTAGCTACACTGGGGCAATACGCATAGACAATCAGTGTTACCAGCCATTCTATTGTCTAATTTAAAAATCTATCGCAATCGCTTTCAGGATGTAACACATTGAAGCTTCTTCTTGGGACTAATAAAAACTTACCAAAGAAATGCAGCAATGTGTCACATCCATCTGTCAAACGAAAGGGATTGCGATAGATTTTTTGAATTAGACAATTAGCCCCCAGCTCCGTCCGTGGGGCTAATTGTCTAATTTAAAAATCTATCGCAATCGCTTTCAGGATGTAACACATTGAAGCTTCTTCTTGACACAAATAAAAACTTACCAAAGAAATGCAGCAATGTGTCACATCCATCTGTCAAACGAAAGCGATTGCGATCGATTTTAAAATTAAAAAATATTAGCCCGTATCGTGTTTCCGTATAAGTATAGTACTCTTTGATACGGGTTGTATCCAACGCGATGTGTACCTACTCTATGATGACCGATGACTCAGCGGTTAGCCTGCTGGAATGCACCCATTATCTTTTTTATGTTTTGACCAGGGGGGTGACAGCTTTAGTTCCATGTGATCCGTTTTGGCGCTGCTATCGCGACGTCACCAACATTTCCACCAATAAAATCGTCGATTTCACGCAAATCGCGATTTTATTGGTGGATATGTCGGTTACGTACTGTCATGTCATATTGTTCATGTGTGCGTGTGTCGATAAATAATTATATAATTGTGAATTATTATTTTCCTCGGTTTATAGCTTGAATTGAGATCCTTGTGACGCCTATTTATCTTCAGTTATTTCCTCTCTTCGAACAAAGTAGTTCGTAAACAAAACTTTTCATCGTGGGGCTTCGGAAGTGCTATGTTGGTTGGTGGTTGCACTGCTACAAGTGAAACTCGCCAGAAGAGGTTTAGTTTCCCCAGGAACGATTTAACTTTCTAAGTGTATGTCTTTCCTAGTGCCTAGTAAAACCTTCCCTCTTAGGATTTAAGTACCAAAGAAAAGCTTTTGAAGAACGAGTAGATAGGTAAATTTTTTGACGAGCACCAGTTCGACATGGAAAGACGAAGAATTCACTTTTTCCTACCCTTGCCTGAAGCATGAAATAGCTCATGGAGTTCCGCTTGTCGTGAAAAGTAAGCTACTTTTATTATTTTAAAAGTCTTCATTGTCTTACATAATACTTGCTTACTTAATAAAGCAATAGGTATCTAAAAACAATTATAAAGTCACGTCTACTGGTTAGGTTCTTTTAGTTACTCTCATAGCATAGTGACCCAAGGATCTTGGTCTGATGGCCTCATATATTAAATAGCTTAATTTTTCTAAATATTATACTTTGCCCGACAAATCTGCGGCTCTTAAGTTGATGAAAGAATACTTTGTTACTAAATGCATATCATAAGTTAAATTTTCTTCTACTTGCTAGGTATTGTCTTGTTACAGAAGATTTTGACTGTATGGAAATATGAAAGTGTTATAATTTGCTCTAAAATAAGTGTTTCTTTTTTGCAGTACATACCATGATGAACGAACATGATTAATTTCAAGATCAAAATAAGATGGACATCCCAGGGCCTTCTTATGCTGAGAGATCAGGTAAGTCAAATGGAATCAAAGAATACTAAATAAACACTATGTGGAGGAAGGTAAATGGATAGTCTCGCTCTAAATAATTGAAGACGCAAGAAAAACAGGGAATATTTTTAAATTTTTTTTTACATTTTGTGAGAAAAAAACATTTATTATTAATGATTAAACGAACTTACCTAAGTGAAGTTCGATCATAATTATACGAAGTGCCTCGTCCGAAGAGATTAGTATACTTACCTTTTTACCTTTACGAATATGTACTATGTAGTAACGCCTAAGTGTTGCCACTTCCAGCACTATTTTAGAGATGTTGTGTCATTTCCGGTCTAAATATAAATATTAGACCGAAAATGACTAACTTTTTAACACATTTCCGGTTGAATGTCAACGTCAAAAAACGGAAATTATGTTTTCCCACCAATACTCACTCCACCTCCCAGCTCGCAGGCGCCATTGCCGTCATTTAGTTTAGAGAACATAAATATTTCCTTATTAACGGGAAAACTATTTGTGTAAATAGTTTGTTGGGAGGGAGGGTTTGCATACTAATCTCTTCGGACGAGGCACTTCGTATAATTATGATCGAACTTCACTTAGGTAAGTTCGTTTAATCATTAATTATACTTGTGCCTCGTCCTCGAGATTAGTATACTTACCTTTTTACCTTTACGAATATGTACTATGTAGATGTTGAGAGAAAGGAAATATTTATTTTACTCAAAATTATAATGTATGAACATTAGTGAGACAGCAAAATCATTAATAATTATTATTTATTTTGCCTGAACAAAATATAATCATGAGTTATCAATAACATACTATTCATTAAAGAATAATCAATTCAATTTAGATTACTTCATTTGATTACCTATACTAAATCTAGACTTCTTGCTAGCGAAGAAAAATCATTGTTACTCACAATAGGGCGATTATAATATTTGGCAAAGACAGAGGAATTGCCGCTCCAGCCTGCTGTCTTTCGGATTAAGTCAATGTTAATCCCATTGTTATAAGCAGATGATGTTGCTGCATGGCGAGTGCTATGAGCAGAAAAGATGGATACGTCGATTCCACTGTCTTTCATAGTGGACTTAATCCACCTGCTGATTGTTTGAGAAGAAACAGACTTATAAGGAGATCTAAAACTAATTAACAAATTATCATCAGGTTTCCTAAGGTTTTTAGTAACATTAATATAAGAGATTAATGTAGCTGCAGGGCATATAGAAACTTTGTTTTCAAAATAAGGTAAGTGTAAAGCTGGTTGGTGAGAACCAGCTTTAGAGGTTTTAATCAGTTCCGGAATTTTTATGATTATTTGATTTTGTAAATAAATTATGTTATTAATTTTAATTTTCGACAAGGTTTGCACTCTATGTGCAGTAACTATAGCTAAGAGTGTAACACATTTTTTTGATAGTTTTTCTAAGGAAATCTCATTGTGAGGATAAAGAGAGGACAAGTAATTTAATAAAATATTTACATCCCACGTTATGTTATAGCGTGGTAAAGAAGGTCTGAGTTTGTATACGCCCTTACAAAATCTTGCAATCAAATCATCTTCTATTGGCCCTGTTAGCAGAGATATTGCTGATCTATAACAATTAATTGTTTGATATTGGCTACCAGCATTAAAGGTATTCGTAAGAAACTTAATTACGGATGGAACAGATGGCTTATAGATATCAATTTTGTTTTCTAAACAGAAATAAAACCATTTTCGTAAACATGAATCATATTGTTTCATAGTATTACTTGATAGGGATGCCAGCATTATATCGATAGCCTCTAATGGCACTTTTCTTAGCAAAAGGCCCGTGCGGATAAGATCGCGGCCTCCAGGATAAGGTTGTGGTGAATGTTTTTTCTGGAATGAGAGATAGCAAAATCTGGTGTTCACCAGATTTTGCTATCATATTTATTAATAATATATATATAATATTTATTAATAATATATAATATATATAATAATATATAATATTTATTAATAAATATATATAAATATGATATATATCATATATATTATTTATATATATTTGCAGCTGAATTACTTTTGATACAACAAGGCGACGGAACAACGGGTACCATGGTTGCGTCGGCCACGATGGCACAACCATGATGCCTTCACCTCTATCTGATATAATCTTCCTCAATGTTTTTAATATAATTGCAACAGGTGGAAAGGCGTAAAAGAAGCTGTTGCTCCAGGAAAAGGTAAAGGCATCAATGGCGTAAGCATCTGGGTCGCGATTCCAGGAAGCATAAATATCACATTTTTTGTTAAGTCGATTTGCAAATAAATCAATTTGAGGGTATCCAAATTTTTTTGTTATTATGTCAAATCCCGTAGACGTAAGTTCCCACTCAACATCAGGATGTGAGCGTCTTGATTCTCGATCAGCAATGACATTATCGGAAGATTTTATATATGCAGCATTTACGGTTATGTGGCGATGTTCACACCACTGCCAGATACTTCTTGTGATATTATTGAGATGAGGGTATTGTACCCCACCCATACGATTTATATAACTCACGGCAGTAGTGTTATCCACGCGTAGAAGTATTTGACAGTTTGTGCTATACTTAGCGAATACTTTTAGTGCAAAAAATGCAGCTAAGAGTTCCAAGTAGTTAATGTGTAAAAGTTGTTCCGATTCTGACCACTGGCCACTAGCTGTGTGACCATCACAAGCCGCTCCCCATCCCGTTGTTGATGCGTCAGAGTATATTTCCATAGAAAAGTTATCCTCTTTTATCATTTGTACTGAATTCGGAATGACCTTTAACCACCAATCTAAGTCAGAGTGTAAGGAAAATGGTATAATCATGTTTCTGTCATAATCATCATGACCTTTTAAGTTAAGATATTTGCAACGTTCAAGTTCTTTGGTGTATAGCCACCCATATTCAATTGCTGGACAAGCAGATACTAGCAATCCAACTAATTGTGCAAATTTGCGAATTTTACAAGTTCTTAACTGTTTAATTTCTAGAATTTCCCTTTCTATTCTATTTCGTTTCTCTTGTGGTAAGGATATGTACCATTTATACGAATCTATTTCGAACCCTAAATATTTGCAATGCATAGATGGGATGAATTTACTTTTTTCTTCATTTATTAGAAAACCAAGGGCTTGTAACAAACTCTTTGTTGCCTTAACATTTTCCAAACACTCCAAATAAGTTGGTTCTGTTAAAAACAAATCATCAAGATATATAGAGGATAAATATCCACATGACCTTAATAACTTAACTACAGGTTTCATGAGTTTTGTGAACACATAAGGGGCTGTAGTGATACCAAATGGCAGAACATTAAATTCATACATTTGTTTACTATTGGGATCATCTTTATCCATAATTATGAATCTTAAATATTTTCTTGAATTAGGATGAATTCTAATTAAGAAGTATGCATCTTTGAGATCCAAAGTTGCCATGAAGCAATTTTTTGAAATTAATTTAAGGGCAGTACGCAAATCCTCTAGTTTAAAATGATTGACATCGATAAACTTATTCAAGTTTTTCAAATTCAGAATGAATCGCATCTTTCCGTTAGGTTTTGGTACTAAAAAAACGCGCGATACATATTGATCATTACAAGGTGTACAAGCGGAAATGGCTCCGATTGAAAGTAAATGTTGTATACATTCAAAATATTGCAATCTTTCTGAATTTGAAGAGATTTCTGTAATCGGTGGATTGGACTGGATTATAGGATTTAAGAGTTGGATCTCATATCCATCAACCCATGAGAGCACTGATTGGTCCTCGGTAATAAGCGACCATTGTTTGTAAAAGTGATGCAGCCTGCCTGCATAGCGTACCTTGTCGGCACCTAGCGCCTCCTCGTCTGTCTGGGCCGATAGGATGACGTCGCCGAGGACTGACCGCGCGTGCTCGATGCTGGCGGCGGTGGCGGTGGTGGTGGCTGGTAGTTCGTCATCGGTCGCGTCGTGGTGGGCGGCTGGTGACGCTGAGGGCCCGGTGCCGCCCTTCGACTCCCGGGTCCCGACTTGCGGTTTAAATTTCTGGCTGGTTTTGTTTTTCTTGAGACGTCTGGTTTTAAGTCGGTAGACGATCTTGAGACTGCTTTTGCGCTCTTCAAGGTTTCTGCCAGGTCTTTGCCAAACAGAAATCCGTCGATTTTAGTACTATTAAGTTGTTCTTTCAAATCTTTTTTCAAGGAATTAAGAGCATAATTTCTCCGTGCATTAGATTGTAAATATTGGACATCACATAAAATTCTATTTACATCCATAAGATTTTTAAGCAATTCATTATCTCTGTCACTACATGAGATTTGAGTGCTTATAATGCGACCAACACACGTTATTGCTGCGGCTATTTGTTTTTGATTGATTTCAATCGACTTGTCTCTTTTCAGAACATATTCTGGAATTGCAGCCTTGATTTCGGCATTAATTATGGGAGCAGACAAGTCCTTGCAGTTTGACGGTGTTGGGTATTTTTGAAGCAATTCTTTTCGGTTTTCTTTTTCAAGACCGCGTGTAGCAATGAAGCTCAGTCGACTTGCTAGTTCATCGTTGATATTTGGGCCAAATTCCTCAACACGAGAGGGGTCTGTGCCTAATATATCAAGAATATCGGGGTCCAAACCTGGTGGTTCCGAAGTCGACGGGGGAATTTCGGTGACATCATCATGCTTTTCGACGATTGCAGGTTCTTCGATCACACTTTGTGGCGGCGCCGCCGGTCCAGGAGCTAATGGTTCCGGAACGGACACCAACGGAATGGTTGCTTGCTCCGTCGTTGTAGCCAGTGGGTGTTCATTGTGATCTAAAAACAAGGGTTGGGCTTAGATTTGCCATTTTTCAGATCATTTTTAAAATAAATAACCTACACACCTGTGTTGGTTATAAAAAAACGTTTACAGTGATGATGTAAACTATTGTTGGACTATAGGTCCTTATTGAGGGTCCACCATGGATGGACTACGACGGATGGTTCCGTGTATAGTGTTTGTGGAGGATAAACTCTCCAACGACAGTCGCAATGACTGATTTTTGCATCATGGATGCCGAATGTAGTGGCGTTAGACCGCGAGTACACTCCTTGAAAGTTGTTACTTTCGCATCAGTCAGAAAGACCGGTATAAGTGCATCATGGATGCTGAATGTAGTTACATTCCTTGAGATTTAAGTAATCTCGCATCAGTCTCGAAGACTGGCTGCTTTACACCATGGGTGTAGGATTGGGTATCGGATTGATACTTACTCTTAATTAACATATCTTATCATTGACTTGACACCATGGGCGTAAGTATAGTGTGATAAGAACATAATAATTTAACTTTCACTTGAACTTACCTCGATCTGATAATGGCGAATACGGTGGCGCAGAAGGTGATGAGTCTCTCGAGCTTGCTGTAGACACACTTTTTGAACTATCTGAATCACCTGATTCAGATAACGATCGCTGACGATGGCGATTTGACACTTTTAACTTTTTCTCTAACTTTTTGATTTTATCGGCTAAATATTGAAACGAATCATCGTTATGTTTCCTTTTAGGCATTTTGTAACACAATTTTATTGTAAGTTGTAACACGTGCGAAGTGGCTGAGCACTAAAAAGCGAATGACGGCAATGGCGCCTGCGAGCTGGGAGGTGGAGTGAGTATTGGTGGGAAAACATAATTTCCGTTTTTTGACGTTGACATTCAACCGGAAATGTGTTAAAAAGTTAGTCATTTTCGGTCTAATATTTATATTTAGACCGGAAATGACACAACATCTCTAAAATAGTGCTGGAAGTGGCAACACTTAGGCGTTACTACATAGTACATATTCGTAAAGGTAAAAAGGTAAGTATACTAATCTCGAGGACGAGGCACAAGTATAATTCCTTGTTTTTCATTGCAATAACAGGAATGTCCTACTTTAGGCTCCAGTTCATCCAAATGTGTAACCTAAATAATTATATAGATTTAAACTGCGCTATGTAACTTTGTTGGATTTTTTCAAATTATTTATGTTCTAACTTTTCATTATTGACGTTGAAATATAGTCAATATAAGATTAGCGTATAGTTGGCAGCCTCACCATGGAATTAGAAGGTTTTGACTAGGTCAAAAAATTGTTAGTAAATAGTTATAAATAGTGAACTATAGCATATAAATAGTGATACTATGGTTCAAAAGATATTTGAGTATCTTGGTGAGGCTGCTATCTTGACGTCAAGCTAGCAGACACCCTAAGAAATACAGTTCGTATCAATGTGATTTATATGCCAAAAAATTGTTAGGAAATAGTGAATCGTATACGCAAAATTTCAATAATATTGCTTCAGTACAAGCCGAGATATTACGATCTCAAAGTGGGCTGCTAACTTGACGTTTCTGGCAATGGCGATTCCAGAGAAACGGGTACAAGTTATAAACAAATAAATATATCAAAAAATTGTTAGTGAAATTGTGATTCTTACGACATAAATAAAAAAAGAATTCTTCATTGCTATTTTCTAAAAATCGAATGTTAACTTCTACATAGTACTCTGAATATAGGCTGTCGATCAATATTGAACTTTGCTCCACAGTATTAAGGTTTAAACTTGATTGCAATCATGAGGTGAGTACTATCAAGCAAAAAAGTGAAATTTATATTTTTTGACTGTGTCAATAGTCATATCCTCGGTTCAAGGCTATTGATTTGGTATAAGTAAACAAATATTTTTCTACCCACTTTTTTATTTTTTAGAGTATTGACACAATAAAAAAATTTTTGATTAAATCTCATCAAAAAAAATTTGGTCGTTTAATACTCTACTCTCAGTTCATTTATTTAGTTTAGGAAAAACTACTAATATTTTACTACCAATTAGGTACCTAACGTTAAAACTATAACTTAAAGGGAGAAGTCTAATGAAAATACCCTAACATGTAACTTTTTGAAAATGAATATTTTGTATTTTTTTTTAGTAACTGAAACTTTAACGTTAGGTACCTATTTGGTGAGATTTATAATGAAATTAGTAATCAGTAGGTAGGTAAGTAGGTAGGAAGTAGATGATATAAGTAGAAAATATTTCTAGTTTTTCCCGAATAAATAACTAAATAAATGAACTGAGAGTAGTATTACCACAGCCGAGAGATAGTCTTCATACAGTCGGCCATCGGAGGCGTCTAGACAGAGCAATCGTGCGGGGTGGTGCGGTATAGAAGAAGACGGTACAGAAGGGGGGTGGGAGGGCCCGAGAGCCCATACTTTGGCAATGTATGCATCTCGGGCCCTATCCCGTCAGAGCTTACGCTTCTGATTGGGTTATATTATATTATATTGAAAGTAGTGTTTGTAATTTTTTGATGTTGGTGTCATGAAAAAGTGTTTTTGGCACGATTTTGATATTAAATTTGGAATTCAAAATGGCGGCCGCACATTGATGTATTTGTTGATATTTGTGTATTTTTGTTTGATTATTGGGCAGATTTCGATGAAACTCGGTTTTTGGTAGTAATTTGGCATTAAAACAGCAACGCAATGTTAAAAAAAATAAAAATTCAAGATGGCGGCCAACTTTTTTGTTTGCGGGCCGATTTCGATGAAACTCGGTTTTTGGTAGTATTTTGACAAGAAAACAGCAACTCAATGTTAAAAATGCAAAAAAAATCAAGATGGCGGCCAACTTTTTTGTTTGCGGACTGATTTCGATGAAATTCAGTTTTTGGTAGTATTTTGGCAAGAAAACAGCAACGCAATCTTAAAAAAATAAAAATTCAAGATGGCGGCCAACTTTTTTGTTTGCGGGCCGATTTCGATGAAACTCGGTTTTTGGTAGTATTTTGGCAAGACAACAGCAACGCGATGTTAAAAATGTAAAAAATTCAAGATGGCGGCCAACTTTTTTGTTAGCGGACCGATTTCGATGAAACTCGGTTTTTGTTAGTATTTTGGCAAGAAAACAGCAACGCAATGTTATAAATGTAAAAAAAACAAGATTACATTTTTAACATTGAGTTCTACAGGTTACTCTTAGTGTGTTGAAACCATGTGAGCTTGTTATAAAGGTAAATTGGTTTGCCCGATTTAATGATACCAAACATTAAAGTTGCGAGATGTAACCTTCTACGGGCTTCCATTTTCAATATGTTAGAACTATTTAGGAACGGAGTCACATGTGATCGCGGCGGTATATGGAAGCAGAAACGCGCACAGGCGTTCTGCACCCGCTGTATAAGTTTAGCAGTTCTAGCACTGCCTACTGAGGCATGAACCATAATTATACAGTATCACAGTTATTTAGTTTAGATAATATAAGAGATTCGCAAAGTGCTACTCTGAGTTGCTCGTGTAGATAAGGACGTAATTTATAAAGGAGTTTTAGGTGATAAAAACAGTTTCGGTCACACTCAGTAACATGGCTTTTAAAATTAAGGCGGTTATCCAGAGTTATGTTGTGATATAGCAGTGCGCAGACGATGTGGAAGCTATTTAGCAATGAAATAAACGCTTACTGAAATACAAAACAGACTTTTATTAACAACTGAGGTGCTTATGAGACGAAGGTCTTGAAGAGACGTTGGGGAGCTCACTTTGGGTAAGGGTTTTACCACTGCTGTCTTCCAGGCATTAGGGAATGTACTTTCTGCCATAGATCTGTTGATTATAATAGTAATTGCAGGTAGGGTGTAAGGAAGAGACAAAAGAAGCATGTCCCGTGTTAACCCATCGCAGCCCTGAGCGTTAAATTTGAGACCTTTGATGATTTTGAGTATCTTGTCCTCATTTACAGGCTGCAGTGAAAGCGTTGCTGTGCCATATCTAAGGTACTCAAAATATGTAAGCTGTGATATTGACACATCATATTGACCGGGTGCACAGAGAAAATGAGAGTTGATGGTGTCAGGATTATCGAAGCATGGAGGAAGTTCAGACTTTTTTCCATCTGGTAACACAGTGCTTTTCAAGTTTTGCCAAAGTTTTTTGGAATTCTTAATATAAGAGTTAATATGCCTATCAAAAAACACTTCTTCTCTTGTTCTATGGCTACAATCACGTTGTTCTTCATTTGGAGATAGCAATCTTTTTGTGATTTAGACTTCTCATAGTCTTTCTGTGATTTAGATTTGTTAGTTTTTAGAGCCTGCCGGTACTCGTCCCTAATATGTATCATGGATTTGACGGTGTCAGTGATCCAAGGGTGAGTAGGGTGCTTAAACTTACCTTTCCTTACTGGAGCATGCAGATTGAATAAATGTGTTAGACACAATTGGAAATTCTCTACTAATATGTTGACATTTTTCGCTTTATGGAAATGACTCCAGTCTATTTTGCTAAGATCAAACTCCCATAAGTTTTGAATAATATCTTTTATTGGCCTATATTCTACCCAACGGGGACATATCTTGTCTTTCTTTATTTTTAACTCGGCTGTGGCTATAGCATGACCTCTCACATCAGGGCAGTGTCCCACTGTTACCTTTAATGTGCGTATGTCTGTACAGATCAAGTCAATTAGACTTTGACTGTGATCAGTAAAATGGGTTGGATCAGTGACTACCTGGGTAAGGTTCATTGTCTCAAAGAACTGTGACAGCAACCGTGGCCCACCACCCCCAACCGCAAGTAGGTCAACATTGAAGTCTCCCAACAGGACAAGGCTATCGCACCTATCAAAGGAGGTAATAGAGTTGGTGATGGCGTCTAGAAATATGGTAACATCTAGCCATAGCCGAAATCGGCCCGCAAACAAAAAAATTGGCCACCATCTTGAATTTTTATTTTTTTTAACATTGCGTTGCTGTTTTCTTGCCAAAATACTACCAGAAACCGAGTTTCATCGAAATCGGTCCGCAAACAAAAAAGTTGGCCGCCATCTTGAATTTTTTACATTTTTAACATTGCGTTGCTGTTTTCTTGCCAAAATACTACCAAAAACCGAGTTTTATCGAAATCGGCCTGCAAACAAAAAAGTTGGCCGCCATCTTGAATTTTTTTACATTTTAACATTGCGTTGCTATTTTCTTGTCAAAATACTACCAAAAACCGAGTTTCATTGAAATCGGTCCGCAAACAAAAAAGTTGGCCGCCATCTTGAATTTTTTACATTTTTAACATTGCGTTGCTGTTTTCTTGCCAAAATACTACGAAAAACCGAGTTTCATCGAAATCGGCCCGCAAACAAAAAAATTGGCCACCATCTTGAATTTTTATTTTTTTTAACATTGCGTTGCTGTTTTCTTGCCAAAATACTACCAAAAACCGAGTTTCATCGAAATCGGTCCGCAAACAAAAAAGTTGGCCGCCATCTTGAATTTTTTACATTTTTAACATTGCGTTGCTGTTTTCTTGCCAAAATACTACGAAAAACTGAGTTTCATCGAAATCGGCCCGCAAACAAAAAAATTGGCCACCATCTTGAATTTTTATTTTTTTTAACATTGCGTTGCTGTTTTCTTGCCAAAATACTACCAAAAACCGAGTTTCATCGAAATCGGCCCGCAAACAAAAAAGTTGGCCGCCATCTTGAATTTTTTACATTTTTAACATTGCGTTGCTGTTTTCTTGCCAAAATACTACCAAAAACCGAGTTTCATCGAAATCGGCCCGCAAACAAAAAAGTAAGCCGCCATCTTGAATTTTTTTACATTTTAACATTGCGTTGCTGTTTTCTTGTCAAAATACTACCAAAAACCGAGTTTCATCGAAATCGGTCCGCAAACAAAAAAGTTGGCCGCCATCTTGAATTTTTTACATTTTTAACATTGCGTTGCTGTTTTCTTGCCAAAATACTACGAAAAACCGAGTTTCATCGAAATCGGCCCGCAAACAAAAAATTGGCCACCATCTTGAATTTTTATTTTTTTTAACATGGCGTTGCTGTTTTCTTGCCAAAATACTACCAAAAACCGAGTTTCATCGAAATCGGCCGGCCAACAAAAAAGTTGGCCGCCATCTTGAATTTTTTAATATTTTCAACATTGCGTTGTTATTTTTGTGTCAAAATGGTACCAAAAATCGAGTTTCATCGAAATCGGCCCATAAACAAAAAAGTTGTCAGCCGCCATCTTGGAACTTATTTTTTCATTATTATTTCCTAATTGAGTACTAATTTAAGATTTATTTTATACTTATTTAGCCCTAAATTAGTAATGATTAACAATTAAATTATGATTAACATACATATAAATTCCTATAATTCCTCGCACTTATGATGAAAGAAGAAGAAAAAAAAAAGAGAAAATACTAAGAAAAACTTTTTCTTTTCCTTATTTTAAGAGCATTAAAAGAAGGAAAAGAGACAAATTTGAAAAAAATATTCTTACCTTCTAGAAAAAATGACAATAAATAATTCAAAGAATAAAACAATAATTTTAAAGTGTCTATCTTATTTTTCCTATATATTTTTAAAATTCGAAAAGGCAAATTACATCGTGCCAACCCTTACACTTTTAGTCGTTGCGTCAACTGTCTAGACGAACGGAGGCTTTTGCGCCAACACAAAGGGCGATGTCCGACTGTAGAAGAATACTCTCTAGTCTGTGCTATTACCGATGATTAGAGTAGTAGTATTAATTATTATTAGAGTAGTATTACACAATCAATTTTTTTTGATGAGAATTAATAAAAAATAAATTAAAAAAGTAAGTAGAAAAATATTTGTTTACTTATACCAAATGAACCGAGGATATGACTATTGACACAGTCAAAAAATATAAATTTCACTCTTTTGCTTGATAGTACTCACCTCATGATTGCAATCAAGTTTAAACCTTAATACTGTGGAGCAAAGTTCAATATTGATCGACAGCCTATATTCAGAGTACTATGTAGAAGTTAACATTCGATTTTTAGAAAATAGCAATGAAGAATTCTTTTTTTATTTATGTCGTAAGAATCACAATTTCACTAACAATTTTTTGATATATTTATTTGTCTATAACTTGTACCCTTTTCTCTGGAATCGCCATTGCCAGAAACGTCAAGTTAGCAGCCCACTTTGAGACCGTAATATCTCGGCTTGTACTGAAGCAATATTATTGAAATTTTGCGTATACGATTCACTATTTCCTAACAATTTTTTGGCATATAAATCACATTGATACGAACTGTATTTCTTAAGGTGTCTTTGCTTGATAGTACTCACCTCATGATTGCAATCAAGTTTAAACCTTATTACTGTGGAGCAAAGTTCAATATTGATCGACAGCCTATATTCAGAGTACTATGTAGAAGTTAACATTCGATTTTTAGCAAATAGCAATGAAGAATTCTTTTTTTATTTATATCGTAAGAATCACAATTTCACTAACAATTTTTTGATATATTTATTTGTTTATAACTTGTACCCGTTTCTCTGGAATCGCCATTGCCAGAAACGTCAAGTTAGCAGCCCACTTTGAGATCGTAATATCTCGGCTTGTACTGAAGCAATATTATTGAAATTTTGCGTATACGATTCACTATTTCCTAACAATTTTTTGGCATATAAATCACATTGATACGAACTGTATTTCTTAAGGTGTCTGCTAGCTTGACGTCAAGATAGCAGCCTCACCAAGATACTCAAATATCTTTTGAACCATAGTATCACTATTTATATGCTATAGTTCACTATTTATAACTATTTACTAACAATTTTTTGACCTAGTCAAAACCTTCTAATTCCATGGTGAGGCTGCCAACTATACGCTAATAATATAAGAGTTAAGGCCATTACAGAATCATATTTCCATAATAATAAAAGTATATAATTCCATATCTGTCGAATGAATGAATGATTTAATAGATTGACTATGAACATAATTGAACGCTTGCTGTCAACTAGGATTTCATATCCATGATCATACTATATTACACTATCTTAAGTTTCTCCTATAAAAATTACTTGTAGATCTCGAATCATATTTCTATGATAGTGTATTATATGACTCTAGCTCTTAATTTAATATTTTTTTTAATTTATAGATGGTGCTGGCTCGGAAGAACTTGGAACAACTTGGAACTTGCTTTGAAAAAATATAATTCATTCAGATTTGAAAGAAAAAGTTTGTCAAAATTGAAACCTTTATTAAATTGATAATCAATGCTTTATGAAAGTGCTCGTTTTATTTCTGCCGATAACCTATGAATAAATTTACTAAAAACGCCAAGGGGCTACCAAAATTTTGTCGATATTATGGTACATCACTATTTATCGATATCAATTTCGACGACGACCTCCGTATTTGTACATCCCTACCTGTGTGCGATAGCAGCGCCAAAACGGAACACATGGTAAACTTACGACAAAAATCCACTGTCACATCTGTTTTATCTAGTATATTTATCTGTGGTTTTGACGTTTGTGTTGTGATATTGTGCGTTTTGTGTGGCATGCATGCAAAATGTCTGTTGTTTTCGTTTGATTAATTTAATTTTGTTGAATAAAGTCTTTGTTCTCTGTTTTACCTCTAATGTGGATAAGTAGATACGTATTATATTGAAGAATATCTAAAATAAATATAATGGATTCGTGTATTGGCGTGGAACAGGATTTAGACAAAGCCATCTCAAAATTTACTTCTCTCAATGATCATACCGATCAAGTTTTACAAGATATTATTCAGCAAGTTGAGAATTTTAAAAAAGAAATAGCTAAACGTGAGTATAAGATTTGATTTAAGTAATGCAGTTGTAAGCTTCCTATCAATTGACCAATAATCAATAATGAAGGTGTGAAATGTATACATAGAGCTCTGCATTTGGTGTGGTATTATAGCTGATTATGTATTTAATTCGAATATAACATTGCACGCACCTTGGACATCGCCTTGCACTGTTTCCCCGTAACCAAAATGCCTGGCAATATTCTATTTGAATTAAATACCTAATTAGCTATAGTACCACACTAAATCCAGAGTTTTATAAATTGCACACCTTCAAAAATTACTTTAACAATCCTTTTGCTGTCCAACTCCTCTTACCCTCACTGCTGTCAGATGCTTGAATCTATAAATAATGATAGTATGGCACACTAACTAGAGGGATTTAGTTGCTCTATAAATTGCAAATGTATTTCCGTAGCTCTTAGGCTCATACTATAGAATCAAACTCAAATCTCTACCCTTTCTAACTGTATTAAAGCAGAGATTTGAGTTTAATTCTATAATACGGGCCTTATTATATTACTTTTCATTAAACTCTTTTAGAGCCAGCAAATACCCCCTTATCACAAACACAAGCGATGGTTGCCGGCGAGCTTGCAGCCAGAGTTAAACAAACTGTGTTCCAAATGTCCACAGGTATTTATAAAAACTTGTCGCTTATATAAATATAAATAATATATTAAAAAAGTCTGGAATGGGTGGTACGAAAATATAGAGAATTCAAAAGTGCTTATTTATTCGAATAAAGATATTTTTGACTTTGACATTACATTACCTTAGGTTGATAATATAATGCTTAATTTTAATAAAATTAATATTAAGGTTGACAATAACTATTAAGAAAATGATTATCGCAATAGCTTAATTCATTAACATATCTTTAAGGTATAATAATCTACAAAATGGATTTTAAGCAATTTAATGAAAAAATATTGGAATGTGGATTAATTTACCATATTTTTTTTGGGAAAACTAAAAATAAAAAATGTTTCTTTATGAAAATGGTAGTCAAAAGGTGTTTCTGACACATTTTCATGTTTGCAGAACACCGTGAGTTACATGCAACTGTATCCAGAGTGGGCAAGTCAATTGATAGACACTTTGTCTCTGATTACGGTTCTGTTGCACCAAGAGCGGAGACTTTCTGTGGTGACGTGAACAGACCGATTATGGAACAAGCTATCGCTCAACATTTATACAGACAGGTTTTTATTACTTCATTTATTGTTTCATATAAGAATAGGAATGAAAATGGCAGCAAATTGTAGGATGTGTTTGGTACATTTATTTGTTATACAGGGTTATTTGTAAAACACTAACAACCTCGCAGGAGTAGAATACCAACATCATAAACAACAACATTTGTTCTACGACTTTTGATAATTCGTTAGATTTTACTTTCATACAAAAAAAAAAATCATTTTAATTTACTGTTCGTATGTTCATAACTCTACGCGCGGCGCGCGGAGCACCTGTTGCGCGTGATCCGCCCGCCCCGCCGCCATCCATAGACGTAAAAAGTGTTTTAATTTTTGGTGAATGTATTGAGTTATGATGAAAGTCATAGAACAAACGTTATTGTTTATGATGTTGGTAATCTACTCCTGTGAGGTTGTTGGTGTTTTACAAATAACCCTGTATAACATAGATTGACAATAATAAAAGTGTTAATAATCTAAGTTTGAATAATTTACTGTTAATTCAATTGCATTATACTTGGAAAAAAAATGTGGGGCTTTGTTTGAGATATATGATTTTTAAATGTAATACATTGAAACAGACTTATATCCAATTATAAATATATTTCATTAATAGTCGGATTTTTTTTGTTAGTTCTAAATATTATCTGTGATTGTAACCACAATTTAATTTATTTATCAGTCACTATTCATATAGAATAGATAAAGAAATACCAGTCAGTACTAATACCAGTCCCTGAATGATGTGGTGCTAGCATTCTGGATTTGTTCTAGATCTAGTCTAGAATGATGTAGGAAATTTTTATAGTTGTCATTACTTCTCTATTAAACAAAAAAACTAAATTCCAGGGTCTAGAAGACGTAGGTGACACCCTCGTGACAGAAACTGGTATTCCAGCAGTGGAACGCACATGCACATTTGCGCTGCTGCAGCGGTGCGCGGCAGCGCTGGCAGCAGGTGATCCGACACAAGCACTGCAATGGGCTGAACAGCGTGGGCAGGATCTGGCACATTCACCGCTGCCGTTTACCCTACACAGGATGCAAGCTTTGAAGGTAAGAAGAAAGCTTTTATTTGTATTATTACTACTTGTATCAAAAAGAAAAACATTATATTTTTGGATTAAAAAGTTGCTTAGAGTACAAAGTTATTAATTTTGCCGCTAAATCTTGTCATTAAGGTTTTGTCATTGTTATGAAAAGAACTACTGTTTGTTTCCCACCAGGCCGTAACTAAAGCCACAATTTCACTTGATTATTGATCATTTCCTTTTCATTTTAATAAAGCTTTCAACATGCTTCCACCTGTATATCGAAATTCTTTGATTTCGTACTCATTTTAAACAAAGGTTTTGTGTCATTTTATGTAAGAGTATAGTGTCAGATTATATAATACTTATTGTGTGATTCAAACTTAAAAGCGGTTGTGAAGTTAGCCACTAATGGCCGGCCACTATGCGCGTAGCCTTGCCCCACCTCTCCCACCCACACTAACGTCTATATATTATATATATATTTTGTACTGCGCATTGTTGCGTTGCGAGCCCTTAAAATACTTTTAAACTCCGAACCTAACTATGGGCGACTTGCATCATAAATGAAATATTGTGTTTAAGTGGTATTTAATCTTTTTTGATGCACAACAGGATAGTCCTCGGCCTTCACCTCAACTGATGTTAAGTGACGATAAGGCCGAAGGTGGAAGCGCACTAAATCCGGAATCCTCATCACTAAGGAACTGGCTATCTTACTTCTGACGGCTCTAACTGCCGGAACACAACAATTTTTAAATTTTGACTTTATTAAATAAACTGGCGTTGTACCCCAGCTAGCCCGCGAGCAAGGAGTGGTGGCAGCTATAGAATATGCGCGCGCGCAGTTCCCCGCGCACGCGGCGCGGCACGAGCGCCAGCTGCAGGCGGCGGTGTGCGCGCTCGCGTGGTGCACGCCCGGCGCGCCGCCCGCGCCCGCGCACTACGCGCACCTGCTCGACCCCACGGCGCTAGGTGAGTGTGCGCGCTGTTGTAGGGGGTTATAGGACACAGCACTAATCTTTTTTTTTATTTTATAACTGTCACCTTTTTTATTCTTGTATAAAGTCGATAAACGTAATGTTTTGTGTAGGCGCGGAAGCAGCGGAGCTATTCATCCGCGAGTCGTGCGCCTTGCTTCGCTTGGCGCCGCTGTCGCCGCTAGCAGGAGGCGTGCTTGCGGGCGCGCGCGTGCTGCCCGCCCTGCACGACATCCGCGCCAAGATGACGCACCCGCACGTGATCGCCGCCTGGGCCGAGGACGAGCTGCCGCTAGAGGTGACTACCCACTAGCTGTAGTAGCGGGCGCGACATCCGCGCCAACATGACGCACCCGCACGTGATCGCCGCCTGGGCCGAGGACGAGCTGCCGCTAGAGGTGACTACCCACCAGCTGTAGTAGCGGGCGCGACATCCGCGCCAAGATGACGCACCCGCACGTGATCGCCGCCTGGGCCGAGGACGAGCTGCCGCTAGAGGTGACTACCCACTAGCTGTAGTAGCGGGCGCGACATCCGCGCCAACATGACGCACCCGCACGTGATCGCCGCCTGGGCCGAGGACGAGCTGCCGCTAGAGGTGACTACCCACCAGCTGTAGTAGCGGGCGCGACATCCGCGCCAAGATGACGCACCCGCACGTGATCGCCGCCTGGGCCGAGGACGAGCTGCCGCTAGAGGTGACTACCCACCAGCTGTAGTAGCGGGCGCGACATCCGCGCCAACATGACGCGCCCGCACGTGATCGCCGCCTGGGCCGAGGACGAGCTGCCGCTAGAGGTGACTACCCACCAGCTGTAGTAGCGGGCGCGACATCCGCGCCAACATGACGCGCCCGCACGTGATCGCCGCCTGGGCCGAGGACGAGCTGCCGCTAGAGGTGACTACCCACCAGCTGTAGTAGCGGGCGCGACATCCGCGCCAAGATGACGCACCCGCACGTGATCGCCGCCTGGGCCGAGGACGAGCTGCCGCTAGAGGTGACTACCCACTAGCTGTAGTAGCGGGCGCGACATCCGCGCCAACATGACGCACCCGCACGTGATCGCCGCCTGGGCCGAGGACGAGCTGCCGCTAGAGGTGACTACCCACCAGCTGTAGTAGCGGGCGCGACATCCGCGCCAACATGACGCACCCGCACGTGATCGCCGCCTGGGCCGAGGACGAGCTGCCGCTAGAGGTGACTACCCACCAGCTGTAGTAGCGGGCGCGACATCCGCGCCAAGATGACGCACCCGCACGTGATCGCCGCCTGGGCCGAGGACGAGCTGCCGCTAGAGGTGACTACCCACCAGCTGTAGTAGCGGGCGCGACATCCGCGCCAACATGACGCACCCGCACTATTTTCATTATAAGAAGAAAATCAGTAATTTCTTTAAATAAAAATCATTACCTACCTTATTTACTTAATAAAAATTAACTCTTCGGGTTTTTTCGTGGCATAATCTTTTGTGTAGCAGCGCGCTCCGGTTAAATTTTCTGTAGGTATAAATATTATAAGGTTGTAAATATTTACAGAAGAATTTATTTTTTACTTTTTAGTCTGTTTTACTAGTCCATTTTAATATTTTTAGTCTGATATGTCCTTCATTTACTAATTACCATACCAGTCTCTACAGTAGTTTTACTGCTAGTTTTAATGATTTCAACGTATACATTTAGAAAAAAATCAAAAAAATTTTTTGCTGCTCGCACTTCACGCTCGCCGCCGCCCTTGTCCCGACTTTAATGTTCCTAAAGGTGGCAACCCTGGTGTCAAGATGAACATGGTACGTTGGCTATACATAACTTTGTTGTCCCCCCAGGTGGACCTAGGTGAAGACGGTGGGGGGTACCACTCCGTGTTCGCGTGCCCCATCCTGCGGCAGCAGGCGTCCGAGCAGAACCCGCCCATGCGGCTGCTGTGCGGCCACGTGATCTCGCGCGACGCCCTCAACAAGCTCGCCATGGGTGCCAAGTCAGTAAAGTGCGGTCTATTCTTTATCTTATTCTGGTGGTGGGCTTATTATAGTATTTTTATTCTGATGGTTAGTAGGGGGGGGGGGGGAGGGGGGAATTTGGTGGGAGTGGAAAGAGTTGGACCGGCACCATCGGGCTCATCCCTTGGTGAGGCTTGCCCTCCGGTACCGGGCCGGGGTAAGAGAAAGAAGTGGAAAGAAAGATAGAAGGATACAAAAGAAGGAGGATAGAGGAAATAAAGTGTGTTATACAAGGTGTTTGGTAATAGCCTTAATAAAGCCGAATATGGTAGATAGGGACCATCAAACTGAACAACTTTTACTATGGGACCAACTCTGAAATCGCGAAAAAAAACCAGCTGTTTCATATAAAAAATAATAACGAAAATATCAAAATGTATGAAACAGCAGATTTTTTTTCGCTATTTCAGAGTTGGTGCCACAATGCACAAAGAGCCACTAGTATAGAATGTACTTAAGACCGGGCGGTGCCGTTTATCAAAACTTGTACTCTTTTAAAAACAAGCATTATTACAAGTGTCTTGAATAAATTATTTGGAAAAAGACATTATTTACATGAACTTTTAAAAATTTTCATGTAAATTTTACTTGTAGCTTGTAAGTTTTGATAAACAAAGGGCGTATTACGAGCTCTTAAATCCTGCCAGGTTTA
The DNA here is from genome assembly GCA_943789525.1 of Agriphila geniculea. Classification (NCBI taxonomy): domain Eukaryota; kingdom Metazoa; phylum Arthropoda; class Insecta; order Lepidoptera; family Crambidae; genus Agriphila; species Agriphila geniculea. Next base: position 16,784,314 of record OX038884.1, on the reverse strand, counting down.
TAAATAGCTGTAGTGACATCTCTTTCTAGCTGTATAGCAAATAAAAGAGATAGATTGATAGCCAGTCAGAAAACTGACTGGAAATAAGAGGTCATAATACAGCCCCAGGACGCTGGAGTCAATCTCCAGATTTAGTAGCAATTAGTGTCATGTGTTATTTCGATGTGAAAATATTACGTACTTCCGAAAGGATCAATTTTGAATAAGTACAGCATTTTTTTGGCATCATATTGCATGATATACGATAAATAAAAAAGAGCATCACTTTAAAATTAATAAGGGTCTCCCCAGACCTACCGGTTTCTTTTCTTTGCTTTGCTGTTCTACCTTGCTGTTTAGACCGCCGGCCAACAGGGTCATTATCAATCTATCGCATATTGGGACCAGACCAAATTAGCAAAATAGCCATTAGCTTGGTGTTATCAAATATAATCGTCTGGGTTGCGAAGTAGGAAGCTTCTGGGAGATATGCCACCCTGAACATGGTCTCCGATTGCTAAAAATAAATCTATCGCATATTTATATAAATTGTGAACAGGGTCGCGGGTGGCATCATTACCTACCTGAACTATTTTTTTGTGTTTTCATAACGATCGTTTAAGGAACAGAACAGAGTTCACATATGTGAAATGTACTTAGATTGAAAATATGCGATAGATTGAAAATCAGCCTCTTGCCCGGCGCTCCATTGCCGAACAGCAAAGCAAAGAAAAGAAACCGGTAGGTCTGGGGGGACCCTAAGACGAGAAATTGCGTTCTTGTAAAATATTGTTTTTACAGAGCCAAAATAAAAAAAATCACTGGTAAGAGTCTCTATAAAATACAGGATGTTACGAAACAACCCACATTGCCGAATATAGAAGATAGGGACCATCAAACTGAACAACTTTTATTATGGTACCAACTCTGAAATCGCGAAAAACATCGGCTGTTTCATAAAAAAAAATAAGTACAAAAATACCAAACTATAAAACAGCTGATTTTTTTTTCGCGATTTCAGAGTAGTTCAGTTTGATGGTCTCTAGAGTTTGGTCAACGAAATGAGACTCTGTTGGAAATGGCAAACTAATTTTGCGCCTTATTTTAAGGTTTAGTTTCCAATAACCTCTAAACGTTCATTTAACAGGGAAAGTGGCGCCGCCATTTCAATCTCATCTTTCGTTGACCAGTTCTCTAATTTCAGAATCTATCGCAATCGCTTTCAAGATGTGTTACATTGATGCTTCTTTTTGGCACAAATAAAAACTTTACAAAGAAAAGCAGCAATGTGTCACATCCATCTGTCAAATGAAAGCGATTGCGGTAGATATTGAAAATTAGATAATAATTAGGCAGACTTTATCTACCATATTCGGCATTGCGGATTGTTTTGTAACATCCTGTATAGTTCACTAGTTGTAGATAGCAAGGGCTTGCTCGCCGAATCAATTTAAGAATGATGTTTGTCGTAAAAGATAATTATATTTGAAGGTAACTACAGAAGTCGATATTTTCCAGGTTGAAATGCCCGTATTGTCCGATGGAGCAAGCGCCGGCTGAAGCAAGACAGATATACTTCTCTTGAAAGAAGGAACTTTTCATTTTATAATAAACAATAAATAGAGACATAGATTGCCGTTACCGACGGCACTTAAATACCGGGTGGAACAAGACCCTCAACGAAGCCGAGGTCTACGTATGCTGCCCATCATCATCAGGACCATTTCTGTTCAAAATTATTGCTCGGAAACGATTTTAATTTTTGGCGTTAAAAAAGCATTGCATGCATTACCAAGCAATGTAACGCGTACAACAGACCGCGCCTACGACTGTATGCTACACAGCTGCGTGCGGCCGAGCTGGAAGGTAAAGTCTGTCCATCCTTCCTTGTCTTATATGGTAAACAATCTTCACCCCACTCTTTATTGAAATAATCATTTATAAAATACAACAAATGGTTTTCCACACGTAGATTACGAAATAAATTGTTAATAAATTAACAATAATTTCATAAACTTACTAACATATTTTTAAATAACCATTTAAGTTTAAAAGACGTATGAGAACTGTCAAAAACTGTTTACTAAATAAGACAAGTAAGGATGAACAGACTTTAGCTTATGTGCGTGTTCATGAGATACATTGAGTGATGACGTTTTGAAACCATTGTTTGTTACAAAATACTTAAAATTTAAATAATGTTTCTTTGTACAAAAATTAGGAAATTGTGAATTCAATAAGATTATAAAAATTTTGAAAAAACATGTTTTGACTTTACCTTTAATAACTTCGTAGCTATTGGTTTCCCAGGTATAGTCTAAAACACAAAAATGATCCTGATGATTCTGACATCCTGACTTCGGCTTCGATGAGGGTCTTGCTACACCCGTTAGGTGTGTAACTCAATATTACTATTATTGTAAGATAAATAATAACATTGTATATTACTAGGCCTTAAGAGCCACGCTTTTGTTTTTTTAAAATAAAGTCGAAACGGCATTAGATTGTTTTCTTCGAATTCTTTTTTCCTCAAAACGTGACCCAGCTACGGTGCCAAAAAAGGCTGTGGTTATGTCAGTATACTGTACGGGTACGTACTTTATGGTACCCAAAAGGAAAAAACCAGTACCACTGTATTTCCCGAGTTATAGCACATTTTTTGAGGCACGGCTGCAACTTGTGTTCCTGGCCCGGCCACGCTTATATCACCAATAATAGCTAACTTTATGACATTATTTATATGGGGGGTTACTGTACGGTTGCGTACCACAGAAAAAACGCGTCTATTACTAACCGCCTGGTGGGGTGGTTAGTATTTTTTTTTCTTAACCGACAATCTGGTTGGTCGATTTATATTAACACATAGGTTTGAAGTTGAAGTAAGAAAGAGTAACTGGACTGGTTACGAAGATATTATTTTGTAAGTACTGTCCAGAAAGGGCGAATTCAATTTTGGTTACACTACTGTTGGGCTTAGTAGCAAAAGGACCTATTCGCAAAATGCCACACGGCCAAAAAAAGGCCACATTCTCGGAATGACTTGTTCTCGAAAGGACCTATTCGCATAATACCTCATTCTCGAAAAGACACATTCGCATAATGCCTTATTCGCGTAATGACCTATTCTCAAAAGGACACATTTTTTTAAATACCTGCCAACTTTAACGTTAACAGCAAATGATTGGTAATTATCATGTATTAATAAGTAAAATACATTTTTATTACATTTTACTATAGATATAATATTTGATAATATAAAAAAATATTGACTAAATTAGAGACACAGGAAATTACTGTGGAACAATTCTTCAAAAAAATTATTTATTTGCAACTTTTAATGTAAAATTGCAATACAATTTTTTATAATACATCTACTTCTTACCTAATAATTATTGATATTACAAATAATAATGATTATAAAAAGAAAAATTCATACCTTTCCTTTAAGTATAGTAATTGTTGATTTTTAATAAAATGATAAGAAATTACGATTTATAAGTTAGTATTTTTTTATATTTTTAATAATAATAATAATAATAAAATTATTTATTTGTCTGAAATCAAAAGTATACATGCAATGGTTAAATATTTTACAATTTGACAAAAAGGTTTATGACTCAACGACCGCGGGAAACCCACAGCCTCTGGTATTCTGCCATAACCTAAACAATATTGTGTCCCCCAACAGAAAGACACTACTCATAATAATATTTTAGGACATCAAGTCTAATAGTAATAAGCGTCAATATAATATTATGTTCCCAAAATAACAAAATTATCAATATAAAGAAAGCTCCAGACAGTTCCTCAGACCAATCCGAGCGCGCGAGGCAATATCTCCTAAAAGTTGGCAGAGTGTGATTAAATGTAATTTTTCGCAAGGGCGGAGGCAAATCATTTTAGCGGAAGCATGCTTAAAACAACCTCGCGCGCTCGCCAATCTATACATAGGCAAATGCAACAACGGACCTCTGTCTCTCAGTGATGAAATTCTTTTTATTATACTTAGTTTATCATACAGATAGTGGGGGCACTTAGCGTGTAACAATTTATAAAGAAAACATGCATATTTAAGCTTACAAGTGTACGACATATTGAGTAAACTTTTCTGTGACAAATGTGGTGAAATTCTGCTTCTTCTGGGTATCGTATAACAGAATCTCATACATGCATTTTGAACTCTTTGTACACGTTTTAGTGTTTTTTTTATGTAAGCAGGGAATATATATAATGTCGGCATAGCTCAGATGAGATAGTACAAGAGCATTACATAATACAAGGCGGGTTTTCTCCTTCAGAGGGTCGAATTTTATAGAGAGTTCTTAGAGATGCAAAACACTTAGCAACTTTGTTGCGAACATGGGGTTCAAATCTTAAACATTCATCTATCAAGAGCCCCAGGTTATTTACGCATTGCTCATGAGGAACAGGTGAGTTAGAAACAAGAATAGGTGGTTTATACTGATTTATCAATTCAACTTGATTTTTAGTTCCTAATGTGATGGAGACACTTTTGGCAGAGTTAAGTACTAATCCATGTTCCTTAGACCATACAGCGATTGCTTCGATATCCGCGTTTAAATTAGAAACTGCAAGTTGGACTTCATTGTATGACGGTAGTGTGTGCACATACAGTTGACTGTCATCGGCATATAAGTGGAGTCGCGAATAAGCCAACATTACTTATGGTCGCAGTATATATGGCAAATAATGTAGGACCTAGTATTGAGCCCTGAATTACTCCTTTATCAACCCCAAGACTACCAGAAAATATCGCCCTTCCCGCAGCATCCGTAGTGCGGACCTTTTGACAGCGGTTTTCGAAGTACGATTGGAACCAGGCGCATGTTCTATCCGAGAATCCGTAGTATTGAAGTTTTGCTAACAAGAGCGGAATATTCACACAATCAAAAGCCCGACTAAAATCGAGCAGTGTCATCAAAGTTCCCCTTCCCTCATTTGAGGCGGTGAGTATGTCGTCTGTTATATTCAAGAGAGCGTTAACCGTGCTATGCTTACCACGGAAACTCGACTGTACTACTGGGAGTATTTTGTTATTTTCCAAATAGGGTGCTATCTGTAATAGAGCACATTTCTCCACAATTTTTGACAAGGCGGGTAAAACACTGATAGGTCTGAGATCAGAATAGTTAGTAATTTCAGATTTTTTTGGTAAAGGTGTTACAATCGCACATTTCCAAGCCTCAGGAAAGACTTCATCCAATAGTGACTTATTCACAATCTCGAGAACAGCATCCAAAGAGAATGGAAGGGTTAATTTTATCATCAACATTGAAATACCGTCGGCACCTTTAGAGTTTGAGGCGGTTTCATTAATAATTTTTTCAATTGTTTTTTTTGACACCGGTGCGATATTAAATGTTGGTCCAGAATGTTTTTTACCCTCCAGCCCTCTCAGGACGCTGTCCTCGATCCGGTTACTAGGGACGCTATTAATAAAGTAGTTATTGATAGCATCGGGATCGGACAAGTGCTCGGGGACGGTGAATCCTTTTTGTGGCGCTACCAAGCTGTTGATACGTCGCCACATTACCGCAGAGTTAGCTTTATTATCAATATTATCATTTACAAACTTATAGTACGCCTTTCTTTCACGAGTCAGCGCTTCATTATAGTGATTACGTAGTTCTCTGTAGTACTGATAACTTGAGTCAGATCTGGTTGTCTTAGCCTTTGCACAAGCATTATCACGTAGATTTCTCATTTCCCATAGGGTATCTGTCATCCACGGGGAAGGTGAAGAGCTGACCCGTATGGTTTTGGTCGGGGCAAAAGAGTCAATCAGATCCAATATTAAAAAATTAAACATGTTGACCATATTGTCAATATCAGAATAAGACATAATTAAATCCCAAGGAGTGAACTGAGCCGCGTTCGTTATCGCCGCTGCATTTTTTAAAAGCGGTCTATACTCAATAAAACGTGGCTGAGGTGTATAAGTTTTTATAAATATTTATATGTATATGAATTATTTTACCTTTCTGAAATACTCAATTTCTGGTTTTATAAACAATACAGTGTGTCCAATCTACTTTAACCCCCTTTCAGGATTGCACTTTATCGAGGTACACATTGTATACAGGCATAGTTTCACTAACAAACACTTAGAGAAAAATGAGGCATTTTGAGAATAGGTCATTCTGAGAATAAGTCTTTCTGCGAATGAGTCCAAAGGAGAATAGGGCATTCCACGAATAGGGCATTTTGAGAATGAGGCATATCGCGAATAAGGCAATATGCGACTGCAGGGCATTTTACGAATAGGTCCTTTTGCTACTAAGCCTACTGTTGACATTGCACACATTGCTGACATCACTGGTCCTAAGCGAACATTGTATACCAAAACGCGTCTCACTCGCGTGTAGCTCTCATATCACAGACCATACAACAAGTACTTGTCTCATAAAGATATAAAAAATTTTTTTTTGACCTATGCTCCATACAGAAAGATGATCAGTTTAAGCAACACCTATCACTTGTGTATGTATCATCACATCACATCTTTTGGTACCACCTTATATGTATATGCTCAGCTCACATAACAATTCAGTATTTAGTTTCGACTTTTATTAAATTTGGAAAGCTTGCTAGTTAAAAAGTACTAAATCACTCTTTCAAAACTCACTACTGTTCAGTGACATTTAGGCATAACTATGGTACACATAATAGGTATTGTTGGAACTGCTAAGGCAAATAGGCTTATTTTGAGTATACGCCAATGATTTTTAAACGTCTGTCTAAAAAATGAGAACCAAAGAGACTGATCTTATAATTACGTCCAGTTATAGAAGTCAGTTTGATCATAAAATATTCGAAGCATATAGTTGTATTCTGATATAAGATAACATAACTCTGGTTTTATAAAGGCATAAAGGCGTATAAAACAATTAAGCCGCTAAAACTTCAGAAATTTTCGAATCATAATGGCGTATATTTATTTTGTGTCCTTGTGAGTCTTACTTTTGGATGACATAAAGGCGTAAAACATGACTTTACCTAAAAAAACTATGTTTTCTGCTAAAAAACTAGCATTCAATCGAAACACAGGAGCATTAATGTGTGCGTAGATATATGCATTATATTAATCAAAAGCTTTTTAAAATAAATACACAGTACTCTTATGTGATATTTAAACAAAACTTTTTTTTGGCTCCCCTGAAAAGTTGAAAAAATAGAGTTACGCCCAGATGGCTCTATATGGAAGACATGATAATTACCAATCATTTGCTGTTAACGTTAAAGCTGGCAGGTATTCAAAAAATGTGTCCTTTTGAGAATAGGTCCTTTCGAGAACAAGTCATTCCGAGAACGTGACCTTTTTTTGACCGTGTGGCATTTTGCGAATAGGTCCTTTTGCTACTAAGCCATATAGTCGCCCTCAAGCCTTTTATTTTGAAAATCTTCATATTTCATGCTTGAGGTTGAAGGTTCATAGTAAATAGGATAGGGACAGTTTACGTTTCGAGGAGAAATTTATGTGTGAATCCTCTATAAATAAAACGCAATTCTCAGTACATAATTTTATTAATGGATATGTACAAAGACAAAAAGATTTTAGGACAAATAAAAATTTGGCGATAACTTTTAACAATAGCAATAAAGAGTGGTGTCGTTCAAAGCCAGCAAAATATCAACAACAACAATAATTTTATACTTAAATATAGTTCGGACTTATTAAATTATAGCTAAGGTTTAGTGGCTTGATTAAAACGTACGGGGTTTGCGGTTTACCACTGCTAAAATATATCTAAACACACCATGCTAAGATATACGATAATATCGAGGTAACTTTCACGAAATTTCAAATTCCCACAAGAAAAAATATTATGCATTTAATATCTGCAGTGGTACACACCTCAGTTCATAGTACGTACATTCCAAACAAACATATAGGTACCTTGTTTATGAGGAAGATAAAATTTGTTTGAAACATTTTACAGGCAAGCACAGCTTAAGCATAAAATTAACATTATTAACCTAAAAATAAATTAGTTGATAAAAATATTTCTTTATTCCCGATAGTAAAAATGAGCCGCGGCAAATATAATATCATAATAACTTTTAAAAATCGCTTGTATTCATAAAAACTATTTTCGTAGACATGTTATTTAGAATAGTATGCAACGAAATATTTTTACGCCCACAAAATTAAGTTTAAAATTACTACGCTTAATAAATAAATTGCGAGTTATCACACATAATTTTATCATCATTTAGCATCTACCAGCAAAATACTACTATTAGATACTAATTATTGCTGTAAATTTTCATCTACATTCCTTATACCACCGAAAGAAAGGCTAGTGTCTACAGTAAGGACGAAACTTTCATGTGAACACCGACATTCATTTAGAAAACACTCGAGTAATGGGTCAATCTTCAAAGCGCGTCTGACCACAGCCACCCTAGCATGACCACCGAAACACGATATGATAGTTATTTATCACGTTTAGCTGTCAAAAGTCAAAGGATTTTGACAGTTGGGTGTCGATAAAACGCTGTATCACGCGATATATATCGAAGGTCATGCTAGGGGGGCAGGCAGGTTCCTCGTTTAAAAACTGTTTATAGCTGAGTCAGCTTGAAGATTATTACCCAATTATAAGCATAGAAATAGTCAGAACTACTCGGAAGGTTATGCGAGACCTCCTACCCTAGTGTATTCGTGAATAATCAGCAAGTAACAATATCTAAGCTTTACATATAGTAGGTATGAACGTCTATACAAAAAAAATTTGGGAGTTACAAGGCGTGATAAAGTTTGGGCGCATGTTGGAAACTGATCTGTAGGCTGTTCTTAACTAATATTGAGCTGGGCCAAACTATCCTTACATATGAATCCAAACGGCGGCGGGTTGAAGTAGCGTTCCGCCCGGCTTCATTCTAAAAATTATAACTGTCCCGGTTTAGCTAATAGGTCAAGTGTGGTGTCAATTTCAGATAAATCAATAACGTTGAATTCATTTCTAGTATAAAAAAATGCAATTAATGTAACAGTTTCTGAAAAATTGCTCAATAACCAAAATATTCAATACATATTTTTACTTTTAATCACTGTAAACATTAAACTGGTGCATTTATTTCCAAACAAAAAATATGTTATCAAAGCCTATTTAATGCAAATTTGAAATACTATAATTTTTAAGTACCTTTACACATAATAACTAGAGGAAAAAAAAATTTACGTCGCGCGACAATAGCCTAGTGTTCACTTTCGAAATAAATTACCAACTTTGACTAGCTATGTCTCTGCAGTCAATGGACATAGACTACTCGAGTTAGGCTCAAATTGTAGCAAATGTTGTTAGCTTTACAAAAGTATAGGACAAATTAACCTGAAGAGTTATGAATCTCCATATAAATTAATCATGGGCGTTACAAGTCCTGATAAAATTTGGCCACATGATGAAAACAGTTCTGTAGACTGTTCATAACTAGTGTTGAGCAGGGCCAAACTGTCCTTACAAAAGAATCCATATGGCGGCTTCTTATGATATTTTTTTTTGTCGAACAAATTATTATTTTTAAGATAACTCAAAAATAATAAGTGCTCTACAAAATCTTTATATAGCAAATATGTTACAAATAAATTTATCTATTACTTTGCTTCTTATAAATTTTTTGATAAATCTAATAGTTTATAAGATAAAATGATTTACAATATGGCGTTTCTTTTTGAAACGATAAAAAAGAAACGCCATATTGTAAATCAGTTTATCTCATGAACTATTAGATTTATCAAAAATTTTATGAGAAGCAAAGTCATAGATAAATTTATTTGTAACATAATTGTTTTATTAAGTTTTTGTGGAGCACTTATTATTTTTGAGTTATCTTAAAAATAATAATTTCTTCGACAAAAAGATAAGTCATAAGTAGCCGCCATTTGGATTCTTTTGTAAGGACAGTTTGGCCCTGCTCAACACTAGTTATGAACAGTCTACAGAACTGTTTTCATCATGTGGCCAAATTTTATCAGGACTTGTAACACCCATGATTAATTTATATGGAGATTCATAACTCTGCGGGTTAATTTGTTCTATACTTCTGTAAAGCTAACAGCATTTGCTACAATTTGAGCCTAACCCGAGTAGTCTCAGTCCATTGATTGCAGAGACATAGCTAGTCAAAGTTGGTAATTTATTTCGAAAGTGAACTCTAGGCTCTCGGCGCGCGACGTTTAAATATTTTTTCCGCTATTTATGGTTTGTAAAGGTACTTCAAAGTTGTATTATTTCAAATCTGCATTAAATAGGCATTGATAACGTATTTTTTGTTTGGAAATAAATGCATCAGTTTAATGTTGACGGTGACTAAAAGTAAAAAAAAGTAGTTGAATATTTTGGTTATTGAGCAATTTTTCAGAAACTGCTACATAAATTGCATTTTTTTATACTAGAAATGAATTCTACGTTATTGATTTATCTGAAATTGATACCACACTTGACCTATAAGCTAAACCGGGACAGTTATAATTTTTAGAATGAAGCCGGGCGGAACGCTACTTCAACCCGCCGCCGTTTGGATTCATATGTAAGGATAGTTTGGCCCAGCTCAATATTAGTTAAGAACAGCCTACAGACCAGTTTCCATTATGCGGCGAAACTTTATCACGCCTTGTAACTCCCAAATTTTTTTTGTATAGACGTTCATACCTACTAATACGTCTATAGAGTGAATAGCTCAATTAATAGATTCAGTTTCCATGAAAATTTCTCTTACTGGTTTTTACCTAAGAGAAAACAATATGAGTAAGATGGAAGACGCTCCTAAATACAGCAAAAATGTATGTATTTCATAATTTAATAATAATTATATTATTCATAATATCACTTACAACCTAATCTACCTAGTATAATATATTTTATTTATCATATAAATACATCCATATTACTTGTATTTGAATCTGTTGCTACACGGTAATATGTTTCTTTGTAACATTTGGCACACATCAAACTTTCCTTTGCCTACAGAAACATACACATAGTAGAAAAAATAAGCAAACAATAACAACTACCCACGTACTTATAGTACCGTGGAAAAGACTTTTTAATAGGTACACATGTAAATTATTAACAACGTTTTATTATAATATATTAATTAAACTCGTATGTTGAATTATGTCTAAATTAAGAACCGCAGCAACTATTTAAAAAATCAGTTTCGATAATTTTAAACTCTCTAAAATTCTTTTATATTCTTTCAGACAGTTGTAGTGAACATAAAATTAATTTTAACGAGTTAAATGTGTCAATTTTGATATCAAATAGAAATCATACCAATACCCCAATAATATTAAACTATACACTTGTTAAACTTTCGCGTTGAATTTTATAAGATTAAGAACACAGGTAATAAACATCGGGATAAAGATAGGTGTTTATGTTTAAACTCCTATGTTTAGTCAAACGCGTTTAATACCTGTGTTCTTAATCTAATAATATGATAAATTACCCATGATTTCTTATTGTCTAATTAGAAATTGTGCTGCGGATCTTATCCTACTCAAAAGGGGATCGTTATTTATTATACAACTTTTGGAGCCGCAAACTATAACAAGATTTGTCATTGAAACATAAGTCACACGATATTTGGTTTGACAAAATGCACCCGTGGTAAAGTTTCCCCACAGAAGATTCCCTAAATAAATACATCCAACATCGATTTTCATATTTGGGTTTTAGAAATTAAAAATATCTATTTCACTAACAAATAATATTGCTTCATCACAAATCAGTCATCACAATCAGTCTAGTCAATGATTAATGAATATTTAACCACAATTTTTAATGAATAATTTAACCACGGTTTGCATTGAAAATAAAACTGTTCATAGAGTACAGAAAACTATGCACTTAAACCACCAAAAAAAAATTTTTTTTTTTATTTCATAGCTTGCAGTGTAAGAGATTTCGGAAAAATTGAGAAACATTTTGACATTGATATTGTTTTCAAGAAAAACATTATTACCGTCAGGCAAGACTTAAACATTATTAATAATCACTAGTTGGTGTATTTTTTCAAGGCTATCTTGTAGTACCGGAATATTTACTGAAATTCAAACTGGCACTTGAGAGTTTACAGTTTTACACAACTTCATTAGCAAAATATCCGGTACATTTCATCTTAATTTAGATTATCTCCGATCTTTTCTATATTTCCAGAAAAAAATAGTGATAGAATAGAGGCATAATATGGTACAATATTTTAGCAGGCACTTGAGATAAGAACCACCTCGAATCGTACCAGCATTTTACAAGTATCGTCATTCAAATTAAGTCTATTTGCAATTTTAGTTATTTTTTTATAGATGTAAATATCTTTGTCAGCTATTGTTTTTCTGGTATAATATCGTTACTTATTAGCGTACACTCTTAGAAGAGTCCTGGCCCCTGATTACGTAGCTCTGTTGCTAACAATCCTCGATTGAAATCGATTGAATCCGCAGTTACATTCCTGCTTTAAGTAAGATAGTTGTAACATTTGTTCTTATTAAAACAGCTATGTAACTGCTATTCCTGTCAGAGTTGATTACAATAAAATTACAAAATCAGGGGGGCTGGTCACCATTAAAGTCTCTAATAAATATCGGTAGTCAAACATCCCCTTATCTTCATTATCATTGATTCATTAATGAAACAAGGAATATACCAAGAAGTCATTCCGGTGCAGACAACACCCCATAAGTTTATTCGAGACTTGACTAATGGAATATCGGACCAGTTTCGAGAAACCTGAAGGAAATATTATATTACACACTCGACAGCACAAGAAGGTAACACTAAATTCTACCACAATAAGATCAATCCAAAATTAATAACTTACTTATCTGTATAATTAAGGAAATTTTACTAGCACTAGGCGATCACTTGAACCTAGATTATTGAAAGAAATATCAGCAAGATACGCTTAGCTATAATAAATATTATAAGTACAGTATAAATATTAAATAAATATTTCGATTATTAATATTGTAGGCGACTGTAAGAGAAGATCACTTAGTTTGAACACAAAAAACAGTTTTCTTATCACTAATGCATCTCTAGCCTAATAAACTGATATATTGTAATAATGCGTATCACTTGAACGAAACTAATACATTTTGTTCGCTCTGTTTAGCGTTTTGTAGTTTATGTTCAGAATACATATTATAACAATATTTACCTATTAATTACATTCTATATTGCTCATTATAACACCTGATATTGAAAATAAATAGAAATTGAAGCTAAAAGACAAATATCTGTTGAAACTTAAATCTATGGTTTACCACATTTCCGTCGTTTTAGTTTTCAAGCATTTACATTTGATAAAGGTGCTATAACACATTTTAATATTATATAGAACGACATAAATATGGTAACACCGAAAATATATTACTCTCAGTAACATTACTTAGAAGAAAAAGGTTTATGAATATGAAAGTCTGACTATTCTTAAACTGGGAACCTAAATGCAAGTAGGGAGTACTATTTATCTACATAATATATTTTTAAATAATATTCCGTACTATATAGTATCACATCTATCACTATGTAGTCGCTACTATTAAAAATAATAATTTACACTAGGCGACCCGAATCGAAAGAAACAAAAATCGTTATTGTGATAAACTGAAGAAGAATGTTAGCAAAATGGTTCAATCAATGCGCCTTAAATCAACGATTAACTTTAAGTTTAGAATTCTAATATATTTTGAAATTTTTATATAGTCGCCGAAATGTTTATGGTTTGCCTTTATTGGACTAGAGTATGGTAATTTTTTTGTCTATACATAGTTGCGACAATAGACATAATATTTGTATTAAATGTTCTTAGAACTTATATGTTAATAAGTAAGGCGTTCTAGGGCTTGGCCTTAGACTTCCAATTGCTGAATATTTAGGTAACTTATTAATAACATCATTCCCTTAAAAGCAATAATTTGAGCAGAATAAAGGTTGGCGCTGACATATCAGCGCGAAAAGGGATAGGCATCGCCTCAAATATTCTTAATAATATGAAACTCCTTAGTGCTTAGCAGACTATAATGCCTGGTTTATACGGGGTCAGTAACATCCAGTGCCGACTTGCTACTGGGCTAGGACTAGTTTCAACCAGGACTAGGACTGGGACTAGACACTAGTTTCAACCCAGTCTAGTGCTGACTTCTCGCTCGCAAGTCAGTTCAGCTGACTAGCCACCCATTCTATTTTCGGGCACAGTACGACTTACTGCCGATCCTGTCTACATGTACCCAGTTACTGGTTCCGAAATTCCGAATCACTGACCCCGTATAAACCAGCCCTTATCCGCAATATAATGGCATCGCTTCGGCTCGGTAGCCATGGCAACCACGCCAGTTTGACGGCAAGGTGAAAAGCGATGCGATACTGATCCCTTTCCGCGATGATATGTCTGCGCCAACCTTTATGCAAGAATGCCATTTTGGCGTTACTTATAACAACTACGATATAGGATTAAAACCCGCAACCCTACAAATTAACTATCATTAAATAATAATCACCTCCAATTAAAAACTGAAACACACAACGCTTAAAAGAAGACTAAACTATTTAACATCTTTGTCGCAAGTACACATGATTTGAATTTGATATACTGCTGTCAAATGTAAAGAGACGTTATTGGTAATACGACGACATGCATACTTCAATTCTACTATATTGAACATGATATTATAAATAAATATATTGTGGTTAGGTAGTAGTAGCAGAGAAACAGACAATAGTGGATGGATAGGATAATGTATAAATGCCATGTTTTTTAACATGCAGCTCACACATTTTGTTAAGTTACTAGTAAAAATACCCACGTAATCTTAGGAAACTTTAGAAATCTTGTACTTGACAGATTAAGAGGCCGTCCACGTTTTCATTTCATGTTTTCTCAAGATTTCTTAAAAATCTGAGTGCGTAATTAATGTCCTCTATATGTCTTATTTCTTTCAATCGTTAATTTGCTGTTTTCGCACAATTTAATTGGGTTTATTGCGTGGTAGGGACTACGGAATAATTTTAGAATTATTTATTCCATTTAGGGTATTTATAAATGGCAATTAAGGTGCCGGCACACGGACCTGGACAAAAATGTGGTTTTGCGCATCGTACAAGAACCAATAAATCGTAATGTAGAGACGATGATTGCCGGGTCTCGTAAGAAGTCAATCACATCAATATCTGTGCACAGCTGGAATGCGAGTCTCTCCCGCTTCTCTAGTCGCTTTGGAAAAGAGAGCTTATGTTATTTACTTTCTCATTTCCAGTAATGCTTCTTTTTCACACTTGTGACGTAAATAAGAAGCTCGCTCCGTTGCCAGAGCGCCGTCGATCATTGAAGCCAGGTGCACAGATATCGTGATCGTGTTATAAGCATAGACCGGACTTGCGGTGGCACGAATAAAATTACGTTTAATAGTGCGTGGACAAAAAATATAATTACGTTACTAATAACGTGAAAAACGAGTGAAAATCGAAACGAGATTTTTTCTGCAAGGCATTAGGGACTGAATACTTAAGTAAAAATCGTGAATTGTAGAAAAAATAATTGGAATTCAGTTTTTTTTTGATGCAAAGATAGCAAAGTCAAAGTTAGTGAAATGTCAATTTTTAAAAGATATATCCTCAAATACAAAAAAATATTTTCATTTCAAAAATATTTTCAAATCATCGATATGTAAACATTTACGATAATTAGATAATCACTAGCAAGTTTGTATTCCTGCTACCGCAAATCCGGCCTCCGGTTATAAGTGTTAGAAAAATCCCCTAAATCTGAATATAGTAGATAGGGACCATCAAACTTAACAACTTTTACTATGGGCCTAACTCTGAAATCGCAAAAACAGCTGTTTCAATATCAAATGTATGAAACAGCAGAATTTTTTCACTATTTCAATATTGGTCCCATAAAAGTTAAACAGTTTAATGGTCCCTATCTACTATATTTGGATTTAGGGGTTTTTCTAACATATTACACGATCCCGCCCCACTGCGGGAACCAAATGATCAAAATTTCAGCGTGTATACCATATTCGGCTTTAGGGTTATTTTAACAGGTTGTAATGTCGAAGTGTGAAGTGTGAAGTCTGTTAATCTGCTAGTTAGTAGTAGGAAGTAGAGTGTGGTGGCACCTAAGTGTGGCGGGTGGTTTGCTAGCTGGGCGCGCGGCCGCCGCCGGCCAGGTTGAGCAGCGCCTCGGCCGTGCGGCGCTCCTCGCCGCCGCTGTACGAGTGCTCGTCGCGCGCGCACCGCGAGATCACCAGGTGCGCCGCCGGGGGCAGCTGACGGGGGGAACGTTCATTAAAGGTCTAACCGCGCTACAGCGGCGCGGACCGACGCGCACAAATATTATTTAAATGGGGTTGGCAACGCAAAGCTAATTGTAGATGTTGCTGCGTACGCTTGTTCCTAAGACAATAGACGTTCAGAACAAAATGTATGGGAAAATAGGTATTTATTTTGTGGTATTTTTTTACCGAAAAAGACCCATTGGTCCAAAATGAATATAAGTCTATTCTACAATGCAAATGCCGGAATTGAAAGCCAAATTAAGACGTTTTTATTCTTACAGAATTTATAAATTTTTTCTATATCCAAATTTTTTGTAAATGCTAACATTTTTAAAGCCTATTACACAGAATGTGATCATTTTAAAGCTAAAAAAACTATTTTTATAGTTAAAGTCCTTTGTTTTCATAGCTCTCGTAGAGCAAGCGTAGGTAGCGCCATTTTGACAGTTGCCTTCCCCATTGATTGCAATGTTGCAAACCGCACTATAGCGGAGAGGCGCACGGCGCTGCAGACTTGGGTGCGAAAGAATATTTTGCGCTGCTCCTCTGCCGCTAGTGCGGTATAGCTCGCGGCGCGGCGCGGCTGAATATTCTTCATAATCGAGCTTCAGTCTACAGAGGGTATTTGGAAATATCTATTTCTACTGATATTTCAGTGTACAAATTTTGATCAATTCACAAAGTGGTATTTTACGTGATCATTTCATAAATCATCATAAACATAACTCATCATAAATAAATAAAAAAAAATATAAGAATGTGTTGCTAAATCATTCCTTGGAAATTCGTTCTAGGGAGCGCGTGACCGAGCGTTCCCTTTTCGTTCGTGCATCCAACTTTAATGAAATCTTGCCACGTCTGGCATTTCCACACCGCTCCGCTGCTGCGATAGTGCGTTTAGTAGAGTGCGCTGCAACTGCAATGCCGCGCCGCGCAGCGCCAAGCCGCTGAAGTGCGGTTTGACCTTAAGGGTCCCCTCAGACCTACCGGTTTCTTTTCTTTGCTTTGCTGTTCGGCAATGGACCGCCCCAGCCAAGAGGCTCATTTTCAACCAATCGCATATTTTCAATCTAAGTACATTTCACATATATGTATGTTCTTGTGAGCTTTGTTCCTTAAACAATCGTTATGAAAACACAAAAAAATAGTTCAGGTAATGATGCCACCCAGGACCCTGTTCACAATTTGTATAAATATGCGATCGATTTATTTTTAGCAATCGGAGACCATATTCAGGGTCGCATATCTCCCAGAAGCTTCCTACTTCGGAACCCAGACATATATTTGAGAACACCAAGCTAATGGCTATCTTGCCAATTTGGTCTGGTCCCAATATGCGATAGATTGAAAATGACCCTGGTTGGCCGGCGGTCTAAACAACAAAGTAGAACAGCAAAGCAAAGAAAAGAAACCGGTAGGTCTGGGGGGACCCTAAGTGTGTAGACACGCGGCGCACATACCTGATCGAGCACGGCGGGCCCGTACTTCATGGTGAGCACGGAGGCGGCGGCGAGGTACTCATCGGCGGTGGGCGCGGGCGGCGGCGAGGCAGCGAGGCGGCGCGCGAGGTACGGGAACAGTTGCGGATCCGGCGCGTTCTTCGCCGGGGGCGGCGTATCCGGCGGCGGCGGCGGGATCGGCTGCCGGCCGAACATCTGCAGCGATACGCGCTGACATAGCATTTCATTCGCAAGAAACGAGCTTATTGGCCCGGCTCTTGGTAACGAAAGATCATGTGGTTTTGTACACTATAATCAATGATAATTGAACATGTCATAATTGTGATGATAAGCGTACAGAGGGCCATCTGAGCTAGAACAATAAAATAATAAGCTACTCTCGCTGCACGGCATTAAGTCGCGTCTCCTGCGCCGTGTTTTCGTGTTTGTAAACATAATAATAGGTTTTGCTAACCGATTAGGGGCGTGGCCTAACAGTTTTGTTAGCAAAAACACAATAACATGTTTGCCGTGACGAATGGATAACATCCCCCGCTTTCGCCTGCGGGGAGGGGAAGAAACGCGTTTTGTGTTAGCGCTCACTAGAGGCAGACGCCATTATCGTTCGTGTATAGATTGTGTGATTTATGTGTGATAATTTTCTCTTTAGTTGGTGTTGAGAAGAGTAAAGAAAATACTTTCTAAACAGACTTCTGGAATCAGTTTTAATAGTTGTTGTTTTGAGATCCTTAAGTGATATACCACAGAATAAATAATAGTACTAGGTGATACATTAAGCTGGTATAACTATCTCCGGTCGCTTAAAAGCGTAGTCACACCTAATCTCATGTCAGTTGTATTATTCTCTATATCTGGTAAAATTAATTATAATTAGCGCAGGAGATCAGACTTTATAGTACAATTTCAAATTGCACGGCTATTATTGTATGTACTTTCTCTTTCTGTCGCATAAGTCTCAACTAGAGGATTCGATCCCGGGATCCCGACCCTTTTTCAATCCCGAAAATTTCGGGATTAGGTTTTCTTAATCCCGGGATTTTCGGGATTGGTATATTTTTTAAAAAGTTGCAAAATATACTGAGTGAAGCGAAACACTCAGTGCCAGTGTCAAATAGAATTACTTACCTATCATTTTTAATTTATAATACAAGAAAACCTTCTTGTATTTCATTCAAGCAGCATTCCAACCAAGCAACAAAAAATTTACCTAGGGGGCTTGCGATGATTTCATGAAATAAAACTTCTTATAATTTGAACTAAAATGATAGACAAGCAACTCTCACTGGGTTAGGTGGTCATATACTTCAGTTTTACTGCTACTGAATAGGAATGTATGACCATTTGTCAAGATTAGTTTTTTTCATATTTAAGAGAAATAAGACATTATGTGACTAATACATAATAAACTCAAACCCGTTTTAGCTAAGAAACTTACTTTACTACCTAAATATTAACTAGGTTTTCACATGAAAGTCATCTATTTGGTGTCTACATTGGTCGATGTCAAGAGAGTTATTGGCAATTTTCTTTATTTATAGCATATTTTGTTAGATAAATGTTTTTTTTTCAGCTTATTGAAGTGTGAAAAGGTCTTATTCATTCTTGAAAAGAAAAACTTAGTGTGTCAGACTAACCAGACTTAAAGCTTGGTTAGATTTAATTTGACTTTAAGTTAGATTAGTTAGAGTAATTAGATTACCTAGATATGTACTGTAACGCAAAATATGTAGATTTTTTGTAAAAAAAATTATTAAGTACATTGATTTTTGACCAAATCTTAATTACTTTTATTTATGTCTATTTTAAAGAGCTGATATGTGTAAGATTTTATATTTTTATTTTTAATCTTCAATCCCGAAATAATCCCGGGATTAGCTAAGTGTAACCCCGGGATTAGAAATAAGGGCCGGGATCAAATTCCCTAGTCTCAACCGACACACGACATCCCTCGTGCGCTGGCACGACTGAGTGAGCCGCGAGCAGTAGGCTAGTTTTAGCGCGGAGTTAGACCCTTCTGCTGATCTCTAGCGGAAAATTCCTTTTAAATAGTGCTAGTCGCCATTTATTCAATTTAACTGTCTAATCATCATAAAAAAACCAGAATCTAAGCAATTCATAGATAAAGAAAAATTTGGCAACACAAGTCGAAATTATTACATTGCCCTTGAGAAAAGTAGATAGATAGATAATCATTTTATTTCTTGCTTCAGACACACATATTCATTTATAACAATAAAAAATAATAATAAAAAAAACAAGTATATACCAACCTGTAACAACGATGCTCGGTGCTGAGGATCGACTGTCCACAGTGAGCCCTTGCCGAGGCCCGGGGCTGCTGCAACCTACAAGAAATAATATATTATTATATGCGATGAATAGCACCATCCCTTTCTAACTGTACTCAAGCAGAGATTTGAGTTTGATTTCGATTCTTTTATACGAGCCTAAGTTCAACATGCCGTGTAGGTTGTTTTTTAAATTAAATTAGTATTCATTGGTCATAATAAAAAAGGACAATAGGGCTGTCTGAAAAAAATAGATCTGGCAGATTTTTTTTAGAGGTAGGAATAAGCTACCCACCTTATTAATAGGAAAAAGTTTCAGAATTTTTGGTTACTTACATAAAAAAAAATCTGCCAATTTGATTTTATCAGACATTCCCCATTGTTGTTACTTAGACTGGCCGCATACAACGTTTTCGCATTCAGAGACCCGAATGCATAAAATCCATTGACCTGCATAATTTACACTGGACAGGCTTATGTCAAACTGTTTTTGTGCCTATTTGATTACCGCCATGTTGGCGCTGTAGGACGAAGCGTGAGCATAGCGTGCGTACATGGTACTAAAGTTTGAAGTCTGAAGAGACCATCACGTCAACCATTTTCATATTGTACGTCAAAATTAGTTCTTTAGACGCACGCTAGTGGCGTTTCAAATAGGCACAAGAACTTTGCTGTCAAATCATACTAACAGCCTGTCCAGTTAAATAAAAAAAAAATTTTTCTTCTTCTTCTTATTTTTGTTTTGGCAATCTACTTTCCTCTTGGAAGCAATTTTTGCCAGTATTAAGTGTTGAATATTTCAGTTTACATTAAAATGCGGGTGCATCGCATTCCATTGCTGCTTGGAGCATTTGGCACCAAGTATATCAAGACAGTTTTCTTGGTAAGTTCTGCCGAGGTAGCCACCACTACAGTAAAAGTCTAGGCTTCACACAACCAAGATCACGCCTATTTCAATTATCCCACATATTGTTCAGTTGCGTAGACACTTGTACCACAAAACTGCACCAATTTTAAGATACAATATCCACTATGATACAATTTGCGAATAATTAAAATAGTCACCAAACCAAACCCGACAAAATGGCGCCAAAAACTCAAAAAAAAAAAAAATTTTTTTCATGTCAGTGATAAAATCGAAATAAAAGACTGCCGCACACATTCTTTAGTATCCGTAAACCATAAAATAACAAAACCGAAAAGTAGATCTTGGCCTTGATTTACAAACGTCGGAAATTTCCGTATCGATGCTATTCCTTATTATTTACTCTATGGTTTCCGTAACTTTTGACAGTTCGATTCGAAACAAAGATTAAATTCGTGGATTTATTTCCGACAGCTATTTGGTGTCGAAATAGTTGGTTTCCGTCAGGGGCCGTACCGGCTAACGCATCGATTATCGAAAAGTCTGCCGAGTTTCAACTTAAAACAGAAAAATCAAAGTAAGGAATTTCGTCTTGTACTTTCTGTTGACGTAATTTGGAAGATAACGATGTTCGTGTGACATCATGAATTGGGGTTCGCCATTTTGGCCCAATTGGGGCTCGATATATCTGTTTTAGACCCGACAGACTTTTCGATAATCGATTCGTTAGCCGGTACGGCCCCAGAAAGAAAATTGAAATTTCGAATACGGAAACCAGTAAACCGGAAACGGAGTAAACATATGGAAAGTAAAGCATCGGATACGGAAAGTTTCCGACGTTTGTGAATAGGGTCCTTTAGTAAGTAGATTTCGTTTTGTATTCAGTAGTGTAAGATACTCCAGGGTTGAAATTTAAGCGCATTTGGCGCGAGATCTAGGTGCAATTCTAGTATTTTGTTCATAACTAAGGCTAGGCGCGCATGGAGGCTTACTGCATCGGCCGATCAAACTATCGGTGAGCTACACCATAGGCATTACGTGTAGAAGCACGCAAGATAGCTAACTAAATCGGCCGATTTCAGAATCTGTGAAGAGACACAAAAATGCCGGCCGATTGCGATCGGGCGATGCCATGTAACCTATGCTATTCTATGAGAGGCCGCGCATGCACCCGATAATTAAACGGGCGAGCGTGAGCTTGTAGCACTTTCTCAAAATGACTGAAACATAATATACATTACTAGTAACGAATCAAAGCTATTGACTGACATCCTGGTGTAGTTGAAAAACTTCTTCAGGGTGTGATCTTAAATCTTCGTAAGACTGAACAAATTGCACTTTCACTAATCTAGCACTAGTTAGTGGATGCTTCCAGTACTTTTTTCAGTGTTGCTTTTTCGCATTTTGAGAGCAAGAGCACAAACACATGCTACTTCAGTGAAGTCCATATTTCTAATCGTCCGATTATTTAAGCTTCCTTGCGCGCTTAAATCTATCGGCCGAGGAACCATTGGTTTAATGCGCGACTAATCCACTATCGAACAATAATAATTGGCCGATGAAGTTAAGCTTCCATGCGCGCCTAGCCTAAGCACTAAAAAATATCTAGTGGAATCTGACTGTTTAATGGATGTATCCAATACCGATGTTCATTTTTTCTTCTTTGATGATAACAGATATGCAATCACAATTAAATAGTCGTCCTCCATCGCCGTACGTTCATAAAGCCACCACTGAATGTACTGACATGGCAGTAAAAAATGCTAATGATTTAGTTCATTGAAAACCTCTCGTGGGGTTGATCAGACCATCAAACTCAACAACTTTCATTATAGGACGAACCTTGAAATCCCGAAAAAAATCTGCTGTTTCATACATTTCGATGGAGTAGGCATTGTACTTTTGTGATTACGTGATTTCGAGGGTGGTCCCATAATGAAAGTTGTTCAGTTTGATGGTCTGATCAACCCCATGAGAGGTTTTCAATGAACTAAAAATATAATAACCTTATGGAAGCACTTGTTGAGCGACAGGTTATGCCGCACGCTGTTCTTCCAGCCCTGCGGCGCGTGCTTGAAGTACGGGAAGTGTCGTATGATCCAGGCGTATATCTCCTTCACGGGGAGCGCTCTCGCTGGGGCGGCCTCTATCGCCATGAAGATGAGGCACGAGAACGAGTAGGGGGGCTTGGTGTGAGCCACCACGGCGGGGGGAGAGGGAGGGGCTTTGCATGGCGTCCGTGGGGGCGATGGCATCCGAACTACCGGCGGAGGCGTTTTTGATGGCTCGGACTGTGGAATAAAGTAAAGCCTTAAGAGGCCGTACACGTTTTGCCTCCTCCTCTGGAAAGCACCTTAAGTTCCTCCTCTGGAAAGCACCCGCTTAAAGCTCTGGAAGGAGAAATACCTCACAGACCCAAATACTGTGCAGGCGGAACAACTCCCCACTGGCCATGATCTATCTACCTTGGGCAACTTGGAAGTCCTTAAATAGACTAAGGACTCAAGTAGGCCGAAGCAGGGAGAACATGCTCAGGTGGGGCTACAGCTCGGAGAGCGCATGTCTGTGTGGTATTTCCCCCCAGACAATGGCACATCTTCTGTCATGCCCTGCGTGTCCCAACACCTGCACACGCGAGAATCTTTATAAGGCCACTGATAATGCTATATCAGTGGCTGAGTTCTAGTCCTCACAAATATAATTATATACCGAGTCGACACGCTAAGAAGAAGATCATGTTTTCTTAAGATTTTTTAAATCTGAGTGTGTAATTAAAAAATGTGCCTCGGCCACTTTCCGCAATATAAGATTACAGACATTTTAAAATATATTTCAGGTTTGTGTTGCTTAAGTACACAAAGTTATCGTCTCTGACAGTTCAAATAACTGTTGGAAACGATAAATTTTTAAACTACAGCAACACAAACCTGAAATATATTTTAAAATGTCCGTAATCTTATATTGCGGGAAAGTGGCCGAGATACATTGTTCAACTACGCACTCAGATTTAAGAAATCTTGAGAAAACATGAGATGTGCGAGCGAGAGAGCGACAATGACGACAGAAAATGTGTACGGACTCTTAATACGATCAAATGAACTTAAAAAAGTAAAATGCATTTAAGTATATAAGGTGGTACCAAATGATCTGATGATACTTAAACAGGTGATAATGTAGCTTAAACTGAATAACTTTCTCCAAGGAACATTGGTCGAAAAACAAAAAAATTTTTTCATACTCCCATACAAAATGTACTGGGGCCGTACCGGCTAACTTACATAGCTATCTTAATCGGTTACATTTGACAGATGGATGTGACACATTGCTACTTCTATTTGCTATAAATAAAAACTTACCATAGAAAAGTTGCAATGTATCACATCCATATGTCAAATGAAAGCGATGACGATAGCCATGTAAGTTAGCCGGTACGGCGCCTGGTCAGCTGACCGACTTACTATGGAAAGGCGAAAAAAAAAATTCGTTATTCGACCTACTATCCCCGTCAATTGGTAATGCGCCTGGCGGCCATGACTTTAGCCTCAAAAACGAAAAACAATTGTACAATTTTTCATATACCTAGACCCTATCATATTGAAAATAATAATTCAATAATTAATATATTAGATTACCTATTAGTATTTTCTTGTTTCATGACATTTTTTGTTGCGGATCACGTCAACGTGGATGTTAATGTGACAAGGTTCCAGCGCATTACCAATTGACGGGGATAATATGTTCAATGGAGAAAGTTATTCAGTTTAAGCAACACTATCACCTGTTTAAGTATCATTAGATAATTTGGTACCACCTTATATTTTTTTCCTATATCAAAACTTTTTTAGCTAACAAGAATGGGCGCAAGAAACTTATAAGTTTTATCAGAGTTAACGATATTTACAAATATTATCAATATTGTTGAGGGGCCTCCACGTGCATAGGCGGCCGGAGAGGCCGAGAGGGATGGAGCAATAAGTATAAAGAAAAGGGACATACTGACAACATTCCCTTTTCTTCATATTGCTCCGTCCCTCTCGGCCTCTCTGTGTGGAGGGCATTGGTAATGGTATATATCGCTATCGGTTGATATCGTGTGAAAATCCAATTAACATATATAAACTTTGAAATGTGAATAAAATTAAATGAGGTCACCATAAAATCCTTTTCCAAATTGACGTAAATTAAACGACATTGAGCACGACCACTAATCACCAGGCACAGTTGTACAAACAAATTTATGACTGCAAGATGTATAAAGTTTAAGCAAACAATCTTGTATACCCATATATTGGCAGTAAGAAATATTAAATGCATAATTGGGTGACTGGAAATAATTAAAGGCGATTGTTAATGGGATTACTTAATTACTAAACTTCGAATGTTATGTGTGCCCTAAGGTTGTCGCCCAAATAGTAATTTGGTCACCCGTTCTGAATAACCAGTTACTCAATTTGTATTTTAAAGTCACCCATTTTCAACATTTGTCGCTCACTTTGTATTTCAGTACGCAATATTCAGTATTTTTGATACCCAAAATGGGAATTTATTGTCACCCGATTAAATACTATCCAATGCATAGCATAATAATTTAACACACTATTTTAAGTAGCTAGGTATAAAATGATAGAATTTTATAGTAATTAAATATGAATGTGAGTGATCTAACCATTAACTTCAGTCTTTTTAATCATGAAAGCCTTACTTCAGAATACTCATACTTATGCTAGCAAAAGAAAAATGAATATCTGCCCTGCAAAATAAATTGTTCAAATAAAATTCGAGTTTAAATATAACAAATATGAGACAAAGCTCACCTTTATCACAACATGGCTGCCAATCATTTTGGTGTCCTCTGCATCCCCTTTGGTTAAGTTTATTCCTGTAAAATAGAGAATTACAGGTGTGGATGTCATCTTGTGGCTAAAATCATTACTTTAGCTGTTCCCAAGCGCAACAATACAAACTGTGTTGTTTTCAATATTTTTAGGGTTCCGTTCCCAAAGGGTAAAAACGGGATCCTATTACGAAAAATCCACTGTCTGTCTGTCATCAGGCTGTATCTCATAAACCGTGATAGATAGTTGATCACAGATGATGTATTTCTGTTGCCGCTATAACAACAAATACTAAGAAGAGAATAAAATAAATATTTAAGTGGGGCTCCCATAGAACATACAACTAGAATACACTAATTTCATATTTTGAGCCATGGTCATTACCTCTGAGCAGGTTCCTGTCCTGCAGCCAGCTGAGGCTGGTAAGGTCGTCGTCGTGTTCCGCGGGAGGCAGGTTTCCAGCGTTACCTCCGCAAGCGACTCTGTGACCAAACAAATAATCACCTATTACTACAACTGCATTTTTTTAAATGTTTGGTTAGGTTTTATTTAAGTTATGTTTAATCTAAAAATTAATCTTTTCTTCAAATCTAGTCAGTGAGAAATCTTAGGTTTCTATTAGGGTTGATGTAGAAGAGAGGTGGAAGAAGTGTCAAGAACAAAGTCAAAGGATGCGGATGAGGTTATATTTATAAGGAAAAGGATGCGGATGAGGAAGCTGAAAAGGAAGCGGATGAGGAGGAAGATGTGATGAGATAAGAGAGACAGAGAAAAAGAGAGAATGGTTGGAAATTAAAATCAACTAAGAAGGCAGTCTTTATGAACACCAATGCAATCATGAATAGGGGAGGTTAATTTTCATGAAAAATATTTTTGACGCTGTTTCTCTTAAATTCCACTTAATCTAAGAGGAAGCGAAAGAGGAAGAGGATTTTTTAACTTTCATTTTGAGGATGAGGTTATACGGTTGGGGAACTACTAAAATTGCGGAACTTCCGCATTCTGTGGGACCGGATGAGGAATCCTCATCAATCCTAGTTTCTATTAATCCTGCTTCATATAATAGGGCTGTGCTATAAATAGTAACTTGAGATGAAGGCCAGTAAATTATCATCTTCCCCGTACCCCGTATTTATGACAAGTCCGTTTGGCGAGTTGTACATTACTTCTAAAATATTTATGTTTGAATGATCCCATTTCAATGCAGTGTTAATCTTATCCATTATCGACATTTTCTAGCTTATACTTCAGCCCTAATATGACTCTTAAAACTGTACTTTCGGGTCTGGCGCTAAACTATATAGGTGACTATGTAATCAAACTTATCAAGCTGCGTAACAGTATGTTTTATCAGCAGTTGTCTTACCCACTAACCTAGCGAAATGATAACGATTTTTTATCACGCCAAACTTGAAAAAATGTGTGGCATTGATTGATGGTAGAAGTGAACCAGATTAAGACTTAAAGCAGAGGATTAATAAAGCATTTAAATTTTATTTATTCTTACTTTTACTTTAAAAAAACTTCTGGAATGACGCTTTTATATAAAATAAAATATTGCGGTCAGTTAGATAACACAATAAACAATTTCCGTATTTACAGCTTATTTTAATAAACGCTATACTTAGTCGAAAAACAGCTGGCAACCCAAATCAGTATTGTTACTTTCCATGGCGTTCTCGCGACAGATTGAGGCTTGGACTTGCAAGTTATTATGTGAATCAGTGGCAGGCGCCACTTCCGAGTATTGGTATTTAAGTAGGAGCAAGCAATGGTCAGTCGGCGCCGATCTGCTAGCATCGGAATCGCCAGGCAGTCACAAGGTATTCTTCATACTTCGTCCGAGCTAGTTCGAAGAGCTTATTTGTTTGCCTGCTTAGTTCATTATCAAAGATAATCTACCTGTGGCGCAACGCCCGAGACTTAGAAATAAACCGATGAGTACCAGGATAAGTGATCGTAATTAGAGCCTTAAGTTGTATCGTAAACAGAAAATCTTTGACGCCATGCGGAGTTATCGTTAAAATAGCATGAGATTAAACCAAAAGTATTCACTTCTGTCTTTAGGTGGCTTCTATTAGACGTTTGAAGGTATCCAGTTGACACCTTTAAAGAAGCAGGCAATTATCGCTACAGTACGAGGCATGTATCTTGAAATTTTTTCGACGAAGTAGGGATAAGTTCGCGCATGTGCTCTTGTAAGCGACCAATAGCGCGTGCCCCTGTCCCGCCGCCCGCGCCCCTCTCCGCTATGCATAACCAAAATACGCGTTTCCCGCAATCCCCACCCGATTTCAAGATATATGCCTCGTATTGTAGTAGTCGGTAGATATGAGCGCCGATGGGTCAAGGGCCGGCGGCGGCGCGCCGACTTTTTTGGGTCGGCGGCGGCGGCGCCGTCGGCGGCGTGACCTCTAAATGATTTTTTTTATTTATTGACAGAAAAAAGACATAGTTTATCGATCAGAAATACTTGTTTATAATTAGAATTTTAAAAATGCACATCATATCAGCCGCACCCACTGCTAAGTATAAGCCTCCCCCAAGGATCTCCACAACGATCAGTCCTGCGCTGCCCGCATCAAGCGGGTTCCCGTGACCTTCACCAGATTATCGGTCCACCTTGTCGGAGCCTACCCACGGAGCGTCGTCCGGTGTGCGGTCGCCATTGAAAAACCTTTCCGCCCCAACGGCCATTGATCTTTCTCACAATGTGATGTGTCCCGCCCGCCCATTGCCGCTTCAGCCGAAAACTCCTTCGAGCGATGTCGGTTACTTTAGTTCTCCTACGGATCTCCTCATTACTGATTCGATCACGTAGGGAAACGCCGAGCATGGCTCTCCTTACTCGCTGGGTGACCCCATTTATGAAACCCATAATTAGCGACCACTTTTCACTGCCTTAAGGCATCACTGATGAGTGAGATAGATAAATCATCACAAGATTTTTTGAAGCGTTCCGAATGCTGCCTATCCGAGTTGTTGCTCTTTCTCGAAGTTGGAGTTACCTAACTGGGCTGTCGAGTCCCATGTATACGTAATGGTCAACAACTTCGAGTGTAGTTGGTCAACAACTTTGGGATGGCTCCAGATACCAGCTCCAGACGCTTAAATCCATTGAGCGGAGGGCCAAGAAGCTCATCAGCAACTATAATATTTTTTTGTAATAAGCTGAAAAGCTTCGAGCACAGACGCAAGGTTGCAAGCTTATTGGTTTGTTATCGGATACATTTCGGCGAATGTGCAGTGGAATTGCTCAACCTAATTCCGTCTTCTTCCTTCTTCCATCGGTCAACAAGACGTACGAATCAGCGCCACCGTGTTTTGCTGAATAT
The DNA here is from genome assembly GCA_943789525.1 of Agriphila geniculea. Classification (NCBI taxonomy): domain Eukaryota; kingdom Metazoa; phylum Arthropoda; class Insecta; order Lepidoptera; family Crambidae; genus Agriphila; species Agriphila geniculea. The sequence continues at coordinate 16,755,243 of OX038884.1, read as the reverse complement.
TCCAGAGACTCACACTAAGCGTTTTGCTTCAAATTTTATCATCCGATCCGTACCGTGAAACTCCTTGTCCGAGTGTGTGTTTCCCGATAGGTAAAATCTGGGGTCCTTCAAGTCGCGAGTGAATAGGTATCATCTAGGCAAGCGCGTTTCATCGTAGATCGTATCATCGCTTACTATCAGGCGTGATAGCGGGCAAGCGCTTGCCTATCTATCATAAAAAAGTGTTCCCAACATGAACTGGAGTGGGAGTACAACATGGGCATTCGACATGATTTCCGTCTTATCCATGTTCATTTTAAGACCCACTCTTTGGGAGGCACTACGGAGATCTTTGAGCATTGTGTTTTTCCATGGTCTCAGCCATAAGAACTGTAATCATCGTCAAAACGACGGTGTGTTAGGTACGGGCCATTAATGTTGATACCGAGTCTTTTCCAGTCCAAGAACTGTAAACAGTTTCGGAGAAATAACGTCTCCCTGTCTCACACCTCGCTGCAGTTGGATGTGGTTTGTGCTCTGGTTCTGTACTCGGACCGTCATGGTGGCATTTTTGTATAAGTACCTCAACACCTCGATATACCTGTAGTCCACTTTTTTTGTAGGAGGAAACGCGGTTTTGTCGCCTTCCGACCCACCCCATCAAAATCCCGATCTGACAGGAGTGCACCGGCGAGTTCTGAGCTCTCCATTGCGTGTCACTTCGACGAGAAGAGTCGCTCAAGTCGAAGTGACACCCAATGGCATATCAGTAAAAAACTTCCTAATGCACCGCTGTAACACACAAGGCTTTCGAGACCGGAGTGTCAAGCACCGTGCAGCCCTGGTGTTTTGCTCACAGAGCCCGGTGCACCGCAGTCATGGCACACTGGAGGAGCCTCTCTCCATATTCGACACAGGGTACTTACCAAAGCAACCGTGCCCGGTAAGTACCTGTGTCATCCTGTATGTCAGGGAGCCATGCTCCCAATCCCGCCATTGCTTGAGGACCGGGCGTATGGCCTTAACAGTCCTATGCCCCGCAATCGGGGTTTGTAGTTGGAGCTCCCAACTTCGGAGCATCTGCTCCTCCACGTCGCGCCGGACTTCTAGCCTTTCTTCAGGGCCCATGCTTTCGCCCCTTTCTCTGTTCTCTCTCCTTCACCTGTACATCTCAGAGAGTACCTGGGCTTCTAGCTCCCAGGGAGGTGTACCGGCGAGGGCGCGTGCCGCCGTCCCTGACACCGTACGGTGTCCTCGTATGATTCGGAAAGCGATGACCCTTTGCGGTCGGCGAAGAGCAGCCCTGTTCTCCACGGTGAGAGCGTCCGCCCACACTGGCGCTCCGTACAGAGCCATACTTTGTATGACTCCTGCGAACAATATGCGGCAGCTCTGGTTTGGGCCGCCTAGGTTCGGCAGGAGTCTCCCTAATTCTGCTGCGGCACTTACGAGCCTGGGGGCCAGCTGTCAAAAGTGGTCGCTGAAATTCCAGCGGCTATCCAGCACTAGCCCCAGGTACTGCATATGTGGTCGCAGCGGTATCACAACCCCATCCACCACCATATCTTCGCTAAGGCGTCGCCCCTGCCTAAGGCCATGAAAGACGATGGCTTGCGTCTTAGCCACCGCCACTTCCAAGCCCAGCCTCCCAATTACCTGTAGTCCACTTGGCACCTATGGATAGACTGCAGCACCGCCCAGATCTCTAACAGGCTTTCTTCTAGTCCACAAACGCCAAGTAATAGTTCCAAGATTTCATCCGTAACTATGATAATTAGACTTTAATTTTATTATGAGAGTGAAAACACAGTAATTTTATCTAGATTCGTTTTAAAAACGTACACAATTTGTTCTTCTAATGACGACTACGATGCAGGCGTGGCCATTTTAACGCAAACGTGTAACGCGTCCTACCCTACCATAAAAACGAGCTGGCTCACACTGATTCATTAAATCTTTCCTCTCGCTCGGCGCGCCGTTGCCTTTTCGCGGCGGCGGCGGCGCGGAAGAATTGGCGGCGGCGGCGGCGCGCCGGCGCGGCGCTCATATCTAGTAGTCGGTGAATTAGTACAGATATTACTTACGTGTGTTGTGGCAATTCTAGATCCGACTCGTCGGAAGCATCCTCGATGTCGTCGAAATTGTCTATAACGCGTCCGGACACCTCGAGGCGACGCAGCGAGCGTCCGCTAGATGCCACATGGCGAGCGATTTGTCTTATGAGCTTCCTTGGCAGAGGCAGGGATGCGCGTGCGCCGCGGGCAGGGGAGCCACCTCGCTCACCGCGCATTGGCGCCATCTGTAGAGAAAGGAGGTTAAATTTTATCATTGTTATCAACATAAAGTTAATATAGCTGACGGAATAAAGGCACAAACATGAGCTGTCAAACGAATCTCAGCGTGCAGATAAGTCTCACAAAAAGGAAACCTATGGAAGTGACACAAACCAAAGGATTCGTGACGTCAGGCGTGTGCCGTGTCGTGTCCGCTATATTGTATGTCAAGTCAAGGTCCATATTATTCCTTCGTCATTGTGATAAGTGCAGACGAATTGTCAAACAGTTAAGAAAAAGAGTTCTGTTACGTCATTTACGTCATATCACGCATCTCTTTTTATCACACATTGTTGCTGATTGGTGACATCTCGCTTACTCAGCTCTTTGTTCCTCTATTCCGTAGGTATATTAACTTTATGGTTATCAGCCATTGTACAGTACTAGGCACGTATCTTCAAATTTTTTCGACGGAGTGGGGATAAGTTCGCGCATGTGCTCTTGTGAGCGACCAATAGCACGCGCCCCTCTCCCACCGCCCGCGTCCCTCACCGCTACGCATACCCAAAATATGCGTTTTGCGCAATCCCCACCCGATTTCAAGTTATATGCCTCGTAGTGTAATACCATAACTAGTTTATTCTGTGGTCATACGACTAGGGCGAAAGCCTAACCTTTGGATAGGAAAGAAAATTGAACCATCTTGAGTGCATAAGGCGGGTTTAAAACCGATTGGTGGGAGAACGTCCGCAAATGCAGCCGGAACCAATGGCTTAACGTGCCTTGCGGAGCAAAGAGGAGTTCGATATAAAAAATATTTTATTAAAAGATCCATATTAGCTTATCAGTCCGGAACAATAATAAAGTTCAGTGTGTCAACCAACAGCACGGAACTAGTACACAGCTAATTTTGCAACTAAGCCACAGTTTATTTATATCCGCGCGCAGCCATTTGTCGGAAGTACAAGACAGACTAGAGTGACACTCGTTGCCACAGTTCACCTCCAGTTCTATTTAAAGCCTAATTTTCTCATAATTATGTTTATATCGACTTCTACGATATTGTATTAATCTATTAATTGGAGAAACACACCCTAATTATATCCTTAAGGGGCGGTAATAGGAAAACATGGATTGCGCGGGCCATATTTTTATACAGAAAACGTAAACTTGTAGCCACCAAAAAAATCATACGACAAGCTAAAGAGTTTATCTAGTTGCTACAAACATTAAATTGCGTATAAACCTCACAGATGATTGTAAAAAAAAAATATCAGATTATCATCAAAAGCGCTAATCGCGGGCCATATTTTTGGCGTAAATAATAGCGGAAACGTATTGAATTCTACATCAAAATACACTTTAACGTACTGTGCAGTTGCTCCAATAATTTTTTTTCAAGAAAGATAATTGAGCTAAATATAATGATGAAAAAACCACGAAAAACATCTAAAAAGTGCAGAAGTGAGGTTATTTTCCATACTCTTTACACGTAAAGAAAAAGACAGAGACAAATGATTTCGCATAACGGAGCCTTAAAACTGAACTGTGCACTAAATCAGATAGACACTTATCAGGTTAGTATTTCGCAGGGATATGATTAAAAAAATTAGGATTTGTACAAAACCAAGAGTCGCTTTTTACAAACTTCTGATCGGACATTTGAATACTCTTTTTCATGACTTTTTCAAAGTATATCCATTAACTTATATTATTTAAAACTCCTACATAATATGATCCTCTTACAATAACCCAAAAGCGTTGTACATTTTTGCATTTAATCTGAATAAATATCACAAAATTGATTGAGAGAGTAAAAACCAAACGGTTGAGAAATGGTCCAAAAAAGTAGCGTCCTTTTAGTTTTGTCTTGACGCACAAGTTATGGTGCAGTTGCGCACGAGATCTGATTTAAGTAGCTGTCAAAACGTTAGCGTGATACGAAATAAGTCAAAAGTTATGATTGGTCGCGGTTCAGTTGATCTAAACCAGCCTATTTTGGGCAAGAGACTCCTTTTCCAGAATGAACTGATACCTCAGACCCCCATAGCCAAATTACTATAAATAACAAAATATATCAAGTGTAATTAATAATACGTAATTAACTATCAAAGTTTCCCAGGGGTCGACTCCTAGAAAACCTATTCTGATACCCAAAAGGTCGATATTGACTACTTTGGGAATCCCTGATCTAAACATTAGCTTAATTGGCCCCAATAGCCATGTACAGTCCAGTGCCGATACGCTATGTTGTAAGTATTTATCAGTATAAATAAAGTTGTTAGCATGCCGTCACGGTCGTATAGATCAAGCAATTCAAGCATAATATGATATTGTATTGACATAACACTGAACTGAACCTTAAACTTTTCTTACACTACGAGGTATCAGTAAATAACACTATACATAAAAGAGATCCGCGGCAGTGACCTAAGGTACGAGTTTGTAGCCGACTGCATCTGCACGCACAGGAGCAGCAGACGTGTCGCCACGACTCTACTGGTTTCTATGTATTTCTATGAAATTCCTTCCGTAGCTAGCGACGCGTCGTTGTCATAGAAATACATAGAACCCAGAGCAGCAGACGACGTGTCGCCATGACACGTCGTCGTCTGCTGCTGGCGCTGCTGCTGTCTGCAGTGGGCTCGGCTTAAGCCCGAAGTACACATTGGGCCAACGCCTGGCCGCGCGCGTTGGGCCAACGCGCGCGGCCAGAGCATGTCACTGTTTACACGTTGGCGCCAACTCCCAACATACCGCCAAGTAGGTCTTTACACGTTGGCCCAACGAGCTCGGCCAACGCGTTGGGCCAATGTGTACAGCGCACTTTATAATCATATATCTTGAAATCGGGTGGGGATTGCGCGGAACGCGTATTTTGGGCATGCGTGGCGGTGAGGGGCGCGGGCGGCGGGAGATATCCCCGCTCCGTCGAAAAAATTTCAAGATATATGCCTCGCGAACTGCCTATGGACAAATGAGTTGTGGTCGTGTCGAATCTCCAAGCTGTTGGTGCTTATTAATGTATTCTATTAATGGACTAGATAATTGTAAGTTGTTCGAAATTAAAATCAGTAATTATAACTTCGTAAAGAAGTTTTGACTGTTGTTGTGCAGAGCTTACGTAATTTACAATGGGAAAAACAAAAAAAATCCAGGAAAGTAGTAAGAAACTCTAAATTGGATGAACCGAGGTACCTACTTATTGTAATCTTATTAGTTAGTTAGCTGCAGAGCAGAGCTCTCGGAAGTTTTAATTTAGGTTCAGAACGTTGTTAATTTAGGAAATGTTTTAAAGAGGCTTCGTAAAAATGCTTAATTTAGGGAAAACATTTGGGGTTAAATAAAAGGTATTTATATTTTTTTTGCATTTTTCGTAACCATTTAGCGCTGCACATCAACGAGCGTCCGACCTTGGGCTAAATTAGGTCTACGGAAACATTTGAAAATAACAAATCGGTTACGTCATTTAAACGATTGTTTTAAAAGTATCTAAAACATCTTTTTGGCCTTTTTTCGAGTTACGTTACGACGTTAATGTTAGCGAAAACGCTGAATATTGATATAACTCATCGTGTCATACGTACCAACTGGTACAATCACTTAATGTGACCTTGACAATGCGAACTGAAGACTGGGTCTACCTTGTTAATAGTTTATTTATACAGAACTTCAGCAAGCAGATCCTCATAATTATAACAGACACAAGGAATCATGCCGAGCGTGAACGCGTGATTTAACTAGCCGTAGCTTAGCACTTAAGCCAGAAACTGAAACTTTATGCATATTACGAGATCCATTCATAGCAATAATCTTCGAATTTTTACTCTGCTGAAAGATCGTAAAAAAGAATAATGTAAAAAAGTAACTTTGAAGGCATAATAACTGATGTGACAGCCAATAGCCAACCTCCCCTAAAGACGTATAAGCAATCACGATTTTTTTTATAATATTATAGGTATTACGATAACGTAATTTCACCGAGACGCGGCGCAGTAATGTGTTATCTCGGCGCGGCGCGTCGCGTCGTCGCGTCACGCATGTGTATCGAAAAATACACGCGTGATATTTTTGAAGAAATGCGATAGTTGACATAGTGACCGACCGACCGACACTCTTTGTGATATTATGTCATGTTGCGCTGAGTCCGGCTATTATTTCGTTATTAACAATAATTTAGGAAACTAATTTTATTTCTAGACGATTAAATCTGTTTCTACTGTTAATTAGATTTATGGAGGAAAGCAATAAGATTGGTATGGAGTATTTATTTAAATACACAAGAGCGTTGATGTGAAAAAGGGACAGAATGGCGCCACAGGCCTCCATTATTTATAGTATAATGCATGGGTCTCCAAACTCTCCAAGCTCCTTTTAGCAATTTCAGGTTGCAAACTTATCGGTTTTTTATCGGATAGGTATGTACTATGGGCAACAGCGTCGCTTAACCAGTTTGCAACAAAATTCGTGTGCGCGCGTATCGCCCCTGCACGAACTAAACGTATGTGACAGCGGGTGCGGCGTGCAAGCGATTTTAACCTTAGCATTGGTTAAGCGACGCTGTTGCCCATGGTACCTCGCCGAAATATAAGTATATTTCGGCGAGTGTGCAGTGGAATTGCACAACCTAATTCCGCCATCTCTCTTCTTCCATCGGACAACCAGACGTAGGTACGAATCGGCGCCACCGTTTTTTGGTGGATATTCAAGACTCACACTAAGCGTTTTGCTTCAAATTTGCGCTAGAGAGTGGAACTCCTTGCCCGATAGGTACAATCTGGGGGCCTTCAAGTCGCGAGTAAATAGGTATATTCTAGGCAAGCGCATTACATATCGTAGATCACATCATCGCTTACCATCAGGCAGGCGTGATAGCAAGCAAGTGCTTGCCTATCTATTATAAAAAAAATACAGTCACACACAGAGGCACAACTAATTTGTGGTCTTCCAGAATATATATTCTTGAGTGCCAGAATATATTAAAGTCAAAAATAGCTTTATTCAGGGTTGGCATGATTAAAATAAGTTGTATTAAAACACGTGTTTAAAACAGCGTTTAAAACAATTTGAAATAAAACGGTGTTTTTTATTAAGTGTTTAAAAACGCAGTTTAAACCATGTTTTAAACAATGTTAAAAGCATTAATGGTGTTTTCGTAAATTAGTGTACTTTTTTCCCAAAAATATGTTTAAAAAATTCAGATTTCGCTGAACATACATAAAATGACAGTATTAAAGTGTAATTTTATCGGATATGTTTTGCAAAGATGACAAAGCATAGCTAAAACCTTTTTATCACCGATTAAAAAAAAACGAAGATTGGTCCTTGTCGAAAACTGGTTTCCCCTGTTATTACTGAACATCAGAAAACATAGGGTAGGTACCTATTACAAGGTGTATCTATTGTAAAGCGTTCAGTATGATAAGAGATAATAAATAAATGTTTATCAACTAATCGATTTTTGTAAATATTTACTAAAGGATTCTTAGGCGAATTAGAAAATAGTCTAGAAATTAAATATTAAAGGTCTAACTGGTTTGAAATTGATGGTTAACAGTAATAAGTAAAAAAACATTAAAAACAAAAAAAACATTTGTTTTTTAAATATTTTGAACTGTTAGTTTTATAAAATAAAAAACTGTTTTTTTTCCAACCCTGGCTTTATTCAAATAAACTTAATTATTAAGTACTTTTGAATCATGTATATTTTTCTACTTACTGCTATTCTTTGACTGCTTATATTATTTATTGGGTCTTAAAAAAAACAGAAATATCAGGTGAATATCCTTCAAAACTGTGGTGACATGAGATTCAAGCATTATAATAATTAGTATAATAATACCAGGAAAACTCTACTGCAAATAATATCTAACTTCAGCCATATATTTACAATTTACATAATGACTAAGCTGTAAGAATATGAAAATTTGGATTTTTGAATAATGTTTTTAAGGAAATTTTAGGTATTGTTCTTATTTGATTATTACTTGAATACTTAATTCAACGTCTTAAATGATGACACGTGATTATGAATTTGATTGGCATTTATGTTAGTATACCAAATAAAAGTTTCTAAAGTCTGTCTATCCTTACTTGTCTTATATGGTAAACAATCTTCACACCACTCTTTATTGAAATAATCCTTACTAATATTATAAATGCGAAAGTCCGTTTGTTTGTTTGTTACGCCTTCACGTCCTAACTACTGAACCGATCATCATGAAATTTTGCATACACGTTTTCAGGGGTACAGAGAAGGACATAGGGTACCTTTCATCCCGAGAAAAAGTATAGTTCCCGAGGGACAGCAAAAAATCTTTCCACGCAGACGAAGTCGCGGGCGGAAGCTAGTCATTTATAAAATAAAACAAATGGTTTTCCACACATAGATTACGAAATAAATTGTTAATAAATTAACAATAATTTCATAAACTTACTAACATCTTTTTAAATAACGATTTAAGTTTAAAAGACGTATGACAACTGTCAAAAACTGTTTACTAAATAAGACAAGTAAGGATGAACAGACTTTATCTATGTTGTTCTTGTAAATCTTAGAACCCATTTGTCTAAAATAAGTGTAATATGTAATAAGAACTGAATTTATCATATTTGCCAAGATTACACAACCTTGATATCAGAGATATGATATTATGCCAGTATCACTTGTTGGAATTTACATTTATTAAGATCTAAGAAATGTAATAGTATAGATTACTACTAAAATTGCCATTTACTTAGGGAAAGTAGGGTTTATGAATTCCCGATCCCCAGGAATTCTAATTCTACTTCCAATGATTTGGCAAGTACAAATTTTACTGTATGAGTGCGTAATGCTTTTCAAATATGAAGTACGTTCTGTCTGACCATAACTTCTGCAAAGCAAAATAATGTTTGTGCAGGTATAGCATTAGAAAACTGTTCAATTAACCATATGTACTATTAGTACATCAGTAACCATTAGTACATCAGTATCACATATAAAATGAATGTAATACTAAACTCAACCTCCACTCGAGGATATTGGTATTGTCAAAACTGCATTTCACTATTAAACTAATATATTTAAATTTTCATTCCACTAGAGAGGAGCACAAAAGTTAAAGTTATACCTCTGTAACAAACAACGTAAGCAGAAAAAAATGCGAACTTTAACGTGGGGTGATGTAACCACTATTTACCACACACAATTTAATTGTTTTTGTGTTCATTTGGTTAGCAGTGGCGTCAACAACGTGTTGCTAGGAAACTGAGGTTCCGGCCAGCGCGACGGACCGCGTGCGCGATTGCGTAAATCTTAGGACGTGGAAGCGCCCGCGTGCAGCAAATCCCAATGCTCGTTCTCATCTTCTCAGAGGGCCATTACATAACTACAGGGACCAAGGGACGGTCTTAGCCGTGACGCGCAGGACGCTACAATAGTTGACTAACACCCGTTCCATATTTAGAAGGAGCGCCACCGAATGCGTCTCGGCTGCCCCCATGCGCGTCTTGTCACATTTTTAGATCCGCATGTAAACGATACTTCATTACGCTGTATGCAAGGGGTATAATGTTGATGCAATACTATACTTCGTCATGAGGGAGCAAAATCCAAAATGCGTAGTAAATGCTTATAAATTGTAGTGCAATAACTCAAATTGAATTTGTTAGCTTTGTACATTTTGCTATTGAAAAAGAATAATTAAATGAAGTTTAGCTTCGATCAGACTTACCTTTTTGATGCTTTTAATTGGGCACTGTTAAAATTGTTACAATAACACACGGCATTCCGCGACCTCCGTACTTGAAATCAAAATCAACACGCAACAAACATATTTTCTCAACACCCAATCAAACCATAAACTAAAAGAGTAACCTACATAAATAAACATATGATTTGATAATCGGACACCATTCATTCTATTTGTCTATTCGTGCAGATACAGATGGACAATTTAAAATTGGCACCCAATGGTGACGCTACTGTCCTTGTTAAATTATTGTGTTATTAGAAACTAATCCTTATTACTATAAATATAACAACTCTCAAAATTAGTTTCACTTTTAACCGCGTGCCAACTAGACCTAATGTCATTGAGTGCATTCCAGCAGACCAATCGGTAGTCATCGATCACCAGTCCACTCCACCACAGAGTTCATTTTATGCCGGGTCCATAGCGCTTGTTTGTGAACATGCGACTCTCCGTGCCACTGAATAATTCCATTCTAAAACTACCTAGAAGTAATGTACCGATGATATACGTTCTTATTTCAGATATCAAATCGATTGTACCGGCTTCCCGGCAGAATGATTGACAAAAGCATGTGGCACGGAGAGTCGCATGCTTTGAGGTTATGTTTTTTGTTAAATCGTCGAATTCCAGATCAATCTGAGTCTGTACCGGTGGTTTGATGTATTTGTAGCCGTTCCATATTCATTGTAACAGCTACAAACACTTTCGTTGCTCATGTAACGCAACAGGGTCAAAGATATCGCGATCTAAAGTTTTAAAAGCATGCGACTCTCCGGCCCACACACTTAAGTCTAAAATATTGATGAAAATTGCATTAAGATTAAAAATAAGCAGGTTTTTGTAATCGTTTGATCACGATAAACGACCCGAAAACATATTTTCAGAATATCTTTACTCGTTTTAGAGAAATTTGCAAATTTATTTACTATGAACAATCACAGTGTAGGGTTACCATATCGTCGGTCGGTCAGAATCATTAGGCTGTTTCTAGAAAATAGACCCATCGGAATTAGTGATGGGCAGTGGATAAATATCCTAAAGGTAAAAAACTCGGATATTTATCAAAAATAGATAAATATCCGTTTTTAGCCATTTTTAGCGGATTTTTATCCAAAAATGCCGGATAAATATATTCAGGCCTGAATATACACAATAGATTTGCTTCTTGTTAACTACATTTTTGACGAAAACAGTATTTTGTGCTCGCAACAATGTTTTCTTAATTTTATTATCTGTATAGCGTTGTACGTAGTGATGGGCAGTGGATGAAAACTCAAAAGGTAAAAAACTCGGATATTTACCATAAATGGCGGATAAATATATTAAGACCTGTTTCTATACACTAGTTTTGGTCCCACGTGAGGCCCCGCCCCCGCTACTAACCCAACCACGATGACAACTGTACCTGGCAACATATAACAAGCGCACATTGAGGACTGGTCCCTAGGCTAAATGGTGTCGTTTCATCGCCCACAAGTCCCTTGTCAACGACGTGATTACCATCGCAATTGTGTTGACCAGGGTATGCTGGCCGACTTATGGAGAGGGAGAACCTATTTACGATGAACTGTTTTTTCAGGAAGAGATAATACCAACGCATAATCCAAGATAGCGACCAGCTTTTTTGTTTTTGGGCCGATTTCGATGAAACTTTGTTTAGGGCACAATTTTTAAAAGAAAACAGCAGATCAATATTGAAAATGTGAAAATTCAAGATGGCGGTCATCTTTTTTGTTTATGGGCCCACTTCGATGAAACTCTGTTTTTTGTACTAGGTATTTTCACAAGAAAACAGCGCAACGCAATGTTAAAAATGATAAAAATGCAAGATGGTGGCAAACTTTTTTGTTTGTGGGCTGATTTCGATGATACTCGGTTTATGTACTATTTTGACAAGAAAACAGCAACGCAATGTTAAAAATATGAAAAATCAAAGATGGCAGCCAACTTTCTTGTTTTTGGGCCGATTTCGATGAAACTCGGTTTTTTGTACTATTTTGACAAGAAAACAGCAAAGTTATATTAAAAATGACAAAAATCTAAGATGGCGGCCAAACTTTTTGTTTGTGAGCCGATTTCGATGAAACTCGGTTTTTGGTATTATTTAGACAAGAAAACAGCTACGCAATGTTATAATTATAAAAAATCAACGAGTGCGGCCAACTTTTTTTTGGGCCGATTTCGATGAAACTTTGTTTGGGGCACTATTTTTAAAAGAAAACAGCAACGCAATATTAAAAATCTTAAAATCTAACATGGCGATTGGCGGCCAACCTTTTTGTTTGTGAGCGGATTTCGATGAAACTCGGTTTTTAGTACTATTTTGACAAGAAAACAGCAAAGCAATATTAAAAATGACAAAAATCTAAGATGGCGGCCAAACTTTTTGTTTGTGAGCCGATTTCGATGAAACTCGGTTTTTGGTACTATTTAGACAAGAAAACAGCAACGCAATGTTATAAATATGAAAAATCAACGATGGCGGCCAACTTTTTTTTAGGCCGATTTCGATGAAACTTTGTTTGGGGCACTATTTTTAAAAGAAAACAGCAACGCAATGTCAAAATCTAACATGGCGGCCAACCTTTTTGTTTGTGAGCGGATTTCGATGAAACTCGGTTTTTGGTACTGTTTTGACAAGAAAACAGCATCGCAATGTTAAAAATATCAAAATCCAAGATAGCGGCCAACTTTTTTGTTTTGGGCCATTTCGATGAAACTCGGTTCTTTTGTACTATTTTGACAAGAAAACAGCAACGCTATTTTAAAAATGTCCAAAAATCAAAGATGGCGGCCAACCTTTTTGTTTGTGAGCCGATTTCGATGAAACTCGGTTTTCTGTACTTTTTGACAAGAAAACAGCAACGCAATGTTAAAAATATGAAAAATCAAAGATGGCGGCCATCTTTTTTGTTTGTGGGTTCATTTCGATGAAACTCAGTTTTTTGTACTATTTTGACAAGAAAACAGCGCAACGCAATGTTTAAAATGATAAAAATGCAAGATGGCGGCAAACTTTTTTGTTTGTGGGCTGATTTCGATTTAACTCGGTTTTATGTACTATTATGACAATAAAACAGCAACGCAACGTTAAAAATATGAAAAATCAAAGATGGCGGCCAACTTTCTTGTTTTTGGGGCGATTTCGATGAAACTCAATTTTTTGTACTATTTTGACAAGAAAACAGCAACGCAATATTAAAAATGACAAAAATTTAGGAGGGCGGCCAACCTTTTTGTTTGTGAGCCGATTTCGATGAAACTCGTTTTTTTGTACTATTTTGACAAGAAAACAGCAACGCTATTTTAAAAATGTCCGAAAATCAAAGATGGCGGCTAACTTTTTTGTTTGTGAGCCGATTTCGATGAAACTCGGTTTTTGGTACTATTTTCACAAAAAAACGGCAACGCAATGTTAAAAACATAAAAATGTGAAATGGCGGCCAACTTTTTGGTTTGTAAGCCGTTTTCGATGAATCATCGAAATCAGCCTACATACAACAAAGTTGGCCACTATCTTGGTTGGATTTTAACATTATTAACATTGCGTTGTTGTTTTCTTGTCAAAATAGTATCAAAAACCAAGTTTCATCAAAATCGGCCCACAAACAAAAAAGTTAGCCGCAATCTTAGATTTTTGATATTTTTAATATTGCATTGCTGTTTTTTTTTGAAAATAGTGTCCCGAACCGATTTTCATCGAAATCAGCTCGAAAACAAAAAATTTGGCCGCTATCTTGGATTTTTCATATTTTTAACATTGCGTTGCTGTTTTCTTGTCAAAATAGTACAAAAATGGAGTTTCGTCGAAATCAGCCCACAAACAAAAAAGTTTGCCGCCATCTTGGAATTTTGACATTTTTAATATTGCGTTGCTGTTTTCTTTTAAAAACAGTGCCCCAAACAAAGTTTCATCGAAATTGGCCCAAAAAAAAGTTGGCCGCCATCGTTGATTTTTCATATTTTCAACATTACGTTGCTGTTTTCTTGTCAAAATAGTACAAAAATTGAGTTTCATCGAAATCAGCCCACAAACAAAACAGTTTGCCGCCATCTTGCATTTTTAACATTGCGTTGCTGTTTGCTTGTCAAAATAGTGCCAAAAACCGAGTTTCATCGAAATGAGCCCAAAAACAAAAAAGATGACCGCCATCTTGGATTTTTGACATTTTTAACATTGCGTTGCTGTTTTCTTTTAAAAATAGTGCCCCAAACAAAGTTTCATCAAAGTCGGCCCACAAACTAAAAAGTTGGCCGCCATCTTAGATTTTTGATATTTTTAATATTGCATTGCTGTTTTCTTTTAAAAATGGTGTCCCAAACCAATTTTCATCTAAATCGGCCCAAAAACAAAAAAGCTGGCCGCCATCTTGGATTTTTCATATTTATAACATTGCGTTGCTGTTTTCTTGTCAAAATAGTACAAAAAACCGACTTTCATCGAAATCGGCCCAAATACAAAGAAATTGGCCGCTATCTTGGATTTTTCATATTTTTAACATTGCGTTGCTGTTTTCTTGTCAAAATAGTACAAAAAAAAGAGTTTCATCGAAATCGGCCCACAAACAAAAAAGTTAGCCGCTATCTTGGACTTTTGACACACTAAACATTGCGTTGCTGTTTTCTTGTCAAAATAGTACCAAAAACCAAGTTTCATCGAAATCGGCCCATAAACAAAAAAGTTGGCCGCCATCGTACATTTTCGACATTTTTAATATTTCTTTACTGTTTTTTTTTTAAATAGTGCCCAAACCGAGTTTCATCGAATTCGGCCCAATAACAAAATAGTTGGCTGCCATCATGGTATTTTTTTACAATATTAACTGGTTTCCGAACCCTGCGTGTCAAGTAAATTTTGTGACAACCCTTCCGTTTTTGCGTAAAACTACGTGCTACGTACGTTGGGGGCTGGGGGTGCTAGAGTCATCGAACGAATTCATTCATAATTCTGAAGTAGTTTGAGAATTCTCAGGATGTAGTTTTCATTCTTCTATTGCATTTTTTGGATTTCTTAATTATAATGCACTTCAATAGCACTTATTTTGTTTAAAATTATTAACTACCTTTATTTTAATTTCAAAATTTACGTGACATATCAAGAAAAGGGTTTTAAAATAAATATTTTATTAGGACGGATAAATATCCGTCCTTTCGGATAAAAACTCGGCTAAAAACGGATCTTTATTGAGTTTTTATCCATTTTGAGTTTTTATCCGGTCAAAAACCCATCACTAATCGGAATACGTTATTTTGAGGGTCTAACCTTCAAGAATTCTAAAGTTTATGAATTCTTGCCTGTCGATACATTGGCATATAATTAGTTTATTTTTGCGTTTTGTGTCACATCTAGCCGATGCATCTTGAGAAATTCGATTATTTGTGGTGGTTATAAATAATTGGACTCTAAGGCGATTCTCCCACTGCCAACGCGCGCCGTCGTCGCGGGGCGCGGTTTGGCGTTTCACGCGCGCGGTGACGGCGCAGCGCAACGCCTGTTCGGGCGGTTTTCTCCGCGCCCCCGCGCCATTCGGCGTCTGTCGCGTCCCCGCCGCTTGTTTTTTAGAGGCATTAAATTTTGAAGTTGTTTTGTTTTAATTTCCAGGTTTTTAGGGTTCCGTACCTCAAAAGAAAAAAAACTGAACACATATAAAATCACTCATGAGATTAAAACGTCCAGACAAATAATTAAGATTTGCCATCTCGATATTAATGACGGAATTTTAATAACATACGAGTAGGTAGGTACAGTCAACGGCACGCTGGGCTTCCACGACAGCGTAATGATATTCAATCAAATAAATAACAGATTTTTTACAGTTTTGTATAACCTCATGTGCTGCATAATGCAGAGGTTTTACCTTCCAATAAAACCGCCATTGTGTGCTGAGCCTTGTCCGGGGAGAAGGTGAGAGAGCCATTGCCGATTTTCTTGTTTTAACACGTTTTTGTCGTCTGGCAACACTGGATTCCCGCCTTTTTCCCTGCAACATAGACAATTCCCGCCAAGAATCATCCCCTCCACTAGGGCAAGCAAGCGCTCAGCGCTCACTTTTTCCTCATTGTTTTCACCAGGGCCAGTAAAATGCCCCGGACAAGGCTCAGCACACAATGGCGGTTTTATTGGAAGGTAAAACCTCTGCATTGTGCTGCCTCGCCTTGTCCGGGGAGAAGGTGAGAAATGTTTGTTATTGCCCTGGTGAGGGATGATGAGAAAATAAATCAATAAGCCAATATGTTTAATGTGAGCTATAATTTATTTTCTGTGTAAGTACTTAAAACAATAATCTAAGTATTTACTCTTAATTTTATTTTCAATTATCGATGGGAATAAATAAATCAAGTTTATGTTTTAGATCAAACGCAAAATAATTTATATTAAATTTAATTTACACAATAGTTTTTCAGGTAGGTAGAACCGTGATTCCAGTTACCTTTTTAAAAATGTATGACAGTCAGACCGTTGCAAAGCTATTCAATGAAGTTATTGCTGCCGATCTAATGCTTTCGACTGTGTTCAATCAAATCCTGCAGACTTAAAAACTATTCTTACCCATTACCGTTCTGGAAGCAAGCAGGCTTCGCTTTACACAGTGTTGTATAAAAAGTTGCTGAAGTGAGCTATTCTCCAATCAGATAGTTTTACTACTTTATGAATTCAATAAACGGCTCAATATTATTTTGATCCTCGCGAGTAATCAGCTTCCAACCTCATTGGTGGTGCCAAGTAGAGTGTCTTTACGAGTCAAAATTTGACTAAAGGAGAAAAGTCAGGTACACTATCGACTTCAAGACGAGCACATACATACAAACACAACATGAATAAAAAATGAACATGTCTATTGTCCAAAACGAATAATAATGTAGGTAGTTCCACAACAACGTTGATATAGTGTTTAGTGATAGACCGTGGAAGTGTGACGTCACGTCACATAATGGTGGATATTTGGCAGAGTTCTTTCGCAGAGAAAGGAGCATGTAGATCACAAATCGGGATCTGATTGTGAATGAATACCTGTTTCGCAAAATTATCTTTACTCAATTTTTTACTCACGCGTCACGTGTAGCTCAAACAGTTGTAACAACCAATTTGTAGAAGTGAATTGTAGCAGGTGCCAGCATTTCTTGATGTAGACACTTAGCTAGGTTCTTGCCTATGGGGATTGCTAACAGCAACGTTTGTTGTCTGCGCACCATTTTACCCAGCATTGGTTCCAGGCGGGTTCCTAATAGAATAAAAGACTTACGCCAAATCTTTAGTAGAAAAGCTTTTTCTACTACTTTCCGACATTGGTGGAGAGACTTCCAGCTCCAATTAACACAATAGTCTACTTTTGGGAGAGTGTGACCTGTGCTTTGTGCGACAGGTTTTATAATTGAACTGACCCGCTGAAGGCTCTGTCCTGAAGATCAGGTCTCCAGAACAATTTCAGTCATCGAGGCGCAATCACCACAAACAGACCGTCGCATCCACTCAGGAAAAGTAATACTTACCTACCCCTGGTATGAGGGACGAAGCTAAGAACACCCAAGTCAGGGCGTAATTCCACTGCCGGCTGAAGGCATTGTGGAAATCTACTCCCTCATACAGCGGGTTTAGCGATACGTAGTGCTGAACTACGTGAGCCTGAGCAGATGGGAACAGATCTATCCGTGGTAACCACACCGAATGCCCGAAACAGCCCCGAAGATGGCTCTGGTTAGAGATGTCACTCCAGCATCAGGAATCATATTCCAGAATGGCATCTCCCAGTGCCAAGCGATCCCGTTAAAGCATCTAGGATAGGAAGGTGTTGGTATGTTACAACTATACTCAGGTCCTGGATAAAACGTCATACCTTGCGAGTCTTCTTCGTGAGCATAGAAGATCTCGTCAGGTTTGATTTCGAAGATAAGTCAATGCTCAGTGCATTGTGCGATTAATTCAGAAGATTGGCATGTCGGAGACGTGGCCGTTAACTGTTGCTGAGCTGCTGATGAAGCACCCATTATTCGACAAGTTGTGTCGTATCCCAGGCACCGCAACTGATCAGATGCACCGCTGCAATGCATTCGCGTCACCGGACGAAGTCAGTGTAACCTGTGGTAAATAAATAAGAGAAGATTCGCTCACCGACTGGTGCCACCATTGAAGTTCCATGATCATCTCTGGGGATAAGACGTGTTGCGGTTTCGTTTGTCTTAGTCTTAGAAACTTCAAACTGTTGGCGGCTGTGAAAGAGACGGTGGCAGTGTAAATGACCAATGGTCTACGGAATTTGTACAATTTAATATTTTTATAATCAATCAGCTTCAATGTGCCGTCGCCGGAAATATTGCCTTAGGGTCGGGAATATTCCCAATACTGCCGGGAATATTCACACATGGCACATTTTCTCAACGCGGTCAGTAAGAGTCTCTGAAACTCCTGACAACGTAGGTAGTTTTAAGATATTAAATTCTGCTAGGAAGGTACTTTCGCTTTCCCGCAGTATCTCATCGAATCCCCAGAAATTCTAAATAAATTCTGAATGGTAGGTCGGTAGTAATATAATATAAATTTTACAAAGTTGATGACATAAACTCGAACTATAGCAAGCAATATGTTACAACCACCGAATTTAATTTCAGCAAGTAAGTAACGTCATCATAAAATCTAATTAAACAAAGAACTAGACTCATTCTAGTTTTCGAAATTTCATGCAATTCTGTATGGAAGACAATACCGTCAAGGTTTTGCATGAAAAGTTATCTTAAAAAGGATCGGTGACTTTTATATCGGGCTATACTCACTTAAAAGTACGCTTGAGATGTGTTCATCTTCGTCAACAGGACTAATCGCCAATATATCAATTACCTACCTGATATATTAGAATTTCGGAGGTAATCTTGAAAAAGAATTCGAATGTGTGATATGATAATAGTATATTATCAGCCTATGAATTAGTATGAAGTTTGTATGGCTTTCTATGCTTCGTTAAAAGGTTTCAAACGGCTAAAACGAATTCTAGTTAACTATATTAATCTAGGCATCACCACCATAACCTCATTTATTTATTAATCTTTATTTTAGTACCATTACAAAATATGGTATAAAAGGGGAAGGACTATCAGTCTACTTTAGGAAAAATACTAAACCACAATTTTGTTGCATTTTCTAGCAATTTACATTATCAATCGTGGAATTATTAGAAATAGACCTAGGTCTATTTAAAAAACGACAAAAAAAAAATACTTTGCAATGCAAACAAATCAAACAATATCTTCTCAATTAAAAATAGTTCTTACGATGATACTCTTCAAGAAGGTATCTTAAGTTTGTTTAAAACAGGAAATCTTGTGAACAAAATAATAATAATACAATAAAATAACAAGTTCTGTTTAACAGCTTACTTTCCACATTGTATAGTCTACTTAATATTATTTGAAATATTATTAGGTATTATTACTTCTTTTATCCTTGCAAAATGTTTATTTAATTTTAGAACAGAATACCATATAAAACACAGATTGCAAATTTTTTAATCAACATTAAAATGAACCCAAAATAATAATTTTGTTGAAATTATTTTTAAGATAATACTTCCGTAGATAGCATTATTAATGTACGTTCACAATATGAGGGTAGAAAAAGATTGCAATCGTACTGCTTTAAATGATCGTTTGGAAAACCCGACTAAGATAAAATCTGTTTTACGAGTTTCACAAATACTTCTATTCAACCAGTCCGGATATTTAATCTAACTATCCATCCGTCTTGCTAAAAGCCTAAAATCTACGTAGTCAAAATTCAAAGTGCTTTGTAAAAATTCGTTATTTGGCATTGGTGAACCGTTGGGTGCATTATGAATTTGATTTAATCCGTCTTTACTGGAAACTATGACGTCTTGGCGGGGGCACTACCGTGCCCCCAGATGTAACAAGATTTATGTTATTTTGGAACATGTTTTTCATAAACTCAACACCAGCACTCGGTTACGCAAAATATATAGCAAAGTATTAAAATGTTGATTCTTAGCTTTTTCAGCACGCAAATTATCTAGCAAAGTATTAAAATGTTGGTACTTAGCTTTTTTAGATGAACGTCGCACTGAACTACTTGAAATTCTCGCTGTAGAAGAGTTTGGTGGTGATCTCCAGCTTTTCTCCCGGCGCCTTCGCTGTCGCCTTCGCCTCCCAGTGCTACCAGACATTGAGGCGTCCATATTGCGAACTAGACGTGAGGCGTATTTATTGTAACAGTTAAAAATAACAGATAATTAAATGTAACTGTTTCGCCCTGTTACGAGCGCTATGAAATAACTGTTGTTCAAAGGAACAGGCGAAACAGACTGTTCTCGCCGTCTTCACTGTTCCCTGTACCACGCTGTTATCAGAGTAACAACCTGTTGCCATTGTTCCGCCTGTTACGTGGAACAAGCGCTTTCTTACTCTAACATATGAAAAGAAAACAGACAAAGCTTGTTATTTTTATCTGTTATATAAACCGACCATATCAAAAATACATTCGACTTTGTAAATTAGTCGTGTTATCTGTTCCTGTGTTTGTTTATGGCCTTTTTTGTTTTTTGTGGCAATAGAGTTTGGCTGTTTTGCTAATGTTATGTTATAAGGTAGGTAAACAGGCTGAATTAAATAAAACTATTTTAATTTTATTGAGATTTTAAGGATGTTTAAGCACTTTATTATATACGTGGAATGGATGCATTTATAAGCAAATTAGGATATGCGGGTTAGGAAATCGGACATCTAGTGCTGCCAGGGAGTTAAGGAAAAGATCATGGTTCCCAGATTGGGGGTTTTTTGCAGTAAAAATTTCCTTGAAAATTTTCTTTCAGTAGACTTAGTTCACCTGGTATTTCATCATCACCATTTATGTTTCCACTGCTGGGGCACAGGCAATGACCGGAAGAACAAAATAATGTAGAGAAAGGTAGGAAAACATTTGACTAGTGATCATTAGTTAAAAAACGGGTGCAAGCGATATTCGACTTTACTGACTTTCAAACTTCAATATGCTCGAAAATCGCTTGCACCTGTTTTTAACAACAATCTATTTTTATTTTTATTATTTGAACTTATTTAGCAAATTTATGATAATTACTGCCATCTATCGCAATTTCAGTAAAAAGCTTAATGAAAGTAATACAGCAAGCAACTTCATTAGGTGATATGATGGTTCACCCAATACAAACAAGATGTCGCATGTGTGCCGTAACTGCCGTAATGGAAATCATTTTTGATAATATTAGATTTTACGTAATTGTAATAAAGTTTAGTCTTGCTTAACAGAAAAAAATAACAGTTTATGATCATAATAGATAAAAATAACAAGCTTCGTCTCTTTTCTTTATGTTAGTAGTCCTAAGGTTAGAATAAAGAAGCGCTTGTTCCACGGACGGAACAGGAGGAACAATGGAAGCAAATTGTTACGACTGTTATTTTTGTAACAGGATGTTGGAATTGTTATTTTAGTGTAACAGGAACAGTTGTAACAGGTAGGCAATTTGCCCTGTTACAACCCATGTCTATTGCGAACTTTATTCATATCAACAGGACTTCCTCAAATAAGTGTTATCACTGCGAAGTTCAGCAACGCAATGAGGAAAAAGTGAGCGCTGAGCGCTTGCTTGCCCTAGTGGAGGGGATGATTCTTGGCGGGAATTGTCTATGTTGCAGGGAAAAAGGCGGGAATCCAGTGTTGACAGACGACAAAAACGTGTTAAAACAAGAAAATCGGCAATGGCTCTCTCACCTTCTCCCCGGACAAGGCGAGGCAGCACAATGTACCTACCAAATGGCACTAAAATGGGCGTATATCCAAGCCACGAAACATTTGAAAACCAGAGGAAATCCCGCCATCGTAACGAAACGATCATCGAAAACCAGCCGCGGGGCGCGTCGCAGTGTGTTGTACCCCGCGGTAACGCGCCTGCTGGCGCAAACTGCTCGCGGATCGCCGGCGGCACGCGGCGGTGCGCGCTCACGCGCCGTGGCGCGCCTTGGTGTGTTGGACGAGGCGGTTTTCTGTACAAATTAATGTACTTGCATACAACGTAAAAGACGCGCGTGGGTGCGCCGCGACTGCGCGCGTCGCCAGTGTGAGAACCGTCTAAACTGTCAAAATTGTTTTAAAGTAAAAAGAAACAAAAGTATTGTATTTAAGATAGCCTGCGTAGTGTACAAACCTAATTTGTGTCATTTTCGTCCATGGAAACAGACGTGGGACCCGTACATTAATAACACCGTCAAAAAAATATTACAATTTGAAAAACAAGTACCATATACCTCAGATCACTTAAAAATCCCTATGAAATAAATTTGTGCCAAATTAAGGCATGGACTTTTAATATTTTCAATTTTTTTGTTTGTCCGAGCCATTGATGCTTATAAAAAATATTAGTATTATTAGAGTTTACATATTTAATATCTTAAATACATGAGTGATGGACAGAATGAATTTGTGTCATTTTCATGCATGGATAATACCTAGGTAGGTAGGTATTCAAAAAGTTTGCGGTCGAAGCGAGTAGGCGCGGGCGCGTGGCGAGGGACGACGAAGCTCGTCCGTTTCGGTTGGATACTAAGTACGTACATACCTATAAGTCTCACGTCACGATACGAACGAACACGCACCTTTCGTTTGGTTAAGTAGGTACTCTATAGAATTACATCTCCTGTTTTAGAAATTCATACAGATGTACTATGGACAACAACGTCACTTAACCACAACTCTTAAGGTTAAAATCGGTTGCACGCCGCGTCGCCGCCGTCATAACATAATATATTTAGTTCGTGCAGGGGGATACGTGCGCACACAATTTTTTTGCTAACTTTTAAGCGAAGCTGTTGCCCATAGTACATACATATCTGTTCTGTTTCCATTCTAAAACAACCTAGAAGTAATGTACCGACGATATACATTCTTATTTCAGATATCAAATCGATTGTACCGGTTTCCCAGCAGAATGATTGACAAAAACATGTGGGCCGGAGAGTCGCATGCTTTGAGGTTATGTTTTTTGTTAAATCGTCGAATTCCAGATCAATCGGAGCCTGTAGCGGTGGGTTGATGTATTTGTAGCCGTTACATATTTATTGTAACAGCTACAAACACATTCGTTGCTCATGTAACGCAATAGCGACCTAAAGTTTTAAAAGCATGCGACTATCCGGCCCACACGCTTAAGTCTAAAATATTGGTGAAAATTGTATTATGATTAAAAATAAGCAGGTTTTCGTAACCGTATATAATAGTATAAGTAAAGACCTAATATTTATAGATATACAGGGTCACTGGAAATATGACGTATTCCTGTTAAGGGGTTATAGATGAGGTCAAAACAAATATTTTTTGTCATATAACTTTTTCTCAAAAAATAACCAGTTTTTGAGTTAATTGAAATTAAGTATTTTTTTTACCAAAAGTACGTTTTCAGACACAAAAATTTAAAATAAAAGATAACTACTCATTCCACTCCGGATTTTTTATTATTTTGGGATAGAAAGGAATCTGAGTGTTGATAATGAATAAAAAAATTTTCATAAAATACAGGTGTTTATAAAAAATTCAATCCTTAAATGCATTTTTTATTTTTATTTTTTCAGATTTTATAGAAATAGCTTCAAATATCTTTAAAAAAATCCTAGTAACTAAGCGTGCATAATATTTTAAAAACATCACCATCTATTCAGCTTTCAGATGAGGTATAAAACTTAATAATAGCTTAAATAAAAAATGAGAAATTAAGACTTAACTAAATAGCAGTCCCATTTCATGTAGCAAAAATTTCCTGCTTCAAGCGCTTTGGAGGTGGCCGTATTATCCTACTTATTCCATAAATGTGAAAGTTTTCTTGTTTGGATGATTGTTAATCAATCACGCAAAACGGCTGAACGGATTTGGATGAAATTTGGCACATAGATAGTTTATAAGCCGGATTAAAACATAGGAGGATACTATTATCTTGGTTAAAGGTTCCCTAGGGATTTTCTCAAATGTAAATGCGAATGAAGTCGCGGGCGGAAGCTAGTTTGCTATAAATGATCGTGCTTACTAAAAATACTTTTGTCCGAGTGAGTTTGAAACGGGATTATTTTCCGCCGATGAGTCAAAATTTTATACAGACAGCATCAAAAATAACCATGCATATCAGTCATTTTCAATGCCCCGCTGCTGGGGAACTGGCCTTCCTTTTGACTTGTGGATGGATAAAGCGGACGGGCCATACCCACCACGTGGGCCCAATGTGGATTGGTCAGTGTTAACTACTGTAAATCAGCCAGAACCAAGGGCTCAATGTAAGGTACATTGAGTTAACACCGACCAATCCACATTGGGCCCACGTGGTGGGTTATGGCCCGTCCGCTTTATCCCAAAAGGAAAGGAAGGCCTGTTCCCCAGCAGCGGGTCATTAAAAATGGCTGATATGCATGGTTATTTTTGATGCTGTCTGTATAAATTTTTACTCATCGGCGGAAAATAATCCTGTTTCAAACTCACTCGGACGAAAGTATTTTTAGTAAGCACGATCATTTATGGCAAACTAGCTTCCGCCCGCGACTTTCTTCGCATTTACATTTGAGAAAATCCCTAGGGAACTTTTAACCAAGATAATGTATCCTCCTATGTTTTAATCCGGCTTATAAACTATCTGTGTGCCAAATTTCATCCAAATCCGTTCAGCCGTTTTGCGTGATTGATTAACAATCATCCAAACAAGAAAACTTTCACATTTATGGAATAAGTAGGATAATACGGCCACCTCCGAAGCGCTTGAAGCAGGAAATTTTTGCTACATGAAATGGGACTGCTATTTAGTTAAGTCTTAATTTCTCATTTTTATTTAAGCTATTATTAAGTTTTATACCTCATCTGAAAGCTGAATAGATGGTGATATTTTTAAAATATTATGCACGCTTAGTTACTAGGTTTTTTTTAAGGATATTTGAAGCTATTTCTAAAAAATCTGAAAAAATAAAAATAAAAAATGCATTTAAGGATTGAATTTTTTATAAACACCTGTATTTTATGAAATTTTTTTTATTCATTATCAACACTCAGATTCTTTTCTATCCCAAAATAATAAAAAATTCGGAGTGGAATGAGTAGTTATCTTTTATTTTAAATTTTTGTGTCTGAAAACGTACTTTTGGTAAAAAAATACTTAATTTCAATTAACTCGAAAACTATTTATTTTTTGAGAAAAAGTTATATGACAAAAAATATTTGTTTTGACCTCATCTATAACCCCTTAACAGGAATACGTCATATTTCCAGTGACCCTGTATATTGCGAACGATTTTATCCTAGCTTTCCGATGACCTAGAGACTTGAAACTTTGAAAATAGGTCAGAACTGGAAGGCAATGCAATATTATGGTGTCATTGAGCTGATCTGATGATGAAGCCGGAAGAAGCCCACAGGAATTCTATGATAAAACCTACAACCCCATCGTGTTTGGGCTCGTTAGAATAGGCATGACGAAATTTTTTTTTTATTTTATGTTACATAAATTACCTCTCAAAAAAAGAAACATTGGTAAAATAATTATTTCGCTAGCGTGAAAACTGCCCGAGATATCACAGTTTAAAATGCACACAAATTGGACTCACCCGAAAACGCTCCATACTAACGGCTACCCTAGTTATGACGTCACGCCTAGGTGTTTGTATGCAACGCGTAGGAAAGTTTGGCAGCTATATTAAATATTGTGTTTATCAAAATTGTTTCTTATACAAATTTGCTATAAATTTTATGGATTAATTAAATGTATTATTTATTTTAATATATTTTAAACTTTTTAAATGGACTTGTCCGCCCAACTTTGAAGGGTAATAAAACAAATAATACGCAATATATAAAACCAAGAGGTATACAAGCTACTCTAAAAGTTCAATATGTTTACGGTTTTTATTAGTATTATGTTAATTTATTCAGTAGTCGTCATCCCTATTGTTTTGACGAGTACTCTAATGGGAGACGAAGTCCAGGGTCTGATGATGAAGCTGACAGACAGAGTATGTTCATTACTTTTAGTCGGAGGATTTTTGTAAAAATATTAACCAAACTGTTTTTCAATTAGGGTTTTTCAAAATGACAAAAAACTGTATGCTCGATAGATAAGATGGCGTTGATAAAAATGTATGTGTCAATGTGATTTTTTTACTCAGCTTCGAAGAGTACTCAGGTAGGCAGGCAAATCTGATGTTACCCTAAAATGTTTCTCTTTGGCCAGATGTCAGCCAGCGAACGCTTATTTGCCTCTTTGGTACAGGCCGTTTATTTTTAAAAGCCAATTTTTACACTTCTCTTTGGTACGGAACCCTTTGTGTGCGAGTCCGACTCGCACTTGACCGGTTTTTATTTCCTTACCCTCAAAAAATATTTTGTTACAGTAGGTAGGTAATCCTTTCTTTTTAAACTTTGCAAGAGGTAGAGTACAAGAATGTTAATGATGTCATCTCATCAATGAGACTGTAATTGACAATAATAACACATGCCTAGTTCCAAATCACGCCAACAGCACTGTTAGCCTATAATCCATTAAATGAAGTAGGTACACAAATACCCTATCTGTGTAATATTTTGTGACTATTTAATTTGGTCGGATACGCGCTAACAGCGCTGTGAGCGTGATTCGGAACGCGGCCACAGTATCATCAAATGTATTTATATTCGTTCGTATACTTCTTACCTACCTACCTACTCGTTACTTCAAATGTGTCACCGAACTTCAGTACCTATGCTTAGGCGTCACTAATGGCCGATTTCACCAACATCCCCTAAACCGTTACCTAACTATGTGCCCCTTTAAATAAAAGAGCCTCCAAACGAACCCCTTGTTTAGAATACGTTTCACCAACTAAACAGCCCTTTAACTATGAGACCATAGCTAGGGGACAGTTTTTTCATCATTTTGGATGTGTTAACCGTAACTTTTTAAAAAATTTAATTCTATTGATCTATTGTAGCAAATGTTTGACCCGAAATTAAAATATAAGTATAAAAACACTTTTTTAAACTTGAACTGTTTGAAGCCTTTGGACTACCGTAGAACAAAATGTGTTCAGATATTCCTTTAGAAAGTCTGAAATCACCATGTTGATTCTTCTTATTTATTAAGCCGTATTTCACTATATTTTTCAAATAAGAAATAAAATATTAAAAATATTTTGAATAAAATATAAAATAAGTATTCAAATAATAATCACAATTAAATGTAAAAAAATCACTACCTATGTATATTATTTTTATTTATTAAGTCGTATTTCATTATATTATTCAAAAAGAAATAAATTATTAAAAAATATTTTGAATAAAATATTAGGTAAGTAAGTATTCTAATAATAATCACATTTAAATGTAAAAAAAGCTTTCTCATCTACGGTCATGAAAATCCAAATTCTTTTCAACCTTCTCTAATAAAAATAAATATTAATAACCTATAGGTATCTTTTTTCTCTTTATTTTTAAAGTAGCTTTTGTATTAAGTTACATGTCAGCCCCATAGTAACTTTAATGTAATGTGGGGTTATGCACTTATATTAAAATAATTAAACTTATATTTTTTTATTGTATTTTTTTATTATATTGTTAATTATATTTTATATAACTATATATTTTTAAAAGTCCACGTTATCACTTTTTTAAAATAGCCCACTCATTGTCGAATTATTTGATGTCGTCTAAATAATGTATTTCCCAGAATTAACTCAAAAATTTTAAAGCTTTCTATAATTGAATAAAGTGCCTATCCATTTTCTTTAGTAATTTAAAAATATTGCTCTCGAAAAAAGATTTTTAAACTGCCACATAACGTTATGGGCTGAATATTGCACCCCCTAAACTTAGCAGTCCTTTTAGCACTATAGGGGTCCCATGTGCGTTGGTGAAACGCATGAACGCGGTTATGTGGTCCCCTAACAGATTTGCGGGTCCTGTTAAATTTAGGGGACGTTGGTGAAATCGGGCATAAGTCACTACTTACTTTAAATTAGGCGAATTAATTTGAAGTGGGATATTGTGCTGGCTCAATACGAAATAGAGGCTACTTTTTACAAATTCTTTTACCCAAAGTCGCTCGAACGGCAAAGTACGTAGCAGCGGTGCTCGAAGTACGCAGCAAACAGCGGTGCCCCGGCTCCCGCCACCCCCCCCCCCATTTTCTTTTGTGACTTTTACAGGGTGTTGAAAAGAAAAAAATAAAAAGTTGAAAATTCCATTGATGAATTTAGCACAAAACATTATGTACAACAGATACTATTGATCTAAAACATTTAACACTTATTTAACCAATTGTAATATTCTTTTGGAGTTACTAAGGTAACGCTTTAGGTAATAGTCAAATAACAGTATTCCCGTGGACAAAGATGACACTAAAAGCTCAAGTACATCGGTTACAACTTCATAATTATCATGAAAGTAAAATTTTCAACTTTAATTTTCTTTTCGTCCGATAGCGTTAAAAAAGACAAAAACCTAAATTGTTACTTATGCATCAAACCAAAATGACACAATTTCATGTATTAGGCTAAGTGAATGGTGCAGAAACTATATACGAAAAAAACAATCTTTAATATTTTTAAAAGCTAAAAACTTATCCCGATCGGTCTAAAATGCAAGTTGAAGTGTTTTTAGATACCTATTTTGAAAGACTAATACTTCAAAAACGAAGGAAGTTCTCAGTTCGGTTGCATTCAACCGAGACCTAAATTAATGGGTGACTGATACTGATGATGATGGGTGACTGGTACTGAGTGGGCAATTATTATACCAATTATGACGTTCACATTTTTAACACGTTTTTATAAGGTTACCTACTTTCTCATTTGTTTGTTTGTATTTTGTCATCTCGATTAGGATAAAAGTCACCTTTTTACGTCCCCTAAAAAATATTGCAATATTGCATAGTCAGTAACAGTATGATAGTAGGTACGATACGTACGAGTATGTAGGCAAATCAACCCTCAACATTATGTAGTTCAACTTGAATTTTATTAGAAACAGCCTAATGATTCCTACGGACCGACGATATGGTCACCCTACACACTGATTATTCATAATAAATCATAGTAAATAAATTTACTTATTTCTCTAAAACGAATGAAGATATAGTGAAAATATGTTTTCGGGCCGTTTATCGTGATCAAACGGTTACGTAAACTTGCTTATTTTTAATCTTAATACAATTTTCACCAGTATTTTAGACTTAAGCGTGTGGGCCGGAGAGTCGCATGCTTTTAAAACTTTAGATCGCCATATCTTTGTCCCTGTTGCGTTACATGAGCAACAAATGTGTTTGTAGCTGTTACAATGAATATGTAACGGCTACAAATACATCAACCCACCGGTACAGGCTCCGATTGATCTGGAATTCGACGATTTAACAAAAAACATAACCTCAAAGCATGCGACTCTCCGTGCCACATGCTTTTGTCAATCATTCTGCCGGGAAGCCGGTACAATCGATTTGATATCTGAAATAAGAACGTATATCATCGGTACATTACTTCTAGGTAGTTTTAGAATGGAATTATTCAGTGGCACGGAGAGTCGCATGCTCACGCTTGTTTTGCCCTACACAATCAACAAAAACATCTCAACATTCAACAAAATCGTCTACACAAAACATTGTTTCGCAAAACATTTTTATGTAGAGAAACAATGTTTTTGCTTCCATACCTGGTGGAAAACACGAACACAAAAAATTTTGCGCGGGTCGAGGGGCAGGGTAAGTTCATAATCATCTGTAATTTTGGCAACTCGCTGACGTTTTGTGCGCCAAGTTTGAATGAAAGTAATTCTTCGTTTGATTCGGAGCAGCGAAAAATGTACCTATACTAAATCGAATCGATCTTCTATTTTCAATTCTTGATAAATGTTTAAAGAAGGACGTCAATTCCTGACTTGTCAAAAGGTTGATTTTATTAATTGTCGTGTATAGAGAAGTAATATAGCTCATAAGACTAAATTTTTATTGTTATTCATATATTGCTGACTAAAATAAAAATCGGCAATACAGAAATAGAGAAAATTAATCATGAAGATTGGCAATAATTACATTTAATATAAACTGGAATATTATACCCTATTACAAAAACCTTTTTTAAACCTTTACTAGAAATAAGTCAGACAAAATTATTAATTATTTTCATAAAACAAAAAAATACCTAACATGTCCTTTTTCACTAATTAGGTAAAATAACATAAACATAACAAAGATAATGATGAAAAATAACGAAAAACATCGAAAAAGTGCAGAAGTGAGGTTATTTTCCATTCTCTTTACACGTAAAGAAAAAGACAGGGACAATTGATTACGCATAATGGAGCCTTAACGAAAAATTTCAGGCCGGCGCGGTGCTGGCTTGATATGTCTTGATATGTCGCGCTGGCAAAAGCGCGATCAAAATTACCGAAATTTGGCCGAAGTTTGGCCGAAATTCGAATTCGGCTCATTTGCGAACCGAATGTTCGGCCTAAGTTCGTATTTGGTTAAATCCACATTTGGCCCATCTCTAATATTTATGTGATTGTCAAATTAAAATTCAATGAATACTAGTGTTCTACGGACTTAGTAACTATTCAAATATAACTTTATTATCACTATACATCGACTTTTAAAAAATGCTATCGGTCACAACTTGTGACAGGTCAAAACTTGTATGGAAAGTGGTCGTTGTTCTTTCGCCACTGTTAATAGAGTCTAACTTGAAAGCGACGCTTTTTTCTAGTGCTAACATAAAATGCTAAATTGGCAACACTGAAGTTTTGTCTACACAAACCACGCAATCGCTGTGGACGGAGTGTGTAGAGAAACATTTTTCAGAAACAAAGTTTTGTGTATGTATCTTTGTTCAATGTTTTCTAAAAAACTTCGCTATGGACCCGGCATTAGAGATCGTTCACACGAGTGATTTTTTCATCGAGCGACATTTTTACCACCGACGTTTCCCGTGCCGTACCGGGGCCCACTTAAGAGCCGTTTACACGAGTCAAGCTGTTAAGTAGTAACTAAATGGGCAACTTAATTTTAAGTTAAAATTTAATAAAAAGTCGTTCACACGGTTTAAATAGTAAGTAGTAAGTAGCCAGTGTGCCCATTTTTGGCGATTACAAAAGGCCATAATATCCGAATGCTGAGCTAGAAATAAGGCCGAAAATCACTTGAACCTGTTTTTTAACTTCATTAGTTAAAAAAACGATGGAGATTGACAGCTGTCATCTGTCAAACTTAAAACAGCAATATCTCAAAAAGTATTCATCCTAGATTGATGGTGTCTTTGAAGAAATCAAAGGTCTTAGCAAGATCTTCATTTTACGAAACAGCTGTCAAAAAGTTTGTCATCTAAAATAAAGATATCACCAAGACCTTTCATTTCTTCAAAAACACCATCAACCTAGAATGAGGACTTTTCGAGATATTGCTGTTTTAAGTTTGACAAATGACAGCTGTCAAACTTACAACAGCAATGTCTCGAAAAGTACTCATCCTAAATTCATGGTGTCTTTAAAGAAATGAAAGGTCGTAGTTAGAGCTTCATTTTAGATGACAAACTTAAATTTGGCAGCAGCCATCTAAAATGAAGATCTAACCAAGACCTTTCATTTCTTCAGAGACACCATCAGTCTTCCTAGACTTTTTGGGATATTGCTGTTTTATATTTGACAGATGACAGCTGTCAAACTTACAACAGCGAAAAGTCTCGAATTAAGTCGATTCCCGATTTAATCCCGACTACGGTCCATATTTCCCCAAATCGGGAGAAATGCCGAAAATCGTCAGCAAGTGGCAAGTACAGCGCGTGGCCACGCCCATAAGGGGGGCATTCGGTGCGGGCGGCGCGGTTACTTGTCCAAAAAATAGACTAGAATTTATTTACTTAATAACTTGCCCACTTAATGGCCAACTTATTACTTACTACTTAATTGGCTGTTTACACGCGAAAATTTAGTTGGTCGACAACTTAATTTTAACTAAATTACTTAATAGCTTGACTCGTGTAAACGGCTTCTTATAGCTTGACCGTTAGAGTAGGGATTTGACCATAAAGAGTTGACATAAATTGAGGGCGCCACTTTCTATGTAAATACGTCACAATCACGAATAATTTGGCAACACTGACTACATTTAGTCATGGAAATAGTACTGTAAACCGGAATGAGCGCTTCGCCCCAAAACGAGCCGACAGAGAGGTCAAGTAGATGTATGTGTCCTTTTCTTCATAAGGGTGACCAAACCGTATGGTTGGCCGGAGACATACATAATACTTTTAACTGTTTAATAAAAACTTAAATACCTAGGTAATTCTTTATTTATAATTAACACTTTTTACCGCGTTTTTATTACGTTGCTTGCTCTTTTGTTTGTTTGAGCACAATTTTTGCAAACGATTTTATACTAAATTCCCGATGAGCTAGAGACTTGAAACTTTGAACACTGGTCAGAAATGGAAGGAAATGCAATATTACAGTGTTATTTTACAGTGTTATTGAGCTGATCTGATGATGGAGCCGGAAGAACGCCACAGGAACTCTATGATGAATGAAACTATACAACCCCATCGTGTTTGGGCTTGTTAGAATTGTCTTGACAAGTACTCTGACGGGAGACGAGGTTCAGGGTCGGATGATAAAGTCTGGATTCCATGCCATAGGAACTCAATATTGAAATCATGCAACCCCATCGAGTTTGGGCTCGTTTGAATCGTCTTGACGAGTGCTCTGTTGGGTAATAGTATCCAAGAGTCTGATAATGGAGCCGGAAGAAGGCCACAGGAACTCTGCAATAAAACCTTTCAACCCCATCGAGTTTGGACTCGTTTGAATGGTCTTGACGAGTACTCTGATAGGCGGTGGTATATATTTTTTTAAGAACAAGTTATTTATCACGTTTTTATTGAGTTGCTTTTTTGTTTTTATTTTTTAAATATGGTAATTCAACCAATTAAAATCTAGTTTATTCAATTCAATTTTATTTCAAGTGTAAATAATTACGCAACCTTAAAGTTTATTCCAATTTTTAATAAAAATACAATATGCGTGAACTTCGGAAAAACAAATAAATGTTGGAAAAACAAGTAAAAGTAGGAAAACATTGTCTAGTGATCTGTAATTAAAAAAAAGACGCAAACTATTTTCGACTTTATTGACGTT
The DNA here is from genome assembly GCA_943789525.1 of Agriphila geniculea. Lineage (NCBI taxonomy): Eukaryota > Metazoa > Arthropoda > Insecta > Lepidoptera > Crambidae > Agriphila > Agriphila geniculea. Next base: position 16,722,121 of record OX038884.1, on the reverse strand, counting down.
TGAAATTCGATTGCTTTTTCCCATTATTATACTTGTTCATTTACTTTGCTGTTTCATTAAAAACTGTTATTTTGCTAAAGATGTCAATAAGGTCTAAAATACTTGCACCAATTTCTTTACTTGTGAAGTTAATAAAATGGGTTCAAGAGATTTACGACGACACAATGTTAAAAATATAAAAAAACCAAGATGGATTCGTGGGCCGATTTTATGAAACTCGATTTTGTTACTATTTTGATAAAAATAAAACAACGAAATGTTAAAAATACAAAAAAATATGGCAGCCAACTCTTTTATTTGTGGGCTGATTTGAATGAAACTCGGTTTTTAGTACTAATTTGACAAGAAAATAATAACACACACAATATTGAAAAAATTAAAAAATCCAAGATGGCAGCCAACTTGTTTGTTTTTGGGCCGATTTCGATGAAACTCGGTTTTTGGTAATATTTTGACAAGAAAATAACAACGCAATTTTTAAAATACTAAAAATCTAAGATGGCGGCCAACTTTTTTGTTTTTTGGGCCGATTTCGATGAAACTCGGTTTTTGGTACTATTTTGACAAGAAATAACAATTCAATGTAAACTGATGGAAAAATCAAAAAAGATCAAAATGGCTGCTAATTTGTTTTTGGGTTGATTCTGATGTGACTCGGTAGAAAAAACAAATAAATAATTTGGCTGCCATCTTAGATTTTTTTATGACATTCCGTTACTGATTTCTTGTCAAAATAAAACCCCGAGTTTCATCAAAATCAGCCCACAAGCATAACAGTTGGCCGCCATCTTCGATTTTTTGTATTTATAAAATTGCGTTGTTATTTTTTTGTCAAAATAGTACCAAAAACCGAGTTTCATCAAAATCGGTCCAAAAACAAAAAAGTTGGCCGCCATCTTGGATTTTTTTAAATTTTCAACATTGCGTTGTTATTTTCTAGTCAAAATCGTACCAAAAACCGAGTTTCATCGAAATCGGCCCAAAAACAAGAAAGTTGGCCGCCATCTTGGATTTTTATAATTTTCAACATTGCGTTGTTATTTTCTTGTCAAAATCGTACAAAAAACCGAGTTTCATCAAAATCGGCCCAAAAACAAAAAAGTTGGCCGCCATATTGAATTTTTAGTTTTTTAAAAATTGCGTTGTTATTTTCTTGTCAAAATAGTTCCAAAAACCGAGTTTCATCGAAATCGGCCCAAAAACAAAAAAAGTTGGCCGCCTTCTTGGATTTTTAAAATTTTCAACATTGCGTTGTTATTTTCATGTTGAAATAGTACCAAAAACCGAGTTTCATCGAAATAGGCACACAAACATGAATTTGATTATTATTATTAATTTTACCGTCTCGCCTGCGACCTCTAACCATTTCAATAGAACAATTTCGTTTTTTTGGAAATCTGAAATGGTGCAGTATTTATGGTCACACTAGTTTTGTAAAGTAACATTTCCTATAGATTGAAATTCTTAAATTGAAATTCGGCGCCAAGGTCAAAATCGGAGTTGCCAAGATTGACACTTCTATTTATTACCACCTCACCGATGATAGCTGATTAGCATTATTGTAGATATCTAATTAAATCAAAAGAGTAAGTTCTGTTTTATATTACAATTATTATGTGTCATTCTAAATTAATATTTAAATAGTATATATTCGACTTCCCATTCCGAATCTTTAATTTTGATACACTACTTGAATGGTAACGTACATATTTTTAGTCCTACTATCGTGGTATTATTGTTTAGTAATGGCAATTGTGCGAACGAGACACCAACCTCCACCTGCACGCGTAGCATGAGCAAACGAGACTCTTGTCTACGAAGACTTGTCGTCTCGACCTTCTCGATTGCTGAGCACAGTTTGACAGACAGGTGGGACTCGTTCTCAGAATTTCGAAACCTTTTAATGTCTTTTAATAAAAAAAGTTAATTTTAAAGGTAATCCTTTTATTTCAACACCGATAAACGTCAAAATTATCTAATTTGATCCGAAATAATTTAGTTTAAACATGATTCTCATTTTTTTATAAGTTCTAAGATAAAGAGGCACTCAAGAAAGCGTTCTCTTCCGTAGACAAGCTCTCTCGAGTTCGAGAAGAATAATATTGCCAATAGAAAATAATTACTTTATTTCTCATAAAGCACCGTTCCTTTCTATAGATTTCACAACGCTAAACTCTTAAAACTAATTAAATATAGCTGTATGGATATAAATTCGTTTGCCTTTCTTTTATTGAGAGTATTTTGAAAAGATAACACAGACTACTAACGAAATTGTTAATTTAGTAATCTGTGTAAAATGACGAGAAAATTACGAAATATTAAAATCAACGTATGAAAATAATTTAATTTAAGTTTTTAAGCAATAAAATATAAACACGGATAATTTAGATTTATTTTTATTGCGAAATTTAGATTCATATAAAATAAAATACGTAGAAAACTATTTCGAATCTTCTTATTAGTCTGTGATTATTTCTCGACCTTCTCGACTACTCAAAGGGTGGTAGACAAGTTTCTCTGATTCAACTGTCAAATTAATGTCAGTTGAAGAGAAAAGCTCGTGTTTGTCGACTTTTGACAATAAGCCACGACAAAGAACAATACGAGTCTACTAGTTCTAAATGCGAGCATGAGTATCTCGATCTCAACCCGACAAAAGTGACATTTTGGTGTAGACAAGCCATTGTTCTCTGAGTCGAATCTTATCTCGATGTTGGTCATGCTACGCGTGCTGGTGTTGTCTCATTCACACAGTAGTGCCTTCAGTCAATGTCGTCGATAGAATTTCAACTCTATGGCAAATGCAATAAAGTTGAATTTCTTTTAAACGATAAGTGAAAATTTTTGTAGAGTACTCACTCCCTATTATAAACCTCCTTGCATTTAGTACTAAAAATTTTAAGTCCCATTTTATTTAAGGCGGCTCTTGGTGAAGTGACAGCTAAGGATTTGACTCCCCTCACCCTGCCACCCTCTACATTACTTCGCGAGTCATTTATTAGCGACATCTATTAAAAAATTTGAAAAACTAAGATGTAATTTAGTACCGACATCTATTAAAATTTTTGAAAACCAATGTGTAACCTACATTACGCTTGGCCAAAATTCACGGACCATAGAAAGTTGGAGACACGGCAGTATGGCATTGTTAAAATATTAAATTTTAATTTTATGTAGGTAAATTGAAGGTAAATTGTTTTATAAAAAAACAAGAAATCAGCAATGTTCAATCAATCAGCCGCAATTTATATTAAAATTAAATTATGTATGAAGTCAAGTCTGTTTCATGTTTTAGTTATTTTACTGTTTTTTTTGAAGTGAAAACTTCTTTAGCGGTGTTGTACGCTTTTTGTAATGGGGATAAAATGCTAAACTCGCGTCAGTAAGAATCACGTGGCTAATAGAAAATGCGTAAGACGGATGTGACGGATGGAGAGTAGACAGCTGGCGGCGGAAGTATCCCCTACTTTCAAGTGTAATCTCTTTCTACGGGGCGCGTTGAAAATGGCGGCGCATCATTTTAAGACGTAAACACTTGTGTCACCAGCAACGCACTAATTTTGAAAATGGAACTAATAGCAGCGATCTCTTCGATGATGAAAAGTCTATACTTATTTATACTCTGTGACTATAAGTTTAAATCGTAGAATGCGTGCATGTAGAAATTAAAAAGGCCACTGGCGCAAAATCTTTAGAATTTTTCTCTAATTACAAACTGATTGAATTGTGTGACTGTATAGTAACAGGAAAGAAATAACTATAATCCTTTGCCGCTAATTTCAAAATATCAAAAATGCACAACGTTAATATTCAAGTTTCCACTTCTGCCGGCACTCCCGGAGTGCCAACCGATTTTTTCACATTTTGCATAGTACTTATACTCGTAACTAGGTACGTCTTATGGTCATGCTCAATTTAAACATTTCTGCGGTGGTGTCGTGTGAGGCGGGTCGTTACGTTCCCTCAAATATGGTTGAGCGAAACGATGGCTGGTTCATGCGTCATGCTCGTGAACGGATGCTGCCAGTGGGAATGGGTCTGCTTCTGAGTACCGTTCTTAACGCATATTGAATTGTAAGAATTGCGTTTTTTTTATTATTATTTTTTATATCTTGTATCAAGTGTTTTTTGGTAAATATTGCCTACTTAGGAGTAGCAGACAAAGTGATTTCCCAACTAGTTGAAAGTTATTTACTCTCACAATTACCTATCCATTATGTAGTAGGTAATTAACTTCAACCTACCTATTGCGTGTAAACTTTTGTTAATTATTGTGTAAATGACCTCACTTTAAATGTGGAGGTCATTTTTAAATGTTGACGACTGTATGAAATATACAGGGAGAAAAAAGCAGCCCTTGACGAGTTTCTTGCCGGTTCTTCTCGTTACAAGGTCTCCCGCTTAGGGTTTGCGAACCGATGGCGTAGCTTCTATGACATTCACAAGTGCTTGTAACAGCCTAGACTGAATAAATGATTTTTTGAATTTTGAATTTTTTGAATTTATTTCAAAGGTTTTTTATAGTGATCGCGTCGCGCGCAGACTATTGTATGGCATCATTGAAATGATGGTGTTAGTTCCTTTTCCAAATAATTTTAAAAGATCGTTTTTTTCGGAAAGGAAGTATTTTGATTATCTACTTACTACATTTTTCGTGTTTTTTCAATTCAATTCAAATGCATTTACTAATTTTGTTGACAACTACATTTTGTTTATTGATGGTGTAATATATTGGTATTTGTTGGTAAAATAGGTATACGCAATAATAAACATTATCACCAGAGGAGTTTAATATTTCTGGTAAGTATAGTAGGTACTTTATAATCTAACCACTACGAAAAAAATAAAAGATAGTTGACGAAGTTTGAGGCCTGAAATCACGACCGTTTAAAAGATTTCAATAATATAAAATATTTTTTATAAATTATGAAGTTGGATAAACAACAGTAATATGAAAAAGCTTTTGACGTAAGTAGGTACTAAACAAAACAGGCTAACTTTTTTAAGTTGGTGTGCATTCACTGCGTCTAAATAGTAATAAAAATTAGAGAGTGACCTCCCCCCCCCCCCGCCCCGGCTTTTGTGTCTGCCAATTTACAATTTGCCATCATTTCAGATTGATTAGGCCTCATACAAAACCGGCCAAGTGTGTGTCGGGCCACACGCAGTAGGGTTTCGTAGTTACCATATTCCATGCCTCATTTAATACCACGTCATTTTTCATCTGCAAAAATAACTTTGTTTTTCATAGAGTTTGCATAAATGACAAAGTTATATTTGCGGTTTTGGAAAATATGTTATATCTCTAAAAATAATTAATATATCTCATTCAAACCAATTTTAGTTGAAAGTGTTTATTAAGATCTACAGCATACATTTTTTAAGATTTTTCACTCTCTTATTTTAAAAGTTAGGGGGGTAAACACACATTTTACCACTTTGGCAGTGTATATCTTTCAAACGGTTGACTTTGAGAAAAATAGTCTTAGAAACCTCAATGTCATTTTTAAAGACCTATCTATAGACAATAGACACCCCGCACGCATAGACGAAAAAATTTTTTTCAGTTTCAGTTCCATGTATGGGGATAATAATCTTAATAAAATAAAGGGATTTATATATTTAAGATAATAATCTTAAAAATATAAATCCCTTATTTTTTATTTTTGTGTAAACATCGTTATGCGGTTCACAGAATACATGTACCTACCAAGTTTTAACTGTGTAATTCTAATAGTTTTGGAATAAAATGGCTGTGACATACGAACGGACAGACAGACAGACAGACATGACGAATCTATAAGTGTTCCGTTTTTTGCTTTTAGGCTACGGAACCCTAAAAACGTGCTAATAATCCAGAGCCTGTAGCCAAATGTCACATTAAAATTTTCGCTATCACTTCACTCCGAAAAATGTATGAATTAAGACTATAATCCTTACATTTTTCGTTTGATTTTTAAATTCGATTACTTACTTACATTAACATATGTTTTTAAAATTAGATTGTTAACGAAACCTTAAGAGCAGGTTCACATGACAAGCGCTTAACGCGAGTTTTGATAAAGTGCACGTTGAACGCTGCGCTAGCGCTCGACTGTTGTCAGCGCGCGTCAATGCGCGCTTATATTATCGAATCCAAATTCGAATCCATCGAATTATACCAAATTATTGAATCTGAAAAAAATTACCGCGCGTTGAGCGCTTGTCATCTGAACGTACCCTATGTCATTTCCATACAGTTTCAAAAGCGAAGCGATAACGATTTGCAAATATTACTTTGACTAGGGGGTCTGATGAGAAACCCTATCGATTGGTATCGTAAAAATATATTTGGTGGGTTCGATTCCTGGATGAGGTAAAGTATTGGGACAGCCTATAGATCGCGTGATGCGTTTTATCGACACTTGACAGTCAAAACCCTTGTCCTTAAAAGTAATAAATCGATATTATTATGGCGTTTCAGTGGTCACTGGTCAATGGTCATGCTAGGGGGGCAGGATGGTATAAATATTCTTACCTATAACCTTACCTGCATGCATCCAAATCTGTTCAGTTCAGGCATTTAAAAAGTTATAGTGAAATAAATTAACTCACAGTCGTGTGATTTATTACCTACAAATGTTTGATTTGAAGACTCATATACAGGGTGGAATTTTGTTATGCCACCTGGAGGGAAAGTACCTGGAGGCACAATGGAGATAGCTAATTTCATTCAAAGGAAACATTCCTTTATTTTTAAAAAGAAACAAAACTGCATTCAAAGTTTTTTAAAAATACGCTTCCCACACTCAGGAATCGAACCGGCTAAAATTCGAAAAAACAATACCCTGTACTTTTATGATATCAATCGTTAGGGTCAAACATAAGGATCAAATCTCTCTAGCAAACATGGTATATTAAATGAAAGGAAAACCATGAAAGACAAGATAAAACACTTTTACTTAAGGCTCCATTATGTTAGTTAGTTCACAATAAATTATCTATGTAGAACTATTTCGATAAGATGTTCATAATGCAGACTATTACGCATCCATTGCATGCAAATGAGTTACTTAAAATAATAAATTTATGTATCCAGCAACATGGGGCCAATTTCGAACAACTAATTAGTTAAGCTTTTTTCTCGTTCAATTAAAATAAGTTTAGATGTAATGATTTTCCTTTCATTTAATTTACCATGTTTGTTAGAGAGATTTGAACCTTATGTTTGACCCTAACGATTGATAACATAAAAGCACAGGATGTTGTTTTTTCGAATTTTAGCTGGTTCGATTCCTGGGCGTGGGAAGCATATGTTTAAAAATCTGTGAATGCAGTTTGTTTTGTTTTCAAAAATAAAGCAATGTTTCCTTTGAAATAAATTTGCTATCTCTATTATTTAGAGTACTTTCCCTCCAGGTGGCATTAAAAAATTCCACCCTGTATAGTATTCAATAGGTAGGTATTTTATACTAACCGTCCTTACGCGTAATTTTTATATCTATGGCAAAATAATGCATCAGAGGGCCTATTACAAAACAAAAAAGAAACCGAGAGTCGGACGCAATTCGTCGTTCAATTTACTTGATATTGAACCTTATTGGTGAGGAAATAGTGCCACGGTGTTGGACAAATATCGTACGCTTATCGCGATGCTTTTTTGTAATAGTCCTTCAGTTCGAAATGAATTTTCAAAACATAATTGTAACATTCTGACAGTGCTTAAAGCAAGGCTAAAACAAACGAGCGAGACATAGAGAACTGTGTAGCTGTCAGTGGGAGCATGAGCGATACGTGTTCCCCGTCCGAGCGCCGGTGGCGGTCTGCCGCCCGCTCCCCTCGAGGGCACCCTCTATCAAAAATGTATCTGAATTTTTGAAAAATTGTCGCGAAAATCCCATAAATGGTCTTTTTGAAAATGTCTTTCGTGGAATTTGTAGCATTTTTTCTCCTCTATCGATTGGTGGTAACGAGATTTCCATAGGACTCGTAGTTACGGAGGAGATGCACAGAAACAAAAGTGTTAGTCGATTTTATTTATGATATTTTTGGCATTATGTAAAATATTTATAACAAATGTGAATCGTGGAATCGATAGGCAAAATGTTGAAGATTCTTATGGTATATTTACTTTGTTTTAATATTCATTAAATAAAGAGGAGATAGAGAATGAAAACCTACTAAAAACCACGTTTTGCTAGTACAACGGCCTTAATTTCGACTCTTTATGGTCAAGCTGTAAGCTTTGTACAGACTGACGCGTCGCGGCAATTTTGACTATCAAAACGATAGCCATAGCCATTGCCATAGCAATTATCTACTAGCAATAGCTTTGGCAAGTGAGCATGCGAATCTCCGTGCCACTGAATAATTCCATTCTAAAACTACCTAGAAGTAATGTACCGATGATATACGTTCTTATTTCAGATATCAAATCGATTGTACCGGCTTCCCGGCAGAATGATTGACAAAAGCATGTGGCACGGAGATTCGCATGCTTTGAGGTTATGTTTTTTGTTAAATCGTCGAATTCCAGATCAATCGGAGCCTGTACCGCTGGGTTGATGTATTTGTAGCCGTTACATATTCATTGTAACAGCTACAAACACATTTGTTGCTCATGTAACGCAACAGGGACAAAGATATGGCGATCTAAAGTTTTAAAAGCATGCGACTCTCCGGCCCACACGCTTAAGTCTAAAATACTGGTGAAAATTGTATTAAGATTAAAAATAAGCAAGTTTACGTAACCGTTTGATCACGATAAACGGCCCGAAAACATATTTTCACTATATCTTCATTCGTTTTAGAGAAATAAGTAAATTTATTTACTATGATTTATTATGAATAATCAGTGTGTAGGGTGACCATATCGTCGGTCCGTAGGAATCATTAGGCTGTTTCTAATAAAATTCAAGTTGAACTACATAATGTTGAGGGTTGATTTGCCTACATACTCGTACGTATCGTACCTACTATCATACTGTTACTGACTATGCAATATTGCAATATTTTTTAGGGGACGTAAAAAGGTGACTTTTATCCTAATCGAGATGACAAAATACAAACAAACAAATGAGAAAGTAGGTAACCTTATAAAAACGTGTTAAAAATGTGAACGTCATAATTGGTATAATAATTGCCCACTCAGTACCAGTCACCCATCATCATCAGTATCAGTCACCCATTAATTTAGGTCTCGGTTGAATGCAACCGAACTGAGAACTTCCTTCGTTTTTTGAAGTATTAGTCTTTCAAAATAGGTATCTAAAAACACTTCAACTTGCATTTTAGACCGATCGGGATAAGTTTTTAGCTTTTAAAAATATTAAAGTTTGTTTTTTTCGTATATAGTTTCTGCACCATTCACTTAGCCTAATACATGAAATTGTGTCATTTTGGTTTGATGCATAAGTAACAATTTAGGTTTTTGTCTTTTTTAACGCTATCGGACGAAAAGAAAATTAAAGTTGAAAATTTTACTTTCATGATGATTATGAAGTTGTAACCGATGTACTTACTTGAGCTTTTTGTGTCATCTTTGTCCACGGGAATACTGTTATTTGACTATTACCTAAAGCGTTACCTTAGTAACTCCAAAAGAATATTACAATTGGTTAAATAAGTGTTAAATGTTTTAGATCAATAGTATCTGTTGTACATAATGTTTTGTGCTAAATTCATCAATGGAATTTTCAGCTTTTTATTTTTTTCTTTTCAACACCCTGTAAAAGTCACAAAAGAAAATGGGGGGTGGGGGGGTGGGAGCCGGGGCACCGCTGTTTGCTGCGTACTTCGAGCACCGCTGCTACGTACTTTGCCGTTCGAGCGACTTTGGGTAAAAGAATTTGTAAAAAGTAGCCTCTATTTCGTATTGAGCCAGCACAATATCCCACTTCAAATTAATTCGCCTAATTTAAAGTAAGTAAGTGACTTAAGTGACGCCTAAGCATAGGTACTGAAGTTCGGTGACACATTTGAAGTAACGAGTAGGTAGGTAGGTAAGAAGTATACGAACGAATATAAATACATTTGATGATACTGTGGCCGCGTTCCGAATCACGCTCACAGCGCTGTTAGCACGTATCCGACCAAATTAAATAGTCACAAAATATTACACAGATAGGGTATTTGTGTACCTACTTCATTTAATGGATTATAGGCTAACAGTGCTGTTGGCGTGATTTGGAAGTAGGCATGTGTTATTATTGTCAATTACAGTCTCATTGATGAGATGACATCATTAACATTCTTGTACTCTACCTCTTGCAAAGTTTAAAAAGAAAGGATTACCTACCTACTGTAACAAAATATTTTTTGAGGGTAAGGAAATAAAAACCGGTCAAGTGCGAGTCGGACTCGCACACAAAGGGTTCCGTACCAAAAAACGGCTAAAAAATCACGTTTGTTGTATGGGAGCCCCCTCAAATATTTATTTTACTAGCTGACCCGACAGACGTTGTCCTGTCTTAGTTATAAATATTAAATTCGAATTGGTATAAATTATTGAAAAGTTTAGTTCAGAGATTAGTAGGTAAGTACCGTTCCCGTTTCCGTTTTCGTTCTCGTTCCCGTTCCCATTTACTTTAAAACCCAACAGCTTTATAAATAACCAAGTACCTATACATCACTTGTTATGTTAGTAACGTGTATGTTAGTCTATTCAAACTTACTAATAAGGCGTGATGGCTCTGAACTAACCGTGATGAGCACTAAGAAATTCAGTTTTCTTATAACCTCTTTGTAAGAAAAAAAAAATATTTTACATGTATTTTATTAATAAAATAACTCCGAACGAAGCATCTGTTTTATTACATCCTTAATTGTATGTTTTTTTTTATCGTTGTTCGCGCGTATCTTCGACATTTATGGACCGATTTTGATGATTCTTTTTTGTTCGATTCAATTTTTTTGCGAAATGGTCCCATTTATTTTTTTTTTTCAAATCGGTTCAGTAGTTTTCAAGGTATCCTGAAAACACTATGATTTTGCATCAACTAACTTGACTATTTTGTTATTTATGAACCGAATAAGATGATTCTTTTTGTTGGGTAAGAGGTACTTTTAGTCTTTTTAACCGACTTCAAAAAAAAGAAGGTTCTCTTTCAGTTTGACCTGTATGAATGTATGTTTCTCCGCGAATATCTCACGTTTGACTGAGCCGATTTTTCAACCAAATAATATACTTACACTACACTACCTAATAGAGAAGGTACTTACACTAAAAACAAAAAAATAAAAATTGTTTTAAAAATAAAAAAAAATGTTTTAAAAAACAAAAAACCAACTTCAAATAACCTGCCTCTAAAAAGCAAGAAATAATATTCAAATCATTAGATATGCATTATCATTGTTATATAATAACAACACGTATATTGAAGTCGGGTAGGGCTTTTAGAATAAAAAAACAAAGTTGTACTCCAGCCCCACCCGACTTCAATAGACGTGTTGTTATTATATAACAATGATAATGCATATCTAATGATTTGAATATTATTTCTTGCTTTTTAGAGGCAGGTTTTTTGAAGTCGGTTTTTAGTTTTTTTTAAAAGGTAAGTAAATACTAAAGTTTAATTTTTCAAGTTTTGACTTATGTAGTAAGCATAAATTACTTTACAACCATTGAAACTTGTCCCAAGTAACAAAAACTCACATACATACAAACGTAGAGCAGTGTGGAACAATGCAACACCAAAAGCTCTGAGTCTCATATTTCTCTCATTTTTAAAGATATGAATTCCGTTTTTAGAGGAACGGAATCTACTTAATTAGGTATAAAATGGCAGTTATAGTTTCATTAATAAATAGATACATAAACCAATAAGAAGACTTTTAAAAGAAAATGGGAATTGTTTCATTGTGTCCACCTAGGTGTACACAATGAAACATCCTCTGTCCAACAATGAAACACTGTTATTAATTTTGACATTTTCATATTTAGTGGAACAAGTAAATGACAAAATCTGTTGAATTCCAACCGATAAAGGTTTTCTCAAGGTATTGCATAATTATTCAGACTTTAAAAGTACCTATAGGTTTATCTCAGGTACAATGATTTGTGTGTGACTTAAAGATAAATGAGTCTAATTTTTTTTAAATCGTAGTTATGTACCTTTTATAGGCAATAACGATTTAAAATCAACAATTACTTATAATAGGCATTAATCTCTCAGGTAAAATTCTACATACTAAAAGATTAATGAGTCTGAAAATCACAAATATTAGGTAGTAGTAGTGGAAACACTGTTACATTGTGTCCACCCTTGAGCTGTGACATTCTTGGACACCTGGGGTATTTTAGAATAACATCAAAAAATAATCTACCAAAATCGAACAATTTATTAGGTAGTATCATAGTTATTCTGTGGTAATGTAGTCCACGTGAATCTATGATACATGTACAAATATATTGATTAAAAAACACATTCGATGAGAAAGGCAACTGTCAAAAAAGCATTTTTTTTAAAAGCCCACGACTTAGGACAATTATTCTTAATGAAGGCTTTACAAAGTGACATTTTAAAAAAATAGTAACTATTTGCCTCTAGATGGCGTTGATGGAAAGAGAAGTGTAAAAATTGGCTTTTAAAAATAAACGGCCTGTACCAAAGAGGCAAATAAGCGTTCGCTGGCTGACATCTGGCCAAAGAGAAACATTTTAGGGTAACATCAGATTTGCCTGCCTACCTGAGTACTCTTCGAAGCTGAGTAAAAAAATCACATTGACACATACATTTTTATCAACGCCATCTTATCTATCGAGCATACAGTTTTTTGTCATTTTGAAAAACCCTAATTGAAAAACAGTTTGGTTAATATTTTTACAAAAATCCTCCGACTAAAAGTAATGAACATACTCTGTCTGTCAGCTTCATCATCAGACCCTGGACTTCGTCTCCCATTAGAGTACTCGTCAAAACAATAGGGATGACGACTACTGAATAAAATAACAAAATACTAATAAAAACCGTAAACATATTGAACTTTTAGAGTAGCTTGTATACCTCTTGGTTTTATATATTGCGTATTATTTGTTTTATTACCCTTCAAAGTTGGGCGGACAAGTCCATTTAAAAAGTTTAAAATATATTAAAATAAATAATACATTTAATTAATCCATAAAATTTATAGCAAATTTGTATAAGAAACAATTTTGATAAACACAATATTTAATATAGCTGCCAAACTTTCCTACGCGTTGCATACAAACACCTAGGCGTGACGTCATAACTAGGGTAGCCGTTAGTATGGAGCGTTTTCGGGTGAGTCCAATTCGTGTGCATTTTAAACTGTGATATCTCGGGCAGTTTTCACGCTAGCGAAATAATTATTTTACCAATGTTTCTTTTTTTGAGAGGTCATTTATGTAACATAAAATAAAAAAAAATTTCGTCATGCCTATTCTAACGAGCCCAAACACGATGGGGTTGTAGGTTTTATCATAGAATTCCTGTGGGCTTCTTCCGGCTTCATCATCAGATCAGCTCAATGACACCATAATATTGCATTGCCTTCCAGTACTGACCTATTTTCAAAGTTTCAAGTCTCTAGGTCATCGGAAAGCTAGGATAAAATCGTTCGCAATATATATCTATAAATATTAGGTCTTTACTTATGAACTTGCCGATATTTTGTCACATACAGAGAAAATAATAACTTCTATGTTTTAAAACATTTAAAAATATCTTGATTTACGTATGTCGAATTATGACCATGATAGTCAACTATCAGTAAAAATAAAGTCCTTTTTTTAAGCTTTCATAGCATTAAAAAAAGATCTTGAAAGTTACTCTTTTTTTTGTGAGCCAAAAAAGGGTGACCGGAGGGGTTGTAACTTAGCCAAAACTAATTTTTTCGCTTATCGTAAATGGAATAGGTTAGCATAGTGTTCAAACATTAGTACATAAAAGTTTTGTTACAAGAGTGTTAACGGTTGTTAAATGAACAAAGAAAATGCTAGTATGAAAAATGCAACTTCTTGAAAATTCTCCATACAAATCGGCAATTTCATAGGTAAAGACCTATTATATACGATTACGAAAACCTGCTTATTTTTAATCATAATACAATTTTCACCAATATTTTAGACTTAAGCGTGTGGGCCGGAGAGTCGCATGCTTTTAAAACTTTAGGTCGCTATTGCGTTACATGAGCAACGAATGTGTTTGTAGCTGTTACAATAAAGCACGTTCCAGACGGATTTAATCACGCCTCCCAACCAAGGTCACCTTGGTGGAAGCTTGATGGGGGCGTGGTTTCCATCCGTGGATTGTGTTGCGGCTACACGAGTTTACATCCAAGCGCCGCCAACTAGGGCTGCCAACCATACTATAATAATATGTCGTATTATACTATGTTTCGGGTCTGCGTGCTATATACTATTGAAGAAATATATAGTACGCAAAAATACTATATTTTCAACATCGATCGCTAAGAAACAAATGTTTCTTTTTTTTTAATTTGTGATCGTGAATTTTGACTGATTCTATAGCGTGTAGTGTATAGTCACACCATATAACAAATACTATGTGTATAGTGTATTGTATCTGAATTCTGAACGTATCTATCTGTCTTATTGCGTTCCAAACTTGTCAATATAAAATTGACAACTTAATTAAATCTTAATCCATGGACGAAATATATCTTAACCATGGACGAATTTCTTTCATGTCTTAACTTAATCAGTAATACTGATACAATCGTAAGTAAGTTAAAAACGAGTTTTTAATTTACTTATATTTAATTAATATTGATGGTAGAAAATAATATGAGACTTTTATTTTGATTCATGATTGTTTTATTTATGATTTATGATTTTGACCAAAACATTGTTCAAAAATGCAAAAAGTTCAAAAAATATAGTTTTTATAAAAAGTAAAATATAATAATATATTTGCCTAATTTTTGCCTTTTCCATAAACTACTATATTATTTTAAAGTGTACTAATTTTTTTAGCCTTATTTGAAAAATACTGTATTTCGCCTTAGACATGTTGGCAACCCTAGCGCCGACACTCTTTCCCATTCCACGGTAAAGATATCTATCAGTACTGTAACTCGGCCCTGTCCTTGAAATAATTACCTAAATAAACCCGCGCTGGTTCAATCAATTAATTTTAAGGCAATAATATAACTAGATTAACAAAACTAATGGTAAAATAAAAATAAAAAAAAATACATTATTGATGGGAGAAACAAATTACTTAATAATCCTTAGTACAATACCTACGTATTATATAATATTTTAAGTATTCTTAATCTTAGCTTTCGGACTTTCCAGGTATTTAAAAATGTAAGGTATCTCTGGATTATTGGTTAATTATATTTATAATAAAAACAGCACAATCTGCACTTTGCAATAGTAAGAACTTATATTTCAATCAATAGTACCTATTGAATTTTTAGACTTTTGGCATTCAGAATGTTATTTCTATATTAAGGTAATAAATATAATAGGAAAAAACCCGGCCAAGTGCGTTTTGGGCAACACGCCGTACGGTTCCGTAGATACCTTATACCACACCATATTTAATACCATTATAATTTTTCGTCTGCAAAAATAACTTTGTTTTTCAGTGTTGTTATGAATGACAAAGTTATATTTGCGGTTATGGAAAATGTGCTATATCTGAAAAACTAATTACTATATCTCATTTAAACCAATTTTTATTGAAAGTAGTCAAAGTCAAAGTCAAAAATAGCTTTATTCAAATAAACTTAATTATTAAGTACTTTTGAATCGTCTATATTTTCCTACCACCCGTTCAAGACTTTTTTAACTGACAAGAAGAACGGGCGCAAGAAACTTATCAGTTTTAATAGCAATAAGTAACGATATTTACAAACTTAAATATATCGTTACCAGATAATTACAACAGGGTGACAGGATTATTGGCAACAAACATAGACTTATTATATTGGCAACAAAGTACTTATAGTAGTTATGTGTTACATCATTTCCACGCATTTTGATCTTTAATTATTATTAAGACCTACATGCAGCATATATGTTTTTTAGATTTTTCACTTTCTTATTTCAAAAGTTAAAGGGGGGGGGGGGAGGATAAACATTTTACCACTTTGGAGGAGTATATCTTTCAAACCTTAGACTTTGAGAAAAAAATGTCTTAAAAACCTCAATGTCAATTTTAAAGACCTATCTATTGACACCTCACACGTTCGCAGTTTCAGTTCCATGTATGGAGAGCCCCCCCTTAATCTTTATTTTTGTTATTTTTGTGTTAAAATCGTTAAGCGGTTAACAGAATACATCTACCAACCAAGGTTCAATTGTGTAATATTAATACTTTTGGAATAAAATGGCTGTGACAGAAGGACAGATAGACAGACAGACATGACGAATCTATAAGGGTTCCGTTTTTTGCCATTTAGGCTACGGAACCCTAAAAATACTAGAAAAAATTGACTCACCCGTAACCCGTAGCAGCCGAGCCATTTGAGCCCGTCTGAACTGCGAGGGCTGAGTCGATATTTTATAGTATTTTTTCTATTATATTTATTACCTCGTACATCTTTCGTTCATCACTGCGGCGCATTCGCGACTGTTTGTGTACCGAGTGCAGACTGCAGACTGAACTCGAGGGCCGAGGCGCGTAGGTACGACTCGCTTTTCGACTATTTGTACAGATGACACTTGCATATAAATTGGCAAGAGAAAGATGAGACAAAAGATGCGCAATAGCCACAAACACTAAAATTTGTGGCGCTGCACATCTTTTGTCTCGTTTTTATCTTGCCAATAAAATGCCGGGCAGTATATGAAGTTGGAGTACTGATAAATATCATTACCGTGCCTGTGTTGGAACTCGCGCCCTTCCACCAAGGACGTTGAAGGTCATTTGGATTGGTTGGAGAAATTTGGATTAAATCTGCCGTCTAGATGGATTAAATCAAGCAAGGTCACCTCTGTTGGGAGGCGTGATTTAATCCGTCTGGAACATGCTTAAATATGTAACGGCTACAAATACATCAACCCACCGCTACAGGCTCCGATTGATCTGGAATTCGACGATTTAACAAAAAACATAACCTCAAAGCATGCGACTCTCCGGCCCACATGTTTTTGTCAATCATTCTGCCGGGAAGCCGGTACAATCGATTTGATATCTGAAATAAGAATGTATATCGTCGGTACATTACTTCTAGGTTGTTTTAGAATGGAAACAGAACAGATATGTATGTACTATGGGCAACAGCTTCGCTTAAAAAGTTAGCAAAAAAATTGTGTGCGCATGTATCCCCCTGCACGAACTAAATATATTATGTTATGACGGCGGCGGCGCGGCGTGCAACCGATTTTAACCTTAAGAGTTGTGGTTAAGTGACGTTGTTGTCCATAGTACATCTGTATGAATTTCTAAAACAGGAGATGTAATTCTATAGAGTACCTACTTAACCAAACGAAAGGTGCGTGTTCGTTCGTATCGTGACGTGAGACTTATAGGTATGTACGTACTTAGTATCCAACCAAAACGGACGAGCTTCGTCGTCCCTCGCCACGCGCCCGCGCCTACTCGCTTCGACCGCAAACTTTTTGAATACCTACCTACCTAGGTATTATCCATGCATGAAAATGACACAAATTCATTCTGTCCATCACTCATGTATTTAAGATATTAAATATGTAAACTCTAATAATACTAATATTTTTTATAAGCATCAATGGCTCGGACAAACAAAAAAATTGAAAATATTAAAAGTCCATGCCTTAATTTGGCACAAATTTATTTCATAGGGATTTTTAAGTGATCTGAGGTATATGGTACTTGTTTTTCAAATTGTAATATTTTTTTGACGGTGTTATTAATGTACGGGTCCCACGTCTGTTTCCATGGACGAAAATGACACAAATTAGGTTTGTACACTACGCAGGCTATCTTAAATACAATACTATTGTTTCTTTTTACTTTAAAACAATTTTGACAGTTTAGACGGTTCTCACACTGGCGACGCGCGCGGTCGCGGCGCACCCACGCGCGTCTTTTACGTTGTATGCAAGTACATTAATTTGTACAGAAAACCGCCTCGTCCAACACACCAAGGCGCGCCACGGCGCGTGAGCACGCACCGCCGCGTGCCGCCGGCGATCCGCGAGCAGTTTGCGCCAGCAGGCGCGTTACCGCGGGGTACAACACACTGCGACGCG
The DNA here is from genome assembly GCA_943789525.1 of Agriphila geniculea. Taxonomy (NCBI): domain Eukaryota; kingdom Metazoa; phylum Arthropoda; class Insecta; order Lepidoptera; family Crambidae; genus Agriphila; species Agriphila geniculea. The sequence goes on along the minus strand of OX038884.1, from coordinate 16,703,976 downwards.
CCCCGCGGCTGGTTTTCGATGATCGTTTCGTTACGATGGCGGGATTTCCTCTGGTTTTCAAATGTTTCGTGGCTTGGATATACGCCCATTTTAGTGCCATTTGGTAGGTACATTATGCAGCACATGAGGTTATACAAAACTGTAAAAAATCTGTTATTTATTTGATTGAATATCATTACGCTGTCGTGGAAGCCCAGCGTGCCGTTGACCGTACCTACCTACTCGTATGTTATTAAAATTCCGTCATTAATATCGAGATGGCAAATCTAAATTATTTGTCTGGACGTTTTAATCTCATGAGTGATTTTATATGTGTTCAGTTTTTTTTCCTTTTGAGGTACGGAACCCTAAAAACCTGGAAATTAAAACAAAACAACTTCAAAATTTAATGCCTCTAAAAAACAAGCGGCGGGGACGCGTCAGACGCTGAATGGCGCGGGGGCGCGGAGAAAACCGCCCGAACAGGCGTTGCGCTGCGCCGTCACCGCGCGCGTGAAACGCCAAACCGCGCCCCGCGACGACGGCGCGCGTTGGCAGTGGGAGAATCGCCTTAGAGTCCAATTATTTATAACCACCACAAATAATCGAATTTCTCAAGATGCATCGGCTAGATGTGACACAAAACGCAAAAATAAACTAATTATATGCCAATGTATCGACAGGCAAGAATTCATAAACTTTAGAATTCTTGAAGGTTATACCCTCAAAATAACGTATTCCGATCGGTCTATTTTCTAGAAACAGCCTAATAATTCTGACCGACCGACGATATGGTAACCCTACACTGTGATTGTTCATAGTAAATAAATTTGCAAATTTCTCTAAAACGAGTAAAGATATTCTGAAAATATGTTTTCGGGTCGTTTATCGTGATCAAACGATTACAAAAACCTGCTTATTTTTAATCTTAATGCAATTTTCATCAATATTTTAGACTTAAGTGTGTGGGCCGGAGAGTCGCATGCTTTTAAAACTTTAGATCGCGATATCTTTGACCCTGTTGCGTTACATGAGCAACGAAAGTGTTTGTAGCTGTTACAATGAATATGTAACGGCTACAAATACATCAAACCACCGGTACAGACTCAGATTGATCTGGAATTCGACGATTTAACAAAAAACATAACCTCAAACCATGCGAATCTCCGTGCCACATGCTTTTGTCAATCATTCTGCCGGGAAGCCGGTACAATCGATTTGATATCTGAAATAAGAACGTATATCATCGGTACATTACTTCTAGGTAGTTTTAGAATGGAATTATTCAGTGGCACGGAGATTCGCATGCTCACCTTTGCAATGGCTATGGCTAACGCTTTGAGTTAGGTAGTCAAAATTGCCGCGACGCGACGCATTCGCGTCAGTCTGTAGGAAGCTTTACATGGCTATCGAAATTATTCGAAATCGCTTTCATTTGACAGATGATGTGACACATTGCTACTTCTTTTTGGCACAAATAAAACCTTACCAAAGAAAAGTAGCAGTATGTCACACCATTTGTCAAATGAAAGCGATAACGGCAGCCATGTAAGTTAGTCGGTACGGCCCCTGACCACCCACTTTTTTATATATTTATTCGAGTGGCATTATATTTTGTGATCTCAACGATTGTGGCATGCGTTACTTCCAATGACGCATGTCACAGCGAAGAGGAAAGCTAAAATGAAAGCGCACGGTCCTTTTTGGCTGTTGAGACCGAGACATATCAATATAATTATTTTAGCCGAGAATGCCGAGACCGAACTCGGTCGGATCTTATTTACACTCTTCCCTTACAAAATTTTATTATCTGTGTTTTTTACTTATTTTTTTCTTTCTTGCATTTTTTTTGCCTGGCAACTGGCAATAATGTCATCGAAATCGACCAAAAAGAAGAAAACACGTTAACTTGACGTGGATCAAAGTAGCTGGCCCACTTCAATGAGAAATTACAATTGAATACATTTAGTTTCTTCACATTTAAAGTTATTGATATCTTGAGATTTATCCTAAATGATCATTTCTTGAAATAAGATGGCTATAAATATAGTAAGTGCATAAATTTTCTTTGAACAGTGATCAATGTGACAACCTATTTTTGAATCGCTGATGTGTACTGCAAAGTTCTCGAAACCCCGGTTTTTCTCTTTCAGAAAATGTACGGAGTGTTATTCGCAGTTTTATTACCCCTGGTTTTGATTCAAAGTACGGATGCAGCGGCAGTCATTTCGATCGATTTGGGCGCAGAATGGATGAAAATTGGCATCGTGTCACCTGGTGTCCCAATGGAAATTGTGTTGAATAAGGAGTCCAAGAGAAAGACACCGGCTGTTGTTGCGTTCAGAGATGGCGTGAGAACTTTCGGGGAAGATGCTGTCACTGTCGGCGTTAGATTTCCGAAAAATTCTTATAAATACTTGTTAGATTTGCTTGGGAAACCATATAATCATCCAATAGTTCAAGCATACAGGTTAGTTTGGCTTTATGTCTCTGTGGTGCAATAGATAAAATGGTTTCTAAAATACAATATTGCTATTATTATGAGCTAAAGTACCAAGTGCTTGGTATGGTAATAGAGAAAACTAATAATAAAAATAAGCAATAATTACTACTAGAACATATATTTTACAGTCATAGCAACTGTTCAAATATAATTTTTATTATCATTATACATCCACTGTTTAAAAAAGCTATTTTACATGTCAAAATTTGTATGGGAAGTGGTCATTGCTCTTAACAAAATAAAATGTATTATTTTATTTATAGGGAAAGGTACCCATACTATGAAATAGTTCAATCAGAGCGTGGCACAATTGAATTTATCCATGATGAGAAGACTAGATTTTCACCTGAAGAGTTAATAGCTCAATTACTAGCTAAGGCTAAAGAGTTTGCGGAGGTCAACCATGGTGAGCAATCTCGAGGAATTTCCATTTTTTTATTATTGCTTAAAATGTATAGTTTTATATGTTTTTATGAAAAAAATCTTAAATTTCATTAAAATCACTATTGCCCATGTTTATAGATTCATTATGAAATATCATTTTAGCTCTGAGAGTAAGAGCACTTTCACACATTGGCATTATAGTCGCATGACAACAGCGCTGCACCACTGACCCCCTTTATATTACAGCGACCGTAGCAATGCGTAAACGTGGTGCTTACGCTAGTGACTGTCGGCTCAGTACTATCTTGCAGCGCTGCAGTCGTGCTACTGCCCGCGTCTGACGTGCGTTATTCTGTCATCTGTCATATGTAGAAATGACAAACTTACGACAGTAGCGCAACCAAAATGCCTATATGTGAAAGCGCTCTGATATATTTGGCTTTCCAACTTTCAGGTCAACAAATTAGTGAATGCGTGATCACAGTCCCTGGTTACTTCAACCAAGCTGAGCGTCGTTCAATGAAGGAGGCTGCTGTGCTTGCAGGCCTTAATGTTTTGCAGCTCATAAATGATTATACTGGCATTGCCATCAACTATGGAATATTTAGAAGGAAGGTTAGGATTTAAACATCATCTATACTTTTGTACCTATCAATCTCCTGTTCTTTTCTTTAAAGTACCTTTTTACACACATTGCATAAAAATGGGCACCCACATTATTTTCTTAGAAACATGCTCACTTCATGGTCTCATAAATAAAAAAGATTGAGCACATCTACAAGTGTCAAGGCATAAGCTGAATGTTCAACTTTCAAATAAGAATGTCAAAGAAGTACATACACATCTCAATTTACTCAAACATACAATAAAACATTGCATGATTTTTATTTCATATAAAATTGTATGGTACTTGAATAGTGACTTGTTTTTCCTCATTTTTGAGAAAATTGAGAGGTGTCTGTACTATGGGCAACAGCGTCGCTTAAACAGTTTGCGACAAAATTCGCGTGCGCACGTATCGCCCCTGCACGAACTAAACGTTTGTGACAGCGGGCGCGGCGTGCAAGCGATTTTAACCTTAGCGGTGGTTAAGCGACGCTGTTGCCTATGGTACTATTTTGACATTCTTATTCGAAGTTTGAACATCCATCTTATCCATTGACATAATAGATATCATAGATATATAGTTATGAAATTGAAGTAAGCATGTTTCTATGAAAATAATGTGGGTGCCCATTTTATTTGAAAATGAGTGTATTTAATCTGTAAATGTGGAACAGTCATAAAATAGCCTTGAAATTCATTAAATACAACTTAATATTGTTCTAAAATATGTTTTCTCAATGTTTTAGGAAATCAATGAAACAGCATGGCATGCATTATTCTTTGACATGGGGGCTGCCTCCACTAAGGCTGTTCTTGTAGAGTACAAAACTGTCAAGATAAAGGAGAGGGGTTATGTCGAGACAGTCCCACAGTTGCAGGTTTTGGGTGTTGGCTTTGACAGGTTTGTAATCTCTACTTTTAAGACCTGCAAAGCAGCAGTAACTACAAAATGCTGCACACAATCTAAAACTTATTTTTTGTATTACATATCAAAATCAAATAATGATTGTTAGATTTTAAATATTTTTTGATAGATGAACTACTATTAAAATTTAGTGAAGTAGTATTAGTATGCCTTGAAAGTGATCTTCTATTCCATGGGTCTCCAAACTTTTTAGCATAAGGGCCAGACTAACTACTCCATGAAATCCCAAGGGCCAGGATCTACCTAGCTCCGTACCAACATACAGTAAATTTCACTATTGTTGGTAAAATAGGGCCTACTTTCGCGGGCCGGATTGTTGGTGCTCGCGGGCCGGAGCTGGCCCGCGGGCCGTAGTTTGGAGACCCCTGTTCTATTCTATTGAGAAAGATTGCCTTAAAGTAATTTTGACGAAATTAGATTAGTAAAATGTTATCAATATTGAAACATTTCCAGGTGTTAAAAGGGATAAAATTGCTAAGACAACATACTTTTGAGCGTAAATAAGATAAAGATATGTCAGTAATTCAAATTTTTTATAGATAAATTATTTAATAAACATAAATTGCAGAACTCTTGGAGGTCATGAGATGACATTGCGTCTTCGTGAACACTTAATTAAGGCCTGGGAAGCTAAAGGCGGGGGTGATGTTAGGGCATCGCCCCGTTCTATGGAGAAGCTTCTCCGGGAAGCAGAGAGATTGAAGATTGTGTTGTCAGCCAACTCTGAATTTTATGCACAAATAGAAAGTCTTCTTGATGATAAAGATTTCAAGCAATTGGTAAGCATTTATTTTATTGATAACATTTAATTACAATTTTTTTGTTATTATGACATATGATTTTAAGTTAAACTTTATAATATTTTGCTGTATTTCTGAATTCACATATTTTATTATGTTTATCCTTAAATTAGTAATACTAAGTTAACATGTTGTTAGGCTGATTTCGTACAATAACCATAGGTTTTTCCAAAGGTTTCCTTGTATAGCTTTTTTGTGCACAGCTAATATTTTTATTTATCTGACACTATCTTCAGTCAAATCAAAACTTGTCAATTTTAAGTAGTGATTGATGAATTCGTAATGAGAGACTTTCCAGGCAACGTTCCTCAAAAATCTACTAGATGGCGCTGTCTAATTCCCAACAACCTTACTTGATACTATGGTATATGAATGTGCTATCTATAGTAATAAAGAGTACCATCGTAAAAACATATTATTTTGACAATTTGTTGTTGTATTTGTGTGTAATGTTGTGAATATTGAAAATTATAATATTATTCACTAGTACCTAAGTAGATATATTTTGCTTTGAGGTATCTATGTATTATTACTATGCGTGAAGACCTTGTAACTTTCTTGGACTCCGATAACCGTCGACCAATGAATCAAGACTACGGTTCTTGGACTCTAGCAGCGCTATAATGTACCCCTTAAATGGTCAAGCATGGCTTTTAGCACGTACACGTAATTACCACCACCACTACTATTTGGGGGCGTGGCCTACCTTTGATACAGTAGCCGGCAAACATCTTGAAATCGAGTAAGGGTTGCGCAGAACACGTGTTTTGGGTATGCGTAGCGGTGAGGTACGCGGGCGGTGGGCGCGCGCGCGCTATGGGCCGCTCGTAAGTGCACATGCGCGAACTCATCCCCACTCCGTCGAAAGAGCGTCAAGATGTTTGCCGGAATCTAGGCCACAGTAATCACGTGATACCTACGTGCTTGATGTCAAGCCATCAAGCATCGCCCCTAGATGATCAAAATTTGATTGAACTGCCGAAAAATTTACGTGCTTGACAAGCTATGCCTGACTGTCGCGTACATGCAGGAAGGAGGCTCCGTCGCAGAATGTCCTTTTCGCAAAATGTCCCCTGGTTGCAGAACGTTCCTTTCGCAAATATTTCACGCAGTTAAACGTGATAAATCACTATATCATATCGTGTTTCGGTGGTCACGCTAGGTAGGCTAGGCAGGGGGACATTCTGCGAAAGGGACATTTTGCGAAAGTGACGTTTTGCGAAAGGGTCGTTTTGCGAAAGGGACGTTTTGCGAAAGGGACATTTTGCGAAAGGGACATTCTGCGAAAGGGACGTTTTGTGACCTGGGGACATTTAGCGAACGGGACATTTAGCGAAAAGGACATTCTGCGACGGAAGGAGTTGAAGAACCGCAACCATAGAAATGGAGCGCAGCGAAAATTTTTCTGTCTATGAGCGCAACGAACCGGAAAAAACCAGCTAACTGCATGTCGAGCTACATATAGAGAATAAGGTTCCGTCCGTAGTCTCTGTCTCTGATCCAACTCAGAATATTTCGGACAGACTGAGGTGAATTCGCCGCACAATGCTGCATTTTGACCACCGAACTAAGAGATAGCCATAGCTATAGCCAAAGCAATGCTCTAGCAATTGTTTTGGCTATGGCTATCGCTTTGAGTTAGGTGGTCGAAATCCGTCAAAATACCGCATCGCGCGTGGAATACGCCTCATCTGTACGAAGCTTTATAGGTAGGTACTGTTCATTAATACGTACTTATTAGGTTTATTGAGCTGTATTTTCCCTTATCCAATAAAATAATATAAAGACAGACAGGGACTGACGGACGGACGGATGGACTGAACGATCTTATGGGTAATCGTATAAGTTACATGGGTTCCTTGTTTTACTATGGAACCCTAAAAAAGCGGTCATTCAAAGGCATTTCAAAGGTCATTAAAAAAAATACATAGGTATATGATTTTGACAGTATCAACTGCGTTTTTTCTTTATAATCCTTTTGTGGCGACAAAATGATGTTGAAGATAATATTAATGTAATATGGTTAGCTTAGCTTATAAGCTTAGCTTATAAGCATCATCATCATTTTGTCGCCACAAAACGATTATAAAGAAAAAACGCAGTTGATACTGTCAAAATCATATACCTATGTATTTTTTTTACGATGCTTCTCTTTGGTTAGACTATTTGTACCACGTTCATTCATTCATACTATACTCACCTGCCAGGAATTGGACAGCGCCATCTAGTAAATTTTTAAGGAACGTTGCCTGGAAAATCCCTCATTAATGAATGAATTTTTGATAAAACTGCTTTAGCATTTAAGATCCATCAAAACGTAAACACACAACAAAAATATTTATGGCGGAAGATATCATTCTGATGTTATACATCTGTAACTATCAGTCAGTTCTTTTTGAAAAAAATAAATAATAATTTTGAATACCGGCTTTTTGTCATAGTCCAATAAATAAAGTACCTAGTTGTAGAGGTGAGCGGGATAGTACGTATAGAACCAAAGTTAGAATTTTATAAGCTTTCATTTAATTTTAGATCATTTTTCGCCACAACCCATTTTTGAAATATTGAAAACCCAATATGAAATATGATGAAATATTGAGGCCATCATCAGATCACACCCCGTTTAATCCTGGGCGGAGAACCAAAGCTTCAAAAACCCAAAATTGAGACCTTTGTCTCCCCTCCCTCTTTGCGCCTTGCCTCCTACTCCTAAACACCCTAAATAAGTTTCTGAAGAAATTTCTTAGGTTTCCGCTCACGCACTCTATGCCCTTCTTTAAGTAATTCTTTAATCGGACTATCAGGACTTTCCAAATTTTTATATGGTAACCCTACCTATTTTACAAATAAAACACCAACAACCTCACAGGAGTAGATTACCAATATCATAAACAACAACGTTTGTTCTACGACTTTTATCATAACTCAATACATTCACCAAAAATGAATTTTCAAGTTTTTATTGTACTGTTCGATACTTTTTACGTCTATTGATGGCGGCGAGGCGGGTGGGTAGCGCGCACTAGGCGTTCCGCGTGCCGCGCGTAGAGTTATGAACATGCGAACGGTAAATTAAATTTATATATATTTTTTTGTATGAAAGTAAAATCTAACGAATTATCAAAAGTCGTAGAACAAATGTTGTTGTTAATCTACTCCTGCGAGGTTGTTGGTGTTTTACAAATAACCCTGTAATGTATTTGGTAATCTATATTAACCCAGCCCCTCATTTATGGTACATTTCACTCTAAAATACCTGTCGACGATTTGAACACTAATGGGTTTGAACAAAGGAAAACGTAACCGAGCCTCATCATTCTCATAGGTGACACGCGCAGAATTCGAAGAGCTGTGCAGTGATCTCTGGCCGCGTGTATCAGGCGTAGTACAACGTGCTATAAGCGCAGCGGGCGGCGCGGGGGTGGGCGCCAGGCTGATACTAGCGGGCGGCGCCGCCAGAGCGCCCGCTGTGAGGAACGCGCTTACTAGCGCGGTCGGCCACGAGCCGTCCAGATCCATCAACGCGGACGAGGCCGCTGCCATGGGCGCTGTGTACAGGTAACTAGCATTAGCTAAGGTTTTATCTTAATTTTAGTATGTCAGAGCGCCCGCTGTGAGGGACGCGCTCACTAGTGCGGTCGCCAGGTCTAACAAAGTTGATGAGGCGGCTACGATGGGCGCTGTGTACAGGTAATTCTAGAATTAGCTTACGTTTTATCTTATGTTAGTATGTTAGATTGCCCGCTGTGAGGAACGCGCTTACTAGCGCGGTCGTCGGCCACGAGCTGGCCAGGTCTATCAATGCTGATGAGGCGGCTGTTATGGGCGCTGTGTACAGGTAACTAGAGACTATTTTCTTAACTTGTAAAGGTTTCATACTTATGTTAGTACGTTAGAGCGCCCGCCGTAAGAAACGCGCTTACTAGCGCGGTCGGCCACGAGCCGGCCAGGTCCATCAACGCTGACGAAGCCGCTGCCGTGGGCGGTGTGTACAGGTAACTAGCATTAGCTAAGGTTTTATCTTTATGTTAGTATGTCAGAGCGCCCGCTGTGAGGGACACGCTCACTAGTGCGGCCGCCAGGTCTATCAAAGTTGATGAGGCGGCTACGATGGGCGCTGTGTACAGGTAATTCTAGAATTAGCTTAGGTTTCATCTTTATGTTAGTATGTTAGATTGCCCGCTTTGAGGAACGCGCTTACTAGCGCAGTCGGCCACGAGCCGGCCAGGTCTATCAATGCTGATGAGGCGGTTGTTATGGGCGCTGTGTACAGGTAACTAGAGACTATTTTATTAACTTGTTAAGGTTTCATCCTTATGTTAGTACGTTAGAGCGCCCGCCGTAAAGAACGCGCTTACTAGCGCGGTCGGCCACGAGCCGGCCAGGTTTATCAATGCTGATAAGGCGGCTGTTATGGGCGCTGTGTACAGGTAACTAGACTATTTTATTAACTTGCTAAGGTTTCATCCTTATGTTAGTACGTTAGAGCGCCCGCCGTGAGGCCGGTCGGCCACGAGCCGGCCAGGGGCCGTACCGGCTAACGCATCGATTATCGAAAAGTCTGCCGGGTTTCAAATTGAAACAGATAAATCAAGCCCCAATTGGGCCAAAATGGCGAACCCCAATTCATGATGTCACACGAACATCGATATCATCCAAATTACGTCAACAGAAAGTACAAAACGAAATTACTTACTTTGATTTTTCTGTTTTAAGTTGAACCTCGGCAAACTTTTCGATAATCGATGCGTTAGCCGGTACGGCCCCAGGTCCATCAACGCTGACGAAGCCGCTGCCATGGGCGCTGTGTACAGGTAACTAGAATTAGCTAAGGTTTCATCTTTATGTTAGTATGTTAGAGCGCCTGTAAGGGACGCACTTCGTCCGTAGTCCGGTCGGCCAGGAACCGGCCAGGGGCCGTACCGGCTAACGAATCGATTATCGAAAAGTCTGCCGGGTTTAAAATTAAAACAGATAAATTAAGCCCCAATTGGGCCAAAATGGTGAACCCTAATTATGACGTCACACAAACATCCATATCTTCCAAATAACTTCAACAAATAGTACAATACGAAATTCCTTACTTCAATTTATCTTTTTTAATTTGAAACTCGGTAAATTTTCCGAAGCTCGATTAGTTAGCCGGTACGGCCCCAGGTCTGTCAACTGATGCTAAGGCTACTTTGTATGAAAGCCGATTTTTTTTTCGCGATTTCAGAGTTGCTCCTCCTATAGTAAAAGTTGTTCTGTTTGATGGTCCGAAGAAACAGTTTCCCATTCTTGGTTCATTCGAAACACTTCTATCTATATATTCGAAACTATCTTTATATGTACAAAACTCTATACAACAGAGTTTTGTACATATAAAGATATATTTTTCAACCGAAATATTGAAATAACCTACTGTTAAAGCAAACTATCGCACTGCAAATTAGTTTCAATATTGGGTCCGACTTGACTTCATCAAAGACAAGATCGATCGGCCGGACAGTCGACAACTCTGGAACTTGTCCTAAATAACAATGTGATTGTTTAATAATAATAATAATCATTTATTTGGATCATTGCATTCATTACATAATAATTAAAATTACAATTTATAATAAAAATCATCACATTAAAGTAAATCAAATACATTAAATTCAAATAAATAATAAAAAAATAAATTCACTGTTATTAGGTAGTCAGTACATGTATCATAGAGCAATGATTCATGTACTGACAGTCAAAACGCTCAGAAAACAGCTTCAAGATGCTGTTCCGGCTAGCTCTGACCTTGCGCGCCAGAGATGTGCACCGCTTACGCATTGTTGTGAAAAAACAGTCTACGCGGTATTGTGCAAACATCCCTGACGCACTGCAAAACCGAGGCAGCCCCAACAGCACCCTAAAGGCATTGTTGAATTGGACACGCAAGGCTGTACTGTTTTTAAGTTTAATTAATCCATAGGCTGCTCGTGTAGAAGGACGTACAAAACGCTCTGGGACCGTACCGGCTAACGAATCGAATTTCGAAAAGTCTGCCGGGTTACAAATTCAAACAGATAAATCGAGCCCCAATCAGGCCAAAATGGCGAAGCCTAATTCATAAGGTCACACAAACATCAACATCTTCCAAATAACTTCAACAAATAGTACAATACGAAATTCCTTACTTCGATGTATCTGTTTTAATTTAAAACTCGGCAAAATTTCCGAAGTTCGATTCGTTAGCCGGTACGGCCCCTGAAAAGAGTAATTTTGACGCCCTCCCAACAACCAGTAACGAGATTATCTACAGGCAAAAATTATCTACGAGCAAATCTACAGGCGATCATGTTCGCTCTGACAGACAGTGCCCTGCACTCCCTCTCAATGTCAGCATCATCCCTATGTGACCTTACCATGAGTTGACGCAAACTGTTTACGTTACCGTAAACTATCGGATATACTGCTCACAGTCAATGCGAGTAAAAGAGACAAAACGATAGTTTATCGTATGTTTGTCGTAAACAGTTTGCATCAACTCATGGTAGGGCCACAGGTCAGAGGTTACCAGATGTCCAAAATATTTAAATTGTTCTACCGTTCGCAAAGGGGTACAATTTACTTTAAATTAATTAATTAATGTTAAGGGCGCATAGAAGTCTATTATACTTTTACGCTGGACAGGCTATTGTCATGATATGACAGCAATTTTTTGTGATTTTTTGACGATTTTCAAATAGGATCAAACGATTGGTGACGTTCGCCTGTCCAGAGTACTTGTATAATAGACGTCAGTTTTAGGACGGGTTCAACACGCGACTCGGCCGAATAATTCTGGTTTTAAAGTGTATTTTTTTACTACAAAAGCCAGAGCGTTTCGTCCAACTACCTGGCCGAAATCATCAGGCTTTTGTAGTCTTGCTTTTTCAAAAACACTACTCTAATAACCTGTAAGGCTCGGCCCACCCACGACTCTGCCGAACTGCTCTGAGTTTTAAAGTGTATTTTTTACTACAAAAGCCAGAGTGTTTCGTCCAACTACCTGGCAGAAATCAACAGGCTTTTGTAATCTCGTTACTGGGTTGGTGGTTACCAGCGAACTAAAATCTATGGAACAAGCATTACGCTCAAAAAATGGCACCACACGAAAAGTACAACTAAGTGAATGGAGCTAAAAATGCTGGCATTTAATTATGCAGCACAAAGCGTCTGAGCACTGGTTGCTTATTAGGGACCATAATGTGTATACTCATAGATATTTTCTATACTAAAACGGAAAAATATGATACGTTATTTCTGCATATTTTTACTGCCTTCTTTGCGTCTTTTACACCATTTGACTACACAGGACATCATTTCTAATTAACTTTATCTTTCTCTCTTTTCTCTACAATACAAACTGCAATTATTGTAAAGTACGTTAATGTCAGTCACCGGGTGCGTGGCTGTACCGACTAAAGCTGAGCGGGTTGTACTTTTTCGGCCCCGTGGTGCCATTTTTTAAGCAACATTTGTTTGCAATTACACTTCCATAGATTTTAGTTCGCTGGTGGTTGCAGTGATGGAGATTTAAAATGTTTGTGTGAATTTGTTCACAGGGCGGCCTCTTTAGCTACCGGGTACAAAGTGGCTGCACTGAACGTTCGTGACGCGGTCGTTCTGCCCATACAAGTGACATTTAGTAGGAACGTCGATGGAACTGATAAATTGGTGAGTTTCTCTATTTTACCATTAGGCGTCTAGGCTGGCACGATTGGTCAACTAACAATGTATTTTTACAAAGATAGTTTTCCAAAGTAAAACAAAAAAAAGTTATCCAGAAAAAGGTAGTGCTGTTGTTTACTTGATTTAAGACAAATCAAACATTAGTCTTTAGTTGCAACAATATCGTGAAAATTTGTTTTTATTTAACTGTAACATATTGTTTGATATCGTGTAAATAATTACATTTCTTGTTACAGATTAAGAGAACCCTCTTTGGCCCCATGAATCCTTACCCGCAAAAGAAGGTAATCACTTTCAATAAACATACTACTGACTTCACATTCAATGTCAATTATGCTGAATTGGAGCATATTCCATCAAACGAACTTGTTTACATCGGATCTCCGAACCTTACGCACGTTGTATTGTCCGGAGTAGGTGCTGCACTGTCTAAACACACTGGCGATAATGTAGAACATAAAGGAATCAAAGCACACTTCAATATGGATGATTCAGGCATTCTTAACTTAGTAAATGTTGAGTTTGTAGCTGAAAAAACTGTCGCAGAAGACGAAGATACAGATAGCACACTATCTAAAATAGGTAGTACTATTAGCAAACTATTCGGAGCAGATTCGGAAACGCCAGAAAAGGCTGAGGAAAAATCCGAAGATAGACCTCAGGAAGCCGATAAGAATGACACAATGAAAACCAATCAAACGACTACTGACAAACAAAATGCTACTGAGACAGAAAAACCCAAACCTAAAATAATAGTATTAAAAGAACCTATTGCAACAGAAGAAGAGATACTTAACCTTAAACCACTCACCCCAGAACAATTTAAGAACTCTAAAACTAAGATCAATGAATTGAATTCTATTGACAAGAAACGTGTTGAAAGGGAGACAGCTTTGAACAACTTGGAGGCTTTCGTTGTCGATGTTCAAATGAAAGTTGACATGGAAGAATATGCAGAATGTGGAACCCCAGAACAAATCGAGGAAATAAAGAAAATATGCAGTGAGACCTCCGAGTGGCTATACGATGACGGCTATGAAGCTGAGACTGAACTGTTTGAAGAAAAATTAGTTGCGCTTAAGGAAAAGACTAACCCGATATGGTATAAACATTGGGAACACAGAGAAAGGCCTGACGCAGTTGCAGCAATTCGTAACATGCTCAACAGTTCCCAGGAATTCCTTAAAATGGCCAAGAATTTCACTAAAGAGTCAAACTCTGAACGAGATGTATACACAGAAGTAGAAATCGAAGTTCTAGAAAAGAAGATTATTGAAACTGAAACTTGGCTTAACAAATCGATTGCGGAACAAGATGCTTTGAAGAAAAATGAAGATATCAAGTTAACTGTGGACAGTATACGAGAAAAAATGGCCAATTTGGATAGGGAGGTTAAATATTTGTTAAATAAGATGAAGATTTGGCGTCCTAAGAAACCTGCTAAGAAGGATAATAAAACTGAAGAGACTGTTATAGAGCCTGAATCTGAGAAGGTGGATACTCAAGAGGAAACTCCTGATATGGAGACGGAGACTACTGTTGAAGAGGAATCTGAGAAAGATTCCGGCGGAGAGAGCACGGAGCCGCCGCTACAACTGGGAGACGGCCAAGACGAACATTCCGAATTATAATATTAATGAGAAGGAGTAACTTAAATTAGTCTAATTTATTTTTATTTCGAAAGTCTGTGTGACTTGTTCGCATTTCGCAGTTGCAGGAGTGCAACCGCCCCGGGCGGCACTTTTTAGGGGGCGGCAAAATTTCACAAAAAATATTAAAAAAATGTACTACACTATCATAGACGATTTTGACCAAATAATCATCACCGTATGGCCTGGAGCGCGCGGCGCGCTACGCACGCCGCGACTAGGCTACACTGTCGTTGGTGGTAATGATTTTTACCAAACTATCATCACTGTATGGCCCAGAGCACGCGTCTACATAAAAGATTATGCACCGAAAAAAAACCTAAAGAGTTAACTTTTACTAAATAAATAAGGTAGATAATTATTACTTATTAAAAAAAAATTACTAATTTTCTTGACTTATAATGAAAATAGGGGGCGGCAAAATTCGGGTCCGCCCCGGGCGGCACAAACACACGCTACGCCACTGGTTGCGTCGTGTGTGGTTTTCCAAAGGACTATATGACATATCACATAACTCAAATGAAACTTAAGCTGGGTTGCACCATCTTGACTTAACCTTAACTTTAACAGATACCAAATTATCTGACTCGGTGACAGCGTCGCTGTCGTCTATGGCATAACCTAGATAACAATATGTAATAACACATTAGTTCCACTTTTGACCACTGGCTCAGATAGGCTTGTCTCATGTACTGTTAAAGTTAAATCAAGATGGTACAACCGAGCCTTAGAATTGCAGTTTCGTCATTTTTTCGTTTCACCGTCTGTTTTGGGCCTTAAACCGGAATGTGAATGACCAGGGCCCTATTTAATAATGTGACAATTTGTAAATTGTCGCGACAATTTGGTTTACATTGCGGTGTAGCTATGAGTAGTTTATTCTATTTTCAAATCAATTGACGCAATGGATATAAAAATGTCATGACAGGTGACAAATTGTCACGTTTATTATATAGGGCCCAGGTGGGGAAGATTTCATACTGTATATAAGAACTCTGTTGTGTATATCACAGATAGAACTGTAGTAGATTTTATTTATAACTATTTATGAATTTAGTAGATTTATGCAGTACCTAGCTAGGCATTTTAAGTACGAATTGTAGCACAAAGTAAAATTTTGTCGAAGTGCGAAAAGCGAACACGTCATAAAGTTTTATCTCAAGTTGTAACATGTGGCCGCCTTTCACGTCTTGATTCCAACTGTAATGATTAATGTACTGTTATTGTTACTTAAGATTTTTTATTCGTTGATTTTTTACGAGAGCGGCTTCTCTCTACGTTTTCTATGATTTTGCAGTGGCCCCTGATCCAAAGGACGCGATAATGTTATTATTGTAGTTAACTATTATGTGATATATAAATGGCTATAAGTTTGTGAGAGTATTATACCATTTTTCGCTACAGACACTCATTTGATTGTCGTCGCTCATCGCAAGTATGTAACCAATAGATGAAGATAGCTAAAACACATTTTGCCGTGCATAATAGAATTACAGCATTGATAATTCAAAGTAGGTATCTATGAAGTTACATTTTTAATATCAATAGTTAGTATGAAAATGTGTTTATTTATATTGTGATGTAAGAATTAAGTGATAAAAAGAATTTGAACAATAAAATTGTAACAAATGTGAGGGAGGTCTGTAGCAATGGAATTTGAAAAATGTAACTCCTTAAGTGAGATTTGTTCAATACCCAGTCGCAAAAAATAAATATACAATGAATGAAGTATTTACGTTTTATTTATAGTACCTACTTACCCAACGTTTTTATATCATAAATGGGATCGTACTAGTTATGTGTAAAAATGATTTTATTTGTTGACGAGGACGAAGCCACAAATGCATAATATTGAAATTACATGGAGAGAAAATGAAGGCATCATTAGTCACTACTTTCAACGAAATACAGAGTTTAGGTAGTAATCTAAACTCCAAAGACATCGATAGATTTCATTGACAGCGCGGTGGTGCTACCTACTTAATTCGTCCAAGTACTAGTAGTAGGTATGAACCTCTATACAAAAAAAAGTTGGGAGTTACAAGTCGTGATAAAGTTTGGCCACATGATAGAAACTGATCTGTAGGCTGTTTCTAACTAATATTGAGCTGGGCCAAACTATCCTTACATACAGTTCCATACGACGGCGGGTTGAATAGCGCACTTTTCCCGGCTTCATTCTGAAAACTATAACAATTCAGTTTTAGCTAATAGGTCAAATGTGGTATCATTTTCGGATAAATCAATAACGTAGAATTTAATTCTGGTATAAAAAAAGTACAGTTTCTGAAAAATTACACGATAACCAACATTTTTAAACTTTTTTAAGGTTTACTGGTTGCAAAGACACAGCTAGTCAAATATAAGATTTTTTCAATTAATTTCAATAAAAGGCCCATTTTTAACCAGCTATGTCTCTGCAACCAATAGACCTAGACTACTCAAATTAAGCTCAAATTGTAAAAACTTTAATTAACTTTACAGAAATATAAACAAAAAACCTGAAAAATGTTTCTGAGCGAAACGGAAACCTTTTTTATTTCGTGAAAAAATGCATATTTTTGACTAGCTGTATGTCCGCCAAAACAATGGACCTAAACTACTTGGGTTAGGCTCAAATTGTATAAAATATAGTTAGCATAACAAAAACATAAAACAAATTAACCTGAAAAACGCTTCTTTAAAGTAGTTTTTTTGAAAATACTGAAACAAATGCCAATACCTAAGATAAAAAAAGGAAGTTTAAAAATGTTGGTTATTGTGTAATTTTTCAGAAACTGCTTAATAAATTGCATTTTTTTATATCAGAAATAAGTTCTATGTTATTGATTTATCCGAAAATGATACCACATTTGACCTATTAGCTAAACCTGAATTGTTGTAGTTTTTAGAATGAAGCCGGGAAAGTACGCTATTCAACCCGCCGCCGTATGGAACTGTATGTAAGGATAGTTTAGCCCAGCTCAATATTAGTTAGGAACAGCCTACAGATCAGTTTCTATCATGTGGCCAAACTTTATCACGACTTGTGACTCCCAACTTTTTTTAGTATAGAGGTTCATACTTACTATACTACTATAGTTAAGTGTTACAATATTCTGTGGTTAAGTATCGGGTAACAAAGTTTAATAGAAGCGGATTCGATCCGCTGTAAATGGTCGAAGTCAATCAAGATTTATAGGGAATTATGGCGGGTGATGAGCGTATGTGCCTAGCTAGAGACTTGTACTATTCTGTGGTTAGAGGTACCTTCCCCCGTACAACCAAATCATAACAAAGCGATACTATCGCGTTTTATCGTTCACTGCCGTTTCAATCCAAATCAATTAGTGTTGCCATCTTGCTCAACAACGTGTTGCCGAAAGAATTGTTATTCCATGTCAATAACATTATTCAATAAACTACCAACGGCAATGAAAGACTTACCAATGAAACAATTTAAATGTGCGTTGTATCGATTCCTGACTGACAAATGTTTTTATAGCGTTAAGGAATTTATTGATTGCAAAATTTAATACTATCAAACCATTTTTTTTGCAATATATTATTATGTATTAGGTATTATTTTTATTATGATAATTCAATTCGATTACTATTTGGACATGTTTTAATTATTTTTATTTTATTTTATTTATGATTATTTTTTGACATTGTTAATTTATTATATATTAGTCTTGGCCTATCTCTAATTTGCATACCAAAGTTATTTGGTTAAATGTGAGAAACAAAACTGATAAATGTTATAATCTTGTACTGACCACATTTACAGCAATAAAGAATTATTTCATTATTTCATTTCATTTCGAACCCTGCCGAGATTAAAGAGGTTGAAACTTTCCGTTCCTTGAACGATGAATTTTGTTGTATTTTAATTGAATCCACCGATTTCGAAGACACGTAGGTTGCCAATTTCGTTACGGATATGCACCCATTTTGGTTCCGAGCCCATATCTTTAACTATGTAGTTCTGAGTTCTGAGTAATGTTGAATCATTTGGATTAATGATTTCATAGTAGTAACGCGATGTAATAATAGTTACAGCTACCTACATTGATTGTACCTATACTGAATGTACTTTTTTGTCGATTAAATCGTAATTAGAGCCTTTGTGGTCTATAAATTAGGTATAGCCCGATTCAAACTTTATGACTTCTGTGAGCATCGCGCGAGACGATGCGCAGAACACAAATTAGATGTGACTGTATAGTGGCGCATAGTGGCTAACTGTAACTTCACGACGGCCAATAAGATTGAATCGTATATCTTATAGATTATTTTTTTATTATAGTCCAGTTTTAGTGAAGAGTCTCCAGAACCGAGATTAGCTATCTCTAACCTGTTTTCAAACCGCTAATTTGAACGTAAATCGTCTTTAATTTAAATCTTTAATTAACTAGTACAATTATTTTCTCTTAACAACCCCGTATGCTATTATAATACTTATTTTATTGCTATCCGAGCAGAGAATTGCGTTCTTTAATGTTCCGAATTTTATCACGGATGCCGCACTGAACATTGGAATGGTGTTTATCGTCCGTTATTAAAATTGGAAATTAAAGAGGCTTTAAATTAATGTGAACTTGGTTGTCGGACGTAAAAAGAGGACGGATTGGAAACGAAACAAAATGGATACAGTCCGAAGCCGTTGTCGCGGTTGGAATGCGGTGGAGCAAACTCAGGAGCTTCAGAATGGTCCATTAAAAGCAAGGTTTTTGTTTCCGACCTGGACTGTTCTGTTGTACCTATATACAATTACCTTTTTATATGCAGTGCCTACGTTTGGACGTGTTTATATTTTTTCTGTTACCATTGCCATTGATTCGTGGTAGATAAATATTTATTAGTATCACGTACAGACGATGATGATCTTCAGATGAGCATCTTTGCACAAGCTTGGTTGGAATGAAATAAAAAAGAATAATTCATGTAACTGAAACTAAGGGGTATAAAAACAAAGGTGGTAATCTCCAGTTTTGTCATGAATTTAACTGATTCTAGTTTGCTTGGTTAGATAAGTTAAAAGTTTGTTATATAGTTAAAATTACATTTTATATTCGACATTATCCAAAAGAAATCAATGGTTAATAAAACGACGATTCAAAACAAAGACAACAGTGTCCACTGTCCTTAGAGATTTCCACTTTTGTTTTGTTAAATTGCAAAATGTATTGTAAAAAAACCGGTCAAGAGCGAGTCGGACTCGCGCACCGAGGGTTCCGTACAATCATAAATATATTTGGATATGTTATTTTAGGACAGTCTTTAAAAAAGTAGGATAAACGGCAGACAGGTGGAAGGGCGAACAGGCGGACAGTTAATTTACAAATGCTGCTTATGGTGACTGAAAAACGTTTCAGCCACTCCACATTGCAAAAAGTTTATATAAAAGTTTATATAAATTTTTGGTCACCCATCCCATGACCGAACCTTGCGAACGTTGCTTAACCTCCGCAATCGCTGGTCCAGGCGCTAAACCACTGCGCCACCGAGCTCCTCGTTATTATTATATTACTATATTACTAAGTAGGAACTTATTCTTCGTTTATTCGTACGGCAAATAGTAGGTAATTATATTAGAACCAGCCACCAATTTATTATTGTAGTGTTAGGTTGCGCCATCTCTTGACCGATAGTGGAACTATTTTTGTCCCTTAGGTTAGCATGCTTAGGACAGCGCCATCTGTTGACTGGTAGTGAAACTAAAAAAAAATTGTTTTTTTAATTTCTAAAAATGTGTGTTATATTGAGAATTCGTTTTATTTTTCCTGTAATCTTTACATAAACTACTATCACATAGAATTATTTCAGATTTTTTTCTTTGCAAACTTCGGAGATAAGGGGGGGGAACGGTATTTTTTTTTACATTTTTCATCATAAGTCGAAAACTATGCGGCCTAAGAAAAAAGGAAAAATTTTTTCAAAATGTGCAAACAGCGCACTTTCATATGATACCCCACATGCTCTAGTCACCTCACTTAAAATTTTTAAGACCCCTTTTCAGTCCCTGTTGTAAAAAAAATATTAATTTTATTATTTCTTTCTTATTTGCAAAATAGTTGGACAAATGTCATTTTAAACTATTCCAAATTTCAAGTTGGTACCATTAGTAGTTCTCGAGATATCCAGCTGTGACAGACAGACAGACAGACTGAGTCACACCATAAGGGTTCCTTTTTTACCATTTTGGTACGGAACCCTAAAAATGCTTTTACTAGTGTCGTCCGTTCACGCTTTAAAAGTGCAATATATGCAGCGTTGCCAATCTGTGGGGAATTCCCCAATATGTGGGGAATTTCAGTCCGATTGGGTAATTTGTAGGGAGAGCGTCAATGAAAACGTAGGGAATTAAGGTTTTTAGACATTTACACTAGGGCTGAACTTGGAAGTAATAAAAGTAGTTAGAAGAATTTTTTAATTATGTTTATTTAGATCAAGTTTAACTCGGCTTCAGCTTATCCAGTAGGTAGGAAGGTTTTTTAGAGTTTATTTTATGACAACATTCATGACCATCACAGTTGATAAACAATCAAAACTTAAAAGTCTTGTACTTTTTAAAAACAAGCATTTTCACACTTGTATTAGTGATTTCGTTAATCGAAAAAATCAAAACTTGTAAAAAAACTTTCAATAAGAACTACAAAAAGTAGATTAAAATCATTAACTCTGTTATTGAATGATTTTAATCTACCTATTTTTTGTTTTTTTTCAGGTATTTAGAAGAGGATTTTGTATTAAATATGTTCAATTTATGTGAACAGTAGGTACTTTTCTTTCATTTGATACCCCATACGATAGGTTTTAGATAAAAAAACATACAAAAAATATTGTATTATTATTATAACTCCCTCTCATACAAAAATCAAGGATGGCTCCCCTTATTAAAATGATCTAAAAATCCCTGTCAAACGATATCCTTCGATCACCAAATGCCGTATTATTGACCTAGCAAACGCCACTATACTTCCCAATCAAGCTATAACTCCAGGAAGAGGAAAAGAAAAATTGTAGATTTTTTTTAAAGTTAGTAGTTTTGCATGTTATTTTTCCAAATATTACCTACCAAGTCCATAAGTTTAAAATTGCTTTAATTCGCTGATTTCTTCGCTTGACAACTCATTAAAACAAAAATGAAAATGTGACCACATTAGTAAAGTTTGTGAGTGAGAATTCCACTTGATGGAAATAAACATAGCAATTTTCAAATTTCTATCCGTGTTTATCCATAAACCTCTTTGTGAATTTGCTTCAATCTTGCTTATATGTCTTCATCCAACTCTACTCTTACTAGTTCTAAATAGAAATCAATTAATCCAGCTTAATATGTATGCGTATCTTTAGGGATATAAGTTTTTGACATTTTTTACAAAATCAACAAAGTCAAAGTCAAAGTCAAATAAGCTTTATTCAAATAAACTTAATTATTAAGTACTTTTGAATCGTCTATATTTTCCTACCACCCGTTCCAGACTTTTTTAGCTGACAAGAAGAACGGGCGCAAGAAACTTATCAGCTGTAACAGCCATAAGTAACGATATTTACAAACTTTAATATATCGTTACCAAATAATTACAACAGGGTGACAGGATTATTGGCTACAACATAGACTTATTGTTATATTACTTCAACAAAGTACTTATAGTAGCAAGTTATGTGTTA
This sequence comes from Agriphila geniculea, assembly GCA_943789525.1. Taxonomy (NCBI): domain Eukaryota; kingdom Metazoa; phylum Arthropoda; class Insecta; order Lepidoptera; family Crambidae; genus Agriphila; species Agriphila geniculea. Next base: position 16,681,782 of record OX038884.1, on the reverse strand, counting down.
CATCATTTCCACGCATTTTGATCTTTAAGATAATCGTCTACTTTATAATAACCTTTACCCATGAGCGTTTTTTTAACATGGTTTTTAAATTCATGCAAAGGAAGATCAATCACTTGTTGTGGAACTTTATTAATAAAGGCTATGCCTTTCCCCATAAATGAACCTCTAGTTTTTGCAAGCCTAAATCTTGGAACGGCAAGTTTATCTTTATTTCTTGTATTAAACTGGTGAATATTGCTGTTCTTAGCAAATGAATCATAGTGTTTCCTTACATAAACTAAATTTTCATAAATGTATTGGCCTGCCAAAGTTAAAATATTTATTTCTTTGAACAATTCTCTCAAGGTATCTCTTCGCCGTAGATTGTATATGGCGCGAACAGCTCTTTTTTGGAGTACAAAAATATTTTCAATACTGGCAGCTGAGCCCCACAATAGCAGTCCATATGACATTACACTATGAAAATAACTAAAGTATACTAACCTTGCCGTTTCAATATCAGTTAAAAGCCTTATTTTCTTAACAGCGAATGCCGCTGAACTAAGTCTACTTGACAAGGCCTCAATATGTGGATCCCATTGCAGTCGAGAATCTAGTGTGATACCTAGAAATTTTGTACTCTCAATAAACTCGACTTCATCGTCATTCAAATTAATATTTAATTTTGCCTGCTCAACATTAGGTAATGAGAATTTAACACATTTAGTTTTTTGGGGTTAAGTGCTAAATTATTACTATTAAACCAGTATGAAACTTTAGAGAGGGCACTATTTACTTCGTCCGAACAGTTATTACCTCTGTTTACTTTAAAAACTAAAGAAGTATCATCCGCAAATAGTACTGTCTCACATAAATTATTCGCGTAGTTGGGAAGGTCATTTATATAAATTAGAAACAACAATGGGCCCAATATTGATCCCTGTGGTACACCCATATTGATGGGGGCTCCGGTAGATTCAGTTCTATTAATCACTACTTTCTGAGTTCTATTGTACAAATACGATTTCATAAGACTAACTGATTTATCAGAGACACTATAATGTTCTAGCTTCTTTAATAGTGTTTGATGATCAACACAATCGAATGCCTTAGAAAGGTCACAGAAAATGCCAATTACATCTTGCTTTTCTTCCCAAGCGTCAAGAATATGTTTGAGAAGTGCAATTCCAGCATCAGTAGTACTTTTACCCTTGGAAAATCCAAACTGATTTTTATGAAGTATATTATTGTACGTGAAGTAATCTAATAATTGGGAATATATAATTTTTTCAAATATTTTACTAAGTGCTGGTAGTATAGATATTGGCCTAAAGTTAGCTGGGTCACTTTTATCCCCAGATTTAAAAAGAGGAATCAATTTACTATTTTTCATTAGATCAGGAAAGACCCCTTCGTCAATACATTTGTTAAAAATAAAAGCCAAGTAAGGGGCTAGTATATCAATTATTGATTTAATAATGTTTGTTGACATGCCCCAAAGATCTTCTGTTTTTTTAACATTAATTGTTTTAAAAGCTTTAATGATATCTGCACTATTTATATATTTAAAGGAAAAACTTTCATTGCACTTATCAACACTAGACTCCAGAAGGGAGACAACGATGTTGGGACAAGCACTAAGAGTACTGGTAGTTTCTGCAGGTATTCTAGCAAAGAAATCTTCAAAAACTTTAGCGACCTCATTGTCAGATTCTAAAGTTTGATCACCAGTTTTTAAACAGAAGGAATTTATATTGGATTTTGATTTGCCCGTTTCTTTATTAATAATATTCCAAGTAGCCTTAATTTTATTGTCAGCTAATTTAATTTTATTTGAAAAGTACTTGGACTTTGCTAAGATACAAACTTCTCTGAATGTTTGTGAATACTTCTTGACAAATTCAATGAAGTTAGGATCACAAGAAGTAGCTTTCTCTGCATAAAGTTCGTATAATTTCCTTCTGCTCTTATATATACCGGGTGTGGCCCAGTCACTAAATTTCGTACTATCATTACATTTGATCACTTTTTGTTTAAAAGTTTCACTAAATTCAGTTTGAACTATGCTAAATAAATGATTATATAGGTTATTGGCTTCAAAATTTGGTTCTGGTAATGTTTCAATTTTACTTGTGACATTGATTCTGAATTTTTCAATACAGTGTTTTTTGATTGGCCTACACATTATTTCCCGTTTAGGTGGAACATGATGGTGCTCAATGGAGGCTAATTGTCCACTATGGTCGGATTTAATACAATTTAAAATTGATTTTTCAATGACATTACAGTTACAGAAAATATTATCTAAGCAGGTTGCCGATGTGGGTGTGATACGCGTTGGTTCATTAAAAATATGTAGCAAATTAAATGATTTAAATAAGTTTATGAACCTACTCGACAGTTTGGCTAATTTAGGGTCTAAGATGTCGACATTAAAATCTCCGCAAATCGCGACTTTTTTATTCTTCCTACAGGTCATTTTTAAGACTTCCTCCATAGTGGACTCAAACTCAGAGTAATTTGCGGTGGGGGGTCTGTATACGCATACTATAATTATTTGATCAAGTTCCACACAAGACAGCTCAATGGTTCGTTCAATTGAGAGGGATACTACATCTTTGCGTTCTTTATATTGTAAACTATCATGTAGAATAATAAGTGACCCCCCTCTTATAGCAGATTTCCTATTAAACGAGCTAGCAACTTTGTAATTATCCAAACTTAAAACTAATTCGTGCTTTTTCAACCAATGCTCAGTAACACATAACACATCAATATCTTCAGAATTTAAGAATAAGCTTATTTCTAAATCTTTGCCAGAAAAGCCTTGCATATTCTGGTGTACAATTCTTAAACAGTTAGGCTTTTCTATTGTTAAGTCAGGGCTAGAGGACGCCTCTATTGTCTTAAACGGTAATTTAAATGTAAACAATTATTATTACTTGAATCAAGTAAAATGTTATTTTTATTTGGAACAGATTCCAAAGTTGAATGACAAATGTCAAAAGTTGACTGCTCAATAAAAGCAGTTGTTTTACTAGCCAGATTATTGGCTAAATGTTTAAAGTAAAAAGATAGCGATAATGCTATTTGTCTCTTAAAAGAACTAGGCAGATAGAATTTATCTTTTGTCAAGTAAAAACTATTGAATAATTTATTGATGTCAATTATGTGCAGCTGTTCACTTTTATGAACAAAAGTGGAGACTGCCACTTTGATTCTAAACTCCTCGTTATTTTTATAATATTTAAAATATACCTAGGTTAACTTTGGACAAAACCACAGACCATACAACAAATACTGTGGACAAAACATAATCAATAAGTAATGAAAGTTTTACATCGAAAGCCATAATCACGGTAATAATCATTACTTCCGTGCAGTGATGTTAACTTTACCTATAAAAGTCACATTACGAAGATGAAAAAGTGCTCTTTGGTTGTGAAAATGCCAAGGAATTTTCCCAGTGTACCGGCAAGTAGGCACGTAACATGGAATCTGGCATTTAAATTAACACAAGTGGTTACGTACGCGAATCCCGCGGGATTTGTGTAAGCTTCCACATTTGGAATGGCGATGATATATTTTAATTTGTTTTATCTACGACATTGTTCCACGATCTTTTATAACGATATTTTCATAAATTACAAGTCATATAAAGCAGAGTTTCTGAATGTGAAAAGATGATTTGTTTTGACTGTTATATTGATTGTTTTGGGGAAAAAGCATCACGATTTCTTAAGTATTTCCTGTCTTCCTACATTAGATATCCAACTTTTTTATTCAAACTTGTTTGTTACCAGAAGCGCGTCTTACTCTAAGGTTACAATCATCATGTAATGACAAAACAATCTCGTCGTATCGCATCTTTTTGTTTTAATATTTTTTGGTTTTTTGTATAAGATATACCTACAAACAATCTTGTTGGTTTTCATTATTGTTATCATGTTTGCCAATTAGTTACAGAATGCGTTTAATATAGTGTGAAATAAGATAATTGTTGACCTTAGTCGTCAGCTGATTTTTGTAAACATTAAAGCATTGTATGATCCTTTGTTAGATGAACGCGCGCAAATTAATAACTGAGACCAAACTGATAAAAGAAAAACACAATATTTTGACGATTGTTAAATTCGTCTACTGTTTGTCTTAGTATCTACATGTACCTAACGACAGATGTTTTTAAAGCATCTTTACATGGACAACATATTGTTTGTATAACGAATAGAAGCGTTACCTGCCTCTAATTGTAAGTAAATTTCTATAGAATGCAGGATACGGTTGTATTGGTAGATTGCTTAGTTGAAAAGAGTCATTTATTGATGTGCCTGGGTACCTTTTCGCATTTCCACTACATTGCTATCTACGCTTGCAAGTTTCGTATTCTGGAAGTTATCCTTTGTGTTTAGCAATATTTTTTACAGGATTTTTGTTCTTCGATTTTTGATGTTAGTTGGTCCTTCGAGCAGGATATTTTGTATTTCATACTAAAGCAAGTACAGGTCTTTGGGCTTTCAATAGCGATATTGTTTTGTTTTATTGATAAACTTATATTAGTCAATGACGTTATGTTCTTATCATATGATATTTTAAAACAGGTTGCTCCGGAAACGAGAACATTCACGGTGAGCAAAAAACTGAAACAAAGAGTCTAGAATCGAGACAGGCTTGTTTGCAGCAAAAACTGATCTTAAACAACCTGTTATAAATTCTCTGCACTTTTCAAAAACGAGTTCGTCGTGCGTTCATCTCAAATAAATGTTAAATCATACAATATCTTGACAGGCACCTAAAGCCCCATTACTGTAACTTGTTTCCAAAGAGCTTTTGTTTTTTCAAGTCCCGAAGGAAGGAGTCGGCGCCCGCGCCGCACATTGGCGCCTTTCTCCGAACGAGTGAAAAAGACAGCTCCATTGTTCCACTAGTGAGGACAGAGATGGAGCATAGCATTCCGCGTCACAGACGGACAAACCAAATGGATCCAGTTTGCTCGTTATAAGCCGGCTTCTTGGTCGTGTGTCTTTATGCAGAAAATCGTTTCCGACAATGATGTAAACAAAATAACTTGTATTCTTCAGTGATTGTATGTTAGTTTATTAACGTGGTGTTTAATTATGTGCTAAGTGTGTGATAAGTTGTGAGCTGATTAAGTTTTCTGTGGATTTTCGAGTGGAACGGTAAGAATAACTAAGAATGCAGCCCGTTCCCTCCCGTCCCTCTCGGAAGAATGCAGTGCACCTCGGCCCAGGCGCACCTTGCAGGCCCGTTTTATCGAAAAAGCTGCTCTCATTTTATTTTTAAATTGAACTCTTAAGTATGAATAGATAATGTCTGTCACGTAATTTATTGTACCGGAAGCGAGAACTTAATGCTATCCTATATTAATACCTACCAATTATTTGTTTTGCCGGTGTTTAGAAATTTAGACTCAACATTATTAGGTACCTACTTAACTTTCCCAACTTTTCAATTGCCATGTGATCTTGTAGGCTCTCAAAGTAGTTATATATTAAAAGGTGTGACCTTTGTCTTGTGTATGCATTCATTAGACACAACTTGTGTCCAATGAATGCATAAGACTGTGTATGAGTAAGAAACTATTTTAAATTTAATTACTTACGTAGAAATTGTAAGAATTTCAAAAGACAATATCTTTTGAAATTCTTACAGATGATTATGAACAAATGCTTTATAACATTAGTAATAATATGAAATATTCGGGAAAAATTACACCAATCAAGTCTGGTCAAACTAAGCAAAGCTTTAAATAACCGATTAAATTAAATTACATACATAAGTAGGTATGAAAAAATCATCAATAACTTAGGAAAAATGCTACGTTCACCACTAACAAGCTTTGGTGTAAATAAGTAAATTATTGCAAAGATATACCTACTTACGCAGGTATTATTTTATTTTTCAAAGAATTTAGTTATCATTTAAGATTGGTCTCTTTTCAGAGTATGTATAAAAGATGACCGGCTATAAAACCGTAATTATTCACAAGGTGTCGCTGTTGTCTTGCCCTTGCCTTACCTTTATCAAAAACAGAAGTTAGGTATATGAAACAAACCAGCCAAATCTTTCGGCCTTTTTCAAAAGCGCTTTTATTACGTCTTGAAAAAATATCCAGTTGATCGCCGACTTTACTACTTCAATAACTGTTTTGTAGCCCCCTCTGCGAATTTCTTTGCGAAGGCATCTATCTAGTAATCTATAACTTGAAATAAAACACTTTTTAACGGATACTAGCGCGGTTTTATTGAATGTACTTTGGTATTTAGTTGGTATTTGGTTTGATTTTTGGTTTTCCCGATATATTAATCTATAACTTCCTTTTCTTCTTCACTTCCATTAATCCGAAATTAGATGGTTCATTTTTACGTTCTTTTTCGATGCTTCATTGATGAAGCATCGAAAAAAATCGAAAAAAAAATGAAGTGTCTTATTATGAAGTGTCATCTTTCATCACTGATGTGTGTATACAAAAAGTCGTTCACTAGTCACTAATTCACTGCCTTTCATCGAAGATGAATCACTTTTGATGAACCATCTAATTTCGGTTTTATATTCCCTTTATTTTCGAATCGAAACAGCTTATAGAAAAATTACAAAAACATGAAAAGTCGTATTTTCAGAAGCACCCTAATGAAAAGCTTACATTTAACAGGTTTCTAAGTATTTAAAAAAAAGTAATTGATGATATCGCCTATAAACTAAAGGGTTTCTTAATTTCTAACACAATGTCTGCATATTATATTCTGTGTAAATTACTTACGTCTATCAAAAAAAAAATAGCCTCTGATTGAGCTGAGCGATAACTTATTTTCCTAAAGATTATGACGGTTATCATCAATCATTCAGCCTTTTTAAGTTATTCTCACGCCTTATTGAAGTTGTCAGTCGCGTCTCGATCACCGAGTGACGCGATACAAGTGTACGAACCGCGCTCACATGCGGCGGCGTGCGCATGTCCCAAGCAAATAAATTAAAATACAATGATAACGAAGATGCATACGTGATTTGAAGAACGTACGCAGATTTTAAAATACACTACACGCACAACTTGATATGTAGACCGTGACATGTAATATGTCACTATGTCACGGAAAATATAAATATAACGCCTACTTAGGCCACTTTATGTGAAATCTTTACTGTAATTTTTTAATTTGTCAGTCTATTTTCGTATGCAGATTTATTAAAATACAGCAACTACTGAATTGCAAATCAATTCTACGAAATACTTAAGTATTGTATAAAATACTAGCAGAATTTACTAAGAATATAGATTATAAACCCATTAAAGTTCATACATCCAAGTCAAGTAGATTATGTAGGTACATCTACCATGCACAATTAAATGTTTGTCTCTTATAGTTTCTAAAACGCAACCGAATGACACGACTATATTACCTAGTTTAATTGTTTTACTAAAACATTTTGTGCACATTTTCACGTGAATGATAGCACATAACGACTGTTGTTAATTGTTCAGTACTTAGACTTATTTATAAAATACTCTCAACTCCTGTTGCAGTGCAAGCAACCGAACTCATTTCTGTTTAGATTAGATCCTCGTACGAAACTATTCCTATTTGGAATAAACAAGAAACACAAACACTAAAATGCCTCACTTAATCTACTTCAGCACTTTATGAATCGTGGTGGTAACGGCTAGTAGCTTAGTTGAATACTGGAAGGCTTTGAATAGCGATAAAAACAAATTATGACGCCTACCTCATCAACAGAGACGGTATCAGGCCCGGATTTCCGCCTAGGCCTACAAGGCCCTGGCCCCCTAGGCCCAACCAGCCTAGGGGCCCTAACTGAAGATGGCCTCAATGGAGGATGAACTGACTAAAAATCTCGGTGCGCTGCTCTTTTATTTATACTAAAGACAGGCAAGATTACAAGATTAGTGGATAAAACTGACTAAAAATCGCGCTGCGCGACCGTTTTTTCCCCGAATACAGGCAAGATTTCACGATTAGTGGATGAAACAAACTAAAAATCGCGCTGCGCGGCCGCTTTTTTATTATAGACAGGCAAGTGCGTCCGGGTAAAATTATTTATTTAACTCAAATGTCCGGGGTTTTTGAAATACTTGTCCATGGTCCGTAATTTAGTTGATGGCAGGCCTACGTTAATTGTTTCTGATGTTTATATTTTATTTTACTTACAGTACCTACTTAATGTTGGTTAAAATTTGTGTTATATTTTTGCACTAGTATATTTTATTTGCTTAATGTCCAAAATGCGTCGGGATGGAGGGCCCAAATGTAAAGTGCCTAAAGGCCCTGGGTCTCTAAGTTCGGGCCTGGAGGGTATAATGAATAAATGCCACTAATTGCTTCGTAAAATTTGAGGAATTCAGGATTATCAGCTTTTCAAAGCATCTTGATATTCTGTAGATTCCAGATATAGGTATTCTTAACGTCTTCATTTAGTTTTTGTTCATTCATTAGAGCGAGAATGATGTGATGTCATCGTATTAGTTAAACTAAAATAAAAACAGATTTACCTACTTGGTTGATGTTTTATAAAATAAATTTAAAATCAGTTTGGATTTATTTGTTTATATTTATCTTCGATCATTTATTCCTGAGGATATTGCACGTCATACAATATCAAACCTGAAATGTGGCAGATGCGTTGAATTTCCCCATATTATGCTTCGACTGGCTCTTTCCATACATTGCTGTTGACACTCAAGTCCTATAAAATTTCTTCCTTCATTTAGCAGTAATGTAAAACAAATAGTTGAAGCTACGTAAGTTAATTTTTAGAAGGTAGATGATCGAAGATATTTTTATATAATTAATTCATACACATTTAAAATTCCTCCGTGCTTCGGAAGTAGGGTTGCCAACTTTTTTTGCATCAAATATAGTTTTTTCAAGATTTTTAGTGTAAACATATATGTTTACTTTTTCGAAAAAGTCCAAAAAAATATAGTAGGTTGCCGTTTTGTATGGAGGATTTTAAAGAAGTTGTTTTTTTCATACTTAAAACATTTTAATAATTTATTTAATAACCATAAACACAAGTGTTTAATCTCAATTTTTTGTTGCTTTTGTTTAATTTTTTCACTTTAAAAAAATATAGAAGGCTGCCTACTACTTATATATTTTTTTCAAAAAATATAGTAGGTGTGCCCACAATATAGTAGGATACTATATTATAATAATATAGTAGGGTTGGTAACCCTATTCGGAAGGCACGTGAAGTCCTGGCTGCATTTGCAGTCATTAACACCCACCAATCCGCATTGGGCCCGCGTGGTGGGTTATGGCCCGTCCTCCTTATCCACCCATAAAGAAGGCCTGTGCCCTAGCAGTGGGGACATTAAAAAAAATTCGGTTGCACCCGCCTTGTTTTTTTTCATAATTTTTTTTCATTACAGAAGGCAATACTTTTACCATTGACATAAACTTCTAGGGATTCTTTTAACTTTATAATTATGCATTTAATCCATAAACTTAATATTTGTGGAATATTAAGTTTATGATTCCAAAGATTTAGATTTTAACATTTCACTTATGAAATAAAGTGATTTGATGAAATCCCTGAACTGATTTAGTGAAATGACAAAAAAAAAAAAATAAGGTGCCCCTTATGGAGCTGCAACGCTATTTATTTACACGCACATCTACATATTATTTGTTTTGCACTGCATTTTGGATTTGTCGCAGGAACACATTTTGAAACAATCCGTTATTTGGGGGGCCAAATAATAACGATAAATTAGCTGCGATTTCTGCAGCTTGGCTTGCTTCGCCAAAGGTTGTAGCTATCTGAAGGGCGCTTCTAGAAAGCCAATCACTTATAATTTTGTTTATTTTAAACATTTCACTAAAGCAGTTCAGGGATTTTGATCAAATCACGTCTTTATTTCATAAATAACGCGTTATAAAATAACCCCTACTGCCGAATATGGTAGAAATAGAAAGGGACCATCAAACTGAATAACTTTTACTATGGGACCAACTCTGAAATCGCGAAAAAAAAATCAGCTGTGTCATACATTTTAATATTTTCGTTATTATTTTTTATATGAAACAACTGATTTTTTTTTCACGATTTCAGAGTGGGTCCCATGTTGTTTAGTTTGATGGTACCTCCCTATCATGGAAACACGTTGTATAAGAGAAATTCTAAATTTAATCGTCATTATAACATCTGCAGATATTGGGTCATATTATATCCCTCAGGGATTTGATCAAATCGCCATTTTAATCATTCCCCTGCGACATTAAATCTCTGATGATTTCTGACGGTGTCATCAAATCCTTCGCAGCTAGCATCGAAATAACGCAGCTGTCGAAGGAAAAAACTGTCAATGAGTGCCACTTCCTACTTCGTGGTGGTCGCTGGCACGTGCGTGGAAATGTTCTCCACAGAGTACATACTTAATGAGACGGATGTACGACACTTTCAGCTAAAGTCTGTCCATCCTTACTTGTCTTATATGGTAAACAATCTTCACCCAACTCTTTATTGAAATAATCATTTATAAAATACAACAAATGGTTTTCCACACATAGATTATGTGAAATTGTTGTTAAATCATTAACAATTTATTTCATAAAGTTACTAAATTTTTTTTTCAATACAGTTGCTCGAAAATGTGACCTTACGCTGGCAGGCCAGCGTGCGGTAAGTTAAATTTACCGCACGCCGTGCCTTTTTGTTTACGGTTTAGTACATACAGCGTGCGGTAAGTTGATTTTACCGCATGCCCGCGCCGTGCGTTTTTGTTTACGTACGTTTTTTTTTAATTTCTACTAGCTTCCACCCGCGACTTCGTCCGCGTGGACAGTAGAAAAATAAGCGACAAGTTTAAAATGACCTCTTTAGTGTATGAAAGCTAGTACTGAGGAGAGTTCAAGCTAGTTTCCCTGGTTCCACCCACCTGAATTTAATGAAACATAGCTTAGATTTTAAGTTGGACCTTAATCTACTAACCTATGAAAAGCCCATCAAAATTCTTTTAGTGGTTTTTGCGTAATACGCGCACAAATATTTGGAATTTACAGTTTTATTATATGTATAGATTACAATTTCAGTAGTAATTATAATGTTTTCTCGCAAATGTATTGAAAAACGTAGTATGGCACACGGTTGTTAAGGTTTTTTAAGACTCGTGACGATTATAAACCCTCGCCTGCGGCTCGGGCTTATAAAACGTCAACTCGTTTTAAAAACCTCCTTACCAACCTTGTATCATAAACTACTATTAAATAACGATTTAAGTTTAAAAGACGTATGACAACTGTAAAAAACTGTTTACTAAATAAGACAAGTAAGGATGGACAGACTTGTAAATTGTGCTGTGACCACAGATCACCATCTGTGGCTGTGACGCATCAACTTTTTTTTGTGAATTTTGTAGGTGTCTTTCCAGTTTGAACTGAAGCGCTATAAATCCCGGGGGGGTCATTTTTCTTTTTTTCTGTGGGTAAATCAATTATAGACTCTGATTTTATCGAGTGGAAATATGCTAGCGAGTAGCGTATAAGTACATATTACTCCATTATACAACCCATACTGATTATACCACCCTGAAAACTTAAAATACGAATTGAAAATGAAAATTGAATTGTATTCGTAGAACCGAAAATGTTTACAATTTGCATTACAAATATCTATTTATGATAGGTATTAATATTTCATTATGCCTAACCTTTTAATAAAGTCGTGTTTTTATTCGTATCAAGGAGTAGTTGAAATAATAGGCAAGCCTTTACTTTAATCGTGCTTTTATCGTGATTTTATAAAAGATATTAAAAAATAGTTTGAAACTAGATAACTATATGTTATTGCAAAAATAAGTTTTGACAAATAGAGATCCTGCAAAAAAACCGCATTAATGAAAAGTTTTCTCGAAGTTGCAAGAAGAAACTTTGTTTTTAATTTTAAGATTTTAGCATTCACAATACAATTTTTATATAAGTAATACCTACTAAAAATATAATTACTAGAAAAAAAATTTACTCATAACCAGTTCATTTTCTTAGCCAGGAATCGAATTGATTTGGTGACGAGTCGAATTTTTTTGTAGAAGTATATTTTTTTAGTATTATTTTATGAAAATTTGAGTTCGTGATTTTTTTGCCAGTTGCTAAGGACTTAGGTACATCAAATCAAACATTATAGCAGTGAATATTTATGTTGTGTATTCAAACGCCACAATATCTGAGTAAATTGAAAATGATTGCAGACAACTTACATTTTTAAAAGTTACAATTTTTAAGGGGTGGCTTTCATAATGAGGGTTAAAATGAAAGGACTATTATTCTTTCCGCTTCCTTTATTGCGTTAGGAAGTTTGGAAAAAAGTAATTGTTGGCAGCACTTATCATAATATAAGCACCTCCAAGGGAGGTCCGATATACTGATTTAGCACGTGGATAGAGTGCCTGTTCCGTAATTAGCACTTTGATTTCAAACTTTCAAATAAAAATATGTTTATTTACTAACTTTAGACACTTACTTAGGTGATAGTAAAAAAAATACAAAATCCACAAAAGAGGTTTATGACAACCTAACCTACCCACTTACATTACAACACTTTTTTATATCAATAGTAGACAATAAACGACTTTCTTTATTCCGTCTGTTCTCCTCTACAGGTCGCATTTCTCAACCGATTCTCGTGAAATTTTGTGAGCACGTTTGATAATTAAATGGCGGAGTATGTAAAAAATAATTCCAGCAGTAACAAAACATTTTGTTAGCGGTGCAAAGTATGTTTTTTTATTTTTAGAAGACTCAAAAGTTCAACAATCACATTGACCTGCATATATTGACACTGGACAGGCTTATGTCAAACTGTTTTTGTGCCTATTTGATTTCCGCCATTTTGGCGCTGTAGGACGTAGCGTGAGCATAGCGTGCGTACATGGTACTAAAGTTTGAAGTCTGGAGAGTCTGGATTTTCATATAGTACGTCAAAATTAGTTCTTCAGACGCACGCTAGTGGCGTTTCAAATAGGCACAAGAACTTTGCTGTCAAATCATACAGACAGCCTGTCCCGTTAAATAAAAAAAATTTTTTCATGTCAGTGAACAATCATAACATTTGTGATTTGTGGCCAATATTCGAAATTTGAAAATAAAAAAGGTTACTTGTGAGTTTGTGACAGATACTAGGAATACGTATATTATTTGTATAGTATAGAAACTTATTAGTCGAAAAAACTAATATCTATTCTGTGTTATTTGTTTTAAAACCACATACAAATTGAGCCACTTATTAACGCGAGGTCTAACAGCTCACAGAGCTACTTAGTAAGAAAAGGTCTTAAGTATATAGATACATATGTATAATGTATAATTTGTGTTTCAATAATGAAATATTTGTTTACTTACAATTTGTTTTGGTCCTATCACAACAAAAACCATAACAAGAATATTAACATTTCCCAAACTAGGTAAAGCGATAAAGCGTCTTGTCGCATTGTTCCTGTCTCCGACTATATTGTAGACGTGTTGTCAAAATATATAAATACTGGAAAATAAAAGCAAAAGCTTGTTTTTACGTCGGATCGCCTCGTGTCACAAGTACGTGGGAGATGTATACCTATAAAGAACCGAAAAGTAAGTAGTTGCGGAGAAATGTGTCTATGAACATTTTCAATGTAGCTACGAAACTTGGGTTATACTCGTGCGAGCTTAGCAGTGAATTATTAAGAGATAGATATGTAAAAGAAAATAAAAAATCTAAATTTCTTTCCGGAAGTAGATTTATCACAATAATACTTTTATGAACCGAGTAATGAATAAATATAATACAAGAAGGGTAAGGGAAAATAAATATGTGTGTTCTAAGGTCATAAATTATTACGGTAAAAGAACAAATAAATATGTACTGCCAAGTATTTATAATAGGATAGACTTTTTAAGAAAAAATTATAATAATAATATCTGTAAATTTACTTTAAAAAAGAAACTTAAATCTATTTTGCTTGAAAATCTCGAAAAGCAATAATGTGTATGCATGCATCTTGTTTAATATAGACTTAAAAAAAAAATTCTATGTGTAACTATACATTATGTTAAAATGGGTGTAAACTTACTTGCCAACAAACTGCACTGCAGTTTGGCGAGATAAAAAAAAATGTAATGTATAATTGAATAAATAAATTAAATTAAAAAAAAAAAATTGTACATTATATTGTGTTACATCTACCAATATACAGAGTTATAAAAGAAAAATAATAACTTATTTGTTTCTTGTAATTTAATAAAGTTATTTCTCTACGTAAAAGATGTAATACAGTCAACATAAGTAGTTAAGTACCCCATTTAAGTAAGGTAATTTACTGTGTAGGTTTGATATTTAGTATTTACTTCGATTCAGGTCAAGAGTTGTGTTGTCTTAAGCAAGAAAATCGTAAACAAACACCCACGAATCTTGGAATTGGAACCAAGTTTGTGGCGGGTTGAAGCATTGCTCTCACTAGGACATTAGTGATAAATGTATGAAGTATGGAGGGTACCGCACCTGTGGCGCAACCATGGTATCCTAGTGAGAAGACTTACCAACCCTTTTTAATAAAAACAAATTTTCATTCATATTACACTTAATACATGCTCAAACAACCCAGCAATATTACGTTTTTGAACAACTTATTACTGTAGCTAATAATAATTACGAGAAACGAAAACGTTAAACATTTACTCAGTAATTTTATTAAAATGTTGTATGTACGCTACACAACATTATGTTTATTCAAAGTATGGAGTAATAATACATTACAATGATGTGTATGGAGCTCGGAGGTATCATAAAAACTTGGGAGTGTTTTTGAGTAAGTATTTCTGCGGGCGTAACATAAAAGTAAACATGCTACATTGTTTGAGAGAAGCATATTTTTATCATTCGAAGGGAATCCTGTAAAGTATCCATTCAGAGAAAAATAATATTACTTACTGCATTATTTTAGGAATGAATTCTACTGAAATGTTGACAAATTTAGCGCGTAATGTGAAAAGTCTTTCGCGTAAAACAATTTATTTTGGTGACATAAAATATTCCATGGAAAGCTGCTGCTAGCTTTCAAGCCTGAAGTAGGTACTTCTTAAGGATCGGTTATGCGGAAACATTTGTCTCTGTTTTTTTTCTTTACGTGTAAAGAGTATGGAAAATAACCTCACTTATGCACTTTTTCGATGTTTTTCGTTGTCTTTTTATCACTACCTTTAGCACAATCATCTTTCTTGAAAATAAGTTATTGGAGCTACTGCACAGTACGTTAAAGTGTATTTTGATGTAGAATTCAATATGTTTTCGCTATTATTTACACCAAAAATATGACCCTACTAGCTAGCTACTAGAGAATCTCTTTAACTTGTCGTATGTTTTTTTGTGGCTACAACTTTACGTCTTCTATACAGGGTAATTTTTTTAACACCATCCAAATTTTTTCTAGGCATTAGGTATCATTAAAACTCTTCAATTTTGAAAAAAAAATAGGTAGGTAATTTTTTGCAAAAAAATATTTTGTCCGAGTGAATTGTGACAACAGCATGGTTACTAGTCAAATACTATCGTCCTACATGTTTTGAATGAGAGGCAACAAGGAGGGGTTCGCGGGGCGGTGGTGCCGAGAGCTGTACGGCAACTGACGAACAACCCGACTGTCTCGTTCTCGCAGACGTGCGGAACATGAGAGAGAAAATCGCGCGCGTAATCATCTGCTACGCACGGTGTATTGTGTCAGCAAATGTTGTTTTATTTGGGATAACTTTGTATAGACTTAACTTAATATTTTAGTACTGGGCGATATTAAAAGAAAAACACGTGTTTCATATTTTTTTTCAAAGCTTATAATATATAAATTTGGATGGTGTTAAAAAAATGACCCTGTATAAAACATGGTATGCGGGGGCATACCATGTTTTCCTATCATGGACCTTTAAAATAAATTAGTACGTAAACAAATACCTAGGTGAGGACAAACAAATACAAAACGATGGTAATAAACATATAACTAATCCGTTTTCCTACTGTTCAAATAGTTTTTGACAATCCTCAAGTCTTTTTTAATATAAAGCTGAATTTATGAATATTTTGTTAAGTTCTTGTTAATAGGTAAGTAAAGTAAAATATTTTTTTTGTAATCTACGCGTGGAAAACATTTTGTTAGATTGTTTAAATAACAATAAGTCAAAGTCAGTGAATACAAGCATAAAAAAATTACTTTACCTTGTTTGGTGAGATCCATTTAGCGTCTGTGGAGGGCATAATTATTTTGGGATTAATTACTTACCACCCACTCAACTAAAATTATATTTTTTGTCAAGCAAGTAATTATATAAAAAGCATATTATTTGCTAGGCTTCTAACAGCTAGGTACCCATACTTATAAATATTCATTATTTTGATCTTTTCTGACAGACATTCACAAATAAAAGCACCACTGGTTTTTATTAATACTAATTAGATGATTAATTTTAATAGACTGCCATAGCAGAATATGGCACTCAATTAAAAACAATTCAAGCAGGTTTAAGTAAAGGTCAACTGAGAACTCATTCGCTTATCTCCACATCAGCATCCAAAAGTGTAGGAGTTACGAATCTGAAACAGAGCTACTAAAAATTTTAGCTTCACGAACCCCTTTTTAACAGACTTAAAAGAAACAAGGAGGTTTTTGTTTTTTTTTTAATGTGTGTTTTATCATAACTTCACCGGTTGTTTACTGATTTTTAACCGACTTTAAAAAAAGGAGGAGGTTCTCAAGTAGACGGTATTTTTTTTTATTTTTTTTTTATGTTTTACCATAACTTCGTCAGTTATTATCCGATTATACAATTTTTTTTATCTCAAAGAACATAGTTCGTGTGTGGTCCCATAAAAAATTTACAGAGATCTGGCTGGTAGTTTTTTCATAATCCTGAAAAATGACAATTATTTAGCTTGCCATCACACGTGTTTTCACGGATTTTCGAACATAACATCTTTGTTTATGTACCGATTTAGATGATTCTTTTTTTTGTTTAAAAGGGTATACTTTAAAAGTTGTTACATTTTAATTTTATCGATATTGGACCTTGAACTTCGAAGATACACAAGGGAACTCCTCATATTCAAATAGTACATGTAAAGTGATTTGAATTTTGGTAGTTTTATGTATCCGAAACAAACCATACCATGGTCTGCGATGCAACGTTGCTGCGGACGACGGACTAGACTTGAACTACAAAGACACAACGGAACTCCTCAAAAACAAACAGCGTAAATTTGGAAATTGAGTTGTGGGCATTTTACCATTGAAAATATTTTATACATTTAAAAAATATTTACACGCTTACATACCTACCACTAAAAACTTGAAAATAAAAAAAACTTTTTTAACAAAAAAGAAAAACCTCCTTCAAAAAACCTGAAACAAACGAAGGCTGGAAGACAACTTGTTTTTTTTAATATTTGTAAAAGCCCCACCCGACTTCATTAGACGTGTTTTATTAATAATGATATGCGTAACTAATGATTTGAATATTATTTTTCGCTTTTTTAGAGGTATTTAATTTTGAAGCTGTTTTTGTTTCAGGTTTTTTGAAGGAGGTTTTTCTTTTTTGTTAAAAAAGTTTTTTAATAATTCTTTTTTATCTGAAAGAACATATAAGTAGTTCAAGCGTGGTCCCATTTTTTTACAGAGGTTATAATTTAGCTAGCTAGCTAGTTAGCTGGTAGTTTTTCATAATCCTGAAAATATCAATTACTTATTTAGCTTACCACCTCAAAAGCTTTTACAGATTTTCAGGCATATAACTTCTTTGTTTATGAACCGATTTAGATGATTCTTTTTTGTTTGAAAGGGTGCCTCAAGAGTGGTCACATTTTTTAATTTTTTTTTAAACTTCCCCCACTTTGCGACGCTCATGATAAAAAAAAGTAGTAGGTAGGTACTTACACTTAAAAGAAAAGTTGCCGTGACGACTTTTTTTATTATAGCCGACCCCTTACGATTAAATTGGCGAACCTTTCTGGGGTGATTGTGAACAACACTTTGAGCTGCCCTGTGTTAGAACAAACTCGAAAGTAACTATAACTCAGTTCAATAGAAACTCTTTATCAGACATAGTTTAATTAATTTGCTTGCCTGCGTAAAGTTAAGCTAAGTCGACTTAATAACGCTTTAGGTATTATAAATGTTGCTAGACATCTTGATTATAAACAAACATCTCCTGTTTACTCTTACTGGTAGAACGTTGATTTTGTAAGGTTATTTCGTTTGTTTCTACAGTTATTGAGATTCGATGAACATAGTTTGCATGTACGAGATTAGTATGGCTCTCAAACAACTGAAAAACAACAAGGCGGCGGGTGACGACGGAATCACTACAGAACTTCTGAGAGCGGGCGGTAAGCCGATACTTAAAGTCCTCCAGAAGCTTTTCAATTCCGTCATCGTCGAGGGCAGAACGCCAAAGACATGGAACATAAGTGAGGTGATTTTGTTCTTTAAAAAGGGTGACAAGTCCCTCTTAAAGAACTATAGACCCATCTCGCTTCTGAGTCATGTCTATAAGCTGTTTTCGAGAGTCCTTACGAACCGTCTCGCTCGCAAGTTCGACGACTTCCAACCTCCCGAACAAGCCGGGTTCCGAAAAGGCTTTAGCACCATAGACCACATCCATACGCTGCGGCAGGTCATACAGAAGACCGAGGAGTATAATCTGCCACTTTGCTTGGCGTTCGTGGATTATGAGAAAGCCTTTGATTCGATTGAAACCTGGGCGGTGCTGCAGTCCCTCCAAAGGTGCCAAGTGGACTACAGGTATATCGAGGTGTTGAGGTATTTATACAAAAATGCCACCATGTCGGTCCGAGTACAGAACCAGAGAACAAATCCTATCCAACTGCAGCGAGGTGTGAGACAGGGAGATGTTATTTCTCCGAAACTGTTCACAGCTGCGTTGGAGGATATCTTTAAACTCTTAGACTGGAAAGGGCTCGGCATCAACATTAATGGCCAGTACCTAACACACCTTCGTTTTGCCGATGATATAGTTCTTATGGCTGAGACCTTGGAGGACCTGAACACAATGCTCGAAGACCTCCGTAGTGCTTCCCAAAGAGTGGGTCTTAAAATGAACATGGATAAGACGAAAATCATGTCGAATGCCCATGTTGTGCCCGCTCCAGTTCATGTTGGGAACACTACACTTGAAGTTGTTGACTATTATGTATACCTAGGACAGGCAGTCCAGTTAGGTAGGTCCAACTTTGAGAAGGAGATCTCTCGTCGAATCCAACTCGGATGGGCAGCATTCGGGAAGCTCCGAAAAATCTTCGTGTCCGATTTACCGCAGTGTCTCAAGACGAAAGTCTATGACCAGTGTGTGTTGCCAGTGATGACTTACGGCAGTGAAACGTGGTCGCTAACTATGGGTCTCATAAGGAGGCTCAAGGTCACCCAGCGTGCAATGGAGAGAGCCATGCTCGGCGTTTCCCTGCGTGATCGAATCAGAAATGAGGAGATCCGCAGGCGAACTAAAGTAACCGACATCGCTCGAAGGATTGCTCAGCTAAAGTGGCAGTGGGCTGGACACATAGCGAGAAGAACCGATGGCCGTTGGGGCGGAAAGGTTCTTGAATGGCGACCGCGCACCGGACGACGCTCCGTGGGTAGGCCCCCGACAAGGTGGACCGACGATCTGGTGAAGGTTGCCGGAAGCCACTGGATGTGGGAAGCGCAGGACCGATCGTCGTGGAAATCCTTGGGGGAGGCCTATACCCAGCAGTGGGTGTCGTGCGGCTGATATGATGATGATGATGATGAACATAGTTTATTGGCTGTAAGAATTATTGGCGTTTGATTTTTTATTTTCAATAAAAAACGGCAAAGATGACGGATGTACGACGACGTCGCCAATCATTCTCACTAGTTCCAGTGGATATAGTTCCATGGAACTAACTACTGATAATTTTTATTTTTTTATTTTCAATATTCGTTCCCACTAGTTCCATTGCCAATGGAACTAGTGAGAATAAATAGTATTAGTAGTTCCATGGAACTATATCCACTGGAACTAGTGAGAATGATCGTCGACGCAGTATTCTTTATGTTTTCGTCGAATCGATTATTAGCGATTCGTAGCGATTATTAAGTAACTAATAATATTTGTTTTTATTTGTGGGATGAATATTTTTCTTCTTGGAAAATAAAAAGTCGTGCTACAAATATTGAAAGACGAATCGACTCAAGTAAGCAATCGAAAATCGTGAAATCTAAGTTCGATCAAGCTGTCTATTAAAATTAAATTACTTATATCGGTTGTTTTAGTACCACAGATAATATAATACTTACTATAACTACTAGTAGTAGTACGTAGTAATGAGCTAGTTCATTTTGTGTGAAGTTGCATTCAGCGTGTTGAACGCTAGGCAAAGTTTCGTCGCAGATGCTTAACCGAATTAAGACAGAGCTTTTACATGTCTCGCAGCTCCAGGCCCACTAAACAGTTGGCTTAATCAATTTACCAGTTTCCCGATTTAATCACGAAAACTTGGCGGTTCGATGGAATAATGTGCAGTATATACGGTACGTTATACTGGGAACACGCTTTTTCGAACGATAGGAATTATATTAAATGAATGTAGGTACATAATACAACGTGTTTCAAAAATTCCCCTTATGCCGAATATGGTAGATAGGGACCATCAAACTGAACAACTTTTACTATGGGACCAACTCTGAAATCGCGAAAAAAAATCTGCTGTTTCATACAAAAATTAATAACAAAAATATTTAAGGCGGTTGTATGACCGAAAGTGGCGCCCTCAGAGGTTTTTATTTAATAAGTTATTAATAGAAAAAGATTTTAATAATGTTTATCGTGGAGATTTTAGGGCCCACAGTCTAGTATTTTTAGAAGGTGTCACTACATGCCCTCGTAGTCATTCGTAGAAGTAGATAGCAAATGTGTCACAAACGGCCACTTTTAGCAGTTTTTCTATCTACTTCTAGCAGTGACTACTAGGAAATGTAATGATACCGTCTAAAAATACTAGACTGTGGGTCCTAAAATCTCCACGATAAACATTATTAAAATTGTGTATTAGAATTATAATATTAAATAAAATTCAACGCGGCGCCGCTTTCGCTCAGGGTACCACCTTAAGTCCATAATAGGATAACATGGTTTGCGCGGGCCATTTTTTTATATGGAAAACGTAAAGTTGTAAGCAGAAAAAAAAACATACGACAAGCTAAAGAGATTATCTAGTTGCTACAAGTATTAACCTCACAGATGATTGTAAAAAAAAAACTGAATATCATCAAAAGCGCTTTTCGCGTGCCATATTTCTGGCGTAAATAATAGCGGAAACGTATTAAATTCTACATCAAAATATACTTTAACGTACTGTGCAACTGCAACTGCACAGTACGTTAGCGTAAAATTAGTGGAGCAACTGCTCCAACAATTTTTTTTCAAGAAAGATAATTGTGCTAAAGATAATGATGAAAAAACAACGAAAAACATCGAAAAAGTGCAGAAGTGAGGTTATTTTCCATACTTTTTACACGTAAAGAAAAAGACAGAGACAAATGATTTTGCATAACCGAGCCTTAAATGTTAAAACAGCTGATTTTTTTCGCGATTTTAGAGTTGGTCCCATAGTAAAAGTTGTTCAGTTTGATGGTCCCTATATCTACGTTAATTGGCATTTGGAGTATTTTTGTAACACTTTGTACATTTATTTATAAAATAAATACAAAATTATCTAGGAAAATAATAACATTCACTGTTGCTGTCAAGTTAAAATAATGTTTCTAAAATGCTAAAAAAGTTTCGTAAGGAAATAAGATTAAGTATATTAAACTCGTATCTAATTACTATCCTTCTTTACCATAAAATAATAGACTTGCTTTTACTTGAATTGCGTTGCGTACTATATCATTAAGATACTTTTTATTCATGTTTTTATACTTTGTTATATTATAAAGAGGCAGTGATTAAACAATTTGGTGAACCGTACCACACTTTGGTAATAATTGTTAAATCAATAGTCAGCACCTATTTATTTGAGGTGGCCACCGAAACCCTTGATTGCCACGGCTCAGATTACCAACGCGGCCGGCCATCGATTTATTCCTGTTAGCACATTTTGTAATGCAAGGAGCACATTGTCAATAATGGACAACCTTTCAAAAATATTATATGTCGATTTTACTTTTCATAATGAAAGTAGATAAAAAATTAGGGGACACGTATTTTTGATTTTCATTTTTAATAGTTTTTAGGGTTCCGTACCAAAATTGTAAAAAAGGAACCCTTATGGTGCGACTTAGTTTGTCTGTCTGTCTGTCACAGCTGGATATCTCGAGATCTACTTATGGTATCAACTTGAAATTTGAAAAAGTTTAAGATGACATATGCCCAACTATTTTGCAAATAAGAAATAAATAAAAAAATCAATATATTTTTTACAACAGGGACTGAGAAAGGGTCTTAAAAATTTGAAGTGGGGCTACTAGGGCATGTGGGGTATCATATGAAAGATCTCCGTTTGCACGTTTTTAATCATTTTTTCTTTTTTCTTTAGGCCGCATAGTTTTCGACTTATGATGAAAAATGTAAAAAAATACCGTCCCCCCCCCTCTTATCTCCGAAGGTAGCAAAGAGAAAAATCTGAAATAATTCTATGTGATAGCAGTTTATTTATATAAAGATTACAGGAAAAATAAAACGATGTCTCTATATAGCACACTTTTTTATAAATCATCAAATTTCTAAAAAAGTTAACATTAGTTCCACTATCGGTCAAGAGATGGCGCTGACCTAGAACTGCAATACTAATTTTAATATTCTACTCTGCAGTGTTGTTTGATGGTGCAAATGATGGTACGGAACCCTCGGTGCGCGAGTCCGACTCGCTCTTGACCGGTTTTTTATATATTAAATCACTGTTTGAAATCTTACTCATTCTAAAAGAGCGTAAGTACACATTGCCAGGAAGTTGAATAATAGCGCTTTGCCAATTTAGGATAAAAAAATAAAAACTGACTTTAATCTGTGACACTAAAATCTTGAAATGGTTTTCTAATTTGTATTACTTTCTCAAAATGAAATCTTGTCCATTATTTTCACGCTCTCGATTATTAAAGGCCCGCGTAAAGCCCTAATGTGATATGCGGGTACTATTATCACACTATGGCTGAACTAATAAATATTCAGCTGACGATTTTCAAACGAAACTAATTACTTTAGTTAAATGATTAAAAAAAAATAGGAAACAGTCTTTTCGTTTGAAAAGATTCGATTGTTTCGGAGAAAGTTCGTGGGTCTTCGGATGCATTTTTTTTATTACATTTCGTAGCATGCGTTTTAAGGCGTTAAATACAGTTGGCTTACTTTGGTTATAAGTTAACCTAGTATCTGGAAATGAAATGAAACAGTTACATTGTCTTATCCCGAAACAGAGGCCTCTAGCTAGAGTTAGCCATTAAACAATACTCCTACACATTAATACCTAATCTATTTAGAACCATTAAAGTTCTGTCCGAAATAATTTTAGATAAAGAGAGAGTTTGATCATCGCTTTAAAGTAGTGGTTCCTAACCTTTTCAATATTGTTACCCCTATCACCTAGTAGGGAAGCAGACTTTACCCCCAGCGATTGGGGTTGCCGCCGTATCACATTCACAGTGCAAATAGTGTCATTGAAGATTGAAGAAATGTTATTTGAAATGAACCATAGTGCCATCTCTCTATATTCTTACTGGTACCACCTCTGTTACCCCCATAGAACAGCTGTTTTACCCCTGCGGGGTAATTACCCCCAGGTTAGGAACCAATGCTTTTTAAAGCAACAAAAATGTTTCTGGAACTACGGTAATTTTCGAATGATCCATGAACAACCTACAGATATGTTGGCAACTTGCTCGCAATATTGCACTTATTGCATTCGCTATTTATAGTTCTTTTAAAGGTGCAGTCGCGTATGCCAAACGATGCGACACATATGAACACTTTTCTTTTTTTCTCGTCATTAGCTTTGCTGATTGTAGATTTTAAAAAGTATTTTTATACTACTACTGAAATAAGATACTTACTGCTACAAATTGGTAAGTACTCAAAATCAAGAGTTTATGTAGTCAGAATTTAGTCACAGTCTAAATGGATTTGACAAAAATAATCATAGTTGAACACCGTTCAAGCACCTAATTACATTTTTTTGTAGTGTTTTTTTCTAAGTATAAAATAAGAAGAAAAAATTTAAGGGTCAGATGGCATGCAGTTTTCTAAAAGTACTCTACGAAGTTACATATCGTTGAAATCATAAAAAACCGGCCAAGTGCGAGTCGGACTCACGCACGAAGGTTTCCGTACCAAAAAACGGCAAAAAATCACGTTTGTTGTATGGGAGCCCCCTTTAAATATTTATTTTATTATGCTTTTAGTATTTGTTGTTATAGCGGCAACAGAAATACATCATCTGTGAAAATTTCAACTGTCTAGCTATCACGGTTCATGAGATACAGCCTGGTGACAGACAGACAGACAGAGAGACGGACAGCGGAGTCTTAGTAATAGGGTCCCGTTTTTACCCTTTGGGTACGGAACCCTAAAAAATTGATGCAACTTTATTTATAAAACTTTGACTAAAACGTTTATCTTTTTCGTAGAACAAAAAATATTGTAGGGGTACTTATTGTAAGTAGCATTTCTATTTACTGTGGGGCACTTTCTGCTATGAACAAAACAGCAGTAAAAGTAAGTGCCCAAATTGTATTCCGGCGTGCCATAAAGAATATCTCTAAAGACGAACCGTTTAATTAACATAGGCACGGCCACAATAGCGAAGCTCGACACAAAAGCTGGATCAAAATTACGTTCCATAAGTACTCATATAAAAACCATAATAAAGTTGTGTTCAAAGGAATGGAAAACGACGATATTTTTATTGCGCGACTCGGCGTGTGGCATGCAGGCCTCACAATTGTCTTGAAGGATTTGTGATGAAAATGCTTCTCTTGTTTAGACTCTTTATGTTTTAACTCCGTGTAATTGAAGAACTGAGGATAGGCAACCAGAAAAAATAACCCTCTTTTATTTAACCACGATTCTTGAACAGAAAGTAGCGTTGTGGTATCGTAAACAATGACAAAAACAAATTAACCCCCAAAATAACTAAAGAGGTAGAGTAGAGCATAATAATAATAAATGTTTAATTTGTCACTTCACAAACTTATTACATGGATTGTATTTGGATACATGTGTAAGATACAGCTTTACTGTTTCCGTAGAAATATTTTATTTACTTATTGTTTTGCCCGTCACGACATGCTAATAATTTGTTTTTTTAATCGATCTTTCCCTCAATTTTTTGATTTTTTGCTAACAGTCCAGCCCCCTCAGCATGACCACAAACGCTATAAGCGATTTATCTGCAAAAAATAAAACCGGTCAAGAGCGAGTCGGGCTCGCGCACCGAGGGTTCCATACCATTATAATTCCACCATTAAACCACACTGCAGAGTAAAATAATAAACTTAGTATTGCAGTTTTGGGTCAGCGCCATCTTTTGACCGCTAGTGGAACTAATGTTAACTTTTTTAGAAATTTGATCATTTCTAAAAAAGTGTGCTATATTGAGATATCGTTTTATTTTTCCTGTAATCTTTATATAAACTGCTATCACATAGAATTATTTCAGATTTTTTTTTGCAAACTTCGGAGATAAGGGGGGGGGGGAAGGTATTTTTAATACATTTTTCATCATAAGTCGAAAACTATGCGGCCTAAGAAAAAAAGAAAAAAAGATTAAAAACGTGCAAACGGCGCTCTTTGCACATGCCCTTGTAGCCCCACTTAAAATTTTTAAGACCCCTTTTCAGTCCCTGTTGTATAAAAGATATTTATTTTTTTATCTATTTCTTATTTGCAAAATAGTTGGGCAAATGTCATCTTAAACTATTCTAAATTTCAAATTGATACCATTAGTAGTTCTCGAGATATCCAGTTGTGACAGACAGACAGACAGAGACTGAGTCACACCATAAGGGTTCCTTTTTTACCATTTTGGTACGGAACCCTAACAATGGATTTTGACAGTTGAGTGTCGAAAAACGCTATAATCACCCGATATTATATCGTGTTTCAGAAGTCATGCTAGCTATAGCTGGGCATATTTATATCAACTATGTGATTGCATTACAATCCTATTTTGATAATTATTTACGGGTGAGTCGATCTTTTCTAGTATTTTTTCTATTAAAATAATTATCAATTATGTTCTCAGTCAGATTCGAAAAATATCGTTCTAAAAGACGCTGTGAACTCAAGTGCGATAATTATTTCAAATAGTCTGTTTTGAGGAGCAACCTTCATTGGATTGGAACTGACAATTCCAATTATAGCGGATCCTTTGTGAAGGACAATCAAAAAGCATTTTCTCGAAGGTGGCTTCCCATCGTTCCTTGCGTTTACCTAAACAAAGATACCACGTACAGTCAGCTCAATTACAGAAAGGAACATCTAAAATTATAAAACATATCTGAACAATCATAATTCATAACATCATAGAAAATTCAGAGGTTTTCAAAATGAGAACAATTTGGTTGTAAATATTTTTTTACCACTTTGGCTGTTCCGTGTTCTGTATTAGCTAATATAATGATGCTGACTGTATGTAAGTATAAGTACTTATTTATTATGTATGTGTAACTTCGGTTAGATGAAATATAATATGACTCCAGTACGCGCCCAAATTGTTTTCTTATAGCGCGATTTATATACAGTCTGACGTCTTATTTGAGAAGCAAAGTAATTTCATCTTTTGCGAAATAAAAGTGGTTTTTGATATAATTAAGTACATTTCCATCAAGAGTGATAAAGAGGGCTAGACTGCAATACGAAAATGTCTTATAAAAATAAAACCGGTCAAGAGCGAGTCCGACTCGCGCACCGAGGGTTCCGTACCATCATAATTGCACCATCAAACCACACTGCAGAGTAGAATAATAAAATTAGTATTGCAGTTTTAGGTCAGCGCCATCTCTTGACCGATAGTGGAACTAATGTTAACTTTTTAGAAATTTGATAATTTCAAAAAAAGGCTATATTGATATATTGTTTTATTTTTCCTGTAATCTTTATATAAACTGCTATCACATAGAATTATTTCAGATTTTTGAATCGCTTTGCAAATTTCGGAGATAAGGGTACGGTATTTTTTTTACATTTTTCATCATAAGTCGAAAACTATGCAGTCTAGAAAAAAAAGAAAATGATTGATAACGTGCAAACAGCGTTCTTTCATATGATACCCCACATGCTATAGTAGCCCCACTTCAAATTTTTAAGACCCCTTTTCAGGCCCTGTTGTAAAAAGATATTTTTTTTTATTTATTTCTTATTTGCAAAATAGTTGGGCAAATGTCACCTTAAACTATTCCAAATTTCAAGTTGATACCATTAGTAGTTCTCGAGATATCCAGTTGTGACAGACAGACTGAGTCACACCATAACCTTCCTTATTTAGGGTTCCTTTTTTACCATTTTGGTACGGAACCCTAATAAAGTGTTTATTCTGAAAAGTTTCGCTAAAACCATTCAATCTTACACCAGCAAATCATATTATCTACTCTGAAATCTATTGGAAAATGAGATACTTAAGTACTCCACTTAAGTAAATTGTTTTTTTCCACGATGAACAGGTAAAAAGTAAGCCCTTCAGATGTTATTCTTTTTAATGCGAAACTCCAAAAAATTTTAATTAAATTATACTTAATTTAAAATTTCTATCTTACATAGTGATTTTTTTACAGTTCTGTTGTCGAGTCGATATTGTTTTCTCCATTTTGGGATTATGTTTGAAATATACTTTGTCAGAACAGCCTTAGGGGCCGAGTGCACAACCATTTATTTTGGTCATCGCATCGTATAGATATTCGCTTGTACAATATACTGCGGTTGTAATAACGGGCAGGAAAGCCTCGACTATTTACAGAAATGTCGGACAACGTCGTAAATCTTGCCGTTTTAAAACTAGAGCATATTCGTCAATCGGCCCTTATTCCAGAAATAATATGAAAACTTAGATGAATATGAAAGTAATAAAATATAATATGAAAGTATTGATATATTTGCTAGTTGAAAAGTGTTTAAAACGCACTTGGAAAGCACACTGTAATAACTATGATTTGAATTTGATAATTCAAAATGCGCTTGGTCTTGAATGCACGTTTATATGACCAAAATTTCCAAAATGGAATATTTTTTTATCAACACAAACGCACTCTTGCACTATGCGAATTCAAAGTTAAGATCAAATTACTCGTAAAACAATCTTTTACGACAAGAGAGCGGTTGTTATTTTGGAGAAGTTTGGAAGGTAAAGAAATATCTCAATATGAGGTTTGGTACGGTTCTATACGGACGTTGATATGGTACATTTAATAGCACATATCAATATCCTTCATTTCATCCCATCCGATCAGGAAAGGAATCCCTTTAAGGGTGTCAAGAAAGGTCTCTAATAAATCTTGTATTCCGCCAATACTGTTCACTCCAATTAAACATAGTGTCAGACCGTTATCAGTAGTCGGGACATCAACTGTCACAGACGTCAAATACGGCGCTTTCAACTCTTGGAAAGCATACAGTAAGTATTTATTAAAATCCACTCAGTATTCCATTAGCCGCCGATTGTGGCATTCTTATAACAACTGCGGTCGGAGTCAACAATATACCTGTCAATTTTGTCGCCATCAGGTAATCAGCTATCAATCAGTGCGTCAGCCGTTAGGAACTTCTATAGTGGGTGAATGAATTTTGCAAGGATATGTCACTCCGTTCATACACCGTCGACGTATGTGAACTGAATAAATAATGGGCGTTACACGGGATTAGAAGCAAACCTCAATAGAATGGCTGTCGATCGGGTAATGTTTTATTCGACGGATATTTCTGGCCGCCGATTTATGTGCATTTAAATAAATAAACGACGGGATGATTTACTTGTATCTTCTGATCTTCTATGATGCTATCCTTTTAATTTCCTAGTCCTTTCATTCACGTTTGTGGTTTTGTTCAATTTAGAGCTACAAATTCACCTTGATATGATGAAATTCATTTTATTCCATAATTTGTGTAGGTACCAATACGATTTGTATGAGAATAAATTTTGTAGTTTGGGACTGTTATATTATTGATTTGTTTGATTTTAGGCATTCACAATGCTATTTTTATATTAAGATAATTTATATATTAGAAAAATACTAAAAAAATCGCCCCCCCCCATAGCAGCTCTAGTAGCAGTCCCGTCTGAGCTGCCACGGTGGGTCGATTTTTTCTACTATTTTTTCAAATATATAAACTGTCATATTAATTTGGAAAAGTAGATTTAATACGGCTAGTGATTTATAATTAACAAAAATGCTCTTAGAAAAAAACAGGGATACAAAACTGATAAAAACAGTAATTTTGTGCTGCAAGTATTCAGTTTATATGTTACCGGCAATGTGTATAATCCGGCATTGTATACAATGCCTAGGCATTGTATACAATGCCTAAAACGATCAGGCAATGTATGAAATATAATTCATTTTATACTTTGCCTAGGCATTGTATACAATGCCTGCTGGTCCACCGGCAATGTGTAAAATAAGTATATTTCTGTTGTCTGTTATAAAAAAAATAACCTCGAAATTTAAGGCTCACGCTCCGCTGCGCTTCGCGCTCGCCTTAAATTTCTAACCTATACGCGGGACCTACAGGAGTGAAGCAGGTTCGATTCCAAACTCAAATTTCTGTTGTCTGTTATAAAAAAATAACCTCGAAATTTAAGGCTCACGCTCCGCTGCGCTCCGCGCTCGCCTTAAATTTCTAACCTATACGCGGGACCTACAGGAGTAAAACAGGTTCGATTCCAAAGAGCCCCCCTCGAGCCCCCCTCGAGCCCCCCTCGAGCCCCCCTCGAGCCCCCCTCGAGCCCCCCTCGAGTCCCCCTCGAGCCCCCTCGAGCCCCCCTCGAGCCCCCCTCGACCCCCCCTCGACCCCTCCTCGAGCCCCCCTCGAGCCCCCCTCGAGCCCCCCTCGAGCCCCCTCGAGCCCCGCTCGAGCCCCCCTCGAGCCCCCCTCGAGCCCCCCTCGAGCCCCCCTCGAGCCCCCCTCGAGCCCCCCATCGAACCCTCCTCGAGCTTTCCCCGAGCCCCCCCCCCCCTCGAGCTTTCCCCAAGCCCCCCCTCGATCCCCCCCTCGAATCTATTCTCGAAAATCTTTTTATTATACACATTGCCGGTGGACCAGCAGGCATTCTATACAATGCCTAGTCATTGTATACACTGCCTAGGTAATGTGTGAAATAGATATCAATATTCATTATATTTCATACATTGCCTAAAAGGGCCAGGCATTGTATACAATGCCTAGGCATTGTATACAATGCCTGCATTTCATACATTGCCGGTAACATATACATTACTGCTAAGAAATCTAGAGTACACCTACCGACCACAAACACAGGTCACAAAGTTATTTGTTCGAGATAAACTATTTTTGCTTGGAGGATGCCATCCAATCTTTATGTGGAACGTGAAATATGCGGACCCGGTAATCCTTCGAATATGAATTTCTTTGATCGCCTTGTGCTTTGATGTCAAACTGTGATGTCTTCAACATGGTGATTTTATCCGGAGCTTAAAGGAATTTTGAAATTAAATCTTCTTACGACATGTAGGTATTAATTTCCCATTCAGATAAATAACCCAGAGTTGGGTATAACCGCGCGGTTGATAATTTCGCGCCCCCTTGATTTCTCGGAAAACTAACAACTCTATGCACCTGTAATAACAGTCAAATCTTAGCTTTAAGCACATCGCCCGCACACCGTCAATTTCCGTCGAACATTCAGAGCGGAAGGCCGCGCACTTTTAGTTTTTCCACTTACACCTTCCACTTACACATTATTAACCAAACTCAAATTAACGATAGCAAGAATTAAGAAAGATGTTAACCAGTAGTCAAATCTATTTCCTCGTTATAATACCCCATCTACGGCCCTATTTTTGAATCGCTCGGCTGGCGTCGAGCGCTCTTTTCTACTGATTTTCGTTCGACATATGACTCAAAACAATGGGATGTCGAACGAAAATCAGTAGAAACGAGCGCTCGACTGTAGTCGAGCGATTCAAAAATAGGGTCCCTGATCTGCGTTTGATATAGTGCTACAGCATCTTATCAAGTCGTAAATCATTATCTTCAAGATGAGTGATCGAGAGGTCGGCATCGTTCGATCGATTCATGTATCTAAAGAGCAGTTAAATACTAATCGATGTTCACTCGGGACCGGTTAAACAACGGTTTAGCGTATATTTATATTCAAATAGGCAGTCGTAAATTTTAGCAGAGAACACCCATTTAGATTCTGTGCACGTAATACGTGGCGCGTAAGCGGAGTTGACGCTTAACGCTTTGTACTGGCGCGGCGTCGTCTCTGGCTTCGTTTTTTATTAAACTCCCAAAGACTGTTTTCTCATGCCTCAGGTTTTTTGGTGTTCTGTTGCATTAGAATTAGGTTTTTAGAGGTTTTTCGCGGAGAAAAGTCTCATTAACTATTTAAGAAGTTGATTCATTTCGTTTCTTCGGCTTAGTGTTTGATGTCGGAAAAGTTAAGAAGTGGTATTTCTTACGTTTTAAGTTCGCTAAAGTCTCGCTGGGGTTTAAGAATCATACGAAAACATATAAGTAAGTATCTAAATGAATTACAGTTTCATTGGATATAGTTTTTCAGTGCGAAACTATGGTTTGCAAAATTATTTAGTTTGGGGTATAATGCCAAATGCAAGGCTCACGTTACCTCGTCAAGTATCTATTTTCTTTAGTACTTGTCTTACTCTAAAGTTTCCATTTCGCAGATGATTGACTCGTTCACGATTACTGTAAAGACAACACAACAACTCAAAAAGTTATATCGCTATGGCACTGTGCCATTTGAGCCATAAAATTAGTTTGAAGTGCCAATTTCCACGAACCTGTTCCATTTCTTTATATTTATGAGTGCAGAATACGAAAGTGAAAGTTTTAAAAATGAATCATGTCAAGTTGTATAGGTTTAAATATTATTTCACAAAGTATAACAATGTAAATCTTTCAAATCTTTGTTCAAGTCCCAACTGACGAGCGTAACGAATCTTTTTTTTCTATAGTACCTACTTTTAAGTACTGTTTATGGAAAATCTATAAGAACCACAGGATATAACTCATATGTAAATAATCGTATAACCCGGCCGAGTTAATTCGGCACCTGAAGCGCGATAGTCCCCCTTCGTTTTCTCCTTGCCTCACGCCACTGTCGTCATGCCAGTAGCGTTAGTATATTTGTTAGCGATAATTTATTGATAATCTATCGAAAACTTTCAAAAAATTGACGACGGTGGCGTGAGGAAAGGAGAAAACGAGAGGAGTCTATCCAGCTTCAGGTGCCGAGTTAACTCGATCGGGTTGTACTACCTACCGGGATCAATACTGGTGAACGAAAAACAAATGTTTCCATTTTAATTGAATGATCACCTAACCTGCTTTCCAAAGGGGCAAGTTAAATATTTTTTGCTGTTACCTATTGAAAACCGTACTAAAATAAAGAAGAAGAATGCTTTTGTAGATATCATTTGTATGTAACAATAAACAAGCTGTCCATGTTTAGATAATACTTCGTACACATTTATTAATTCTTAAAACGGTAACCATTTGCAAAACAAAAGCATTGCCCTCAAGCAAACGGTTTTCTTACCAGCCTATATTTCCGACCAAAACCCATTCATAAATAGAATGTTTTGAAATTGGAGACACGACGCGTGCCGCGTGTTCTTATTTCAAAATAACATTACGCTGGCTGGTAAGCGTTCCCTATATTTGTAAATAAAAAAGCCGCGAATGCTACAATACCGTGAAAACGGTGTTTTACGGTATTTGGTTTGTTTAACATTTTTCTCCTGTATTCAATTATCTGCATTCCCTACATTGTTCAGTCTTAATTGACGTAAAATTAACACAAGGCTTTAAACACATTCTTCATTTCGGGTATAATTGTAAACAGGAATACTTTGTGAGGCATTTAGATCATCTGAAGCACATCTGAATTAAATTAGTTACTTCGAATGGAATATTTTGTTACAGAATTTAAATTAAAAATAGCATTATGTTATTTATGACTACGAAATACATAATAGTGAAGTGAGTGACACACGTATCTTAAACTTAACTAAATATAGCAGAATATTAGTGTTTTGAAGACAAATATATTCTGTATGTTTCACTATATCGTATTGAACTGTTTGAGTAGCATAATAATACCTAAATTGTCAAGACGTTCGCAATCACCACTAAATAATGATTTACCTATGATAGATTTATGTTTCAAAGTCTACTTTGTTGTCTTTCTTTTAATAAAATTTTTTAACACCCACGAAAACAGGAGAGTTTTATAAGATTGACGTGTAAGATATTTGTGTATATACCGGGTGTAACAAGACCTTCAACGAAGCCGTGGTCTATGATGATGGGCATGATGGGCAGAATGCCCATCATCAGGACCACTTCTGTTCAAAATTATTGCTGGGAAACGATTTTGATTTTTGGTGCATCGATATGTTATGTTAAAAAAGCATTGCATACTTTACCACACAATGTAACGCGTACAACAGACCGTGCCTGCGAGTGTAGTGTATGTTACACAGCTGCGTGCGGCAGAGTTTAAAGGCAGCGTTTATGTGCGTGCTCATGAGATACATCGAGTGACGACGTTTTGAAGCCATTGTTCGTTACGAAATACTTAAAATTTTGATAATGTTTCATTGGACAAAAAGTAGGAAATAACGAATGAATTAAGATGTCATAAAAATTTTGAAAAAAAAATTTTGACTTTGACCTTCAATAACTTCGTAGCTATTGGTTTTCCAGGTATAGTCTAAAAAACAAAAATGATCCTGATGATGGGCGGAATACGTGGACTTCGGCTTCGTTGAAGGTCTTGTTACACCCGTTATATCTGGCTATTGCATTAGTGCCCAAAAAATGAACAAATTTTAATTTTGTTTTTTCTTTTATCAGTTCCACTATGACGTCGGCGCTGTGGCTGCAATTGCTGGTTGCAGCATTCGTGCCAGCGCTGGCTGGTAAGTAAACTATACGTTTAGTATTTATATTATAAAGTAACCGACATCGCTCGAAGGATCGCTCAGCTGAAGTGGCAGTGGGCTGGATACATAGCGAGAATAACCGATGGCCGTTGGGGCGGAAAGGTTCTTGAATGGCGACCGCGCACCGGACGATGCTCGGTGGGTAGGCCCCGACAAGGTGGACCGACGATCTGGTGAAGGTCGCGGTGCGCCACTGGATGCGGGCAGCGCAGGACCGATCGTCGTGGAGATCCTTGGGGGAGGCCTATACCCAGCAGTGGGTGTCGTGCGGCTGATATGATGATGATTTATATTATCTAGAAAAGATTACTGAAAATTATGTACATATATATTTATACAGTTAAACTGCGAAAAATAGCTATCATTACCGTATAACGTAGGGCATAAAAGCAGTCTCAAGGTCAACATGCATAGTCTGAGGTGCCGTCGATGTGTACCTACCTATCTCAATTAATCATTATTTGAATTATTATTTAACTTCTACTTTCAAAAGCAAAACTTCGGAATAAAATAACACATACTTAATAAAAAATAATATTAATATAAGTAAGTAGGTATTAGATTTAATATTAAAATACACACTGTGGCTTTTTAATTGATCGAGCGAGCGCGAAGTGCGAGCGAAACGTCTCCGTTTCGGCTTGGAAAAAAATGCTTTCGTCTCTCTCTACAAGTCGAATTGATCAACTGATTGAACAGATTCTCGAGAAATTTTGTGAGCAGGTTCTATAATTAAGTATATATATTTTTTGTCGATTCAGTTTTGTGAAATGGCGGAGATATGAGGAAAATCATATTTCAGCTATTTGTCACAAACGCGACGTCTACAGCTCTACAGAGCCTTATTTCTTAGGATAGAAAATTAATTTCCTATTAATTTCCACTTCAGTTTTCTTTTGTTTTCGGTTACGAAACCGAACATTGACAATGTAAAAGAGAGGAAGAAACTTTTGATATATTCTAAAAATTGTATAAGATAATGCAGGCTCAATAAGTATATTATTTGATGCTGTGGCTGTGTGTGAATCAGCGCACTTCGGTATACAGGGTTATTTGTAAAACACCAAAAACCTTAAGTAGATTACTAACATCATAAAAAAAGTTTGTTCAAAAACAGACAAAAATTACCACTTTTGACCAAAAATTACCAAAATTACCAAAAATTACCTACTCGATCATCTGTTCGGACATTCGTATGGAAAGTCGAATAGGTATTTCTGTCTGTTTTCGGAAAAGCGGTAGAACAAACGTTGTTCTTTATGATGTTAGTAATCTACTCCTGCGAGGTTGTTGGTGTTTTACAAATAAAATAACCCTGTTTTATGTGGAAGTAAAGAAAGGACTTATTCCATTTCGTATTGTGCGGATCTGTCTGCAGTGCAGTGCAGTAAAGCCTTTAAACGCGTTTGACAGCAATCCGACGCGGGAGAGGCTCGGCCATTTTTCTATAATCCAGTAATTTGTTCTATAAAATCCGTTTCAGACCAGCTACAATGTCTCGAACAGGCCTTTGTTCGAATTAATGTACTATGGGCAATGGCAACAGGCAACAAAATTCGTTTGCGTTCGTATCGTCCCTGCACGAATTAAACGTATGTTGTGACGACGCGGCGTATAAGCGATTTTAATCTTAGGAGTGGTTAACCGACGCTGTTGTCCAATGGCACTTAAGTTTTAGCTCATATTTTTAGATTAGCCTTTCTAAGACGAATTTAAATTATGAATAAGAAAATTGGTGTGAAAAGTAGGTAGCTTTTCATTCTTCTTATTTTTAGTTTGGCTAAAATTACTCCCTAAAGAGGAGAGTAGATACTCTCCTCTTTAGGGAGTAATTTTTGCCAGTGTCAAGTGTTGAGTAGTTCAGTGGTAGATTGTTTCAGTTCACATTAAAATGCGGGTGCATCGCATTCCAATGCTGTTTGGAGCATTTGGCACAGTTTACTCGGTAAGATCAGCCGAGGTAGCCACTACTACAATAAAAGTCTCAGCTTCACACAACCAAGATTGCGCCAATTTCAATTAATCCACATATTGTTCAGTTGCGTAGATACTTGTACTACAAAACTGCACCAATTTTAAGACACAATATCCACTTTAAATCAATTTGCGAATAATTAAAATAGTCACCGAACCGAACTCGATAAAATGGTGCCAAAAACTCCCAGCTTTTCCTACGAAAATAACTGAAAAAATATGTTGGATGGAGCTATCTTAGCCTGTAAATTGTTTCACTAATAAACATTTGCCACTTCAAAAAGAAAACTATTAGGAGGCTTAACTCCAAAATTAGTACCGGTGGCTAAGCTCAAAACGTAGTTAACAAGCCTTCCGAAATAACGTGTAAAATAGGACCTGTTTACTCATTAAAATTAATCGCCTACGCAATTATCCACTATTTCATTCCCAGACAAATTGATGGGACCTGTCCCTTCTCGGGACGGCCTATTCCCCAACGGATAAAAAATGCGGCTTACGATTTTATTATGTATTCTATTGCTTGACGCATAGTGGTCAATTTCAAGAAGGACACCTCAAAAGCGGTTATGAATAAGGTGTTAAGCTTCGAATAGGATTTTTTTCGTTTATTTTGGAATAGTAACAGCCGTGACGGGTAGCTCCCGGATACTGCAGGTAGTCACACACACATAGGACATGGGCTAGTGTTAGTAAACAAAAAATAACTTGTGTTGTGTAAAGTTCCTTGAACCAACTCTGCTGACAGTCTCTCATAGCCCGCTGTCCAACGCTTTGTAACAAAATGTCGGCACATGGGCTTTCGAATTGTATATTTACATCGAATTCCTTTTCAATAAGAATAAAATATTGGTAGGTGACAGCTTATTTTAAAGAAAGCTAGCCTATAAACGATGAAATCTTATTAAATACTTTGAAAGTTTTATTTTCTTTAAGGACAAAGGAGAGTAAAAGAAAACTTGAGAATAGTGTCCAACTTTCAAAGAAAAATCTTGATTGATCCGAATCTAATACTCTCTAAACTTTATACAACTACTTAATCTAATAATTAAAGTTATTTAATTTAATTCTTAACGAATAAGGATAAAATTGGCGATTGTGAAAAGCCTTTCATATTTTTTATGCTTAAGGCTGTAGAGTCGCATCACGTTCCATTTTTAAATTTTCAATACAAATGACCAAAACAACTCTGCGCGAGCCGTAATGAGGGGGAACTTTGAAAATTCCTATTAAATTATTAAATAGATATAAGTATATACAAAACATGCATTACATTAGACAAATACCTCATTGTTCCTAAGAAAAATTAAAAATTACTTTAGATTCTGTAAATACCAGTAAAAAAACATGTCAAAGTGTACCAATTTGAGCATTTTTTATATTTTATTTATCTGTGATTAAAAGCATTTTTTTAAATTTTCTCTCTATAGGAAACTCCTTGACAATACAAACAATAAGTAAAAAAATAAATATGAGTCGTATTCTTATTTGTTACAGCTGAAACGATTTTGAAAAATACCTCTGACAAGCAAATTTGAAATTCCACTTGAACAGATTGTCTTCGTTTTAAAATACCTGACAATTTATTATGTTTTTCTCTCTATACGGCACTAATTTAAGAATTTTGCTTCCTAAAACTAAAGTTTACATCAGTAATAATTCTTTAGATAACTTCATTGGAAAAACACTAATTTCGTTGAAATGCAAATATACAGCCTTAAAATTAGAATTTTATTGTTTAGAAATTGAAAATGTGAATAGAAAATAGAAAGTGAACAAGAGTGTAGTTCGTTGTTATTATTATAAAACTTAAGTAATTTTAACACTACTGCCCAAAAACTGAGTGTTATGTGTTCAGGGTTCATGTTGTGATAGTATGTGAGTTTCTTTATTCCAGAGTTGGGTAAACGTCATCTAAAACTAGGTATTTCCAAGTTGATAGCATAGTAGTTTTTGAGATATCCAACTGTGACAGATGGACAGACAGACAGACAGACTGAGGGTTCCTTTTTACCATTTCGGTACTAAACCCTAATAAGAATGCAACCTAGTAAAAACATGTTAAAATGACTAAAGGTGAAATATTGTTTTACTTTAGAGATGTGAAACTTTGTGAAACAGGTCCTTAAAGAATTGTGTTTGGATAACGCTTTGTCAATAACTTTTCTTTTCTGTCTTTGTTCTCCCTTTTCATATTGGGAAGGGACCTGGGTTTCACGACACATAGGGAATCCTAGTGTGGAATCCAGGGCGAAATGCATGGTTTTATTTTCATTTATCTGTACTAGAATATTAGCGAAACAACTATAAATGTTATCAATCAAATAAAAACATTTTTATTTTTATTTATTTATTTATTTAAAGTTTAAACAATTGCTGTATCGGTTGAATGAAGTTGGCAAATATTTAATTAAACAAACATTTTTATTTAAATATTGGTAGGATGTCTTGCAGCAAATAAGCAAATATCTGTTCATAAGCTAAACTAGAAAACCATTTTGTCGAAAGTTGTTTTAAAAATACATTGTAACATTAAAATCACATAATAGTAATTGTCTGTTTCATTTCTGTGAAAATCGAGTTTATTTGTAATATGGATTTCGATTCAGCTACTTTAATTTATTCTCTCATTGTTTGTGTGTTTGTGTTCAATTAAAACAATTTAATATTCGATCAAGTTAAATAACAATGTGAATTGTATTTCAAGCACTTGGCTCTTGACAGTACGGTTAAATTTCATATTTTATTCCATTTTATACAGCAAAATAAAGGAAAATAATTACCTACATGCTTTTGTATCAAATTATGTATGAAATTAAGTTAAGGACGACGCAACATTCTTCGCTCTACTTGGAACTCGAGATGAGTAATAAAATCCTAGCAATTATCAAATGTTTACTTCGGATATATATCTTTAGATTTCCATTAGTAAAAGATACATATACCTAATATAAACATCAATACTGATTCTTTATT
Source organism: Agriphila geniculea (assembly GCA_943789525.1). Lineage (NCBI taxonomy): Eukaryota > Metazoa > Arthropoda > Insecta > Lepidoptera > Crambidae > Agriphila > Agriphila geniculea. The sequence goes on along the minus strand of OX038884.1, from coordinate 16,642,691 downwards.
CATTAATTACATGAACAAACACACAAAATTTTCTTTTCATCTCATACGTGCGCGTAAATGCGACTTTGCTACATTTATAAAGTTAAAAGTGCCTCATAAAGGAGAAGAAAATTTTCTTGTTCCAAGTTAAACATCGTTTAAGGAGAACTTTAAACGGTTTTAGTATACCTACTTAATCCGTAAAAAAAGTGTTCTCATAGAATAAAGACAGAACCCGATCTGAAAAATTTCATACGATTTGATGGATTATTAAACATAATTATTTTACTATATTCATTCTCACAAATGAAAGGTCAAAACGAAACAAACTATTTTTTTGGTGTTTTTTAAATCCACCAGAATTTTCCTATAACTATAGTAGTTATAATATTGTACAAGATAAATTAGCACTTAATGTAAACCTAGCTGTGAGTTTTTTACTGGGTGTTTTATGAATTATCTTTTTGTTTCTTCTAGCCATAGTTAGGTCAGCCACTGGAATTAGGTTTTCAAAGGACAAAGGTTATAACACAAAATAAACGAAACAGAAAGAAAATCTCGAACTTCCACACTTGTAACATTTTGGCGTGTCAGATTTCATACATAGCTAACTTTGGTTGGGCATGCGCTGTGGTTTAACTGAGTGTAGAGACGATGTATGTTAAAGTCACGGTGTTCTGACACGCCAAAATAGTATTTAGTGTGGACCCATTTTAACTGAATCACTCCGTGGGGCTCAGATTTTGATTCGTTTTATTACATTGCTCATTGGTTGCACATAAAAATATGTTGTTCAGTTTATTTTCTTTCGTAATTGGCCACATTCCGACTCTTGAGTCAGGATTAAGAAGAGGTCTTTAATACCTCCGGCGGCCGGTCAATGACTGACCATACTAAAATGAGTGATTGTATGACGTTATATGCTGTTATAAACAACATTATGTGGAAGTTATAAGGTTGGAATTTGTTTGATTGTAGCCTCGAAATAAATCGGGCGTGTCATCTAAATGTGTGGGTAACGAGGTATCAAGGACATCGGGGGTATTTTTTTCTTATTTTCGGCTGGCTCGCTTTTGGTCGCACTTGATTTGCTTGCTTACAAGTTACAAGGCTTTAAATTTTTGATACAACAAGAGTCACGCGAGAGTATACATCGTTATATCGTTAGGGCCATTTGCCAGTAAAAGGTGTGCAAAGAGTAGATTTTTTTAAGGATGGAAAATATGACCATACGTGTGTCGACAAACCATAGAGGAAAAATTACTAAAATACTCAAATGGCCATTCTACTAAAATTAACGCTAGTAGAATAGAATGACATCAATGTATGGGACTGACAGGAGCTAAGCGTTAGCTTATATGTCATTCCCATATACACGCTGAAATTTAAATCATTTGGTCCCCGCCGTGGGGTGGTTCCACTCATGATTACAAGCAACTTTTACTATGGGCCAAACTCTCCTGCTCGCAAAAAAAAATATCAGCTGTTCCATACATTAAGGTCGAGTAGATACTGCACTTTAGTATGAAACAGCAGATTTTTTTTTGCGAGCAGGAGAGTTAGCCCCATAGTAAAAGTTGCTTGTAATCATGAGTGGAACCACCCCACGGCGGGAACAAAATGATTAAAATTTCAGCGTGTATTGATATTCTATTCTACTGTAGTGTTAATTTTAGTAGAATGGCCATTTAGTGGCGTGTGCTCAATAAAAAATACGGCGTTTGGTGATCGAGAGATATCCTTTGGTAGGGTGAACCTTCTGAACCCTTAGATCATTTTAAGAAGGGGAGCCATCTTGGATTTTTGTATGGGAAGGAGATATAATACAATCTTTTTTTTGTATGGAATTTGATTTTTTTTCTTCAAAACGCATCGTGTGGGATATCGGATGATTTTTGAGCTGATTTCAAATATATACAATATTATTACATTGTAGCTACTGGTTTAAATAAATCGGAAAAACATTTTCCAAACATACTAAGTTTGGGCTCTTGCAGGAAGAAAACCACTAAATGAATTCTTATGAAACATACGCCAAACAACTTCTAATATACTCTTATCTAACGTCCTAGAAGCATTTTTGAAAAAACTAACATTAAGTATTTTTTTTTGAATTTTTTTGATTCTGGTACTTTAACTCATAGAAAACTGGGATCAAAATATTTCAAAATTTCAAAATGTTACTTTTTTTCAAAATTGTTTCTAGTACGTTAGATAAGAGTTATGCGACGTTTAGGGTAATTATAATAGTACAGCAGGGTTTTTGCTCTCGAAGGACGGTGTCATTTTTTTATATTACCTTGAAAACGTGCCAAAAGGTATATCTTAATTGTGTATTTACAAAAGGAAAATAATACTCGTAAGATGGGCAATGCCCAACGGGTTGAATTCAAACAGTCACCCCAAAGGACAGAAAAATACTATGAAATGAAAATGAAATGAAAAAATCTTTATTCAAATAAGCTCACATAATGAGCGTTTTTAAATCGTCAAATATTTTTTTACCCTACCCATTATGGCGTCTTTTAGCTGACAAGAAAAACGGGCTCAAAAAACTTATCAGCTTTATCAAATGGAACGAAATTTACAAATATGTATATCGTTTCCAGACTTTAACAAAGATTAACAAATAAATAAAATTATCATTAGATCATTACTTAATGAATTACAAATTTTCTTAATCAATTTACAGGGTCCAAGCTAAATTCAAAGTTTGAAGTTATTATTCAGTCTAGGCTGTTACAAGAGAGAAAAAAAAACTTTACAATTCTATATGCGTTAAGATAGGTAGTCAGAAGCAGACCCATTCCCACTAGCAGCACCCGTTCACGAGCATGACGCATGAACCAACCATCGCTTCGCTCAACCATATTTGAGGGAACGTAACGACCCGCCTCACGCGACACCACCGCAAAAATGATTAAAGAGAGCATGACATACTAAGGCTACCCATGTTAAGGCATCGAATTGAAAACTAATATCCAAAAGCTTTTCATAGGCTTTATAATACATAAATAATGACTATAGAAAGTAAAAATATTGCAATTAAATAAATCAAAACAAGGTAAGTTATTATGATATATACGTTTCGAGTAAGAAGTGCCATACATACAGACAATATAAAACAGATTTTTTATATACGACGCCCTTAATACAAGCAGACAGAAGCAGACCCATTCCCACTAGCAGCACCCGTTCACGAGCATGACGCATGAACCAGCCATCGTTTCGCTCAACCATATTTTATGTAAATAAATACACATATTAACTTTACACTTGCTGCAGATGCCTACAACAAAAGTAGCAGGTTTATTCTCTAAAATATATATGCTGGAATTAAACTTGCTCTTATTTCTCGTTCCCCCGAAAATTTAAAAGCAGGTTTTACAAGATCCATTAGGAGCTAAAGTACCCTTACTCATGTTTCTCGGAACGCGGCGTTGTTTGTGGTCGAGTTTATATTCGCGAAAACACCATAACAATATATCTATGCCCTTTCAAATATTCATAAAGCGATATTTTAACATTTCGTTTTGTAAGATGATTAATAGGTTTCAGTTCGTACAGAACATATGACGATGTTTGTATTTAATTTTAAGGTGCTTATAGCGGTCCGCTAGCACCGCCAATACATTTATTTTTATTACACGTAAACCAAGTCAATACCTATTAAAAAAGGGAACAACCGTGCCCGCTTGTCTCTAATATTGTTTGAATAACTCTTTTACATTTTTCATTCTTTGTACTAGTTTTAAAATGTAATAGAAGCGACAGGCCACTTTTTGTTTTAATGGATTTTAAAACTTACAGAAAGAATGAAAAGAGTTATTCAAAAAAATATTAGAGACAATTTAAGAGGGTTGTTTGTTTCTTTATTGACCTGGTTCTACTGGATAGCTTATAAGCGCCTTAACAAGCTCTAAATATTTTTTTGTGTAGCTTACAGAAATAACTTCAGTAAGAGATTAAAATATGATTTTAGTTTTCGATAAGTGTCGATAAGTTGAATGATAGACCGCATTCTGTATTTGTTTAGCCATGTAGTGTCTGCACCAACCTTTCCCACTTGATGGTGTCGTAGTTTTACGACTTAGCTTAGAGATAGCTAACACCTCCGTGAAACAAAAAATAAAGAGCAGCGTTTTCTGATGAAATTGCTCCAACACTGCGACTTCAAACCCGCCTGCAAAGCATGGAGATTATACCAACTTAATGCAGTTATGGACCACATTCAGAATTTAATAAATTCACGCACCCCTGGCCTCTCAAAGAATATTTTAAGAGAATAAAACAGACTTAATTAAAGAAAAAAACACTTATTGGCAGTTAACGGTGGACCCCTGATACACATATCTATTACGGATCCCACTTTAAGAATGGCTCCCACAGAAAAGACCCATAAGACCAGCAGTGGGCTGCAATGTGTTGTTATGATGATGATGATGAGTATTAATAAAAAATCTTTTTTCCAGACATAGGGATGAGGTTCAAGAAGTTCCCCCAGTCGGTAGCGGCACCTGTTGGAGACGAGGTGGCCTTCGAGTGCGTGGTGAACGTCCCCGGCGACAAGCTGGCGTGGCGCTGGCGGCCGGTGGACGATGCCAGGTGGAGGGAAGCCAATGGGACCACGGACAAAACTTCTACCAGGCTTGTGATCACCGTTAATGAGGACACGACAACGTCGCTATTCCAGGTCAGTATGAGTAGACATGACCGTCAACCATTTTTAATGTCTCCACTGCTGGGTCACAGGCCTTCCTTATGGGTGCATACGGAGGATGGGCTACTACGCGGGCCTAACGCGGGCCTGATTGGTGGGTGTTAACGACTGCGTGCCTTCCGAAGCACGTAGGAGCTCGAGAAAATAAATTTTTGGTCACCCATCCCATGACCGACACCTGCGAAAGTTGCTTAACCTCCGCAATTGCAGGGCCAGGCGCTAAATCACTGCGTCACCGAGCTCTTGAGTAGACTTAACTTTAGTGAAATTTATCGAAGCCTTGTTTATGGTAAAGGGAAAGGTTATGGTAAAAGTGGTCTTAAGGATTTTAATCTAATGTTTTAGTCTGAATTTCAACAACAGATTTTTTTTCAAGGCAAGAATGTATCTCTCTTAGCTAACTCTTAATTAATAATGTAATATTATGTTCAATTAAAATATGGCATGTGTTGTTAACTTAATTAACTCATTGTTTCAGTGTGTGGTATGGTACGGCGCAGTCAGCCTAGTGTCAGTGCCAGCAAAGCTGTCAGTCGCCAAACTAGACCTGACTGGTCTACGAACTAACACGAGGGTCATCAGGGTGCCCCCCCATAACACAGTGGCGCTACACTGCAGGGAACCGGCTTCAGAGCCCCCTGCCATCATCAACTGGTGGAAAGAATATATGGTAACGTATTCATCTATTGTAGTGATTGTCTTAAGGCTCCGTTACGCGAAATCATTTGTCTCTGTCTTTTTCTTTACGTGTAAAGAGTATGGAAAATAACCTTTTTCGATGTTTTTCATTGTTTTTTCATCATTATCTTTAGCACAATTATCTTTCTTGAAAAAAAGTTATTGGAGCAACTGCACAGTACGTTAAAGTGTATTTTGATGGTAGAATTCAATACGTTTACGCTATCATTTACGCCAAAAATATGGCCCGCGACAAGCGCTTTTGATGGTATTCAGATTTTTTTTTACAATTATCTGTGAGGTTTATACGCAATTTAATGTTTGTAGCAACTAGGTAAACTCTTTAGCTTGTCGTATGATTTTTTTGGTGGCTACAAGTTTACGTTTTCTATATAAAGATATGGCCCGCGCAAACCATGTTTTCCTATTACCGCCCCTTCAGTTGACTGGCCCCGACCAAAGAAAATATACACTATGCCCCGACTGGCTTGCGATCCAATACGAGGGTCACACAGTCATTAAATCATCGAAACTGAATTTCATAATGTAACTCCCTCGGGCTTGGGCGCGGGGAGAGCGACCATCTTTTGTTTAGATATTGTGGTAACTATATGTATGACACTGGTTGTTTTGTTGGCATAAGCTGTCATCAAAATGGTTTCTTTGACAAATTTGCTATAAATTTTACGGACTAATTAAATGTATTATTTATTTTAACAAATTTTATACTTTTTAACTTAGAATAATAACACCTAGAAGCCGTGTCCGCGTATACAAAGTGAGGCAACTTATACCAAGCCAGAATGGCTTAGTTTTCAAATTTATATCTTTCATACGTTAACTAATCGTAACTGAAACCCAATAATATAGTAATTAGTCTTATAAATGTGGGAAAATTGAAACTGTTTTGTACTTAATCGGTATAATTAGGTAATAATGTAGAATAACAATCTGAAAACGGAGCCATTTTGACTGTTTTAGTTGCCTCACTTTTGACAGTGCGCTTTGTAGAGAACTATCGTTCTAGGTGTTATTATTCTAAGCTTTTTAAATGGACTTGTCCACCCAACTTTGAAGGGTCATAAAACAAATAATACGCACTATATAAAACCAAGAGGTATACAAGCTACTCCAAAAGTTTGATATGTTTACGATTTTTATTAGTATTTCGTTATTTTATTCATAAGTCAACATCCGTATTGTGACAAATACATAATACATTTTCAACTCAAGTGTTCTTGGTCTACCATGCAACATCATACGATTTTGTCTGAAGTAAACCTTAGAGCGACCCCTCACAGTAAGGAACCTGCGGCCCTATTTTTGGGAGTCGTCGAGCGTTATTTACTACTCATTTTCATTCGACTGCTATCAGCGTCGGAGCTAGGGTCATGAGCGAGCACCCCAGGAAAATTCCTTGAATTATGCGCCCCAAGCCATATTTCTAGGATAATGAGCACCCCTGGCAAGATTTGAATTTTGCGCGCTAATACTTATAGACTTATTTTCTATGGGTCAACAAAGTGCGCCCCTGGTAGCCGCTCCCCTTGGCACCCCCTTTGCTATGACGCTAACAGTCATGGCTGTCGAGTCCCCTGCTTCGAAACGCTTTGCTATAGATAGTGTCGAAAAAAATTTTTTTTTAGACACAACGGGATAGTGCTTGGCCTTCATCTCACCTGATGTTAAATGACGATAAGGCCGAAGGTGGAAGCGCACTACACCCGGAATACTGGCTATCTTACCTCCAACTGCCGGAACACAACAATTTTTATATTGTTGTTATGGCGTCAGACTTAGGTAAGATGGTCGTAGCTAGCCAGGCGGACTTGAAATAAGCCCTACCACCAACCAAACCGAGTACAAATTGTACCCCCCCTGGGAATTGAACCCGGGACCTCTGCGTCTTACACGGGTGGGCGAACCACTAGACCATAGAGGCGGTTTAAGTGAAGAGAAAAGAGAAGAAAAACGTGTAAAGATGAAGATAAAAACTGATTTTCTTTCAGCGCGTCAAAAGACAAATAGAAACTCCCCATGGGGTTCTGGTCATCCACAATGCCACGGCCGAAGATTCAGGCACTTACGGCTGTTTAGCCACCAACGTGCCTTCTGATAAGACTGTGGATCTGCCCGAGAAGGTCCATCTGAGGGTAGACCGTAGCGTGAGCGGAGAAGTGAAGTAAGTTTTAAACTTTACCATGTGAGCTAACGAGGTTTTCCACTGTTGTTGTTCATACAAGGATATTTTTGAATCTTAGGTCCGTATTTATAAACCGCTCTCAATGTTGAGAGCTATCTTGAGATCATAGTTGAGATGCTGTCGTTATAAGAAACAACACCTCAAGTATTTTGACCCGTATTTATAAAACGATCTCAATTGAGAGTTATCATACTTGAGATGCTCTTCTTATAGGAACAGCATCTCAGGTATCATTTCAAGATAGCTCTCAACGTTAACAGTGGTTTTTAAATACGGGCCCTAAAGGATCTTTGCGATAAGATTGTTTCCAAAGTGATCGTGTCCTCTTGGTTTACTAAATTTGGCATTTGTAAAACTACAATAATCCAAAAAGCTTGTTGGCTCATTCATAACATCTTTTTAAGTAGGCTATCGGAATATACCTACATTTGTATTTTATTTTTACAGGTTCCTAGAGACAGAAGAGTATGTTGGCACCACAGACAACGACGGGGTACTAACGGTATCAGTGAAGCCAAGGGAACCGCTTCGTTTGTGGTGTGGGGCAGTGGGGTCCCCGCCACCTCGAGTGACGTGGAGTAGGCAGCGCGGTGCGCTGGCGCAGGGCAAACACAACCATACGTTGGTTATTGACCCGTTTACACCTATGGATGAGGTGAATTTGTAGCAATTAATTTTTAATAAGTTTTATAAAAATATTTTTTTTTTATTTTACTTCTAGTGTAATGACTCTCGCTCGATTGGCTATCCAAATACACTCGGCGTCAGAGAAATCGCACCTTTTCAAAAAAATTCTTTAAATTTAATTTAATCCTATCTAATTTAATGGTAAGTGTTGTTATACATATACATACTTAGCTAACAGTCTCTAGAAACCGTTGGAATACTCGTCGAATGGAATCAATTACTGAGATTCAGTTTCCGAGCAACATTACATTGCCTATTTTTTTTGCAATATTGAGCAACTTCATGGGCGATAGTTTCCATCTTGGGTATTCCTTTTTAGGGTTCCGTACCAAAATGGTAAAAAAGGAACCCTTATGGTGTGACTCAGTCTGTCTGTCTGTCTGTCTGTCTGTCTGTCTGTCTGTCTGTCTGTCACAGCTGGATATCTCGAGAACTACTAATGGTATCAACTTGAAATTTGGAATAGTTTTAGATGACATTTGCCCAACTATTTTGCAAATAAGAAAGAAATAATAAAATTAATATTTTTTTTACAACAGGGACTGAAAAGGGGTCTTAAAAATTTTAAGTGAGGTGATTAGGGCATGTGGGGTATCATATGAAAGAGCGCTGTTTGCACATTTTAAAACAATTTTTTTTTTCTTAGGCCGCATAGTTTTCGACTTATGATGAAAAATGTAAAAAAAAATACCGTTCCCCCCCCTTATCTCCGAAGTTTGCAAAGAGAAAAATCTGAAATAATTCTATGTGATAGTAGTTTATGTATAGATTACAGGAAAAATAAAACGATGTCTCAATATAACACACTTTTTTAGAAATTCAAAAAACAAACAAAATTTTTTTTAGTTTCACTACCAGTCAACAGATGGCGCTGTTCTAAGCATGCTAACCTAAGGGCAAAAAGTAGTTCCACTATTGGTCAAGAGATGGCGCAACCTAACACTACAATAATAAATTGGTGGCTGGTTCAAATATAATTACCTACTATTTGCCGTACGAATAAACGAAGAATAAGTTCATACTTTACTAAGTAATTATATATATTACTATATAGTAATATAATAATAACGAGGAGCTCGGTGGCGCAGTGGTTTAGCGCCTGGACCAGTGATTGCGGATGTTAAGCAACGTTCGCAAGGTTCGGTCATGGGATGGGTGACAAAAAATTAATTATCTCGAGCTCCTCCGTCGAAGCACGGAGGAGCTCGAGATAATAAATTTTGGACCGGGACCAAAGGCACGTTAAGCCGTTGTTCCCGGCTGCATTTGCAGTCGTTAACACCCACCAATCCGCATTGGGCCCGCGTGGTGGGTTATGGCCCGTCCTCCTTATCCACCCATAAGGAAGGCCTGTGCCCCAGCAGTGGGGACATTAAAATGGCTGATGGACTAGTAATATAAACATTTTGCAATGTGGAATGGCTGAAACGTTTTTCAGTCACCATAAGCAGCATTTGTAAATTAACTGTCCGCCTGTTCGCCCTTCCACCTGTCTGCCGTTTATCCTACTTTTTTAAAGACTGTCCTAAAATAACATATCCAAGTATATTTATGATTGTACGGAACCCTCGGTGCGCGAGTCCGACTCGCTCTTGACCGGTTTTTTTTAATTGAACTGCTGAAGTGTGTTTTCTCTATCATCGCAATAGCGAATTTACCCGCATTTCCTGAATTGACCCCTTTTATTTTCCTTTTATGGCGGCGCAAGCAATAATACTTTAAGCGTTTAATTTATGGAACTGTTCTGTTAATTAAATCAAACAATTATTAATTGAAAGCTCATTAAATATACTTTCAATAGATATCAACATTTACACAATAAAACGTTAGCTAACAATAGCACGTGGCCAAGTCTCAACTTATTTTCGAAGAGGTGTGATTTTTCTGACGTAGAGTGTAGTTAGTTATTTATTTGATTAGTTTTGATTTTATCATTTTGTGACGGTGTTTTTTTTGCAGAGATTGCCCGAAGTTTCTAAAATGTGAACATGTAACCTTTGTTCACAGGACGTATACTCTTGCTCGGCCAACGGCATCCGTCGCTCATGGAAGGTTATAGCTCTACAAGCCCCTTACTGGGAGGGGGAGGCCACAAACGCGAACGCTACCGAAGGGGGGGAGGCGCACGTCGCGTGCGGAGTACCTTATGGGCAGCCTCCTCCCACCATTACATGGCTGCTGAACTCCGAGCCTATACAGAGCGCCAAGAGCAATAGGACTGTTGGTGAGAACTAAGAATATTATTTTTATTTGTGGAAAGTGATTTTAATGTAGCATGTGGAGTCTGCAGCAATAAATACACAGATCACCCCCCCTCCCCCTAATAGATACCGCATACAAGGCAACAAACCCACTGAACACATACTTGCTTTAGCTAACATAAATTACTATGCAGATTTTTTTACCGGTGAAATGTTATGGCATCTTTTTGATAACTTGACGACTTAGCAGACTTTCCATTTCACTGCACAGGAAGTCATTTAAAATGTATTTTGGTTACAAAAAAAATCTCGAAAATGTAATGAACTCGGCCGTGCTTATATCATATAGCACGGCCGAGTTCATTCGGTCGGGACTGAAGTCGGGCCGTCCAAGCCAGCCCGTTTATGCTCCTAAAGTAAGTATAACTGTTGTGCGCGTCTGTTGCCTTGTATGCGATATAAATAAATAAATAATAAATAAATAAAATCAATTTATTTGAAAAAACAGTTTTAAATTAAGTTTTTTATCAGTGCTACACAAGGCTCATAGGCCTGAGTCGCAGAAACCAAAAGTGAATTTCCATTATCTTTATTTTATGCTAAAACTTATTAGGCTCCGGTTTTAGTACAAATTAAACAACAATGTAAATTTTTAAATTGAAGGTAAATTACTTAACAAATTGAATGATGTTAACCTTACTTACGAGAAAATATTAGTAAGAGGAGTGGAGTGAGTGTGTATTGTGTAGTGTATGTGAATGAATGTATGAATAAATGCAGCATGTCACCCAGTAGATGGGAGAAGTTTTTCGGTTTCCGAGTCTTAGAGGGTGATCTGTGAATAAATATATAAATATAACCATTTTCTTTACCATCCCAGGTGATACAGAACTGTACATTCGTCCGGCGGAGAAACGTCACGCGGGCGTAGTGCAATGCTTCGCTTGCAACCCGCTCGGGTGCGCGTACGACGCCGCGCTGCTCACTGTAGTTCCGATGCAGATATCAGACGACATGGTGAGTTGCTAGAGAAGTCGACGCCTGGTAGACTATAAAATAAAAACACCAATTTTGAGTAAAAAAATATCAGCAAGCTTAATGGTTCGTAAGTGTTTGTAATTTCCGCTCGCAGCTTCGCCCGCGTGGACTACAGGTGGACCCGTGCCCAGCAGTGAGACAAAAAGTAGTCTTTTTCCTTCCCCAAGGTTCCATCTATTTTCTAAATCTATTCCATCTATTTCCTATTTCATAAATTTAATTAAAATTGGTTCAGTAGTTTAGGCGTGAAAGCGTAACAGAGAGAGTTACTTTCGCATTTATAATTTTAGCAGGGATTATTGCAAAAACAAAGAATAAACGATCGTATTTTTTTATAAAAGACACGGTATCAAATGTTTTTATTAATTTACACCGCGCATCACCACATCGCACTGCAACTTGCAGACAAATGCAATGTGATTTGATAGGACAGCAATATGGCTATTCCACAATTCGTATCCGACTCTCCAAAGACCGCCACTTAAGATCGCCCAACAGGGCGATGCCCGCGGGCTGCTTCAGCATCCCAGCACCAGGGCGAAATACTAGTTTTATTATATAAGTGGGATTTCTTATTAAAGTCCAGCCAATGTATTCTTTGTTAACTCTAACTCTGTTTCAGGATTATTCTGCAGAAGTTCCGAAAACGTTACACAGTTCCTCGCAGTTGCCCAAAAGACATTTTAGAAAAAACCCAAGAAAACACAAAGGTAAAAATAAAATTAATATTAGAAATAATATTATGTACAGTGACAAAAAATACTATAAATAACAATGCAAAATCGATTTAAAAAGAGAGTGCAATATAATTATTATATTAATGTTAAGAATTTAATTTGTTGTTTTACATTCCATAAAGGTGTGTATAATAATAATTACTATAATATTTGTCTTCATAAAAAAAAAGTTTAAGGTACAGAAATATCTTGTAAATCCTGATTTTAAAAATATGTTGTTTCACAGTTTCAATGATTCCTCCATCCAAACCGAACGTGACACGACTGTCAGACACCAGTGTTATGGTGTCATGGACTCATCCAAACCATGGCCTGCCCATACAGTTCTACAAGGTAATTAGACAATGAAAAAGAAAACACAATAGAAGCGCGAGTTTTTTTTGAGTAATTATTGCCCGACGATTCGACACCTCTTTTAAAGAACTAAAAATGTGTTTGAGAAATGGAAGAGTTTACATTTTGTATAAGTAGGTACTTTATTAAAATTGTAAAAATAAACTTAAAGTAGTTGGCAATTTTCTTCAACCTTCTTCGTATTTTACCTTGAAACTCATACAAATACAAAATACAAAATGCTTTATTTCGTTAACAAACCAAGTGATTACAAAATTGAGATGTCATTCTTAGTAAGTATAAAAATACCTGTATCAGGAAGCCATCGCTCTTCCATTTTCATCATCTGTCAGGTAAGTTTAATTAAACAAAACAATGGAAAAAAGTAAATAAATAGAATTGAAACTCATAATAGCTTTACTTAACATCTAAGTATACAAAAAATGCCTTTATTGTTAGAATAGGTACTCGATTGTTAGCAATGTTATATTTTTGATTTACAAAACTAAGGTTTAAGACATTTATTCCCAATAGGAATTACACATTAATTTACTAAACAATAAAATATCCGCTTTCTCGAAACCATTATCTTCAATACACTCACGAGTACTCATTTTTAGGGTTTCGTACCCAAAGGGTAAAAACGGGACCCTATTACTAAGACTCCGCTGTCCGTCTGTCTGTCTGTCTGTCACCAGGCTGTATCTCATGAACAGTGATAGCTAGAAAGTTGAAATTTTCATAGAAGATGTATTTCTGTTGCCGCTATAACAACAAATACTAAAAACAGAATAAAAATAATATTTATAAGAGGGGCTCCCATACAACAAGCGTATTTTTTTTTTGCCGTTTTTTGGTACGGAACCCTTCGTGCGCGAGTCCGACTCGCACTTGGCCGGTTTTTTATACTATGCTCACGCGCAAGCTGTTCCAGGAGCAATACAAAGTTCAATTACCTGCTCACGCGTAAGCTGTTCCAGGTGCAATACAAAGAAGTGTCGAACGTGAGCGACATGTCGTGGCAGACGGGCATCTGGGACCTGCTGCCTCACATACACGCCTGCGAAGTCGACACTTTACACCCCAACATTTATTACAAGTAAGTAGCTTGACTGTATCTTGATCTTCTTTTATATGAGATGGAACCAAATTATGTAACAATACTGAAACAGGAAATAGAGTCGCTTAAACTGAATAACTTTCTCCAAAAAACACTGAAAAGAAAAACGAAAAAAAATCATACTCCCATACAAAATGTCTATGGAAAGGAGAAAAAAAAATTATTTTTCGACCTATGTTCCTTGGAGAAAGCTGTTCAGTTTAAGCAACACTGTCACCTGTTTTACTATTATTAAATAATTTGGTTCCACCTTTTTAATTAAAAAACTAGTATTTTGGACCCAAGTCAGTGCTTCCAGATACCAAAAGTAAAATTACAGTGTTTTCAGCTAAAAATACAGTAGATTCTAAAAATAATACAGTAGATTTCAAAACCGACAGAGATAGGCTTGTTTCTCTGTGACAACACTACCTTACATTATCTATGGATGAAGGAAAGCTACGAAACGAGCTAGCGTTGCGTTTTACATTAGATTTCATTAATTTATATGATTTAAAATCAATCAATTTTCTACTTAACTGTATACTGTAATTTATCATTGCAGTAGACAGTAGAAAGGTCTAAAATACCGTAGATCTACTGTAATTACAGTGAATCGGGAAGCACTGAACCAAGTGGAATACGAGTTCGCTATTCAGTGGCCCTACCATGAGTTGATGCAAACTGTTTACGTTACAGTAAACTGTCGGATATACTGCTCACAGTCAATACGAGTGAAAGAGAGAAAACGATAGTTTACTGTAACGTAAACAGTTTGAAACAACTCATGGTAGGGCCACAGGCAACTGCTTAAACTGCTGTGCTAAAGATTTAAAAAGACCCGCTTGGAAATAATGCATTGTGATTGCAAAATTATAAAAATTAATCATGTGCACTTTTCTACAGATATTGTATATCCATGTTTGGAATTCTGTAGGAAACTTTTTGGCTTCCCAAAACAATTATCAATATCAATATTCCAGACGAGCTAAAACGCATCGCGAGCATGTTACAACTGTCACAAACATCCTCTCTTCGGTTAAGCCCTTCTTTAAATAGGTTTCCGGAATCCGGAGTAGGAAATACGCGAAACTTTGATGGGAGTACGAACTTTGTGCAATATAAATTAGAACCCCAACACTTAAGTAATACTTACAAATTATATAAATGCATACGAATAAAAACTCACTGTTTATTTTTTCCGTTGCTTAGTGAAATCTTTTTACGGAATTACAATAACCTTGGTGTGACCTGAAGCAAAATAGTGCCTATAATTTTTACAATAGGTAGGTACCTAGATAGGTACTATTACTTTTTAATAGGACTCTGTAGCAGAAACCAAAATGTAAGTAGGTTTAGTTTAGGTATATGCTATGAAGAAATGTGTTTCGCAAGAAAGCAAATTTTCTAGCTAGCATGATGGAAATATTATTGTTAGAAGTTATATTCAAGAGAAGCCTGATGAAATGAGTCTACAAAGCTCTAAGGGTGTCGAAATTTTCTTGGAATTTTCAGTTGAAGTTTTCATGTGGTTGTTAGGTGAAAAGTAAATCGACAGTACATTATTCTTCGTTCTTTTATCGTCTTAGATTCTGAATAACAGAAGTAAACACGATAGTAAGTATATTAAATATTTAATAAACCCTGTCACTTACTTAGATTTTAGAAATCAGTAAATTATTAAATCCATTCTAAACTCTATAGAATAGATAGAGAATATAAAAAATAATGTTGTTTTTACACTGACATATCTGGGAACTATTAACCGGGACCTCAGAATCGCTTCGCTAGGAGTACTAAACCACAATCCAATCTTTTATTGAGGTACAAGAAAGGTACGTATACAAGTGGATATATTAATGAGTTAAGATCATTACAGATTTTCTAAAAAATAACCTGTTAACTGAGACCAAATTCTTTGAAAATAATTAGCACCCATTATACACCCTAAAGTATGAACCTCGTTAGAAACCTAATATGACAAGGCAAAGTCAGGAGAAGGGTTGAAGGCTATATTTTGTAACAAAGCTCCAGAGTTCGTCGCTTATCGCACAACTTTGGGGAAAGGTAAACATTGTACTTTGTTGATTGGCTTGCATGAAGAGCGACTAATGAAGAGAATGAATAAGGCGAATTATTAAAATTGCCTTATGCAACTTTGCCTTAGAATTAATTATGGTTTGTAAGCGAAACATTGCGAAACACTCCGGTGAGGTCTTGAATAATCATATGAGTTTTTAAAAGTTGGTTATAGACAATTTACGACGTCTGCCTAAGATTATGTGTTCAGTTTTAAGTTTTTTTACTTTCTGATTTTCCCAATTTAGTTACGGAAGTTAAAAAGTTCTTTCTCCATTTTCTAGTCTAGATGGATACGTTTCCTTATTTTCAATTCAATTTAAGGTAAATAAGATTTGTCTTATACAAGCTTATATATAGTTACGATTACGATGCGACGTGTACCTAAATCATGGTTAAACAATTCGAATAGAAGCTATGTAGGATAGGTGTTCTATCATTCTATTCTACAGCGTTCCCCTTTGGCAGGTTCCGCATAGCAGCAGTGTACTCGAACCAGGACAATAAGCAGGGGAAGAGCAGCGGCCGCTTCTACCTCCAGCGCGGAGTCACCTCTGTACCTCGAGCGCCTGTTCTCACTGCCGCCGCCCCCACTTCTCCCCACGCCGTACAGCTTAACTGGACGGTAAGTATCATTTACCTGTTGTTTCGTAAGTGATTTAAATACAATGATAGTGAAGATGTTAGCGAAAACACTCTACTAAGCCTGCAACACTGTCTACAACGTGTAACAAAAAGGGGGTATCAACCCGAAAGGAGGTCAATGTACTCGTGAATCTGAACACCTTCCACGAGAAAAAAATTTTAAAATCGAAAAAAAAATTTTGGTCTCTCCATAGAAAATTTGAATTTGCCGCCAACATTTTGTATGGAGAGTTCAAAATATTTTATTTTAATTGATTTTTTTTTTCTGCTGGAATGTATTCAATTTCACGAGTACATTGACCTCCTTTCGGGTTGATACCCCCTTTCTGTTACATGTTGTATACAGGGTGATTTTTGAACAGTACACAAATTTTGTGGTTTGGCTTAAACCGTCAAACTGAACAACTTTGTCTATTTGACTTGAAACACACATATTTATTAATCACAAATCAACATGACAATCAGACGCACAACCTAGCTCTTATCAAACACAACCATGGACGAGGTTAATATCCGCGGGCAAGTTTGAGGTACCTAGGGTGAATAATTATTATGGTGATCGAACTATTAAAAACGTCTATTTACTGCCAGCGGATATTAGACATGAGCCAGTTAAAAATAAATTTAAAACATTGTTAAAAAAACACATGCTTCAAAACTTAATTTAAGTCCAGTCTATTATAGATTAAATTAAAAGAGACTGAAGATCCCTCAGTCAAACCGACTAGTTGGTTTTGTGGGACTATTTTGTAACCCCATATTGTATCATCTTTGTTTATAATGAATAAATAAATGGGACCAACTTAATCAGAGTATAAAAATAATCAGCTATTCCATACATTTTGGTCGAGTATATATTGATGCTTTAGATGGAACAGCTGATTATGTTTTTGCTCTGATTAACTTGGTCCCATAGACAAACTTGTCCAGTTTGACGGTCTAAGCGCCACGACAAGTGCACTGTTCAATAAATAACCCTGTATTGAAACGACCGCTTGTTAAAACTTTGTTATAGGTACTTGAAAAATCCCATGCTGTAAGTAGGTACCTTTGGGACTCCATTACATAAACTTATCGTAGGTAGGAAGGAAATTCAATTAGAATATTGGTTTAGTCACTACTGCAGGCCAAGTTTAACCTAAGAAACAAGCAAGTACCAATTTCACCGATGGAATTGAAAGCTAATTATGTTTTGAAATTCTCGAATATATCAACTAGCAAACATAATATGGAGTAATTCAGTATTTCTGGTGCAAGTAAAAGCACGACGTACGTTTTTCCAAAACAACCTGTATGGGGTTGATAAAATTTACTATACTATTCCAGGGGCCGTACCGGCTAACGAATCGAGCTTCGGAAAATTTGCCGAGTATCAAATTAAAACAGATAAATCGAAGTTAGGAATTACTTATAGTACTATTTGTAGAAGTTATTTGGAACATATTGATGTTTGTGTGACCTCATGAATTAGGGTTCGCCATTTTGGCCCAATTGGGGCTCGATTGATCTGTTTTAATTTGAAACCCGGCAGACTTTTCGAAGCTCGATTCGTTAGCCGGTACGGCCCCAGATCACCTTAACTTTTATTGTGTATGATCCCTCGAATCGTTCTAAGTTCTGATGTGTATCATTTTGTTCTTAGTGGTCGCCAGGCACCGACAATATCCAAGTAGATGGATTCTACGTGTACTTCCGAGCCCTATCCTCGGCTGGTCTCTACGATAAAGCTGCTGTTCCGAGCGGCAACGCAAGGAGCGTAGTGTTGTCACATCTTATACCTGATATCGCGTACGAACTCAAGATACGATCGTATACCACCCAGGCCGCCTCTGAGTTTAGCAGTATAAGGGTGAGTTTTGAATGACTAGTGACACAACTGGAAACTGGAGCTTTATTTAATAGAATCTTTAAATTGTCTTGAAATAAAGATATTTTGAGTTACGTGATCAGAAGCTCTACGGGAGCTTTTCAAGGTCAAAGTCAAAATATCTTTATTCAAATTAACTTAATATACCTAAGCAATTTTGAATCGTGTATATTTTCCTACCACCCGTTCCAGACTTTTTTAACTGATAAGAAGAACGGGCGCAACAAGCCGGTGGTTACGTTTACAAGTAGGTACGTACCTACTTGTAAAATGTGTTGGTAAAGACAGCTCAAAGGGACTACTCAAATGTATTTAATTCACTTAATTACGATTTGGTGACAATATTGACTACATGTCATTAAATTAGTCGTATCCTATCAGTAGGAATAAACGGATATTTTTCTCCGTTTAGTTCTACTAGTAGAACCATACGGATACAATGGTCATTTTTTAGCAATATAATCCGAAAACAGTCTCTTTTAAGGAGGATAAAGATGTTGATCTATGTGTGTAATACTATCTATCTATGTGTACCTATGCATGTATAAGTAAGAGTATGTATACACATGTATAATGTATTAAAACATTATTTCTAGTTATACAAGTAGATAGATTAATTATTGTCAACTAATATGGAGAATAAACCGTTTAGTACATAAAAAATCTAATCAAAACGACTATTTTTAATCGCATATAAGAATGTCTTGCTCACCTATTATTTCTTCAAAAGGACGTGAAAACACTTCGCTTGACGAACGCCCCAACGACCACAACGGAGGCTCCAGTGGAAGACGTGAAGGGCTCCACTAGGGCCCCTGACCCGCTGGTGACGGCGGGCGGGGCTCTTGGGGCGGTTGCGCTGCTGGTGCTACTCGCAGTTATACTGTTCCTGTGCCGGAGGGCGAAGCGCCCGCCCGCTGACAGTAAGTGTAGTTAAACACTCTATGTGGAGAATGATCACTACGTAGGCTCCAGTGGCAGACGTGAAGGGTTCCACTAGAGCTAACGACCCGCTGGTGACGGCGGGCGGGGCTCTTTGGGTGGATGCATTACTGGTGCTGGTAGAAGTTATACTGTTCCTGTGCCGGAGGGCGAAGCTCCCGCCCGCTGACAGTAAGTGTAATTAAAAGATTTATATGGACAACGACCATTACGTACGCTCCAGTGGCAGGTGTGAAGGGCTCTACTAGGGCTCCCGACCCGCTGGTGACGGCGGGAGGAGCTCTTGGGGCGATTGCGTTACTGGTGCTACTGGTAGTTATAGGTACTGTTCCTGTGCTGGAGGGCGAAGCGCCCATTCGCTGACAGTAAGTGTAGTTTAACATTCTATCTATATGGGCAACGACCACTACGTAGGCTCCAGCGTTATCGGCTCCACTAGAGCCCCCAACCCGCTGGTGACGGCGAGCGGGGCTCTTGGAGCGGTTGCGCTACTGGTGCTCCGTGCAGTTATACTGTTCTTGTGCCGGAGGGCGAAGCGCCCGCCCACTGACAGTAAGTGTAGTTAAACATACTATATGGACAACGACCACTACGCTGGATCTAGTGGTAGAGGCTCTACTAGATTCCCTGAACGGCTGGTGACTGTGGGTCGGGTTCATGGGGCAGTTGTGTTACTGGTGATGCTAGCAGTCATACTGTTTCTGTGCTGGAGGAGTGAGGACGAAGCGTCCGCCCGCTGACAGTGAGTGTAGTTATAAGTACTATTTTGGACAACATCAGGTTTTTCTACAACTGTCTGAATATGGTGTAGTTATGGGTACTTATAATAATCCCGGCACAAATCTTAAGCACAAAGCGAAACATTATATGAAGCCATTTTGTGACATAACAAAAAAGAGAAAAGAGAAATCTTGCTAGTATGATTCCTGTTTCGTGTTGCTTGGCAGCCAATTAATGAATTTTTATTTTTGCTTGCAGAGGAAAAAGGGTCTGTACCAGAAAGTGGTGGCGGAAACGGTTACATCCAAGCTAAGGTCCCCATCACAATCACCGCCAATCCTATGCACGCTGAAGTAAGTTCTATAAAGTCTTCTTGATTTAATCTCTTTTTCCTGATCTAATTACGTATTTACTTGCTAAGAAAATATGATCTTACGTTTATGCGATTTTGTTTAGGGAGGAGATGGAGGAGTAGAAATGTCATTCCTACATAACAATAATTGTGGCAACACTGGTAGCAACGACGATACACTACCGCATTCCAGAAAAAACGGACCGACACAGCGGCAATACGTCTGAGAAGACGCATGGGCAAAGGAGATTTTGTGTTGCCGTTCTATAAAAGTACTACCAGAATGGTAGATTTAAATTGGCATTTAAAATGTGATATAAAAAGAGAAGCCATATTTGAAACGTTGACGAACTTTAAATCAGTACAAAATAAAACTTAAGCATGTTACTTAGTATAAGACATTGGAAAAATTAAGTGACGAAACGTTTTTGGTCGTTGTGTAAAGTGAAAAACCTACTTTCATGAATGGTATATGCTACCGTTAGAAGCAATAGAGAATTTCATTCCATTATTGTTATTTATCAAACACAAATCAAACGTCTTAATGGTTAATGAATAACATTTAGTGAAGGAATAATTTAGTTTGTGTTTAGATAATACAACGTTAGTTAACGAATTTTATTTATAAAATATTGACATGATTCCTTTAGATCTGAGGCATGAGGGCCTATTTCAAAAAAGCATCGCGATGAGCGTACAATAATCGACTCACTTCGTGGCATTATTGACTCATGAATAAGGTTAAATATCAAGTAAATTGAACGACAAATTGCGTCCAACTATCGTTCTTTTTTTGTAATAGGCTCTCTGATCCTTTTAAATCTTAGCCCCTATAATTATGACTCAAGTAAGATACTTACTTACTTATAAAAGGAAAATATCGCGTACTGATCCTTCAAATGCAAATGTCTATTTTCATCTCAATACAAAATTATTACAAAGTCTCAATTTAGCAATATGGCAATATGTACTTAATAAAAATATTTTTTGTTATTAATTTTGTTACAAACGTTGTTTAGTTATTATTTCATTATTATATGTAATTATTTCATTTATTGATATTTTCTGTAGATCTTTCGTTTCTTTTAAGGTTGTGATGGACCCCAGCATTTAAGTAATGACATTTCTATTTATTTTTAACTTTGTACAAATTGTGAACCTCCTACGATTTTGGCAAAGCCATTATCTTTGCCACTTATTTTAATTGGTAGGTATATAATTTGTAATGTTAGAATAGAATTAAAAAGAATAGGTTTATGTAAATGTAGGAGTAAGGAATCTGAGTATTATTATTAATATCTATATAATTCTATCAAAACGTAATTCACCTAAAATTCTATATGAATGTAAAATTATGGATAATTAACCATTTGAAATCAAAGAAGTTAAAACGTCAATTGTAAACCATTGTAACTTAAAACTTAAAACGTTATGTTAAAAAAATAGTAAATCGTGAGATCTAATTTATTGTTATTTTGAAGGGTAGGAATTCCTAATTTCCAAACGCTTATAGGTAACTCATGCAACTGTTTCATTAACAATAAAACTTCTTTACATATTTAAGTTAAATAATTTTATGATTATTATCAATGCACTCGCTTATTTAACTCGCTTAAAAGACTGAAAAATATTTCTGAAGTTTTGTAGGGGTGAATGAGAAAGAAAGACATGCAATTTATACTGAATTTATATTTACAGTTTTCTGTAAGTTATGAATACGACGCAGTTAGAAGAGTATTGTAGAAATACATGTAAGTAAATTAATAAAAATAACGATAAAAAACACTTTTGTTTTATTGATAATTGAGCCAATTTCTTTTATAAAATACTTATGTCTGGAATCGTCAATGATTGACAAACAATATTCATTGAAGAGTTAAAAAATAATGTAATAAAGCCAACATAACTAGATACTGTGAGTGCTTCTTATTAAACTTAAATTCCAACTTTTTATAATAATTTAAAACGACTCAAAGGAGTTATTAAATGTGAAAACGAATTTCTGTTCGAGAATATTGAGTTTTGAAATATTAAATGAAATGTGTTCTGAATTTCTGATAGAAAGGATTTCATTATGACTCGGTACCAGTACCGAATGCAATAGGAGCTTATAAGTAATAAAGAAGCGCTCATGGTGGAGCTTGACAGACTAATCGTACTCGATCAGGTTTGTTAAGCAACGCTCGGTCCGGTCAGGTGTCGGATGGGTGACCGTTAAAGTGTCATTACAACCGAGCGCTTCCGTGCTCCGGATGGCACGTTAAACCATCGGTCCCGCCTATTGCCATCTAATAACAGTCGTTACGCCAAGTAAGAGGCCTTACAGGCAGCTTGATAAACTCTAACACTAGAGGTGGCCACTAATCCTCATGAGATAAGAAGACTAATTTGTAAAAAGATAAAAAGAAAGATAAAGATTACTTTAAAGCATCTATTGCATTTGTTTTATAGAAAGCAATGAATATCTACAATAGGCATGACGAATATTTTTTTTATTTTATGTTACATAAATTACCTCTCAAGGAAAGAAACATTAGTAAAAGAATTATTTCGCTTGCATGAAAACTGCCCGAGATATCACAGTTTGAAATGCACACAAATTGGACTCACCCAAAAACGCTCCATACTAACGGCTACCTAGTTATGACGTCACGCCTAGGTAGTTTGTATGCAACGCGTAGGAAATTTGCTCGGCAGCTATATTAAATATTGTGTTTATCAAAATGGTTTCTTAGACAAATTTGCTATACATTTTACGGACTAATTAAAGGTATTAATTATTTTAGTTAATTTTATACTTTTTAAATGGACTTGTCCACCCAACTTTGAAGGGTCATAAAACAAATAATTCGCAATATATAAAACCATTAGGTATACAAGCTACTCTAAAAGTTAATTATGTTTACGATTTTTATTAGTATTTCGTTATTTTATTCATTAGTCGTCATCCCGTCGTGCGTCGTGCGTCGTGCGTTAAACTATGTGAAAGAAAATTATTAAAAATGCCAGTAAAAAATCAGAAACGCAATATCCTAAAACTTATCTGAATGCAAATGGATTGTTTATTATTTTTTACAAGTTTCACCTTACTTTTCATCGTGCAATTTTCAATTTTATATTTCACATCAATCCCAATACAGTCACAGTTTAGTTTTAAAACCGTTCCGACAATACTTGTCTCAAATTAAATAGCCACTTTAAAGCAGCTCGAGACTACAATCTCGGCTGTCTCGAACACGAGTAGTACAAATATTTGTCGAGATTTACAACCGCGAATGTCGGGGACATGTGTAAAATATGTAAGTTAATGGATCTGCTCTAGTCGGCAGTGGGACCGCGACCCGTAAACTGAAACAATTTCATATTCAACGCGAAAGGAGCAAAAGCGGTTTGTTTCCGTTAAGCCTGTAAGTTATGTGCGTGTTTATAGGTTCGTGGTGCTCTTTTCTATGAGAGCTACAGAATATTTTTTTGTTTAAGATGAAAAAAGTCTGTCAATCTTTTAAATTAACAAACAGAAAGTGGCAGGAAAAAACCCGTATCTATTTAGAATTTTCTCCAACGTGGATCGTTGGAGTATTCCTATTCCTACCCACATTACGCAAATGGAGAATTTTCTAATCAATCTATGTGTCCACGCATGTGGCCACCATTCGATTGATCACATCCGGGGTGCGATTGCCTAAAATCAATCGTATTCATTTGACAGTTCATATCGTATCCGATCGCAGCTATTTGTATAGAATTAGATGACATACAATATGAACTTTCTAATCAATACTATTACTTTACGCAATCGCCTGTCTGATTTAAGAACTTTTATAGGTCATCGTTTGGAAATTAAAAACTATGCTGCACTACAGTACAAGATTTTGTGTCGTTTGATAATGCCAAGGTACATAACTAAGGGTTGGCAACGAACATGGGTTAAGCCGTCCGCATGAAGGTTAGACTGATTCACAGGGTCAAATCCACATGTTAGGAAAAAGACCTTCAGCCAGCTCATTTTACGAGCGAACTTAAAAATACGTCAGGCGGGAGTAGCCTTGTCACTTTGGGTGTATTTTCTATTCCGCCTGTCATGTTTTTTAAAACGCCGTTGATTTATGCTAAACGTATTCATGGTAATTAGTGGGGGAAGCTAATTTCCATTAGCCGTCCTCTTGTTGTTCGCAATAATGGAATTCTTAGTGAGCGTTCTACTCAATTACCCGTAACACGTACTTCTGCTATAATTAAAATGAAGAAACAGAACACCGATATAGAAAAACAATTACTTAACGAAGGAAATAATTACTTAACTTTCGTAGGGCCATTCTTTTGTATGTTGAGGGGCCGGTAATAGTGTTACGCCCGACGATTGTGCCCCTTGATTTTCCCGCCTCGTAAGTGGAACTGTAATATTATTATAACATGTATAAGACTTGGTAATTTTTTAGTAATAATAGTACCTATATATATTTCCTTTATAAAATATCCAACGTTCCTCCATATTTACATTTTCGTTTACATTTGCAAAGCTGTATTGGTACTAGTGGAAAAAGGTGAAATTATGGTAAGGTAGGTAAGCCTTTCTACAAAAATGTTATGATTTGCATAGTGGATCGGTACTCGGTAGGGTGGGATTTCTAAAAGGTAAGTTGATAAGAACGGCTTGTATGGACCCTTCGCTACTGATTACCCATGTGCGGTCGTGCACTATGTTACTTAATAATGCATATTTAAGACCGAAGAGAGCCATAACCAAAAGCAAGTCAAGGTCTGCTTTCCCTACGAGCATGGCAACAAAACTGCATACAATCACTCCCAACAAAGAGTCTAAGGCTCGTATTACAGAACAAGACTCAAGCACTGCTCGCTGCTTAAGTACAGTTAGAAAGGGATGGTGCTATTCATCGCATATAGCGCCACCCCTTTCTAACTGTACTCAAGCAGAGATTTGAGTCTGAGTTTGATTCTATAATACCAGCCTAAGTAACTCAGCAGAAAGGAGTAAAAAAAAATAGTCAAAATGAATTCGTTCGTTTATCTCATTTTCATTTTAGTTGTGTTAAAATTATATTTTTGAAGAAAGTTACCTATTTATATTTAAGGTAATTCTCATCGAACTTTTCTCAGTGTTAGATTACGAATTAAAATAGTATTGGACGGGGTTGAATCACCGAAACGACTTTTTGACATTTTCCATCAATCTAAAATTGTGTGCGCTTTTCACTCTTTTCAATTTGTAAAATTACTTTTCTCAAGTTGTTTTCAACGTAGGTGGCTTAAGTGTAGGGTTATCAAACGTCAGGGTTTTTGGGTCCCTGTCATTATTCTGGTCGGAGTTGGAAAATGTCAGGATTGTTTTTATTATTTACATTACATAGTAAAACAACCCTTAGAAATTACGCTATTTTTCTTTGGTAACAATCAACAAGGTACATTTGCAGAAAATAATCAACACAACTTAAACTTAGAATAAGTAATGTCAGGACTTTTTAGTAGAAATCAGGATTATTGTCAGGATTTCATAGTTATACCATCTGGTAACCCTACACTTAAGTCTGATAACTTTGCTTTTGACATTGGCTTAAGTCTATCAGTTTCATCTTTGCAACTTTTCATTCAGTTACAGTTAGTTCATTGTCGAATGTTTGAGTACATACTTTTATTATTATTCTGATTTATAATATTTATGTCTAAGCACTGAGAATAAAGCTTTTGATTTAATCAATATTCGTTCCTGTGTATATCATTGAATATATCTGAAAAATATCCAGCAGTCAGCAGCCGCGTTCCATTCATTGAAATAAAAACACTATTCCGGATTGAAAGCAAAACACACGCTTTGAATCGGGAGATGTACTTAGCTCTATATTCGCATCGAGTTTGTAGACTTCAGATTCAGCGTAGAAGAGTTGGAATGAATGTTAGCTGTCAAAGAATTCTGGACAACCATAACTACGAAACAATTTCTTATGAGCATCACACAAATAATGCCCTTATATTTTTTTCAACACACTTGCTCGTAAAGTGAGCCCTAATACATCGCTTTTAGGGCCATAAACCGAACTATAACAAACGCGTGCAATAATATATAAAACACTAGTTGGTTATAGAATGATCCCTACAAAGTTAAATAGGTATCTTACTGCAAGTTCTATGCGAGTAAACAGAGCATTTTCAATTTAACCGGGTAATACAGTTATTTTTTTAGTAACAACAAAGAGGTTTTATGCCGCTGAAAATTCATTTGCATTTTTGGAATAAATAAATGTGTAGCTCCTTAATTAAGTCATTCAAATATTTATTATTATCAAATTATTCCTAATTTATAATATTTTGTTATAAAATATTAAAATATTATCATTTAATCACCTAAATTTATAATTTTGAAGTAGGCTGTATGCTCACTAACCCCTTTGTTCGCAAAATATTCTTGCATTGGATGTGCATTGGTCGTGTGAAAAAAAAAAACAAAAAAAAAACCTGCGCGCCTTTTCTCATCATGATTATCATTTTGTTTTTGTCGTATTTGTTGCTGTGTGGTAAATTACTTTGTTTTTCCTCGCAAATGTGTTGAAAACCGTCGTATGAAACTCGTGAGCTTTTATTCATTACACACTCGGCTGAGTTACGCCCTCGCCTGCGGCTCGGGCTGCAACCCACAGCCTTGTGTGCAATGACCAACCTAAGCTAACTTGTATCATAATGTACTATTATATGCACAACTGGATAGTGCTTGGCCTTCACAGATGTTAAGGGCCGAAGGTGGAAGCGCACTACTCCCGGAATTCTCATCACTGAGGAACTGGCTATCTTACCTCTAAATACCGGAACACAAAATTTAAAAAAAAATGTTGTTATGGCGTCAGACTTAGGTAAGATGGTGGAAGCTAGCCAGGCGGACTTGAAATAAGCCCTACCAACCAAATCGAGTTGTAGACAAATTGTACCCCCCTGGGAATCGAACCCGGGACACCTGCGCGAACCACTAGACCATAGAGGCAGTTAAATTGGTTTTTATATTCGATCGATTCGATCTCTGATCCTTTGGTTCCTTGCGCCAAGCGGTTGTCAAATCATATTGGTTAAACGTATACAAGGTCCTTCTTAAATGGTGCACAAAATTTTAAGGGGTCAATGTACTCATGCATTAACAACTTTTACTATGGTACCAACATTGAAATCGCGAAAAAAAATCAGCTGAACCATACATTTTGATCTATTAGATTTTTAATTTTCTATGGAACAGCTGATTTTATTTTTCGCGACTTTAATGTTGGTACCATAGTAAAAGTTGTTTGTATGCATGAGTACATTGACCCCTTAAAATTTTGTGCACCATTTAAGAAGGACCTTGTATACGTTAAGTAGGTACAGCTTGCAAGTCAGCAATGAGTAATATATGCCGCGGAAAAAATGTGGAGTCATCATATTCGCGCACAGTTAAACAGCCAACAAGGGGTGAATGACAATGACGCCCTCAAAGATGAGTATCTATACTATAGCTTATGATTTAGTACTGTAAAACGTCCTTTATCTACCCATTAAGAATTTCAAATTTACAAAGTCTTATTAATAATGCAATAGCTTTGGGTAGGCGGTTATGTACCGCAGAAAGGATTGGTTAACGATAAATTATCATGCAAAAAACCGGAGTGCCTGTGGGCCCGCGTTTAGTAAAACATTTTTACCATTTTTACCACTTTAGATGAGATTGTGTTGCTAGGTTTTTTTACCATGTAGGCACTGATGTTTTTATGAAATCTCATGTAGATACTTATTTAAGTAGTTTGTAAAGCTGTATGTAGTAGAAGAATTCACATATCCGTAAGTATGTTATCCCATGTTATGGGATTTAAATTTTGATATTTTCGTTATTAATTTTTGTGTGAAACAGGAGTTTTTTTTTTCGCGATTTCAGAGTTGGTCCCATAGTAAAAGTTGTTCAGTTTGATGGTCCCTATCTACCATATTCAGCATTAGGGGTTATTTTGTAACACGTTGTATATTTAAATAGTGTTTAGGTGATCGCTCTTCTGCTGGCAGTTGAATCTACAACAACTAGTAATAGTAGTAATCTACTAAACATTTTAGTGAAAATAAATAACTGAAAACATTTTCTGCCTCCAAGTAGTTCTGCAATTTAGGAATTTATCCGTCTATAAATTGTGCAGCTTTTCCCGCTGCAACAAAGTCTACCAAAAAACGACGGCTATAATACTGGAAAACAAGGTCCCACGAATTTACGATATGGCCGCTGCATTTAGTGTAAATAAATACATTTTATTGTGACTTTTCACTTGACTTTTGTGTACGTACCTGCGTACTTTGTGAGTCCGAATAGGAAGTTACCAGTTTGTATTGATTGAAATTCTAAAAAATGGATCTATGAAAAAAATGCATACGTACTAATAGTAGTTTATGAAACTGATGCATAATAAAGGGTATTAAAACATGAGTGTGTGTTTAAAAACCGAGCCGTAGGCGAGGTTTTTAATAGTATCACACGAGTGTTTTAATACCTAGTTATGTACAGTTTCATACACTACTTTATCTACTCTCATACAATTTGTGATTAAACCGATTGAACCTACAAAATAAAATATCAATGATAAAAAAGAGTTCGGTAGGTCGGCAGTACTTACCTAGGTTAAGTAAGACGTTTTTTCCGTCACCGCATCTAAAATATCGGGTGGAGTCAAATTTTCACTTACTGCACTCACTACTATGATATTTTAAGCAAAAGTAAAAATTAAAATCTAAAAATGGCGCGTATCCTATTAGAAAAAAAATGAAATAAGTGCATTCCGGTAGACTAATCGTTACGCTAAGTCATCGATCACCATAGAGTACGTTTTAACCATGGAAAGTATATGGGAATATCATTGTTTTTTTTAAATATCGCGGCACTGCCTTCTTCTTGGATTTGCCCTGTATCGTAATGAGAAAAAAAGTTATTTTATAACATTGCTTAGTATAGCGAAGGTATGTTATAATAGTAGTTTATGAAACTGATGCATAATGAGGGGTATTAAAACATGAGTGTGTGTTTAAAAACCGAGCCGTAGGCGAGGTTTTTAATAGTATCACACGAGTGTTTTAATACCTAGTTATGTATAGTTTCATACACTACTTTATCTACTCTCATACAATTTTGTGATTGAACCGATTGAACCTACAAAATAAAATATCAATGATAAAAAAGAGTTCGGTAAGTCGGCAGTACTTACCAAGGTTAAGTAAGACGTTTTTTCCGTCACCGCATCTAAAATATCGGGTGGAGTCAAATTTTCACACTACACTCACTACCTACTACGATATTTTAAGCAAAAGTAAAAATTAAAATCTAAAATGGCGCGTATTCTATTAGAAAAAAAAATGAAATAAGTGCATTCCAGTAGACTAATCATTACGCTAAGTCATCGATTACCATAGAGTACGTTTTAATCATGGAAAGTATATGGGAATATCATTGTTTTTTTTTTAATATCGCGGCACTGCCTTCTTTTTGGATTTGCCCTGTATCGTAATGAGAAAAAAAGTTATTTTATAACATTGCTTATTATAGCGAAGGTATGTTATAAAATAACTTTTTAATTTTTTTTCGGTATTGCGTGTATAAAGTATGTCAATATAAATTCGTTTTGAAATTCATAATTCGAATTTTACGATATGAGAGTAGATAAAATAACTTTTTAATTTTTTTTCGGTATTGCGTGTATAAAGTATGTCAATATAAATTCGTTTTGAAATTCATAATTCGAATATTACGATATGAGAGTAGATAATAGTTTATTATTAGAAAAGATATTTAAACACCTGTTTAACTTAGACACTATTAAAATGTGACGCTGTCTATTTCAAACAATATTGTCAAAAAAGTGATAGCACCACAAGGTGAGGTGTTCCGGCAGTTAGAGGTAAGATAGTTCCTCAGTAATGAGGATTCCGTGTTAAGTGTACTTCCACCTTCGGCCTTATCGTCACTTAACATCAGGTGAGATGAAGGCCAAGCACTATCCCGTTGTGCATAAAAAAAAATCGTTATTAATAATCCATACATTATTACGATTGAATCGCCGATGTGATCAGACGTGTCGATTAATTCATGTGATTAATTAAACAATAACTTGCAAAATAATTGTGACCTAGATTTACGATACGCGGAAGAGACATTTATCTATGCCAAACGGTAATTGCTTTAAGTGAATTGTTTTGTTATTTTTACGATGTTAAGTGAACAACAATAAAAATGGATAGCAGCCCCTTTAACCGGAGCGCGGTAACGGCCCGCAGCCCGCCTACGCCCTCGCGCCAACCCCCGGCGCCCGCGCCCGCTCAACATGAAGAGGACCCTCCAGAAGTTATATCCACTCCTGATATCCAGAATTGGATGAAAAGCATTGAACAATGCCTAAATGAGGTCTGCGCTATTTCGTGCGAAGGTAAATTAAATTCAGACCAGAAATTACGTATCAACAATTTATGCCGCAAAGTTAGCCATGGAACATCTCAACTGGCCGTCCAATACCAGTCCCTTAAGCAGAAAACTATTCAGACCCATATTTCAATTCAAGCCCTTAAAGAAAAACATGACCTTTCGCAGCGACTTCAAGACCTCAAACTAACGATTGAAGAGTGCTCAAAACCAGCCGCGGGTTCAGTTTCCTTCGCCGACGTTGTTAAAAAAAGTGCTAACAACCTGATTAAGCCCAACAACTTGAATTCTGTCGCAATATACCCTACTGACAAAACAAAGTCGAGCGAGGAGACAAAAACTCTAGTTAAGAAAATTATCAAACCGGAACAAATGAAGCTGCATGTGAGGAGTTTGCGCAAAACAAAAAAATGGTGGTGTTATCATCAGCACTGACACCAAGGACGACGTTGAGAAACTGAAGCAGACGGCACAACTGATGACCTCTGGCCTCACTGTGGATGAACCACCTAAACGAAAGCCGCGAATCGTAGTTATTGGAGTGCCCGTGTGTATGCAGGAAACGGAAGTCTTCAACTGCATTTTTCAGCAAAACTTATCCAATAAACTTCATGGCATGACAATCGATACCTTTTTGACCTCTATTAGATTAAGTCATAAGTCAGGAAAGAAGGACGCTGAGACCTGCAACTATGTTATAGAAGTCCCTGCAGATATACGAAAAGCCTTAATTACTAATGACAGAGTATTTGTGAATTGGTCTTCGTGCCCTGTAAGGGACTTCACTCTTGTGACGAGGTGCTACAAGTGCCAGCAGTACGGTCACGCGGCCAAGACATGCCGAGAGGAGACCACCACCTGCGGACACTGTGGCGAAATAGGACACGCCATCAAGGACTGTGCTAAAAAAACTGAGCCTCCAAAATGTGCTACATGCTTGCACTTCAAGAAGCCCTCTAACCACAAAACAGGTGATGCTGACTGTCCGGCTAAAAGAAATGCTGAACGAAGATATATAAACTCAATAGATTATATAGGAGCCTAAAAGTCTAATTTTTCACTAATTTTATTTTTAGATAATTTTAACATATTATGTATTTTCTGTTTTTATAACAATTCATCAATAGCATTAGTTTTTGATGCGACAATAACCGATCACCAGTGTTCTACTAACCTTTATAATAATTCACCACATCTAACATGTATGCAAAATAAAATAAATAACTATAGATAAATATTTGTAATTAAACTTGAAGTATGCATCACTGCCATTGACCTAGATTAAACTTTTGATGACGCAGGGCGGGTGTAATTGTAGGTAATGTTTGTGAAACCGTATCGAGAAGAATTATTTTTGTATTACAAAAAGAATATGTAGGTTTTTCTCGCTAATGTAGATTTATATAAAAAACATTGTTTTTGTTTTAGCTCTTTTTGCGAATTTTTGTTTTTTATTTTTCATTTAATTATTAATTACGTTGTATTTTATTGTTTAATAATTTTAAGTAGTTTTGTAAGTCCTTTTTTCGCCTGAAACACAGGTTAATCCTAGTTCAGGCACATTTTATTTCTTTTCCCTGTATTATCTATGTTTAGACTTGTTGTAAATAGTGATTTAAGATTATTTCAATAAAGATTTATTATATTATTTATTATTTATTATATACTGTGTTTAATGTAATTTTTTTTTCTTGACCTTTCACTATGTTCACAAATCTAAAAAATTAAGTCATTGTCTGACAAACATATTCAGTTTTTCTATCAAGAAGCAACAATGTTATTTTATTATTAAGTGCATGAAAAGAATAATATATTTTTCTCTAGGCAATCTTAAAAATAGATCAAGAGAAAAAGACCTAAATAAACCTCTTCAGTAAATAGTACCGTGAGCGTAAATGGCATTCATTAGTCGTTTATACGCTCACGCAAACGCCCACATAATTCTCCGACTCTCAGCTCAGATTCTATATAGGATATGTTTCGGAATAGTGTCACTTCACAACACCTTTCAAATTAGCATTCGAATAAATAATACAATTCTGCGAAGTGTGGTACGCCTCAGCACATTCTTAATTGGAGTGAAGCAAATTATTCACGGGCACGAATATCTGCCGTTTGTATACTACTGCCACAGTATAACTAAAGCAGTATCTCAACTTCGCCCTTTTTTAGTTCAAAATGATCGTAGGTGGAACGAGCGAGATACCAGACATAATGTTAACTATTTAAGAAATTTGATATATTCTAAAAAAGTGCTATATTGAGACATTGTTTTTATTTTTTCTGTAATATTTATATAAGCTGATATCACATAGAATTTTTTCAGATTTTTCTCTTTGCAAACTTCGGAGATAAGGGGGGAGGAACGGTATTTTTTTACATTTTTACATTTTTCATCATAAGGCGAAAACTATGCGGCCTAAAAAAAATGATTGAAAACGTGCAAATGGCGCTCTTTCATATGAAACCCAACAGGCCCTAGTAGCCTCACTTCAAATTTTTAAGACCCCTTTTCAGTCCCTGTTGTCAAAAAATTATTTATTTTTTTATTTCTTTCTTTTTTGCAAAATAGTTGGGCAAATGTCATCTTAAACTATTCCAAATTTCAAGTTTATACCATTAGTAGTTCTCGAGATATCCAGCTGTGACAGACAGACAGACTGAGTCACACCATAAGGGTTACCCTAAAAATAGAGTGATAATAATAGTAATAATTTAGTAACATGATTTTGTGTCGCCACGACGCAGCACCCCCTGCACTGTGAACCTGAATTGAAATGAAATTTTTATTTAGAACTAAAACAATTTTAACATAAAACAATAGGGAACATGCATAAGTTACCTATTTTGATAAAATTGAGCTTGATCGCTGCGGACACGTTTAAAAACATGATGGAACAGAAAAATAAAAAATAAAATGTATTACTTTAGTTTTATCACACAAGTCGGATAGAACATCAAATAAGAAATAATATTTTGTAACACACATATGTACTTAAACGCAATATTTAGGGAGATATTTGAAAATTCTTGGCTAACTCCATACTTATGCACTGAAACGTGACATGAGTGACGTCACAAATGTTGACCTTTTTGTATAGAGCGTTTTCGGCGGGTGCTGCTGCGTGCTAACTTCAAGTAACTATATCACGAGAAAAAAACATAAGAGAAAAGTTTTAATATTACAGTTGATTTTCTCACGCATTATACTTTTGATTTTGATACAAAAAAAATTGATGCATGTTCCCTATAGTGTTCCTTAATGGCTACAGTAGTTGAAAAACTGTGTCGCCTTGCATATACCTTGTCTAGCGATTTTACGCGTGATTTGACAAGCGTTTCGCTATCGTTTGGGATTCGCTCTGTAGTAACGTGTATAATATTGACAGCCTGTATAACCAAAATCACCTCTCAACTCGCGGGTAAAATCACGTAGAGCCCTCGTAGTCTCGTAGTAGACTCGTAGCGACGTGACGTGTATCTGTGAGAGTGCGCTTGTTGGTCTTATCGGTGTTATTTCAAAAGATTTTTAAACACCTGTTTAACTTAGACACTGTTAAATGTAATGCCTCTGTCACTTTTTTGACAATATTATTTGAAAGAGACATCACATTTAAACAGTATCTAAGTTAAACAGGTGTTTAAAAATCTTACATTTGATGTTGTCACTTTCTTGATAATATTGTTTAAAAGAGACAGAATTACATTTAACAGTGTCTAAGTTAAACAGGTGTTTAAAAATATTTTAATTTGTAATAACACCGGTGTTTGCTGAACATAAGTATGTATACAACGTGTTACAAAAATACCCCTAATGCCGAAAATAGTAGATAGGAACCATCAAACTGAACAACTTTTACTATGGGACCAACTCTGAAATCGCGAAAAAGAAGCAGCTGTTTCATACAAAAATTAATAACAACGGTCCCATCCGGCAGAAAACATGAAACTTGGTATGTATGTAGCTTTTACGTATACAATAAAATCTAAGAATAAAATATAGAAGTCGCAGCAAGTCGTAAAGTGATTCCCCCTCCCCTTTTTTAATTTAAAAAAGTTACCGTAAATGGTGAAAGCTACAGCAAAACTGTCGAAAAACAATTTATTCTTCATTAAATTTTCTACAACAATTTTCTTGGAAGAATGTTGATAGGACTTATAGTTTTCAAAACAAACTCACAATCATTGGGTAAGTAACGGAATTTAGGCAATTAATAAAACTACCTACCTATTTCATGACTAATCACAAATTGTGTTTATTTTTTAATTTAAAACACACGAGTCTGTACTAGGCTCTGTTAGTGTGGGGGAGACACGTGTGATTTAAATTAAAAAATCAATATAAATTAGCAGTTATTACGCCCAACAGTACGTGTGGCGTAAGAAAATTTTACCCCCTTCCCCTCCCCCCCCAGCGGGGTGTCTCCCGCTGTCTCTCGGGCGTTTTTCACTCTGGTCTACTTAAGGAACAAGTGTGCCAAGTCTCATTCATTAATGCAGAAAATATCGGTGTTTTCCTATACGTTTCCCATAGGGTGATTTTTTCAAAAAATATCAGAATAAACTCAAACATCATTTGAAAACTATAAGTGCTATCACCTTCATTTAAAAAGTAATTAATAGATAATTTAATGACAAATATATTGTTTTTAGTCAGTTTTGTTGTAGATTTCACCGTTTTTTATTAAAAAAATAAAAACTGCAATTGGTGACACAAAATGCTCCCCAAGGGGGCGAAAAAATCACTTTACGACTTGCTGCTACTTCTATATTTTATTGTATACCTAAAAGCTACATGTATGCCAAGTTTCATGCTTTCTGCCGGATGGGACCATACCTAGGTATAATATAGGTTGAAATGAGCCGCACTATTAGGGGTACTTTTGTAATACGTTGTATTGTTGCGTTACTGCTTTAGCTATATTTACTCTATGCCACTTTGCAGTAAAGGGGTTTCAGTTATCTGTTTTTTAATTGACATGGCAGGAAAAGTAATGGTAAATAAATCAGATACTGAGAACTGCTATTCATTTTTGCTTGTATTGTTTTTTTTGCGTTTTTAAATTCAAGTTACTTTTTTGAATACCGATTGATTTCTTTCAATGAAATTATGTAAAAAGAAGAATAGCAATAAATTATTATTTATTTATTTTGAAATGTGTTTGTTTTAAGTAGTTTTTCACAATACTCTGTAAAAATATCAAGTTAACTATGTTAAACAAAATGTTGTGTAGTTTTTTCATAATATGTACGTGGGAACAAAGTGAAACTGTTTGAACATAAACACCGAACTTCGAAGTGAGGAAATCCTGTAAAGTAAAGGATACACGTCTATGTTGTTGGAAAAGTTTGGTCCTTACTACGACCCAAAGATCGTTGGAAAAATCAACAAACATATAATCATTATCAATGTTTACAAATTTATTTTTGGTGTTCAAAGCAGTTTTACTATGAATTAGTTTCAATTGAATTCATGAAGAAACCTCTCTCATTTTTTTAAATACTCATCAAGAGAAAAAATATTACGTTAATAATTACCTTTTTTATGCACTTTATTTTTATAGAAAAGGATGTTTCAACCGATTTTTTTTTACAAAATTAAAGTAGTACTATCCTCGTCAATTGGTAATGCGCCTGGCGGCCATGATTTTAACCTCAAAAACGAAAAACAATTGTAAGTTTTTTTATATAACTACACCCTATCTTATTGAAAATAATAATTCAATAATTAATATATTGGATTACCTATTAGAATTTTCTTATTTCATGACATTTTTTGTTGCGGATCACGTCGACGTGGATGTTAATGTGACAAGGTTCCAGCGCATTACCAATTGACGGGGATAGTACAACCCGCGCAGATAAAGAATAGAATGAAATAAAAATGGCGTCGTTTATATTCCCTTCTCGCTTTCACACTAAACGCCACACCTATCGCTCTCTCACTCCCTCTCATTGTGGAAAGTGCGGTGTCCCGCCATTTTGAATCCCATTATTTATCTACGTGGGTTTTTTTTTGTGCTTTTGTACTTTAAGAAGAACGTTATTAGAACAAGCACTCATGGTAAAAGCCCAAACTTTTACCTGTGGTTCGCAAAAACACGAACACGCAATCCTTAAATAAAGTTGGCAGAATCTAAAACAGAACATACGCAGCAGTTTCGGGTCTCTTACATCGGAACAACTCTTACATCGAAAGCCTCGGGCCACCACATTTGATCCTTAGAGTTTTGAAAGCTGCAATTTCTGTTACATTAATGTGAAAGTAAATTACATACTTTGTTGCTGGACTTACAGTGTAGTATGAGCTTTAAATTAAGTATATGAGCACACCTTATTACACTACACCGCACACTACTAGCGCATTTATTTACAATAAAGTAACTTGTAACCTCGGAGAGGCGAATTTTATTTACCTTCCAAACTCTTAAGTCTATTTTTACTTTTAGCAAAAAACTAATTTTTCGTCTGAATTTGGTAAAAAAGCGGATAAAGCTAATATGGCTCGATATTGTATTTAAATATCAGCAATGTTACAGTACATAACAATTTGATGCCTAAAATAAAAATGGTGTTACAAAAAGACGTGGCATGATTGAAACCTCTAAACTCCCCGTAAATGAGGTAACAACATTCGACATCAAAGGAACATTTTTTCATAACCGCACAGAGCTTCTCAGACTTGCAATTTAGACTGTCGGGCTCAATATTCACACCAAAGAAAAACAAGCATCATTTTAATATTTCTCAGGGGAGTGAAATCTCGCACGGCACTCAGTTAGAACTCCAAAGGTTCGCTGTAATCTTTTCACGACGTCGCGGAATGGAAACTTTTCAATCGGATTTAACTCGGTACCTTATCTAATCGTAAAGTTACGTCAAAATTTTCGAAACTCGATCGAAAGTTCGACTATCGACGCGTCGGGGAAAAAATATTCGGTGCGGCCCCGTGACAAGTGTTCACGACACACGATAACGATATTTCGGTTGAAAAAAAACTTTTGAACGAGTTTATTCAACTTGTTCGCTCTTTGGCCGCGGAGTTAATGGGAGTCAGCTTGGTGTTTTATGGTTTTTGTATTTTATAAACTTTGTTTTTTCAAATAAATTGGGTCGCTTTTTAGGGAGGCCGGCGCCTTTTTATTGGGAAAATCTTTTGGTAGTTCAACAACTATTGTAAGCCAAGTTTTGAATGTTTTCCTAAAGTTTCTTGAAATATAAAAAGACTTCTACGACTCTGGTTGTTTTCATCGCAAATGTTTTCTCCAAAATATTGTTGGGACATATTTGTTACTCATAATACCTGTACTAAGCAATACCTACCTTCTGTTTAAAAATCTCATTACATTTCTCATATTTTGGCAGCAATTTTGAGGAAGTTTCTAAAACGTAAATGGAAGAAAATAGTTGTGTTTTAGAATGAAGAAAAACGTCTTAACTACTGAACCGATCATCATGAAATACACGTTGTCAGGGGTACAGAGAAGGATAGGGTATCTTTTATCCTGAAAAAAGTACTGTTCGCGAGGAATAACTGTCCCCTAGTTATTTTAAATAAAAAGCAGTAAGAAATTAACTTATCTTAAAGTAGAGCCATCGGTATCAAAATTAAAGCTAATATGAAAGAACAATTTCATACGAGGCTGTGTAGTGATAGTTCAGTCGAATTTGTCAATTTTAATTTACGCCGGGATAAGGTCCATTTTAGTATAGCGAACTAAATCTACCAGCGGCTACCTGCTTTCTCTCTGTATATGGCCTTACAATGATCCCATACGACCCAATAAATTAAAAAGTAAAAGTGTGCTGTAAAAATTTAAAAAGTTATTATATGATGCAGTTGACCAAATAGAATATGAATATAAGGTTCTTGCAGTTGACCATAGCCTTCTCTATTTGCAAGCCATGAACATAAGTTTGGCAACGTCTGTTACTGTCAGTTCGTGGTCATGCCCGTAGTCAGTCTCCATACTAAATGTATGGGAATATTTCAATTTTAAAAGGTCAATATTTTATTTCGTTGTAATCGTGTGGGGTTGAAAATATGAAAATAATTTAGTTTTTTTATTGAAATGCATTGATATTTTTCTTATTGTTTAATATATTTATATATTAAAATTAGGATTAAAAATATCAATGTTAACCAGGAAAAAATTACTGTCAAAGATATTAGTAATATAATAAGTCTATGAAGATATCATTTTTTTTCTTGATTTTGTTCAGCAGGGAGTTGATTGACACGCCCTCTAGCAATAAATGATATATCATTAGAAAGGCCTTTTAGAGTCAAATATTTGCTGTTAATATACTTTATATCAATTGTTAATACTTTTGGAGTTACAGTTTATTAAAGTATAAAACTGGTTAATTGTCTAGCTAGGTGTTGGTTGATCTACCCCGCCTCTATCAGTGAGTGATATATCATTAGAAAGGTTTTCATATAATAAATATTTGCTGTAAACATTATTTCTATCAATTGTTAGTATTTTCGAAGTTTTAGATCAGGGGTCTCCAAACTACGGCCCGCGGGCCAGATCCGGCCCGCGAGCACCAACAATCCGGCCCGCGAAAGCAGGCCGGATCGTACCAACAAAACTGTAATTTCCAGTATGTTAGTACAGAGCTAGCTAGATCCTGGCCCTTGGGACTTGGTGGAGGAGTAAGTCTGGCCCTTTTGCTAAAAAGTTTGGAGACCCATGTTTTAGATCATTAATGTTATAAAATTTGGTTAAGTTCAGAGCCTTATCATTCTCAAAGTACTAGTAGTTGACGTTTGCTGTTTTACAATAAAGTGTTTCAAATTTTAAGACCTTGTCAATGATGTAAGATTCATTGCTAGAGGAGGCCTAGTTCAAAGTGCTAATCATACTAAAGGACCCCCGAGAAGGTCAAACAATTTGGCCCATTCCTTATGTCCTAATAAATAAATAATTATAATAAAGGAGATGTCCCAGCGTTGCCCCAGTTTAATTTTATTTAATTACTTTCATAATAAAAAAATGCAAATTACATTTTATTTAGGTATAGTATCAGTCAAGAATTGCATTATATTTAAAAAAAAAACAATTACAAAAACATTAAGTTGTTTTCTGAAGTATTTTGTGAAAAAAATGTAAGTAAATAGTACTATCATGATAAAAAATAGTGATTTAAAAGCGTTTTAACTTAAAAATCCCACTTTTTAATGCAGAAAATAATTATTAATCTGATCCTAGAGTAAAATACATACTCTGACTTTGGTTATGACGCGATAGACTTTCATTCTTTGAGAATATAATTATTACCTAACTTTGTGACTTTGAGCTGTGTGTGCTGAGTTGTTGAGTTGAATAGCATCACACGAGTGTTTTAATACCTAGTTATGTGCAGTTTCATACACTACTTTATCTACTCTCATACTGTTACAAATCAAACCTCTTTTCTCAACCACTATAATTTATGGTTTACCTTTTTATTAGAAATAAGTTAGCTTTTGTTTTCACGTTGTCACTTAACTGTCTTTGTATAAAATTGAAGAAAATCAGTACAAGAATTATTAGCTAAAATATCTTTTATTCACTTTCCACGTAAGTAAACCCTCACCACCATAGCTACTAGCCCACGCATCGCTTACAATTTGGTCCTTCTCCCACAAAACGAACCAGTATTTTTTCATATTTTTTTGTCTTTCAAAATTCAAAATTTCCGTTGTATTTTATATTTGCCGTGACGTTT
Source organism: Agriphila geniculea (assembly GCA_943789525.1). NCBI lineage: Eukaryota > Metazoa > Arthropoda > Insecta > Lepidoptera > Crambidae > Agriphila > Agriphila geniculea. The sequence continues at coordinate 16,602,271 of OX038884.1, read as the reverse complement.
CCACATGCCCATCACGAGAAGCCACGCGAAAAAGGTTTCGATGGCGGAAACACGAGCAGCTTCAGATTCTGGAGCAGCTTGCTCCACGGGCAAGCATGTTGGTGGGAGTGTTATAAGTGAACGAAGCAGTGCAAAATCGAGTGCTACAGTTCAAGCGCGCAAGCTAGCCGCGGAGGCGCAGCTACGCCGCCGGCAATTTCTAAGAGAAAAAGAAATTGAGGAAATAGAGCTGCGTGCCCAGCTTGCTGCGATTGAGGCCGAGTCAGGCGGCTCGCTTGGCTCACATGGAAGTCACCTAGCTTCTCAAAGGACAAAGGAGTGGGTAACTAATGCCGAAACCGAACAGGTACAATTTTCTTTACCTACTCAATCTAAGAAAAACACCGAACAGGTTCAATTTTCTTTACCTACTCAATCTAACAAAAACGCCGAACTAGTACCACCATAGCTACTAGCCCACGCATCGCTTACACATACAATTTGTGATTGAACCGATTGAACCTACAAAACTTCTACAAAATAAAATATCAATGATAAAAAGAGTAAGTTTGGAGTTTATCGGTAAGTCGGCACTACTTACCTACTTTTTCCGTCGCCGCATCTAAAATATCGGGTGGAGTCAAATTTTCACTCACTACTATGACATTTTTAAGCATAAGTAAAAATTAAAATCTAAAAATGGCGCGTAATCAATTAGAAAAATAAATAATGAGATGAGTGTATTCCAGAAGACTAATCGCTACAATGAGTCATCGATGACCATAATAGTAGTTTATGAAACTGATGCATAATGAAGGGTATTAAAACATGAGTGTGTGTTTAAAAACCGAGCCGTAGGCGAGGTTTTTAATAGTATCACACGAGTGTTTTAATACCTAGTTATGTACAGTTTCATACACTACTTTATCTACTCTCATACAATTTTGTGATTGAACCGATTGAACCTACAAAATAAAATATCAATGATAAAAAAGAGTTCGGTAGGTCGGCAGTACTTACCTAGGTTAAGTAAGACGTTTTTTCCGTCACCGCATCTAAAATATCGGGTGGAGTCAAATTTTCACTCACTACACTCACTACTATGATATTTTAAGCAAAAGTAAAAATTAAAATCTAAAAATGGCGCGTATTCTATTAGAAAAAAAATTATTAAATAAGTGCATTCCAGTAGACTAATCGTTACGCTAAGTCATCGATCACCATAGAGTACGTTTTAATCATGGAAAGTATATGGGAATATCATTGTTTTTTTTTCAATATCGCGGCACTGCCTTCTTCTTGGATTTGCCCTGTATCGTAATGAGAAAAAAAGTTATTTTATAACATTGCTTAGTATAGCGAAGGTATGTTATAAAATAACTTTTTAATTTTTTTTCGGTATTGCGTGTATAAAGTATGTCAATATAAATTCGTTTTGAAATTCATAAATCGAATTTTACGATATGAGAGTAGATAAAGTACATTTTAATCATGGAAAGTATGTAGAAATATCGTTGTTTCTTTTTAATATCACGGCACTGCCTTCTTCTTGGATTTGCCCTGTATCGTAATGAGAAAAAAAGTTATTTTATAACATTGCTTAGTATAGCGAAGGTATGTTATAAAATAACTTTTTAATTTTTTTTCGGTATTGCGTGTATAAAGTATGTAATATAAATTCGATTTGAAATTCATAATTCGAATTTTACGATATGAGAGTAGATAAAGTTATTTTATAACATTGTTTAGTATAGCGAAGGTATGTTATAAAATAACTTTTTAATTTTTTTTCAGCATTGCGTGTTTAAAGTATGTCAATATAAATTCGTTTTGAAATTCATAATTCGAATTTTACGATATGAGAGTAGATAATAGTACATTATTATATAAGTGCTGTAATTATCAAAGCGCACGTATGTCATACGACGTTTTATAACATATTTGCGAGTCAATAAATAAAACTCTGACTTTGCACCTTTGCTTGTTTTCCATATGATTAAATTTTGATACGTTTGTAAGTATCTTATCGGTAAATTTTTCGGGCAAGAGGCTTAGAGTAGCCTTTTTCGCTACCTCTGAGACTCGTGGCGGTGTTGAATTAATAAATTCATCGCTACTTGACGACATTTTCAAATAAAAACAATACAGCAAAAAAAAATATTAGTAATGCGCGCGCATCAGCGCTTTTTTAAGGCAAAGGCATAAAAAACAGCCAGTATTACTAATAAAGTAAATTAATATTTTTGTGTTTTTGTTACAGATAAATGGTTGTAATTTATTGTCAACATTAATTAAATTAAGTAATTTAATGTTAATTTATTATATTTTATCTCCCAAAGTTAATTTTATTCATAAAATGTTGACTTCTTTTCTGACATAAAAACTCTTTGCTAAGATTTAAAAAAGTACCGTTCGTTTTAGACGAAGCATCTTGATAAACCGTGCGGTAATGTAAAGTAAAACGCACGGTTTATCAAGGAAACCGTGCGTTTTACTTTACATTACCGCACAAGTTCGTAATGAGATACAATACGATATTGAAATTGGTGTAATAAGAGACACTTTACGAGCAAATATGTTATAATAGTACATTATGAGACAAGTTAGCTTAAGTTGCTCATTGCACACAAGGCTGTGGGTTGCAGCCCGAGCCGCAGGCGAGGGCGTAACTCAGCCGAGTGTGCAATAAGCAAGAGCTCACGAGTTTCATACGACGTTTTTCATCACATTTGCGAGGAAAAAATAAAATAATTTACCACACAGCAACAAATACGACATAAACAAAATATGAAAATTATGGGAAAAGGCGCGCAGGTTTTTTTTTTTTTTTTTCACACGCCCAATGCAAGAATATTTTGCGAACAAAGGGGTTAGGTGAGCATACAGCCTACTTCAAAATTGTAATTTTAAGTGATAAAATGCAAATATTTTAATATTTTATAACAAAATATTGTAAATAATTATTAATTTAATAATAATAAATATTTGTTTGACTTAATTAGCGACTTACATATTTATTTATTCCAAAAATGTATATGAATTTTCAGCGGCATAAAACCTCTTTGTTGTTACTAAAAAAAATAACTGTATTACCCGGTTAAATTGGAAATGCTGTGTTTACTCGCATAGAACTTGCAGTAAGGTACTAATTTAACTTTCTAGGGATAATTCTATAACAAACTAGTGTTTTATATATTATTGCACGCGTTTGTTATAGCTCGGTTTATGGCCCTAAAAGCGATGTATTAGGGCTCACTTTACGAGCAAGTGTGTTGAAATAGTAGTTTGTTACACAAGGGATGTAAGTGAGCTATTACAGAACAAGATCCAATTTGGCGCCCGTGCGAGCGCAGCTCGCAAAGGGCGCTAATGGATCGAGTGCACCCGAGATATTTAGACGCCCGAGCGAGCGTAGCTAGCGAGGGCGAATATAGTTCGAGGGTGTAATAGCTACTTACAACCGAGGTAAGCATACTATTTTACATCATTCATGCGAGGTAATAAAAATAAAAACAAAAACATTAAAACAAAAATAAAAATAAAACGTTAAAGGGTTATTTCATTGAAAACTCGTGGGGTTGATCAGACCATTAAACTGAACAACTTTCATTATAGGACCAACCTCGAAATCACGAAAAAAAATCAGCTGGTTTTGCATTGCAGAATTTTGCATACCTAGCTTGAACTGAAATTAAATGCCGCCATTTTCATTGTTTTTTTTTTCAGCAAAAAGTTCCGTCAGTTTATAATAAAAGAAAAGAGATTGGTTCACTAAGGAGTTTTAAATGCTTGAATTGTAAAGTAACTTTACAGTTAAAGCATTCACCATCCTTGAATTGTAAAGTGATTTGAAAATGGAACGTTCTATCTAAACAATGCACTGTGTTGCACATGCCAACTTACACAGCCTCATACTATATAAGTAAATCCTAGTTACCGAGCAAGTAAGATGTAAAGTAACTTTACAGTTAAAGCATCCACCATCCTTGAATTGTAAAGTGATTTGAAAATGGAACGTTCTATCTAAACAATGCACTGTGTTGCACATGCCAACTTACACAGCCTCATACTATATAAGTAAATCCTAGTTACCGAGCAGTATGATGTAAAATAATAGAAAATCTTTTGCCAGAAGTTCCGAAGGAAAAATACTTAAATACGTACAATGATTTTATGAAGTGGCGAGCAAACAACAAAATAAAAGTATTTCTCACGTATTGCAGTGGATTATCAAAGAAAATACTGCCTTCCACTCTATGGAGCAAGTACTCTATGCTCAAGAGCACATTAAGTGCTAAACACAATTTAAATTTAAAACTGTGGCCCTACCATGAGTTGTTGCAAACTGTTTACGTTACCGTAAACTATCGTTTTCTCTCTTTCACTCGTATTGACTGTGAGCAGTTTATTCGATAGTTTACTGTAACGTAAACAGTTTGCATCAACTCATGGTAGGGCCACAGTACTACAATCTAACATCGTTTTTGAAAAGACAGTCTCAGGGGTTCAAGAGCAAAAAATCAAAGGTTTTCACCTCTGACGAAGTGGATTTTTTTTAAATGAAGCCCCCGACGAGATATATTTAGCAGTAAAGGTAAGCTGTAAGCGGTTATCTATGTACTTACCTATTTATTTTACGTACATACCAACCTAAAAGAGAAATACTGACAAAATTTGTTTTTCACAGGTGGTATTGATACTCGGCATAAGCGGCGCGTGCTGAGCTCACAAATCTAATAGTCAACGATGCCGAAACTGCCGAAAATCAAGGCCAGTTATTGCTCATAAAATTGTCTAAAACAAAAACAAAAATTGAGCGCACTTTTGTGGTCCGAGAAAAGTTTGCACAAATAGTAAAAAAATATCAAGAAATCAGACCTAAAAACTGATCGCTTTTTTCTCAACTACCAAAAAGGAAAACGCTACAAGCAAGTAATCGGAAAAAATAAAATAGCAGGTATGCCAAAGCAGATAGCGACCTATCTGAATTTACCAGAATGTGATCTGTATACCGGGCATTGTTATAGAATAACGTCAGCGTCACTGTTAGCCGATTCTGGGGCGAACTTAACAATGTTAAAAAGACACGGAGGATGGAAATCGAGCACCGTCGCCGAAGGCTATATTAAAGAATCCGTTCAAAATAATTCAAAAATTTCAAATAAAATAACAGAAACAATTAAACTACGCTCAAATTCACCTCAACCAACTACTTCAGGATAGTCTCTGCCATGGACTTCGCCGTCTACTAATCAAGGACCAATGTCTCCAACTTTTACAGACATCCAACAGAGCCAAATCTGTCAAAATATATCAAACTGTGTAAATGTTCCAAATAAGAATTTAACCTTAAATTTCACTAATTGTTCTAATTTTTCGATTAATTTTAAATAGGTATAATTAGTATAAGGTACCAGCTACATGTTATTATTAATAAACATTTTGGAAAAAACTACGATTTTTTTACTTCCTTTATGTTCGAAATGAAAAGTAGAGTGTTAAACACGGGTAAAAGTCATCAATTCCATACTCGAACTATAGCTAAATATCTCGTATGGGAATTGCTTCCTTTTAACCCTTATATAACAATCTACTATTACATTTTAATAGTTTCTAAACAAACTAAACTTCATGCGGATTTGTGTTAAATTTTGTATTTGTGAGTAATCTTTTTTAACTTTTAATCCTAATCGCTTAATGATTAGCTAGCAACAAATTATCGTGTGACGGACGACCCTCAATGACGACCTCTCAATTTCAAAAATATTTAATATGTTGATTTTACTTTGTATAATGAAAGTAGATACAAAATTAGGGGACACGTATTTTTTATCGAAATAGTTTTTTTATCTTAGTACTTTCTCAAAATGAAATGTTGTCCATGTGCGAGTAGAAAAGTGTTGCCAAAAATATTTTTCAAATTCAGAATATTTTGCTGAAATTAAGTACACAAAAAAGTCCACCGTCCGTTAGTCCCCCGTGACCACGGCAGCTGCAAAGTTGCCGAAACGTCGGGAAAACCAAAAATCAAACCAAATACCAATTAATTACCAAAGTACTTTCAATAAAACCGCGCTAGTATCCTTTAAAAATTGTTTTATTTCATACACAAAAAAGTTTAAAGACTTCTTCTTCTTATTATTTTTGTTTTGGCAATCTACATTCCCCTTGGAAGTAATTTTTGCCAGTGTCAAGTGTTGAATAGTTCAGCGGTAGATAGTTTCAGTTTACATTAGAATGGGGGTACATTGCATTCCAATGCTGCTTAGAGCATTTGGCACCAAGTATATCAAGACAGTTTACTCGGTTAGTTCTGCCGAGGTAGCCACCACTACAGTAAAAGTCTCGGCTTCACACAACCAAGATCGCGCCTATTTCAATTATCCCACGTATTGTTCAGTTGCGTAGACACTTGTACCACAAAACTGCACCAATTTTAAGACACAATATCCACTATGAATCAATTTGCAAATAATTAAAATAGTCACCGAACTGAACTCGAGTAAATGACGCCAAAAACTCCCCAAGTTTAAAGACTATTTTATAAGTCTATGTACCTATATTATTGAAATTTCCATTCAGATTTCAGACTGTTTGTGAATCATCGAAAAAATCTCACAGAGGATGCGAATATAAAAAAAACACACTTCGTTATTTTCTAAAGCAAAAATCCGAGGTTTTACCAATGCGAATACGGATGAACGATTTTAGTTTTGGTTTCCCTTTTATGAGGAAGCTTTATGTAAACTGCATACATGATATTTATGTAAGTATAGTAAAATTTACAACGTAAATATCCTTCAATTCAGTGAGGCCTTTGTTGAGGGGTTGCGAATGGAAACCTGTATGGGGTCCAAGGGAAAAACTTTGCTATTTCGTTTTTGAAAATTTAGATGGATCTTGCTTGACCGTAGGGAGAAGAATAAACTTACAATTTTACAGGGATTTTAATTTTTATATTTTTTTTTGTGCATTGCGAGGATGATACTACATTTGACACGTTCTGCGTATGCTATATAAAATGTCTACGTGATTTATTAAAAAAAACTACACAATTATTATAAATACCTGACTAATATTGAAATTCGATTAAATAATTAGAGAACAATAAAAAATAATCAAAAGCTTTTCTTCACGGACACAAACGAGCAAGATGGATGCTCACTCAAGCTGTTTCTCTATATGGGATAGCGATTTATATGACAAAGATTAGTAAGGACTTCCCAATCTAAATATATAAAAGAAGACTCTGAGTGACTGACTGACATATCAACACACAGCCCCAACCGCTAAGTCTAGAGATACCAAATTTGGCACGTAGGTTTCTTATGAGGTTTAGGAGTGCACTAAGAAAGGATTTTTGAAAATTCACCCCCTTAGGGGTTAAAAAGGGGATGAAAGTTTGTATGAAAGTCCCTCAGTTTCGAAGCTAGGATCTTCAAATTTTGTGTTTAGGCTGACGATTGAAAGTTAATATATATGTCGCAGGCAAATTGTATGATTCTGCGTTTTACAAACGTCGGTGTCCGTTTACAAACGCTCGCTGTATTGCAAAATGCCGAAGGCAAAATTCGAGTCCTCCGAGTACCAGATTCCATAGATACCTTAGCGTTTTTTTTCGTGCCGGATAACCTCAAAAATCTAGTCATTTGTCCACGGCTTTTTTAATGCTCCTACTTGTAAATCGTAAAATTTTCTTAATTCACTCTTTAAAACAATGCTTTTTTGTAAAATGCCATTTGAACACGTAGAATTGGCACTGTTTTCAATATTTTTCTGTGTCATAAAACCACTACTAGACGCCATTTTTATTGTTCTGATTAACAGCGCCGCGCGTAGTAAGAAAAAGTACTAAATACTTCAACAATTTGCCGCGTCGTTTTGTAAATGGTTATTGAATTTTCTATCAAACGTTATGGCATTTTATCAAATGACAAGGCAATTTACAATTTGCCTTCGGCATTTTGCAAAACAGCGAGCGTTTGTAAACGAACGACGCCGTTTGTAAAACGCGGAATAATACAATTTGCCTGCGACATATACGTATCTCAGTATTTTGAAAATTCTATGAAAAAGGGGATGGAGTTGTGTATAGAAAATCCTTCATTTTCGAAGTAAAAATTGCTAAATTTATCGCGTAAAAACGGCTGATCGGATCCTGGTTGAAGGTTCCCTAAGGATTTTCTCTAATATCCACGCGGACGAAGTCGCGGGTGGAAGCTAGTACAGTATAAATAGTGAAGCACTCATGGCGGAGCTTCACAGAGTGATCGCACTCGATCACATTTGTTAAGCAAAGCTCGGTCCGGTCAGGTGTCGGATGGGTGACCGTTAGTGGTATTACAACTGAGCACTTCCGTGCTTCAGAGGGCACGTTAAGCCGTCGGTCCCCGCTGTTGTCGTCTGATAACAGTCGTTAAGTCAAGTTAGAGGCCTTACAAGTGGCTTGATAAAATCTTACACCAGAGGTGACCACTAATCCTCATACGGTAAGAAGAAGAAGAAGTATAAATACTTATAACAGGGGCCGTATTATGACCTCTTAAAACTTGCCAGGTTTATGAATTGCTATAGTTACATCTCTTTCTCGCTGTATAGCAATCAAAAGAGATAGATTGATAGCCAGTCAGAAAACTGCCAGGAAATAAGAGGTAAATACGGGCCCTGTTATGTATACTGTGTCAATACCTACCTTTCGTCGCATTAAAAAATGACACGATCGTCTGTAGCTCGCGCCGGCGTCGGCGGCGAACCTTCCTCGCCCCGCGGCATTTGCCACAATGCCCGTCTCGCTTGGGGAAATATTTTATCTTTCTTCATAAAGGAAGCTAACAATGCCGGAGTGATGTATTTAGGAAATAAATGTCAAGCCATCACTCAGTGTTCGTCGGCAATACACAGCGAACACTTCGTTATTAGCGAAAAAAATTAAGAAAAATGAGTTTTCATTGTATTTGGGAAAGTTGAGGTGACTTTTCCGAAAATTTTGCAATAGTTGTTACATAGTATAATATTATTCAAAGTAGATCTCCATTACGAGTGAAAAACCTCTTGGTGTTTTACATACATCTCTTTTTGGGATGAAAATTTCAGATTTTTATTACAAAATTTTGGATTTTTACTTAGTAATCCGTCCTCTGAAACTTGTGAATTCTTAAACAATTAAATAAAAGTATATGAAAATATAGTCGGATCTCAAACGAAAGTCCTGAAAATACTTAAAAGTTGAACGAATAATAATAGTAATCCAATTTGAATTCGCCATAATGGGTGTTGATTTTGATAATAGCCGCAATTTTCTTTCTTAAAATTATTTACCTGCCTTCAGAAAGTGGTATTCCTCTGGGTTCTTTTATATAATAAAAAACTCCACTAAGCACTCTGAGGTTCGAACCGTTTAGAATAATCAATTTATATTTTCATCTTCTTCAAGATTATTACGAAATGTATTCCTCGGAGTCAGAGGTAGGTACCTGTTAAAATTTGTGCGTGTCTTTTTAGAAGGGAAAAAATGAAATATCACATTGAATTTGACGAATTCCCAACAAGCGCAAATCAAAGCTTTGTAGCAACGAAGTCGGATTGAAAATGGTTTATTTTTAAATTTGAGATTTTTGCATTTACAATGCTATTTTTAAACAATACTAAATAATATACTAGAAAAAATACGACTCGCACCAGATCAATACTCAGACGGGAATCGAACCCGCGACCTTTGGATCGCCTGAGTATTGATCTGGTGCGAGTCGTATTTTTTCTAGTATATTATTTAGTAATGGTTTATTTGTTATGAAAGGCACTTATTCGAAGTGCATTTTTCACAGAACTGAGGTCTGATACAGTAATTTAGAATCAAAATCATTACAATTAGATCAAGCTCGAGATTTATTCTGATAAATTTTATAAATATAATTTTCTTGCAATCATTAGAAACAAGCACGTATTGATATTTCAGTAATTGTATTTTTTCTTAATGTGTTTATAAACCTTGCTATGCATGAATAACAAATCATTGTCATTAATTTTATCTTTTTAAGATAGAAGTAGGTAGGTTTTTATCTGGTTGGTGGTAGAGCTTATTGCAAGTCTGCCTGGCTGGATACCACCATCTCACCTAAGTCTGAAGTGACGCTATAACTACAAATTAAATTTTGTTGTGTTTTGGAAGTTAGAGGTAAGTTAGCCAGTTCCTCAGTGGTGAGGATTCCAGATGTAGTGCGCGTCCAATTTTGGGTTTATCATCACTTAACATCAGGTGAGGTGAAGGCCAAGCATTATCCCGTTGTGCATAAAAAAGCCCATTTATTTGAAACTGCAGACACGAGAAAAGCAAATTGTTTGTTTTATAACTTATTATTATATAAGCTAGTCAATATAAGAAGTCGCGGGAAGTGGATATTCTAGAAAAAATCCTAGGGAACCTTTGACCGGGATAAAAAGCAAAAATTAATCCAGGCTATAATAAACTATCTGTGTGCCTTTCATCCAAATCCGCTTAGCCGTTTTTACGCGATTGAGTAACAAACAACTGAACTTTGACATTTATAATATTAGTAGGATAGGATGATTGGAATGATCGACCATCTCTAACCTTCCAATGGAAGCTGATACGAATATAAAATTAATCAAATATTTAGAGTACAGATTAAGACCGTCAAACCGAATCCCAATAGCAAAATTGAAAACTGTCCTTGGAATACATAATTCGGCAGCTACCTACCAAAAAGGACTAAACTCCGAATCCGTAAATAAATTCTAAAACAAAAAGTTGTCGAAATAATAAACTCGGCCAGGCTTGCTCTAAGCGACATGACATCTTAAAATTATGATAATGAGCAAAGTAAGAAACGCGAACGTGCTTCAAGTTTAGCAATAAATTATTAATTTCCCCAAGTTGGGAGTTGCATTCATGCCACAGTGAGTTGTTTGTTGATTTACCTATTAGTGTTCAATCTTATAACACGTGTCTTCGATAGATTTGGTAAAACGACGGATGAAAAAATATTTTGCAGCTTTGAAACTTTTGAAGTAGGGAAGTCGTTTGCAGTGACTTATAGATTGACAACTAAAAAACTTCCTTTATAATCTGTTTTTGTATAGAGAGACCTGGCGATACCTAAACTTAAGTAGACTATCTAGACTAGACAAATTAAGTTTAGTTACTAAAACTAAAAATGTACTAAACTATATGTAATTTTCCGTAAAAATATTTGGAACATTCTTCATTATCCGCATTGTGAGGAATGGATCGAGTCATAACTCCAAATGGAATTTTCTCCTTGTAACTTGTTTCATTAGATTTCATGAAAACAATAATAGCCACAATAGTGCTTCTTCGAACGAGATTATGGTCTAGCAGCTAGCAGCCATAATCACACCCCGGGCACTCCATACAATCTCCGCGTTTCAACTACCTATTACACAGACGCTACACAGTAACGTTTTTGCACACGCGCAACTGTGTGCGTGAAGTCTAGGGCTATTGAATGAGCACACGATTCTGCACACGAACGCGCGCGGTGGGGTGAGGTAATTGATTGTGGGGCGGAGCGGAGAGTTTCCTTTCTGTACGGTAGTACTTATATCTATTCTGTGCCATAATAAACAGAAATTACTTGTCTGGCAGGCGTGCCGCTAAGGGCTGTCAACCACCCGAGAAGGCTTTCATTCGAAACTTTTGTAGTGAACCCGCCTTTTGTGTGGCGCAAGCAAAATTTCATACTTCATTCAAAAAGGGTGGCGTTATTTTTTACAACCGCTCTCTGTGGCTATATTTTATAAGGTCGTTTGCAATCCTAACTAGCGTGCATTGTTATTTTGTTCATAAAAATACAGGAAAAGTTAGTCGTTATTTTGTTCGGCACAATGGTGACGAAACTCCAAATTTAGTTGGTTTACGAGCAATTTATGTTTGCGCTGAAAACTTTTGTTGATATAGTTTTTGTTAGTCGTAATGAATTATGAACATTTGAGCATACACACATGAACCTGACACTTAATTTTAGTTTGTTTCTAGCAATTCTAGTAATAGAGCATGTATAAAAAAGTAAGGCATACATATATGTGTAGAGTAGTACATTTAAACATCGATAAAAATATTATATTTTTACCCCGAATTTTGAACGTCGATTTACATTCAGAATAGTAATCTGAATGCAAGGCTAATTCCGTTCCGATGCGAGGATGTTTCACAGGTATATTCGAAATATCTAAGCATTCAGTAGTATATCAAATAGTTGTAATAATGAATAGTTCATATTACTATCACGATCCCTAATTTTGACCGTTCTGTCTTGCTATTGTCCTGTAACGGAGTGGCTATAAATCAACCGACACCTTTCATCTGGTTGGTGAGGCTCCATTTCATCCGGTACTAGTTCCTGTTAAATGCCAATATAATAATTGATTGGACAGTGAAATAAATAAATAATTTAATGATATTGGCATTTTCCCTGATTTGTATTATAACGTTTCAACGCTATAACATAGGTAAATAAAGATTAGATCTTAGATAACACAATGATATTGTATACCTATACTTTTGTATACGTATACCAACCTATACATACCTAGATTATAGAAATGATTTATGTTTATGTAAAAGAAGCATGTTGAATATCAATTCCCCGTATAGCATCAATATGAGCAATTAACAACATTATTTTCTTTCATAACGTAGAACGACTTAACGTCAATAAAAAACTTAAATCTTTCTTTGGGCTAAAATTCTGCTGAATTCAAAATTCCCGGCCGATTTATCTTAAGTCACGAATTCACTAGCGTTTCAGTTTAATTTTATGAAACTCTTAAAGATTGGGAAAAAATACGGATTAAAAAAATCTGTGATATTAAAAAAATAATTAGTTGCTTTTTGAAGTAAAACAAGCTGACACAGGCTTCACTTTGGTGCTAAATTGGCACCCGCGCTGACTGACTGAGCGAGTGTTGGGAAACCAAAAGTTGTGAAGTGTAAGCGAAACTGGATGGGCCATCAGAAAAATATACAACGTATTACAAAATAACCCCTAATGCCGAATATGGTATAAATCCCTATGTAAGTAAAAGTTGGTCAGTTTTATAATCACTATCATCAAACTGAACAACTTTTACTATGGGACCAAATCTGAAATCGCGAAATAAAATCAGCTGTTTTATACAAACATTAATCTATATATATAAAAGAGAAAATCCCTCACTGACTCATCACGAAATCTCAGAAACTACAAGTGCTAGGAGTCTCAAATTTTGCATGGGGGTTCCTTTTAGGATGAAGGTGCTCACTAAGACGGGATTTTGCGAAATTCAACCCCTAAGGGGGTAAAACAGGGTGGCAAAGTTTGTATGGGAGAAAGCGATTCCTTGGCCCGATTGACTTGAAATTTGGCATAGACATTCTTTAACAAAATTAATTGAATATGTGTTTCGTATTTTCTTGAAATGTATCCCCTAACAGGGTTGAAAAGGGGTAGAAAGCTATTTTTGGGGTGGTTGACTTCGATATCGGAATCAAAACTTCTTAGTGCATTTGTACGATTAAGAAAAATAAATGTCAGTTGTCAGGTTGTCACCTCCCCTGAGATTGTATTATGTCACCGCACGAGCTGACATTTCATGTTGTATAAGATTTTATCCTGATTTTCACTACCTATTTTACGAAATATTAGTCTACTTATAAAACGTGGCAAAATCTATCAGATATCTAACGTGGCAAGGAATGTGATGTAAAGTGTTAAAATTGAGAGCCGGATAATAATGCACAACATAAGTTGCACACGACATAATTTGCAATGTCACGTTATTTTAGCCAGGAACCAGGAACAAATAAACATACATAGATTTTTATTTAAAAAGAAGATACCTACCAAATTATTAAGTATGAGTATTAAATGTTACATAATATTATTATATTTATTTTGTTATATTACTGCTAAGAAATTTTATTAAGTACCTACCTACCTAATCCAAAATCGTGAACAGTAGGGCGTCGGATCTGTAACCAAACTCGAACCCCACTTCGAATCTCACTTCACTGCACGGGACGGGAACTTTAAATCATAAATAAGATAATGATAAGATTTTTTTTTCATCACAAAATATTTTAGATAGCTACCTAAATTTATTGTAATCGGTAAAATTGCTCATTTAGTTAGCTAATTTCTAATAACAATTCACGCGAAGTGAAGTGAGGTTCGAAGTGAGATGCGAGTTTGGTTACAGAATCAACAGATTGCGCAGGTAAAACCGCGGGGTGCAGCTATTACCTACATATCACAAAGTTGTAAAAATGTGAAATTTTTGATGTTTGGATGTTGTTCATTTTGTTACTCAATCACGTCTTACCCGGGTGAACGGATTTTGACGAAATTTGGCACAGGGATAGATTATAGTCTGGAATACTTAACACAGGCTTCTTTTCATGCCGATCATTGGTTTCCAAGGGAAGACTTTCAACGATTACCGACTCCCACGCGGGCGGAGCCACGGGCAAAAGCTAAACATAGTATAAAACATATATAGTCGCTTCCCGCCGTCTGTACGCTTCTCTTAAACTATACATAAAAATCGCAATAAAATCG